>CM075729.1:105922514-106522514 GCA_037974335.1 Prionace glauca | reverse complement strand
AGTATTGTGAGCAATTTTGGACCCCGTATCGAAGGAAGTATGTGCTGGCTTGGAAAGAGTCCAGAGGAGGTTCACAAGAATGATCCCTGGAATGAAGAGCTTGTCTTATGAGGAATGGTTGAGAATTCTGGGTCTGTACTCGTTAGAGTTTAAAAGGTTGAGGGAGGATCTTATTGAAACTTATAGGATACTGCGAAGTCTGGGTAGACTAGACGTGGAGAGGATGTTTCCACTAGTAGGAAAAATTAGGACCAGAGGGCACGACTTCAAGATAAAGGGACGATCCTTTAAAACAGAGATGAGGAGGTCTAACCTTTGGACTGTGGAGCACCCAGAAGGATACCACGCTGACAAGGGGAGAACGTGCAAACTCCACACAGTCACACAAAGCCAGAATCGAACCCGGATCCCTGGCACTGTGAGACAGCAGTGCTAGGTACTGTCAGACAGCAGTGATAGGCACTGTGCCACCTTTACTTGTTTATTTATACCTTTTTATTTAGCAAATTAGGCCTCAAAATGCAGTTAGTAATGTGCAATATTCTGGGTAGCACAATTAAGCAGTAGGTCCTGCCTTAGAACAGTTTCAGAGGACATTTACAAGGATGAGAGACTTCAGTTAGGTGGACACATTGGAGATGGTGGCCCTGTTCGCCTTAGACTGGACAAGGGTACGGGGAAGAAATGAGGTAGTGGAGAGGAAACGACCTAAAGGCGAACCATATTGGACTCGAAACATTAACCCTGTTTCTCTGTCTGCAGATGCTATCCGAGCTGCTGAGATTTTCCAGCACTTTCTGCTTTTTGACTTACGGTTCGGAGGAAGTTTGATTCGAGGTGACCCAAGTTCGGAGGGGTTTCGGCAGAGCAAGTCAGGAGGAACTGTTTGTCCTGGCAAGTGAAATGGTAACACCGAATTCAAAAAATAATTGGTAAATGAACGGGAGAGAAAAGGAGAAATGTTTGTGCATGGGAGGTCATTGTGCAAGTGTGGCAGAAGCAGATTCTGTAGAAAGTCTCAAAAAATCACTGGACATCCATTTGAAGAGAAGTAATTATCGAGAATGAGGTGGGGGGTGCAAAGCTGGGGCATGAGATCAAATTAAACAACTTCAACGAGCTGATATTGACCTGATGGGCCAAATGGCTTCCATCTATCTTCTAAGATACACTTGTACATTTTTGTTTAAATTCTTCGACAAGAATGCCAGCATTTACTGTCCAAAAATATGCAGGTTAGGTTGATTGGCCATGATAAATTGCCCCTTAATGTCAGGGGGATTAGAAGGATAAATATGTGGGTTTACAGTCTTTGTAGGACAGGACCTGGGTGGAATTGTTGTCAGTGCAGGCTTGATGGACCAGATGGCCTCCTTCTGCACTATAGATTCTATTATCCTCAGTTCCCTTTGAACTGAATGTTTCGCTTAGCCATTTCAGAGGGTATTTTAAGAGTCAACCAAATTGACATGGACCTGGAGTCGCATGTAGGCCAGAACCCAGTAAGGATGGCAGATTTACCTCCCTAAGGATGGAGTTTTATTGACAATCGATGATAGCTTCCTGATCACTTGACAAGCTTTCAATTTTAGATTTTATTAAATGAACTTAAGTCCCACCACCTGCTGTGGCGAGATTTGAATTCGTATCTTCCTCCTCCTCTTCCCCCTGCCCACTCTTTCCAGGCTCACTGGGGTAAGATCCAGCAATTTCACTTGGACATACTTTCCTCTTCAATAAAATATGTTGGTTGGACAAGGGTGGGATGGGAATCTCTGGATTATTAGTGATAATATCAGATTATTACCAATAATCCAGTAAGGAAATCGGGAGAAGCTTTTTTTATCCAGAAAATGGTGAGAGTGTGGAATTCACTAACACATTATATGCCTGAAGTATTGATAAATTTAATGGGAAGCTGGATCAAACCATGAAGGAACAAGGAGTAGATTATATTGATAGGGTGAGATGACGTGGCACAGAAGGTGATTTGTATGTATGCATTTGAATGTATTCAAGAGGCGGCTGGATATAGCACTTGGGGCAAATGGAATCAAAGTTTATGGGAAAAAAGCAGGAATAGGCTATTGAATTGGATGATCAGCTATGATTGCAATGAATGGCAGAGCAGGCTCAAAGACCACCTCCTGCTCCTGTCTTCTGTGTTCCTGTGTATAAGCCATAGATAGACAAGTTGACCCAAATGGCCTGTTCCTATCGGCCCTATATGCTTCAGTGTAAAGTTAGCCCAGCTGAACGAATGGTGAATGAATCTTTGATGCTTCTCGCTCTTTTTCACCAGGAATCTCAGTTGGAACATTCCTCAGTGCTGATGGCTGTTGAGAGATCTGGGTGAGGACACTGAGCGCATGACCGGGTCAGACACTGTCTCGGTCATTAGTAATCCGCCGCTCTTTTGACAAGGTAACTTGATTTATGCCCCTCTTGTCTCAGTGTAACTATGGAAACATTCTGGTGGCCATCTTGGGCAGTTTGTGGGTGGCCATGTTGATCCTGGAATTGTGGGTGAATATTTTCCGGCTGATTATCCCAACTGCTCCCAACTCACGTGTGCAGTGGCGGTAGCAATATTGGGAATGACCGTGTGCACATTTGGACCCGGAGCAAGTCCTGGTCATGTTGCACAGGGTTGCCAAATCTTTTGCCAGAGCTCCGTTGCATGCCCACTTTCTTCCGAGTGTCTTCCTGTCGGGTGACCACCATTGGTCGGCCCATGTGCCCATCTGAGCTGAGTGTCATTTTTACGGCCAATTGGAGAGCAAACAGATTATTCAGGACCTGATTGGATGACTCTTGGCTGCCAGTCAGGCAACCAGCTTTCCTGTAAATAAATCATCAATTCTTATAAATAATGGGCAAAAGTGTTCAAGGAAAATAGTGCAGCACAATTTCTTTGTGATTCTGATTTTGCTCCTAGTTTGCGTGCTGCCTTGTCGTGGTGATGAATCTTCAATGCCAGGAGTCACCAGGGCAATCAGGAGCATTGGTAATCAGATGGCATTGGCAGCCTAGAGAGCATGGAGTCAGACTGGCAACCCAATCCAACACTGACCCTCCTGCTTGCTCCTCACTAATTCTAGCATTCTGTTTCTGAATGCCTGCCTGATCTGCCTGTCTTGTGGTTTCTTCAGATTTCCTGCTGTCCTGTTTGACTGGCCCTCCCAAGAGTGGGGGGGACAGGGAGGTGCAAGGCGTGGGGCCACCATGTCCCAGACGGTGGGGTTTCGAGTGGGCGCCGAGTTTGCATCATACAGTGAGCTGCATCGCGAGTTCCGGCGCTACCAGCGGGACTGCGCCGTGCAGCTGTGGACCCGGCACTCGCGGACCATCGAGGCCCAGAGGCGGAGGGCGCCCAAGCGGCCCATGAACGACGCGCTCAAGTTCGCCGAGATTGACTACGCCTGCATTCACGGAGGCAAATTATTCAGAGCCAAAGGGACCGGGAAACGGACAAACCAGAGGTGAGGAGGTTGCCTGCTTTTCCAAAATTGCCCAGCTCACTGTGTCGCTGAATAGCTCCACTTGACACAGCGCAATCCTCACTCTGACTGTCTATTTCACACAGTAATATATTCCGATCCGGGCAAGGTGGAAGCAAGTACTATTGTAGCTTCCAAAAGAGGTGTGAATAACCACTTAAAGACCTTAAGACATGGAAGCAGGAGGTCATTTGGCCCATCGAGTCTGCTCCGCCATTAAAAGGGGAGAGGACAAATTCTAGGGTTATTGGAAACGCGCTATAGAATGGGGATATTCGGATTGCTCTTTCAGAGAGCTAGTACAGCCATGATGGGCCAATTGGCCTCCTTCCCTGAGAGAGGTTGGGGGGGAAGAGGCGGCAGACAGTGGGGCAACAACCTCCTTTGTGTCACCCCCGCCACCTGCCAACTCCCAGCCACAGAGGAGGAGACTGAACCAAAGAGCCCCTCACTCCAAACTAGCCTGTGGCGCAATACATAGCATGCCTGTTTCTGACTGAGAAATTTGTGAGTTTGAGTCCAGCTCCCATAACTGGAGCAAAAGCCTCGGCTGACAACTTCAACTCCGTGCCATACAGAGGGAATACTGCACTGTTGAAGGTGCAGTATTCTTTCAGATAAAGTGACCCCGATGCCCAGTTGGGTGGATGTGGAAAGCTCCCATTGTACTAATTAAAATAGTGGGAGAAATATGTTCAATCTCCTGGCTCATGTTAGTCACTGAACCAACCTAACTGAAACAAATAATCTGGCCATTATTGCATTTCTGTTTGAGGGAGCTTGTTGCCGTAAAAATGTTGCTACAATTCCAACATTACAACCATGACTACATTTCAAAGGAGAAATTAGCTGCATAGTGCTTTATGCAAGGAAAGATAAATTGCTTCTTTCACTCCTGCTAGCCAGTGCATGTGTGAAATAGCTGCAAGGATGCTACATTTGTTTTGACTTTAGTCTGTTGACAAATTTTAGAGCCATAAAAAAGTTCCTGTACAGAAAGAGGCCAATTCCCCCATCCCGTCTGCACTGGCCATAAAAAGAGAAGAAAGAAAGCAGAAACTCATTTTAATCCCATTTGCCTGTGCCAGGTCCAAGGCTTTGCAGGTTCCAACTCTTCAGATGCAGATCCAGGCTCCTTTTAAATAAATTGAGTGTTTCAGCCTCAACTACCAGTTTAGGCAGTGAATTCCAGAAGCCCACCACCATCTGGGTAAAAAAAGTTGTTCATCATGTCCCTTCTAATCCTTCGAACAATCATCTTAAATCATTCAGCTTAGGGGGAATGTAGCCTTTCCTCTCCACCCTTCTGGGCCCTTCATCATTTTGTACACCTCCATTAGATAACTTCTTAGCCTCCTCTGTTCTAAGGAAGACAGCCCAATCTCTCTTCATAGCTGCAATTTCGAAGCCCTGGCACCATTCTTGTAAACCTCTTCTGTACTCAATTATGTGTTTCCTGTGACGTGGTGACCAGATCAGTGTATACAATTCCAGTTGAGAATAGAATAGTCAGAGCATAGGAGGAGGCCATTTGGCCCATTGTGCCCAAGCTGGCCTCTGCAAAATCAACTGTCTGAAGTCCCCTGCCCCATGTTGTAGACCTGCAAATACTTCCTACTCGAACGATGGTCCAATTCCCTTTCCGAGGCCAGAATTAAATCTCCCTCCACCTCACAAACCGGCAGTGCATTTCCTGAATACGCGCTGTATGGAATAAGTTTCCGCATGTCAATCTTTGATTCCTTTGCCAGCCACCTTAACTCGGGTGCCTCCTATTTCTTAATCCTTGTGTCTGTCCCTATCCGCTCATCCCTTATGGTATTGCACAGGGCTCTCAGCCTCTTTTTAAAGAGACATCCCCGGCTTCTCCAATATATCCACATCGCTGAGGTCCGCTATCCTGGAATTTTGGAGGTCACTTGTGAAGCCTGTTCCCCACCCATAGTCTGCAAATTCAAGACTGGTTATGGTAATGGGAGGAGGTGGGGGGGGGTGGTGGGACTTGATTTGCAAACAGTCAGACCTGATCACATGTATTCTAACTGGGTTTCACATTTTTGCTGCCAGTACACAGGAATTTAGTGACATTCCTATGGAATGTAAGAATTGGGAGCCGAGGTAGGCCACTCTGTTCCCTCGAGCCAGCTCCTCTACTCAATGAGATCATGGCCGAACTAACTGTAACCTCTTGCCTAACCCTAAGGACAAGGGACAAAGGATTGGGCATGAGTCGGATGAGAAGTGGCAGAGCAGGTTGAAATGGGGACATGTCTAATCCCAAAAACCCAATAACCTTTCACCCACTGCCCCCCCAACTTGTGAACTCAGAATCCACCTTGCTCCACCTTAAAAATGTTCAAAAATTCTGCTTCCACTGCCTTTTTAAGAGTTCCAGAAACTCTCAACCCTCTGAGGGAAATTTAATTTCCTCACATCTGACTTAAATGAGTAACCTCTATTTTTAAAAAGTTACCTCCTCCTCCTCCACCATCACCTCCCCTCCCCCCATTCTAGATTCTCCTTCCAGAGGAAACATCCTATCAAAACCCCTCAGCATCTTGTATGTTTCAATCAAGTTACTTCTGACTTTTCTAAACCCTAGTGGACACGAGTCTAGCCTGTCCAATTTTTTCTCACAAGACAGCCATGTAACTGAATGCTGTGGGATTGTGTTCCATTCAAAAGAAAACTAAATGCTCTTCCTTACACAATGCTACTCATTGTCTGTTGCAGGACTAACAAGACCAAGTGTCCCTGCGTTATTAAAGTCCGCCTCTCTCCTGATGGGGACAAATTTGTGGTGAAGGAGATGATTGAATCACATAACCACACAGTACAGGAGGTAGGTAAAACCCAGTGTGAAAATCCTGACACCGTCACTGCTGTACAATGCATTGCTACCAGCTGCACATCTCCCACTCTCCCAAATTCAGGCTGTTGTGAAAAGGTGTACAGGACCTGCAGAGGTGAAAGGTTCTGCTAAACCTCATATATCACTGGCATTGTGTCTGATTCTGGGCACCACTCTTGAAGAAAGAATTTGTGAACTGTTTTCCATTCATTCAAGGGGATGTGGGTGTCGCTAGCTGGACTAGCATTTATTGCCTATCCGTAATTATCCTTGAACTGAATGTCTCGCTAGGCCATTTCAGAGGCATTGAAGAGTCAACCATATTGCTGTGGGTTACATGTAGGCCAGACAGGGTAAGGATGACAAATTTCCTTCCCTAACGGGACATTAGTGAACCAGATGGGTTTTGACGACAATCGACAGTGGTTTCATGGTCAATATTACTAAGACTGGTTTTCAATTCTAGGTTGTATTAATTTAGATTCCATCAGCTGCCATGGTGGGATATGAACCGCTATTCCTTTGACATTAATCTGGGTCTCTCGCTGGTTGTCCAGTGATGTTACCACAATGCCACCCTCTGGGAACTGCTGTACAATTGTAACAAGGATGAGTGACTTCAGTGACGTGGGTAGATAAAAAAACATTTGTAGACGGAGACCATTTGGCCCATTCTTTGCATGCATGCTCTCTGCAAGAACAATGCACTTTCCCCCATCTTTTCTCTGTAGCTCTTGGGGGTTTTTTTGATCTCATTCATTCATGAATGCTACAATTAGACTAGCCTCCACACTCTCAGGCAGACCCTGAGGGATTCTACTCCTGCTCCTATTTCTTATGTTCTTATAAAGTCTGGTGCAGTGAACCAGATGGGTTCCTGACATTCCTGACAACCTTCAGATGTCACATTTCCATGTTCTTGGAACTAACTAGATCACACCAGTGGAGATTGTGCTTTGCACACGGACACATCTCTGATGTGCTGAATCACAGACAAGCAGTCACCAATGCACAGAGCCGAAAACACGCAGATACTGATGCATGTAGTCCAACCCATGCAATTATTGGCACATGAAGTGTGCTCAGTCATGGAGGCTGAGTCACCAGCATGCATGCCACCGACATGCCATGTGCATAAAATAGTCACAGACATGCAGATATGGACAGGCAAAGTCATAGATAGGATGCAGGAATGGGCGGAGAAGTGGCAGATGGACTTCAACGCGGATAAATGTGTTGTCGTCCATTTCGGCAGAACCAACGGGATGAACGAGTACAGTATCAAGGGCAGGAGTCTTAGTAGCGTTGAAGAGCAGAAGGATCTCGGGGTCCGGGTCCACAGGACTCTTAAATCGGCCTCGCAGGTGGAGGAGGTGGTCAAGAAGGCGTATGGTGTACTGGCCTTCATTAATCGAGGGATTGAGTTTAGGAGTCGGGAGGTAATGCTGCAACTTTACAGGACCCTTGTCAGGCCTCATTTGGAGTACTGTGCAGTTCTGGTCGCCTCACTATAGGAAAGACGTAGAAGCTATTGAAAGGGTGCAGAGGAGATTTACAAGGATGTTGCCTGGACTGGGAGGCATGCCTTATGAAGATAGGTTGAGGGAGCTGGGACTCTTTTCCCTGGAGAGGCGAAGGTTGAGAGGCGACCTGATAGAAGTTTATAAAATGTTGAGAGGAATAGATAGAGTGGATTCTCAGAGGCTATTTCCCCGGGTTGAAATGGTCGCTACGAGAGGACACAGATTTAAGGTGCGGGGAGGGAAGTACAGAGGTGATGTTAGGGGTAAGTTTTTCACTCAGAGGGTGGTGAGTGAATGGAATCGGCTGCCGTCATCGATGGTGGAGGCGAACTCGCTGGGGTCTTTTAAAAGACTTCTGGATGAGTACATGGGGTTTAATGGGATTGGGGGTTATAGATAGGTCTATAGATTGGTGGGGTTGATGTGATCGGCGCAACTCGAGGGCCGAAGGGCCTGTTTGTGCTGTAATGTTCTATGTTCTAAAGTCAGTGCTTGCTGACTCGCAATCATGCACACACAAAGCTTCACACATACCTGTGTATCATACTCTCATGAAAGAACCATGTGTAATGCAGCTCGCTGCCTTGTTAAATGTGGTGCATTTAAAAGAAAGCCATAAATGTACAATCATCATTGATCATTTCAATGGGGGGTTGAAAAGCAGTGCCTTTACTCAGTTATATAAAGGCAAAATACCGCTGGAAATGTGACATAAAAACAGGAAATGTTGGATAAACTCAGCAGGTCTGGCAGCATCTGCAGAGAGAGAAACAGAGTTAACATTTCGGGCCCCAGTGACTCATCAGAGCCTTTCATCGGTGTGTGATTAGAATATGGGATTCGCTACGACGGAGAGCAGCTGAGTAAAATAGAGGCTCTCAAAGCAAAGCAAGATGAGCACAAGAGGGAGAAAGGACCGGAAAAATATGTTGATGAGATTGGATGACATTCAGTGCAATGTGATACCCTGGCATATAGATCCTCATCTAGATTGCAGTTAATGGAGCCTACTTTCCATAACATCACCCAATCGGCTCAATTGCTACTAAAACCCTCTTCCACATTTTTGCTCCAGCTGGATTCAGCCTGGTGTTCTCCCACGTTCTACCCTCCATAATCTGGCAGTCAGCCAAAATTCTGCTGCCCACACCTTAACTCACAGTAAATCCCGTTCCCCTATCAGTGCTGTCAACCAGACTACTGGATACGCAGCATCTTGTTTAAAATTCTCATCATTGTTTCCCGATCGGTGGCCTTGCCCCTACCTATCTCTGTAATCTCATCTTGCCCCATCGTCCCCTGGAAATTTAGTCTGTTGAGAATCTCCGATCTTAATCCATTCATTGCTCACGGCCACACCTTCAATTGTCTCAGCCTCGAGCTCTGGAATGACCTCCCTGCGCGCCTCTGTTTCTCTCTCTCTCTAAATTACACTCCTCCTTTCAGACTTCTCACTTTGGCTAGGATTTCGTCATCTCATTTTAATACTGCTGTGAGTGGCTGGGTGTCAGATTCTGTTGTACAATACTGCTGTTAAACATTGCAGAGATAAATTACAAGTTCCCATTGTTCAAAGGTTTTCACTCTTCCTAAATCACAGGCAGAACGGGAACGTTTTCCACACCAAAGACGCTTCGATAAAGCGGCACAGAATAACAGAGCAGATCTCACCCCAGAGAACCTGGGGGACGGAGCCGAGCAGGGAATTCAGCAGGAAGATAACCCCAGAGACAAATGGACCACTTGGAAAATGAACCAGACGAACCTTGAGAAAATGGTGCCTGCATTGGCTTCTGTCAAAGGTAGGTCTTTCGGTGCTGAACTGCCCCAAGCCAGGGATAGCATGCTCCTCCCTCACTCCCCCTACACCAAGGTTAGCAGGCTGCTCTCACACTGTCCCCTAACCCACAGATAGCACATTGCTCCCTGACTGACCCCCCAAGCATAGCATGCTCCTCCCTCACTGTCCCCTAGCCCAGGGGTAGCACACTGCTCCCTCACTGTCCCCTAGCCCAATGATAGCACGCTGCTCCCTCAATGTCCACTACCTCAGAGATAGCACGCTGCTCCCTCCTCTTCCCCAGGGATAGTAAACTTCTCCCTCACTGTCCCCTACCCTAGGGATAGCACACTGCGCTTTACTGACTCCAGGGATAGCACACTGCTCCCTCACTGTCCCGCACCCCAGGGATTGCACGCTGCTCCCTCACTCTCCCCCAGGGACAGCACACTGCTCCCTAACTATCCCTAACCCCAGGGTAGCTCGCTGCTCCGTCACTGTCCCCAAGCCTAGGGATAGCAAGTTGCTCCCTGACTGTTGCCTAACCCACCGATAGCACGCTGCTCCCTCACTGTCCTCCAGGAAGAACACGCTGCTCCCTCAAAGCTCAAGATCCCAGGGATTGCACGTTGCTCCCTCACTGTCCCTTAGGAATAACAAGCTGCTCCCTCACAGTCCCCACACCCCATAAATAATACGCTTCTCCCTCACTGTACCCGAGGAATTCCTTGTTGCTCCCTTAATGTCCCTACACCGGGGTTAGCACGCTGCTCCCTCACTGTCCCCCAGAGATCGCACGCTACTACTTTCCTGTCCCCCCCACCCTGTGAAAACACGTCGCTCCCTCACTGTACCCCAGGAATTCCTCGCTGCTTCCTTAATGTTCCCTAGCCACAGGGATAGCACATTGCTCCCTCACTATCCCATACCAGGGATAGCACGCTGCTCCCTCACTGTCCTGATGTGGAGATGCTGGCGTTGGACTGAGGTAAGCGCAGTAAGAGGTTTGACAACACCAGGTTTAAGTCCAACTGATTTATTAGATAGTAAACTCACAAGCTTTCGAGGTTTGCCGCTTCATCAGGTGAATGGAGAGTTCTGGCCTCAGACAGAGCAGACTGTGTCCTCCAGAAATAGCACGTTGTTCCTTCACTGCCCCCCACCCCAGGGATAGAACGCTGCTCCCTCGCTGCCCCCCACCCCAGGGATAGTACGCTGCTCCCTTGCTGCCCCCCACCCCAGGGATAACACGTTGCTCCCTCGCTGCCCCCCACCCCAGGGATAGCACACTGCTCCCTCGCTGCCCCCCCCACCCCAGGGATAGCACACTGCCCCCCACCCCAGGGATAGCACACTGCTCCCTCGCTGCCCCCCCACCCCAGGGATAGTACACTGCTCCCTTGCTGCCCCCCCACCCCAGGGATAGCACGCTGCTCCCTCGCTGCCCCCCACCCCAGGGATAACACGCTGCTCCCCCGCTGCCCCCCACCCCAGGGATAGCACACTGCTCCCTCGCTGCCCCCCCACCCCAGGGATACCACACTGCCCCCCACCCCAGGGATAGCACACTGCTCCCTCGCTGCCCCCCACCCCAGGGATGGCGCGCTGCTCCCTCGCTACCCCCCAAGCCAGGGATGGCGTGCTGCTCCCTCGCTGCCCCCCACCCCAGGGCTGGGGCGCTGCCCCCCACCCCAGGGCTGGGGCGCTGCCCCCCACCCCAGGGCTGGGGCGCTGCCCCCCACCCCAGGGCTGGGGCGCTGCCCCCCACCCCAGGGCTGGGGCGCTGCCCCCCACCCCAGGGCTGGCGCGCTGCCCCCCACCCCAGGGCTGGGGCGCTGCCCCCCACCCCAGGACTGGCGCGCCGCTCCCTCGCTGCCCTCCACCCCAGGGATGGTGCGCCGCTCCCTCGCTCTTCTGTCGCCCAGGGAATGTATGGATTGAGCTACAGTGTCGGGGAAAACATGGGCCTGGTTAAGATGCTCTTTTGGAGAGTTGGTGGAGAGTTGGTGCAGAGTCAATGGGCCGAATGGCCGCCTTGTACACTGTAGATGTTCTCTAGACTGAACTGCCTGCATCACTATCCATAGACTGAATGACCTGTATAACGGTATTAATGGGCTGAGTGGCCTGTATAACAGTGAGGATGGGCTGAGTGGCCTGTAAAACAGTGTGGGTGGGTTGAAGTGCTGTTTCCTCCTGGTTCCCTGCTAATAGTGTGGTCTCTTCCTGACAGATGGCAATGTGGTGGTGGTTGTGAGCAAGGCCAATGTGCTGCAGGCCATCTACTTCCAGGACCACAGCATGAAGCAGACGTTTGAGAAGTTCCCCGAGGTGCTGCTGCTGGACTTTGTGCACCGGTGGGAGGGCTTGTGGCTGCCCACTTTCTTGCTGCTGGTGATCGACGGCAATGGGGAGAGCGAGCTGGTGTGCTTGTGGTTTGCGCAGAACGAAGAGCGCGAGACCATCAAGCAGCTCCTGCGCATCTTCAAGCAGAAGAACCCAGCGGCCGAGAGGATCCAGACGGTGATGTGCAGCGGCCGGCCCTACCGAGGGGAGGTGATCGCCGAGGTCCTGCCCCACTCCAAGCTCATCACCTGCCTCTTCCACACCCTGCGCACCTTCCGAACAGACGTCACCACCGACAAGCTACATGTGACTGTCGGACAGCGGTGAGTATTGACATTCCACTCCTGTCTCCGAACCAAGGGCACGGGAGCTCTCAAACTGCGCCCATCAGTGAGGGCCTTTATCATTTGGATTAGGGGCCCGGGCTGTAACCAACTTCCGCCATTCTTGTCTGCCTCTCTTTTCCCCCCTATACGGACCTCCCGTCCCCTCCATCTCCATCTATATTGGTTAGCACTGCTGCCTCACAGTATCAGCCACCCAGATTGGATTCCTGGCTTGGGTCACTACAGAATTTGCACATTTTCCCCACGTCTGGATGGGTTTCCTCCGGATGCCCTGGTTTCCTTCCACAGTCCAAAAGATGTACAGGTTAGGTGCATTGGCCATGCTAAATGCACTCTGTGTACCCGAACAAGCGCCGGAGTGTGGCAACTCAGGGATTTTCACAGTAACTTCATTGCAGTGTTAATGTAAGCATATTTGTCACTAATAAATAAACTTAAGTTTTTACTGTACGTGGCGAGATGTCGGGGTTGGCTGGGAGCCTGTGTGAGACGGTGCGTTTGAGGATACTGGGTGTCTTTCTTTCTGTCTCCCTGCATCTCTGCCTGCATCACGATATCTGTACCCCTCAGCTATTTATCTGCTTATAAACCTACTGATTTTAAAAAATTCATCACAAGATGCAAGAGTCTCGCTTGGGACTAACGGGATATGGGGGAAAGGCAGGATCAGGATATATTTAATTAATGATCACCCATAATCAAAATCAATGGCGGAGCAGGCCCAAAGAGCCGAATGGCCTCCTCTTTCTGTTTTCTATGTTCCTGTGGTTAGGCCTGTGTTTATTAACCATCATTAATTGCCATTGAGAAGGTGGTAAGAAGGTTAAGTCACTGCAGCCTATTGTTTCTCTCAATCTTTCTCCTCCTTTCTGTTTACATATCAACTATCTATTTGTCTTAATGCTTCCACTCTCTCCCAATGTCTCCATTGCTATCTATAATATTTCTAGTCATATCTTTACATCTGCAGAAATATAAACCTGTATATTTTTGCCTTGGTCTGAATCTATATACTGATTTCTGTACCATCTCTATTTCTATTTACCTGTGTATCTAAAATAAAAACCCAAAATGCTGGAAGCATTCAGCAGATCTCTGGAGAGACAAACATTGCGTAACATCCTTCTTTATAGTTGTTTTGTCTATATTCAGTCTTATTCAAGCTTATTGTTTCACTTGTCTATAGCTGAGTCTCCAGCTCTCTCTCCATCAACTTCCTTCGTCTACCTCACTTGCTCCTCTATATTTTTTAAACCATTCATTTTCAGGATGCATGTATCGCTGGCTAGCCCAGCGTTCCAGCATTTATTACCCACGTGCCCCCCCCCGCCCCTGCCACCTTCTTGAATCGTTGCAGTGCATTGGATGTAAGTACATCCACAATACTGCTGCAGTGTGAATTGCAGTTTTTTGACAACGACAAGAGAAACAATGATGATATAGTTCCATGTCAGCATGACGTATGACTTGGAGTGGGGATGGGGATGGTGGGTGGGGGGTGAATAGGGGGGTAGACGGGGTGGAGGACAGTTTGGCACACCATGGTGGTGCTCTATATACTGTATATACTATATAATGCATCAGCCGCCCTTGTCCTTCCTAAGTGGTGAAGGTTGTGGGTTTGGAAGGTGCTGTCACAGGAACCTTGGAGAGTTGCTACACTGGGTGATAACGGGACAAGTTAAAGATTTGGGATGAGAGGAGGTGGACCATTGTTGCAGCATTTTAGTGGAGCAGGAGGGAAGCGCGGAAAATGTGGCAATTGAAAAAGGTCAGCATAGCCCCGGAATGCAGTGTTCCAAAGGTAGGGAGACCCCAGAGATGTGGCCCACCCCACCAGCCATGTCGCTCATGGCTATCCTTCATTTCAATGAAGGATACCTGCTCAGAGTCGTACGTTTCTGTTATGGATCTTCATGTGAGTGAACAGGCTGATTTGCGACTTGCACATGCGGCAGGATGGCCCACAGGTCAAGGGAACCCATGTGGGACAGGAGTGTGGTGTTAGTAACCACCCTGTACACGAGGACTTTTGCTGAGGTGTTGTTGTTGTCAGACACTCGCTATGGTAGTTTGTCAAAGACCGATCCACTGTTGGATCTTCTCGTCATTGGTTGTCCTTTTGAGGGAGGTGGCTGCCAAGATACAGAAAATGTTCATATGTTTCACAGTGTCTCTTTCAACCTACATGAGAGGTGGAATGTTTGGCCGACCAGGTGTGAGTTGATGGATGAGTTTCGTTTTGGCAGCACTCGAGGACAGGCTGAGTCACTTGTGTGCTGAATTGAAGAGATATGAGAGTGCTTTGCAGATCTGATATGGAGTGGACAATGGCACTGTGGTTCACCCACAAACTGGAGATCATGTCGCTCTCTGGTGGTCAGTTTATTCTTGGTGTGGGCGTATGTAATACTCACACCAGAGGGCAGGTGGTCTTTGATGTGAATAGCCAGCATCTGGTGAATTGTAACCAGAATGGGGGCTATAACACTACTTTGCTTGACCCCAGTCAGACTTTCAAAGGCTTTGGTTTCAGATCTCCCACTCAGAACAGGCATAGTGATTCCATCACAGAGCAAGATTGTGATGAAGGACATCCAAATCTTTGGAGCACATTCCTTGCCATTTACTGAGTCAAATACTTCGGTGAACGGAATGAAGACTTCCTGGTGGTGTTCTCAAAATATTTCTTGTGTTTTTTTTAAGGCAGCAAAGACCATGTCAGGGCTTCCTCTGGAAGCTCTAATGCCATACCCTGTCTCTGGGAGGAACTCCTTAGCCACAGGGAGTGGCCAATTCAGGTGAATGTGTGCCAGGATTTTCTCAGCCATGGTACAAGAAGGAAATACCTCGAGGGTCCCAAATCGAGATTTAGCCCACTTGAAGTTAGTTACAATTGTCACATTCCTATACTTAGGAGAAGTCAGGAGAAGTGATGCCAATTGGCAGCAGAGTGTGTTAGCAGTTCTGCCTCACAGTGCCAGGGACCAGGGTTCGATTCCCAGCTTGGGTCACTGTCTGTGTGGAATCTGCACCAACTCCCCATTGTCTGTGTGGGCTTCCTCTGGATGCTCTCATTTCCTCTCAGTCCAAAAAATGTACTGGCTGGGCATATTTGCCAACCTAAATTCTCCCTCAGTGTACCCGAACAGGCGACGTGGGGATTTTCACAGTAACTTCATTGCAGTGTTGATGTAAGGCTACTATGGCACTAATAAATAAACTTTACCTTAAATTCTTTTTCCTCGCAAATGCATAGGACACATTTATAGAATCTTGATATAAACAGAAGTCCACCAGCTTTCGAACTGGAATACTATTGGAACCATAGGCTTTGTTTCCCACCTGTTTGATTGCTTGTTACAGATCTGCCATTGATGGTGGTTCACCCAAGGATTGCACCACAGGCTACTTTTTTGTAATATTTGTTTGTGGGATATGGGCTTTGTTGGCTAGGCCAGCACTTATTGGCCATTTCTAATTGCCGTCCTGAGAAGATGGTGGGGAGCTGCTTTCTTGAATTGCTGCACTCCACGTAGTGTAGATGCTGTTAGGGAGAGAATTTCAAGATCCTGACCCAGCAACTCTGGACGAACAGTGATATATTTCCAAGTCAGGATGGATTGGAGGATAGCCTGAAGGATATGAGCTGCCATTGTGGAGTCACGGTTAAGGGATTGTTTGCAATGCGCTTTCCTGTATTGGCGGATGGCAGTGTCATCCTTAGAAAGATAAACTCTGTACCCGTGACAAATGCCAATGGGAATTTGTCCAATTGACCTTGGACTGTGGATGCTCCTGGTGACTTTTTTTTTAAAAAAAGCTTTGCGTGTCATGATGGTTGGCAGGTTGTTGGAGCGCTCAAATGTTCTCTTCCCACAACCTGTCCTCTATCCTATGGATTTATTTTTGGCTAATGCCGCCGAGTTGTTGAAATGTTGCCTTCTTGAGTTTGACCTTGGGTTGTTCTGTCAGGCTATGAAGGCTGAACGTTTTTGTTCCAGGAGGTCACATAATTCAGCTTCCTCCCTGAGCCAGTCCTAGTAGTAATAATGATGCTGAAACCCAATGGCCTGGGTGCACGAGCCCTCTACGGCTGATGTTACTTGATCCATGTTCTAGAATGAAGTTGGATATTTGGAAATGTTTCCGATCCCAGTGAATTGCACTTGGAATTCCTCTATTAATTTGGGGGCAGTTTTAGGGGCGAGACATTGATCTTCTTCCTCTTGGAGTTCAGGGTCTTGCAGTGTCTTGGTGCTTGGGCAGATGTTCGTCACTAACCAAGCAATTCAATGAACTGTTCATCAGGCATCAATCCCCCACATGGATCGACGATATCAGACAATGACATAATCCAGGAGGTGCCAGCGCTTTGTTTCAGATTATTTCCATCTAGTTAATGTTTTGTTTTTCTGGCAGAGGTTGATGTTTGCTGTAATGAGGCTACTTTGTAAAGCAGGAGGCTGTTATTTGCATCGGCTTTTCCCTGCCTGCTTTTCTCAGTGATTCCTCTCCAGACATCGGAGTCACAGTCAACCCTGACATCAATTCTCTTGGAAGAATGAGCTCTTTTCCTTTCCAGACAATGATGATGAAAATTTAATCAAGGTCAGATTTCATAGAATGGTATAATCCCGACAGTGCAGAAGGAGGCAATTCGGCCCATTGAGTCTGTACCGACAACAATCCCATCCAAATCCAAAGCTGTAATCCCACGTATTTACCCTGCTAATCCCCTTGACACTGAGGAGCAATTTAGCATGGCCAGTCAACCTAACTTATACATATTTAGACTGTGGCAGGAAACTGCAGTTCCCAGAGGAAATCCACACAGACACAGGGAGAACGCGCAAACTCCACGCAGTCGCCCAAGGTGGAATTGAACCTAGACCTCTGTGAGGCAGCAGTGCTAACCACTATGCGACTTAACTTGCCCAGAGTCAAAGTGCTGATGACAGAGTTATAGAATCCCAACAGTGCAGAAGGAGGCCATTTAGCCACCGAGTCTGCACTGACGACAATCTCCCCAGGCCCTATTCCAGTAACTCCCACATATTTACCCCGCTAATCCTTCTAATCTATACATGCCAGGACACTTAAGGGGCAATTTGGCATTGCTAATGCACCTAACCCGCACATATTTGGAAATATAGCATATTTGTTGTGGTTGAGGTGCAGTGTCATGAGCTTTTCATTTATATTGTTGAAAAGTTCTGTCAGTATTTCCAAGATTCTACTCGGGATGCAAAAACCAACTCTATGAACATGAGGTAGAAACACAAAGTGTGGGGGAAATCCTCAGCAGGTCTGGCAGCACCTATATTAGAGAGAGAGAGACAGATTTAACATGAGTTCAGTATGACGTCCTTGAAACTGAGGGGTAGAAATCTGGTGACTTTATTCTGCTGATAAGGAACAGGGTGGAGGGGGGAGAGCAAAAGAAAAGATCAGGAATAGGTTAAAGAGTATTGATGATTTATTGACAAAGATGTGATGGAACACAAGGCAAAGTGAGTGGTAAATGATGGTATTAAATGTGCAATGCATTGGTCCAGAGGTAGTGTCACTAGTAGAATAATAGTTAGTACTGTCTGAAAGCAAAGTAGCAGAATGTTTTGATTAGCAAAATAAAGTTCAGCTGTCTGAAAGCAAGAACAAGAGACAACGTGGGATCAGCGACTTTCTTGCATCTGTTCTCCCTATGCAGATTCTTGACTCAGGACTCCCAGGTTCATAGACCTGTCCCCATTACCAATTCTCCATTGACATAGCAAATTAACAAATACACCCGGGTACAAGCCTGAGTTCATTTTTTTTTTAATGTGGGCACCTTGGGACACCATCACTGAAACAAGGAGTTTGCAACAACACCGACCAAGAGATTGGCAGAGCAGGCAAACAGCTCTGCCTCTTGTAAGTGGTTCTCCATGAAGGGGACCATGTCACTGGCCATACACTTACTTCAGGTGGCTTTGTTACAGCCATTTTCCATTACTGACTGTGAGAACTCGAGAGCAGAGGTTCAGATCTCAAGTTCTTAAGCTTGTTGAACTTCAAGGTTGTAAAGTGCTGAATCAAAAGTGAAGAACTGTTCCTCAAGCTTCTGTTAAGACCATAAGAAACAGGAACAGGAGGAGGCCAATCAACCCTTGAGTCTGCTGCACCATTTAATAAGATCATAGCAGATTCAACATTAAGTCCACTTTTCTGCCTTCTCTCTATATTCCTTAATTCCCAAACTGATTAAAAACCTGTCCATCTCAGTCTTGAATATGTTGAAGGACTCGACCCTCACAACTTCCTGGGGTAAAGAATTCCAAAGATTCACCACTCTTTCAGAGAAGAAATTCTTCTTCAAATCTGTCTTAAATGAACACCCTCTTATTCTGCAACTCTGCCCACTGGTCCAGCTCTTCCCCATGAGTGGAAACATCCTACCAATGTTTATCTGATTATATTTGCTGCCGTTTTGCCCTCCCAATGTAGAGGAAGAGTGCATTGTGAGCTGAGAATGTTGAGTGTTTTCCAGAATCTTCTTTGTCTATTCCCAATGTCCACCATCAGTGATACTTTGCCTTTCCTTCAGCACAGCTTCTATGCCCATTTTCCTTTTGCATATTTACATCCAGGTTTCTGCTGCTGTTCAGACATCATAATTCATTCACTGGGCAACAAAAGTAGGTATAGATTGAGACAGTGTGGGAGAGGGTCTCGAGAGACCAATAGAGTGAGACTGTGTGTGGGAGAGAAAGGCAGTAATTTGTTACCAGTTTCTGGAGAAGATCTCAGGAATTTATTTGTGAGCAACTAGCTGCCAATACTTTGGTAAATAATTACGGTATAAGTGTGCCAACTAAGCAGGGGACCTCAAGTTACTCTCGCCATTTTAGCTTAAACTTTGGAATTCTCTCTGTCCAAACCTCTTTGTTCCTCCTCATCTTTCCCTCTCTCTCTCCCCCTCTCTCTCTCTCCTTTAAGATTTAAATCACCTTCTTTATGGTCACCTGCCCGAATACCACACAAATTTAAGAAGCATTTTGATTGCTTAAAACGCCAGAGCGTAGAAAACAATGGACCAAGACAGATGTTTAATGACTGGCACAGACATGATGGGTCAAAGGGCAACTTCCTGTTTTGTAAAATTCGCTGACTCTATTAGGTTTCCAGTGATATTTGTGTCTGATTACACTTCTGCAAAGCATTGTGGGGTGTTTTCTACTCCTGAGACACTGTCTCAATGTGAGTTGCCATTTATTAAAGGCAAGAAGCTTGAAAGGGGCAGGCCCAGGGATCCGCATTCAATTTCGACCTCGGGTGACTTTCTGTTTGGAATTTGCATGTTCTCACCATGTCTATATGGGTTTCTTGTGAGTGTTCCAGTTTCCTG
Source organism: Prionace glauca (assembly GCA_037974335.1). Taxonomy (NCBI): domain Eukaryota; kingdom Metazoa; phylum Chordata; class Chondrichthyes; order Carcharhiniformes; family Carcharhinidae; genus Prionace; species Prionace glauca. The sequence continues at coordinate 106,502,777 of CM075729.1, read as the reverse complement.
CCACAGTCCAATGATGTGTGGGTTAGATTGATTGGCCGTGCTAAATTGCCCCTGAGCATCAGGGGATTATTGAGGCAAACAGCGAGATTAAGGGGACCCGAACACCAGGCAGACAATACACCCTTCTGTGTTTATCATTGTGACAAAAGATAGGGGTATAGACACTGTCTTTTGTCACAATGATAAAGAACACAGAAGGGTGTGTTGTCTGCCTGGTGCTCGGGTCCAGGATGTCTCATCTGGGCTGCAGAGGAACCTGGAGTGGGAGGGTGAGAATCTGGTCGTTGTGGTACATGTGGGTGCCAACAACATAGGCAAATTGGGGACTAAGGATCTGCAGAGGGAGTATGAAAAGATGGGAATGGAATTAAAAAGCAGAACCGACAAGGTGGTTATCTCTGGATTACTACCTGAACAGTATGCAGATGGGCATAGGGTAGTTAGGATTAAAGAGATGAATGTGTGGCTCAGGGATTGGTGTGGGAGGAATGGTTTTGAATTTATGGGGCATTGGCACCAGTATTGGGGCAGGTGGGACCTGTTCAGATGAGATAGTGTTGGCCTGAACCGTGCTGGGACCAGAGTCCTGGCGAATCGTATAACTAGGACTGTAGATAGGGCTTTAAACTAATTAGGCGGGGGGGAGAGTGCAAGGGTAGGTGAAATTACAGTGTCTAAAGTAAAAGAGAGGGTACAGGTGCGGGAAGAGGTCAAGGATGTCCCAATAATAAAGGGAGTAAGGGGCATGAGAAAGGTTGGTAGCATTCCTTCAAATAGGGTCCAGATAAAGGCTGGGATAAAGATACTTTATCTGAATGCACGAAGCATTCGGAACAAAGTGAATGAGCTGGTGGCGCAGATCAACACAAATGGATATGATCTGGTGGCCATTGTGGAAACGTGGTTGCAGGGTGACAGGGACTGGGAGCTGAATGTCCAGGGGTATCAAGTGTTTAGGAAGAATAGACGGGAGGAAAAAGGAGGAGGGGTAGCTCTGCTGACTAAGGATAGTATCAGGGCGGTAGTAAGGGAAGATATAGGCGCCAAAGAGCAGAACATGGAATCGTTGTGGGTGGAGATAAGGAACAGCAAAGGGAGGAAGACGCTGGTGGGTGTGGTCTATAGGCCCCCAAATAATGACCTGGAGGTGGGGCGGGCTATAAACACGCAAATAAATGATGCATGTAGGAATGGAACGGCGATAATTATGGGGGATTTCAATCTACATATTGATTGGTTGACCCATGTCGGATGCGGTGGGCTTGAGGAAGAGTTCTTGGAATGCTGCCGGGATAGTTTCCTTGAACAGTGTGTGCTGGAGCTGACGAGGGAGCGAGCTATCTTAGATCTGGCGTTATATAATGAGGCAGGTAGAATTAGGGACCTTGTTGTGAGGGATCCTCTTGGGAAGAGCGATCATTGTGTGGTTGAGTTTTTGATGTAGATGGAGGATAAGAAAGTAGGGTCCCGGACCTGTGTCCTCTGTTTGAACAGAGGCGAGTACGATAGGATGAGAGAGGAATTGGCAAATGTAGATTGGGGGCGTAGATTGGTCGGTAGGACTGTTGAGGAGAGTTGGAGGATCTTTAAGGAGATCTTTCTTGGTACTCAGCAGAAATTTATTCTGATGGTAAAGAAGGATCGTAGGAGAAGGGATAATCAGCCGTGGTTAACGAAGGAAATAAAGGAGAGTATTAAATTAAAAACTGATGCGTACAGAGTGGCTAAAAGCAGTGAGCGAGTAGAGGATTGGGAGAGATTTAAAAATCAACAAAGAATGACGAAGAAGTTGATAAAGAAAGGAAGGTTAGATTATGATGCTAAACTAGCACTAAATATAAAAAGTATAAATATAAAAAAGGATAGTAAGAGTTTTTATCAATATATAAAGAGGAGGAGGCTGGCTAGGGTGAATGTTGGACCCTGAGAGGATGAGAGGGGGGATTTAGTGGTGGGAAATGAGGAAATGGCTGAGGCCTTAAATAAGTTTTTTGCCTCGGTCTTCACGGAGGAGGACGCGAATAGTTTGCCGGGTATTAAAGATAGAAGGATGGTAGGAGTTGAGGGCCTGAATGTGATCACTGTCACCAGAGAGGTAGTGCTCGATAGACTAGCAGGACTGATGATGGACAAGTCCCCAGGACTGGATGGAATGCATCCCAGGGTTCTGAAGGAAATGTGGAGGTGATAGTGGATGCCTTAGTGATTATTTTCCAAACCTCGCTGGATTCCGAGGAAGTGCCGGAAGATTGGAAAACAGCTAATATTACGCCGCTGTTTAAAAAGGGTAGTAGGCAAAAGGCAGGGAATTATAGGCCGGTTAGTTTAACGTCTGTTGTAGGAAAAATGCTTGAATCCGTCATCAAAGAAGAAATAGCGAGGCACCTTGAGAAGAATTGTTTGATAGAGCAGACGCAGCACAGATTCGTTAAGGGGAAGTCGTGTCTGACAAATTTATTCGAATTCTATGAGGATGTGACTAGTGCAGTGGACGGAAGGGAGCCGGTGGATGTGGTGTTTCTCGATTTTCAGAAGGCGTTTGATAAGATGCCGCACAAAAGGTTGTTACAGAAGGTTAGGGGGCATGGAGTTGGGGGTAAGGTGTTAGCGTGGATAGAGTATTGGCTGTCTAATAAGGGGCAGAGAGTAGGTGTTAATGGGTGCTATTCGGATTGGCGGTTGGTGACTAGTGGAGTGTTGCAGGGATCAGTGCTGGGGCCTCAGCTATTTACCATTTATATAGATGATCTGGAGGAGGGAGCTGAGTGTAGGGTGTCGAAATTTGCTGATGACACAAAGATAAGTGGAAAGGCAAATTGTGTGGAGGGTGCAGAAAGTCTGCAGAGGGATCTAGATAGGCAAGTTGGCAAGTGTGAGGTTATCCACTTTGGCAGGAATAATACTAGGAGGGACTACTATTTAAAGGGTGAAAACTGCAGCATGCTACGGTGCAGAGGGACCTGGGGGCCCTTGTGCATGAGTCGCAAAAACCCAGCCTACAGGTGCAGCAGGTGATCAGGAAGGCAAATGAGATGCTGGCCTTCATAGCGAAGGGGATTGAATATAAAAGTAGGGAGATCCTGCTGCAACTGTACAGGGCACTGGTGAGGCCGCAGTTGGAGTACTGTGTGCAGTTTTGGGCGCCGCACTTGCGCAAGGATATTTTGGCCTTAGAGGGAGTGCAGAGGAGGTTCACTAGGTTGATACCGGAGTTGAGGGGGTTGAACTATGAAGAGAAGCTGAGTAGACTGGGCTTGTACTTGTTGGAATTTAGAAGGATGAAGGGGGATCTTATTGAGGCGTATAAAATTATGAAGGGGATGGATAGGGTAGAGGTTGAGAGGTTTTTCCCGCTCAGAAACGACAGCAGGACTAGAGGGCACAGCCTCAAGATAAGGTGGTGGTGGGGGTTGGGGGGGGTGCAGTTCAGATCAGAGTTGAGGAGGTGGTGAATCTCTGGAATTCTCTGCCAGTTGAAGTGGTGGATATATTTAAGATACAGGTAGATAGGTTTTTGGTAGGCAAGGGGATTAAGGGTTATGGGGAGAGGGCGGGAATGTGGAACTGAGCCACTTCAGATCAGCCATGATCTTATTGAATGGCAGGGCAGGCTCGAGGGGCTAGATGGCCTACTCCTGCTCCTATTTCCTATTTCTTATGTTCTTAGGTCATGGTTGAGATTGTGGTTGGTGCAGATTTGATGGGCCAAATGGCCTCTCTCTGCACTGTGTGGATTCTGTGATTCTCTGGGCAATGCCAGTGCAGTATCTAACACTGTCTCTTGGGTGGCACTGATTGCTATGGAAGGCGCATGAGGAGCAGGGCAGGTGTAGCAATGTTTCCTAACCTAGTTTCTCCCTCTCCTCTCTCTCTCTCCTACCTATCTTTCAGAAACCTGCTGCTGGAGATCCTCCACAACATGTGCTACGCAGCCTCGGCCGAGGAATATGACCTGCTGTACCATCAGCTCCTCGACACCAACACCCAGCGGGCCATCGACTATTTCCACAAGAACTGGCACGAGAGCCGCAGCCAGTGGGTGGAGGGCTTCAAGCACGAGAGTGAGACCTACCTGACCAGCACCATCAACCGGGTCGAGCAGCTGAGCCAGAAGCTTCAGGCTGCGGTGGGCAAGTTCACCGACTCGGTCACCTTTGTGCAGGATCTGCTGAAGGCCGTGGACCTGCAGCGGACGGAGTGTGACTACCGGGCGGTGCGGATGTTCCAGAAGCCGCCCCTCGTGGCGCTTGAGGCCAGCTCCGCCGCCTCGGCCTACTTTGGCCTCCTCACCGGCTTTGCCTTCTCGCGGGTGCAGCGGGAGCTGGAGGAGGCCCAGTGGGTGACCTTCCTCAGCCTGGAGGGTGAGCAGGCGCAGCCCGTCTCCCGCCGGCGGGCTGTGGTGACGGGCCAGAGCAGCTGCCAGTGCGCCTTCCACACCGCCATGCGGCTGCCCTGCCGTCACATCCTGGCCTTCCGTCAGCTCAGGGGCGCTGACCTCTTTGAGCCGGCACTCTGCTCCCCCCGCTGGACCCGTGAGCATTACCTGAGGAACCACCCGGTCTTCCGCACCAGCACCGAGGCATCAGCCAGTGGCACGGCCCCATCCCCGTCCCCGCCCCCGCCCCAGCCGCCCGAGTCACCGAGAGAGAAGACGACGACACCTCCCCCGGTGCAGCAGGACCGATACCACCAGGCCTTCAAGGTAGCTCAGAAACTCTCCGTGCTCGCTGCTGAGTGTCCCGCCGAGGAGTTTGGCAGTTGCTTGGCGGTCATGACTGCTGTCACCAACATCTGGGCCAGAGGTGGCCAGGTGCAAGTCACCGAGATTAATGGTTGGTAGAGCCGCAACTTCAGAGAATCAGTCGTAAACTAATGGGCTCGGGCGGAGAGGGCGGGCAGGCAGAGGGATGGTGAGAATTTGGGAATTAGTTGTGGATGTTAGGGACCTAAATCAGCTGAATTAGAAATGACACAATTCCCCCCACCCCACTCCCGCACAAGCAAACATATACCCGCAATTGCACAAATACTCCAACTTGTGCACTAACAAGTGGGCAAAGGTATATGAGCCAACACATACATGGGAAGACGTGTGCGAGCGGTCATGCGTGTGAACAGATAGACAAATGACCAGATATATAGATGTACATGAACAAATACACACACAACTGCGATGCACATTTGTGAGTAGATAGCCATGCTATTAGATACATCCTCATGAATGGATTCATACCTGTAGAAGACTGTCATACGTGAGTGGTTGCACATACAGAAGCTGATGCACGCAGAAGTATGTACACACACATGGACAGCTCCCCCCTTCCCCCCCACACACACATGCACACATATGCAAGCTGGTACACACATGCAGGCTAATGGGGGGCAGTGGCACAATGGTATTGTCACTGGACTAGTAATCTAGAAACAAAGGGTTCTGCCCAGGTGTCCCAAATTCGAATCCCCCCATGGCAGATGATGAAATTCAATTTCAATAAAAATCGGCAATTAGAAGTCTGATGATGACCATAGAACCATTGTCACTTGTTGTAAAAGAAAAACCCATTTTGGTCACTAATGTCCTTCAGGAAAGGAAATCTATCATCTTTACCTGGTCTGGCCTACATGTTATCCCAGGTCAACGCAATGTGGTTGGCTCTTAATTCTGGCCCAGCCATTGACACCGACATCCCATGAACAATTAAAAAGAACATGCCGGCAAGCTAATACACGCTAGCAAGCTAATACACAAACACACAAGCTACTATACTCAGGCAGGCCGAGGCACAAACAGGCAGGCTGATACGCATTAGCGCAAACTAATACTCAAACGTGTGCAATTTGATACACAAACATGCAAACTGATATCCATGCACATATTGATACACAAGCTATTACACACATGCACCCAAGGCACTACGTACATGGCAATATTCATGCATCAGCTAATACATACAGCTTCCCTCCCCTCCAGTACATCTGTGCCCACACACGGAATATGCACATGGCATCTACTGCTCACGCAAGCTAACACATACGTTAATGCAAGTGCACAAGCTACACATGTTGTTTCCATGTTTACACATGTAAACTTGTGCACACACATTAGCTAATACACACACACAAATGTATACATAAGTGGACACAGATGCATGTGTGTAAGCATGCACAGATTCATTCTAATGCAGGCTGGCAGAAACAGCATCACACAAACTTGTGGACATGCACAGACGCAATAATACAGGCAAACTCACTTCAACAACAATTCCCACCACTCACCGAATCTGCGACTCTGGCACACACGATTCTGAAGTACCTGCCCTGTTTTCTCTTTTGTACTATCCCCAACAGCCACTGCGCATGCTCAACTGTGAGGTGAGAGAGAGAGAGAGAGAGAAGACAGTCGCAATACTGACCAAGACAGCGTGCAGTGAGAGACAGTATAAAGAGAAACAGACATCAAGTTGTTACTAGGGGATGGATAGCACTCACAACCCAGAGGGGTGGGCAATCTGACTGTTACCACAGCAAGAGTTATTGGAAAGGAATTTGAAAAAGGAGGCGAAACTTAGAGTAGTCGTGTCAGGAGTCGTGAAGTAATGAGGAAAACAGCAGGAGGTTCTGTTGAGGGCTTGTCACTTACCAGGAGCTAAATTACAGAACAGCATCTGGAGAATAAATGCATGAACAACAATTAGTGAACATAGGGACAGGTAGGTGGACAAATGATGGAAGGAGGGTTTGCGTATCGTGGGACATTGTGACAGCAGGATTCGCAATGAGGGGCTGTCACACTGGAATGAGTTGGGACCAGGATACTAGAGGATAAGGTGAATCTGGCAGTAGAAAAAATTTTAAACCAGTGAGAGGGGGTGACGGGAAGGAGTAAACTGAAATGGTTAAAAGCAAAGTCCAACTCCTCGATAAGTGATACTCAAATATAACAAATATCTCAGGTTGAGAAACAAATATCACAATTAACGACAGAATAACTGATCAGAATGCCTCAGAAATGGTGAAATTCATGGAGTGTGACAGAAGAGACACTCTTACTTAAATATAAAAATTCATTGTCTCGGGTTATTGCTGCACTCCCATCACTGATCACTTTTGTGTCCTCTATCGCTATTGCTTGCTGCACGCACCCTATTGTGTGTGTGCTCCGTCACTGGTAACTTCCGTGCCCTTCGTTTCCATTTGTTACCCCAACTTCTTACCATTTGTTACCTTCCCAGCCCTCTGACACCAGTTATTATCATGCTCTGTAGCACCATTTATTACCGTGTCCTCTGTCACCAATGGCCTGCATTACCCTGTGTTGTGCTCTCTGGTATTCTATGGTGCTCGATCATTATAATTAGATGTCTGCACAGTGTCCAGTACCTTTCATGACTCTTCAGTTACTGAAGCAGTCCAAACGCAGCGAGAGCCTGGACAATATCCAGGCTTGGGCTGGTAAGTGGCGAGTAAATTCTTGCCACACAAATGCCAGGCAATGGTCATCTTCAACAAGAAAGAGAATCTAACCATCGCTCCCTGATAGTCCGAAGCATTACCATTACTCAGTCCCCCGCTATCAATATCCTGGGGCTATCATCAACCAGGAACTGAACTGACCATGTTGATACTGTGGCTTTAAGGACAGGTCAAAGGCTGGGAATCCGGCGATGAGTAACTCACTTCCCGACTCCGAAACCCTGTCTGACATCTACAAGTTACAGGCCAGGACTGTGATGGAACACTCTCCACTTGCCTGGATGGGTGCAGCTCCAACAACACTTGAGAAGCTTGACACCATTGAAACTCAATTATAACCCATTCCACCCTCCATCCACCAATCACAATGGCCTCAGTGTGTACCATCTACAAGATGTACTGCAGGGACTCACCAAGGTTCCTTAGACAGAACCTACCAAACTCAAAACCACTACCACCCAAAAAGCAGATACATGGGAACACCACCACCTAGAAGTTCCCTTCCAAGCCACTCACCAACCCAACTTGGAAATATATCGCCGTTCCTTCACTGTCACTGGGTCAGAATCCTGGAATCCCCTTCCTAACAGTACTGTGGGTGGATCGACACCTCAGGGGCTACAGAGGCTCAAGAAGGCAGGTCACCCCCATCTTCTGAAGGGCAACTAGGGATGGACAATAAATGATGGCCTAACCAGACGTCCGCTTCCCGTAAATGAATTTTTAAAAAACATTAATGATTCTGCATATTCTCTAATAGTTTTTGTGACTGAACTTGTCCTCTAACATTTCTCACTGGCACTTGGTGCTGTATTTTCAGTGACTCCCACAAAAGAGGAGAAGCCGTCGGCTCCAGACGACCTGCCAAGTGACGTTGACAGCGTACACCAGAACTGATTTTAGACCTGACGTACACACAGCGGGAGTGGTTCCAAGTTCAACGTGGTGGATTATCCACATTTCAGGTGGTCCCAGGAGTTGGTCGGACTGAGATTGTTTTTCTTTTCCTCTATCTGGATCTGGCTTCTCTGTGTGCGGATGTGATAGACACAGATGCACATACACACACACACATGCACATTAACACACATACAGAACACACGCACACCTATGCACAACACCCCACCCACCCCCCCATCCCACCCCAGACTCCCCAATCACCACTGCACAGTGACAGATCTTGGATTCAGTGTTGAAGCAAATCAATTTGTAGGTGTGAGGGGAAAATGACATTTGGCTCGTCTTGACGGAGAGAGAGACTTTGTGGCGATCTTGGTGAAGCTTTGATATTTGCGAAGGGAATTGACAAGATGAGAGTGTAAAACTGGCATTTGTTGAAGCTTTTCTCAGTGTCACAAGTAAGCTTACATTATTCTGTAATGAAGTTACTGTGAAAATCCCTTACTCCGGTGCCTGTTCAGTTACACTGAATTTTGCATGGCCAATGCACCTAACCTGCACATCTTTCAGACTGTGAAAGGAAACCAGAGCACCCGGAGGAAACCCACAGAGATACGGGAAGAATGTACAGCTCCACATAGACAGTGACCCAAGCCGGGAATCGAACCTGGGTCCCTGGTACTGTGAGGCAGCAGTACTAACCACTGTGTTGCCCTGGGAGGAGGACAGGAGACCTTTAACCCCTTGGTAGCAGTTGCAAAGTGAATGGGCAGAGAAACAGATCAAAGTGGACAGTATTCCCAGCCCCGTTGTGGAGTTGGTCTGTTATTGATGAGCATTGAGGGGTGTTCATACTGTTTGCATGAGTATCGCACTCCTCTGGCTTCCAGTCAGTGACGTGGGCAGTCTGAGGGGAAGTACAGGGCGTTAAGAGTCCAGCCTGATGATTCTGTGACCAACATCAGAACAGCAAGAGACAATTCAGCCCTTCAGGAACTGCTGGACAGTGAGTAGACTGACTTCCCTTGCTAACCTGCAGATACTCGGGAATTGTTAGACCGCCTAACTCCAGCTGGTGGACTGGCTGAAGGCTTATTACAGGCCCAGGCTGGAGCCAGGGATTTTCCTGGTGGGCAGAGCATGTATCTTTTGTAATGTCCTTTCTTCATTAGGCCATTGGTGAGAAAGACAGAGTCCCACTAACATAAGAACATAAGAAATAGGAGCAGGAGTAGGCCATCTAGCCCTTCGAGCCTGCCCCGCCATTCAATAAGATCATGGCTGATCTGTCGTGACTCAGCTCCACCTTCCCGCCCTCTCCCCATAACCCTTAATCCCTTCTCTTATCAAAAACCCATCAACCCGCTTCTTAAAAATATTTAGCGAGGCAGCCTCCACCACTTCAACGGGCAGAGAATTCCAGAGATTCACCACCCTTTGAGTGAAGAAGTTCCTCCTCAACTCTGTTCTAAACCGCCTCTCCTTTATCTTGAGGCTGTGCCCCCTAGTCCTACTGTCTTTTTTGAGCGGGAAGAGTCTCTCCACCTCTATCCTATCCATCCCATTCATCATCTTATACGTCTCAATGAGATCTCCCCTCATTCTTCTAAACTCTAACGAGTACAAGCCTAGTTTATTCAGCCTCTCCTCATAGCTCAATCCCCTCAACTCCGGTATCAGCCTAGTAAACCTCCTCTGCACTCCCTCCAGGGCCAAAATATCCTTGCGCAGGTGCGGCGCCCAAAACTGCACACAGTACTCCAGCTGCGGCTTCACCAATGCCCTATACAGCTGCAGCAAGACCTCCCTACTTTTATATTCAATCCCCCTCGCTATGAAGGCCAGCATCCCATTCACCTTCCTGACCACCTGCTGCACCTGCAAGCTGGGTTTTTGCGACTCATGCACAAGGACCCCGAGGTGCCTCTGCACCGTCGCCTGCTGCAGTTTTTCGCCACGTAAGTAATAGTCCTTCCTACCATTCCTCCTACCAAAGTGGACCACCTCACACTTGCCAACATTAAATTCCATTTGCCATTTCCTGGCCCATTCGCCCAGCCTATCTAGATCCTTCTGCAAACTCTCCACACCCTCCTCACAATTTGCCTTTCCCCCAATCTTGGTGTCATCTGCAAATTTCGACACCCTGCACTCGGTTCCCTCCTCCAGATCATCTATATAAATGGTAAATAGCTGAGGTCCCAGCACCGACCCCTGGGGCACCCCACTAGTCACCAACCGCCAATCCGAATAGCACCCATTGATCCCCACTCTCTGCCTCCTATTTGACAACCAATCCTCTATCCACGCTAACACCCTACCCCCAACTCCATGTCCCCTGACCTTCTGCAATAACCTCTTGTGAGGTACCTTGTCAAACGCCTTCTGAAAATCCAGAAAGACCACATCCACCGGCTCTCCTCTACAAACGGAAAGTGTTGGAAATTCTTGAGCGGGTTCTTTCTCGACTGGGATCAATAAGAAATGTTTTCTAAAATGACCTAGAATCGTGCCCTTGAACCTTGGTGTCAGTTTGGTTAATTGTTTGGTCAGGAGCTTGTGGGTTCAGATTTCATTCCATATTTCTTACTGCCATTCAGGGCCTGCACTGAGGGAACACTTGCATGATAGGCGGAGAGATTAAACGGAGAGCTGATTAGGTAGATGACTCCCCTCTTAATTCCCTCTCTAATGGCTGTTCACCTCTCTCGAGACCTCACTTAAAACCCACCTCTTCTACTGATCCCTTTTAATATCTCCCCCTTTGGAAGAGACTGATGTGTAGTGGTAATGTCATTGAGTTAGTAACTCAGAGGCACAAGCTAAGGCCCTGGGGACTGGGTTCAAATCCCCAACACATCAGCTGGTGAAATTTAAATTCAATGAATTAAAATAATAATCTGGAATTGTAAAGCTCCTGCCTGCAATAGTCACTTTGAAACCAGTGCCAATCTGCCTTAAAAAACCCATTTAGTTTATTAATTTCCTTTAGGGAAGGAAATCTGCCGTCCTTACCCAGTCTGGCCTACATGTGACTCCAGATCCATAGCAACATGGTTGACTCTTAACTGCCCTGAAATGGGGCAATTGGGGATGGGCATCAAGTGGTGTCCAAAGTTAGAATAAGAGACCTGGGTGAGAGGAGTGCAGAGACCTTCAAGGATGGTAGTGCTGGAGATGATTTTGGAAGGGTCCGAAAACAAAGTTGAGAATTTTTGATGTGTTACCGGTTCAGGATCCAGGTCAGCGAGTTTATCAGCCCATCTGCTTTCAGTTAGGAGGAATGCCTCAAATCCAAAGATTCCTGGATTGTATGCAAGTACTTTGAGCTTACGTACATATGTACGAATTAGGAGTTGGCTACTCAGCACCTTGAGCCTGTGACACCCACCTACCACCAAATAGCCTTTTACCCCCATGTTAATCAAGAATCAACCTTAAAAAATATTCAGAGATTCTGCTTCCACTGCCTTTTAAGGGAGAGACTTCCAGAGATCCTCAACCCTCTGAGAGAAAAACATTTCTCCTCATCTCTGCCATAAATGAGCAACCCCTTATTCTTAAATATTGACCCAAGTTCTAGATCCTCCCACAAAAGGGAACGTCTTCTCCACATCCACGCTGTCAGCATCACTCAGAATCTTAAAGGTTTCGATTAAGTTGTCTCTTACTTTTCTAAACTCTACTGGATACAAACCTAACCCCACCAATCTTTCAACCCACCCATTCCTGATATTAGCCTGGTAAAGCTATTCTAAACTACTTCTGACACATGTACACTTTCCTTAAATAAGGAGACCAATAATGTCCAATACAACTGAAGCATATCCTCCCCACTTAAATGACCAGTTCCCCTCACAATAAATGATGACATTCTATTAGCTTTTTCTCTCTCTGTAGCCTGTAAGGGTTGTAATATGAAACAAATCTTACTAACCTGAGCCCACTTCCTCGTGTATGCAAGCCTTATTACTGAACTGTTTGTTATTTACCACACCGAGAGGGTAGTGTGGTCACTGATGATAATCTCACTCGCAGTCCCTCAGCCTGTGCTCTACCGGACTGACCTGATCCTGTCCCTGAGTAAGGAAAAGTGAGCTGAGTGTTCCTTTGCCCAGTGCTTGGTGTCCTTTAGCTGAGCACATTCATGAAACATCTCCAGTTTGGTGACAGAGTAATTAGTCACATGGACAGTTGGCTTGTCTTGGTTGGGTATATTGAGGGGAAAATGCTATTTGGAAAACCAGGAGAGGTGTTTAGTGCCATCGAGTTTGTATCATCATCTTAAATGGCCTCAAATTAGCTCAGATCTAGTTCACTGTATCTCTGCCCTCACTTGCTTTCTCTGTCCACTTCCCCCTATCCCTCTCACCCTTTCCCATTCTCCCTCAATCTTCAACTTCCTCCCATTCGTGCTGACCCATTCTCCCTCACTTTGCCATGACCTCCCTCTCACTCTCCATTTCCTCTCTCTCACTTCCCCTCTGTCCCTCTATTTTGGCCACTCTCGCTCTCTCCATCCTTCCTCACCTCTCTCTCCTTCTTCATCTCTCGCACCCTCCCTCCCCGTCACACTCTCCTTCCTTTTCACTCCCTCTCATTCTCTCCCTCGCTTCTTCCCCCTCGGTCTCGCCCTCCCTCCCCCTCAGTCTCGCCCTCCCTCCCCCTCGGTCTCGCCCTCTTGACCTATCTTGTTCCCTCTCACTAGCTCCCTCGCTTGCTCTACCTCCCCCCCGCTCCACTTTTTCCCATGTAACCTCTCTTGTGTACATTCTCCCCCTGTGTGCTCTCTCCTCCTTTTGTCCATATTCTGTGTCTGTAACAGGCTTCTGTCTGGGATTTTTGCCACTCTCTACCCACAGATGACTTAGCTTCCTTACCCTTCCTGCGTTGTTGAGATTCTGTTCAGAGCTCGTGTGCAGTGACTGATTCTTGTTGATCAGTGTATCCGATTCATCCTCTCCTGAATGAAATCCTCTATTTTTATTAATGCATCAAGTCTTTTTGGATATGTGAAAAAATTTTTGTGACAATGTTGGGGCTAGCTCAATGTTTTGAATTAACTTTCCCTGTTGTGTGAAAGGTCCAATGTGATTGTGAATTGTTCACACTTTTTTTAACATTATAGTGAAGCTTGTGAATCTGCAGAGTGATTTCTGTACAATAAAGGACTTTTTTCCCAGTGAAACCTTTGTTTTGTGTTGAATCCCTTTTCCCCAACATGGTGATGGATGGCTGCCTGCAGACAGTGACTGTCCATCGTAGCCATTAGATAGTGCACAGAGGGAGTGTTCACAAACTGGAAGAATAGCGCCTCCATTTCTCTGTTTAATTACCCAGGGAAAAATGTTATGGATTGAGTGAAAATAAGTCTGGACACAGTTGCTGAAAAATAATCTGTTTGGCATTACTTCCAATGAGTGTTTCCCAGGCGGTGACATAGTGGGTAACGTCACTGGACAAGTTATCCAGAGGCCCAGGGGTAGCAGTTCAAATCTCACCAGTCAGCTAGTGGAATTCATAAAACCTAGACTTGAGTGATGGAGAGAGCGAAAGGAATAGGGGAAGGGAGTAGGACAGAGAAAGCAAGAGAGGGCAGAGATACAGGTGTGAGCTCATTTGAGCACATTTAGGAGGACTAAATAGCTACTGTCAGTAATAGTGACCACAAAACCGTTATGGTTGAAAATCCATCTGATTCACTAATGTCCGTTCGAGAAAGAAATCTGCTGTCCTTACCTAATCTGACCTACATGTGACTCCAGAGCCATAGTAACATGATTTATTCTTAACTGTCCTTTTGAAATGGCTTTGTTTGCAATTGCAGCAGGTAATTAAGAAGGCAAATGGAATTTTGCCCTTCATTGCTAGAGGGATGGAGCTTAAAAACAGTGAGATTATGTTGCTGCTGTGTAAGGTGTTGGTGAGGCCACACTTGGATTACTGTGTGCGGTTTTGGTCTCCTTACTTGAGAAAGGATATACTGGCACTGGGGGGGGTATAGAGCAGATTCACTAGGTTGATTCTGGAGTTGAGAGGGTTGGCTTATGAGGCGAGATTGAGTAGACTGGGGCTATACTCATTGGAATTCAGAAGAATGAAGGGTGATCTTGTAGAAACATATAAGATTATGAAGGGAGTAGGTAACATAGAAGCAGGGAAGTTGTTTCCACTGGCGGGTGAAACTAGAACTCAGGGGCATGGCCTCAAAATAAGGGGAAGCAGATTTAGGACTGAGGAGGAACTGCTTCACACAAAGGGTTGTGATTCTGTGGAATTCCCTGCCCTGTGAAGCAGTTGAGCCTACCTCATTGAATGTTTTTAAGGTAAGGATAGATACATTTTTGAACAGTAAAAGACTTAAGAGTTATGATGAGCGAGCGAGCTCAATCATGATCTTATTGAATGGTGGAGCAGGCTCAAGGGGCCGGATGGCCTTCTCCTGCCTCTAGTTCTTAAGTTCTTATCTAACTTAGTTCAAGGACAACTAGGAATGGGCAATGAATGCTGGCCTTGCCAATGACACCAAATCCCACGGATGATTTCCCCAGCTTGATGCCCACCTGAAATTCACACCACCCCAGACACCAACAACATTCTGTGTAATATCTACATAAATATAGATACAATTATTAAAGTTGGCATATTATGGATTAATGTATAACACAAAACATAGAGATGAAAGTCTGAGGTGAAACTTCTGGATACTCGGTGACCAGTCACTAAATCTGTGTCCATTGCTTTAGGCAACCTCTCTGCCATATGTATCATGGGAATAGTTAGGGTTTAGTGCCATACGTACTCACACCAGGAGTAACCTCACTACTGTAGATCAATGGAATCCAGGAGAAATGTTAATGTATCTTGGTGCTGAGCACAGAGCTTTGAGCCGTTGGTGAGTCACTCCTATCTGAACATTAGACATTGATATCATAGATTCCTGCAGTGCAGAAAGAGGCAATTTGGCCTATTGAATCTGCACCAACCACAATTCCACCAGACCCTATCCCCTTAACTCCATGCATTTACCCTAGCTAGTCCCACTGACACCAAGGAGCAATTTAGCTTAACCAGTCCACCTAACCTGCATATCTTTGGACTGTAGGAGGAAACCGGAGCTCCCGGAGAAACCCACGCAGAATGGGGAGAACGTGCAGGCTCCATACAGTGACCCAAGCCGGGAATCAAACCCAGGTCCCTGTCACTGTGAAGCAGTAGTGCTAACCACTGGGTCATCATGCCGTCCCTTTAAAGTAATGCATTTTACAGAGAAGGAAAATAGGTAGCCAACAATAATGGAGATGTGGCTGAGGGCCAGAGAGATAAAGGACAGCGACCAAAGGCAATGCTGTGTTGTCTTCCCAGTGTTGAATTGGTGGACGTTTCTGCCATCCAGTACTGAATATCAGAGAAGCAGTCTGCTATTCGTGAATTAGAGGATGGGAAGGTGTGAGAAGTGGTGGAATAACAACTGGGTGTTGCATGTGTACATGTGAGAGGTGAGGAATTTTCCAATGTAACCAAGTGGCAGAATGTGGATAATTAGGAAATTGGCCAAGGATTGATATTTGGGGGATACCAGAGGTAACAATGTGGGAGGGAAAAGGAAAGCCAATTGTTACATCTGATGAGATCTGTAAGAGTGGGTACAAACCCCTCAGAGGACAAGCGGAGAGACCCTGTAGGAAGATGGTGCTGTCAACCAAGTCAAAGGCTGCAGGATGAACAGGAAGAAGAGGGAAGATCTACCATTTTCACAGTCACACAGGATGTAATTTTTGCTGTCAATAAGGTGGGCTCCGTGGATCATGAGGCACAGAGGGAAGCTATAAGCCAGACAAAGAGGAAGTTTCAGCCATTTGACTTGCTGCCACAAGACCTCTGTGTGTCCAGATTGAGGGGGTGGCAGCAGAAGAGTCAGAAGGCCAAGGAGCACTAAAGGTAGGAATTTGGGAAAACTGAGTTTTTATATTTGATTGTGGGATGTAGGCATTTCTGGCTACCCAACATTTATTGCCCATCCCTGAGGGCAGTTAAGAGTCACTCACATTGTTTTGGGTAAAGAGTCACATGGAGGCCAGACCAGGTAAGGACGGCAGATTTCCTCCCCCTAAAGGACATTAGTAAACTAATCGACAATTGTTATCATCAATAGACTTTTAATTCCAGAGTTTTATTGAATTCAAACCTGGGTCCCCAGTGCATTACTCTGGGTCTCTTGATCACTAGTCCAGCGACAATACCACTGCACCGTTGCCTTCCCGATGAAAAGGGGCACAATGTCTCGGAGGGGCAGGGAGAAAAGTGATAAAAAGAGGGAAGGAAAAGTGGAATTGAAGTGATGGCTCAGGTCAGGAATAGAACTCCCACTCACCTGATGAAGGGGCAGCCCTCTAAAAGCTAGTGGTTTCTGCTACCAAATAAACCTGTTGGACTTTAACCTGGTATGGTGAGACTTCTTACTGTGTTTACTCCAGTCAAACACCGGCATCTCCACATCATGTTTCATAGTCGCCAGTCTTCGTGCTGAATTTTAAATCCAGATGTGATATAATTAATTGAACTTAAATTCACCAGATGTTGTGGTGGGAATTGAAACTTTATCCAGGTTAGTAATCCAAGTCTCTGAATTCCTGGTCAGACTTTATCGCAAAACACTTGGAAAACAGTAGTGGGATCAGACAGACTTGGCCTGGAATTATGAAAGGGAAATCATGCTTGACAAATCTACTGGAATTCTTCTAGGGTGTAACAAATAGAGTTGATGAGGGAAGCCAGTGGATGTGGTTTATTTGATTTTCAGAAGGGTTTCTACAAGGTTCCAAGTAAGAGATTAGCACGTAAAATTAAAGCACATGAGATTGGAGTAGTGTATTCAGGTGGAAAGAAGACTAGTTTTCAGGCACAAAACCAAGAGTAGAAATAAAAGGAACTTTTTTCAAATGGCAGGCAATGACTGGTGTAGTATCACAGGGATCAGTGCTGCGACCCTAGTTATTCACTGTATAGAAGAGGGAATTAAATATGATGTCTCTAAATTTGCAGATGACAGAAAACAGGATGGGAGGGTGAGCTGTGAGGGGGATGCAGAGAATCTTCAGTGTGATTTGGACTAGGTAAGTGAGTGGACAAATTACTGGCAGGTGTAGTATAATTCGGGAAGGCAGATTACTATCTGAATGCCCAGAAGTTAGGAGAGATGAATGTACAATGAGATCTAGATGTCCTCGTATACCAGTCAGTGAAGGTAAGCATGCAGGTGCAGCGGGCAGTGAAAAAGGCAAATGGCATGTTGGCTTTCATAGCGAGAGGATTTGAATACAGGAGCAGGGATGTTTTGATTCAATTATACAGGGACTTGGAGGGCCACTCCTAGAATATTGTGTGCAGTTTTGGTCTCCTTACCTGAGGAAGGATGTTCTTGTTCTAGAGGGAGTGAAGGTTTACCAGACTGACTCCTGGGATGGCAGGACTGACGTATGAGGTGAGATTGAGTCGGTTAGGATTGTAGTCCCTGAGTTCAACAAAATACAGTGAAAAGTCTAACAACACCAGGTTTTAGTCCAACCTATTTATTTGATAATAGACTCACAAGCTTTCGGGGTTAGCCCCTTCGTCAGGTGTTTCCCAACAGCGGGTGTGATTCCTGGGATTTGTAACATAGATTCTGTATCTGGGAGACCAGCAGAGCCTTTCCCAATGGAATGAGCTGGAATGAAGAGTGAGGGTCCGAGAGTTCATGCTGGAACCTCTTCATCCTGCACAGTAACACACATTGCAGTGTGGGGTCACAGCCCAAGAACTCTGAGTAAGAAACACTCCCCAATCACTGACCCAACGCAAAAATCTCCAACATTTATTGCCCACTTTCTCCGTGTTGTTCCCTGCTGTGCCTCACTGTTACTGTGTGAAATGTGGAATATTCTAAATCACCAGTTTAAAAATCTACTGTTCAAAATGACAGTTTCAGAGGAGCAGCATTTTTACCCTCATTCAATAGTCCAGTATAGAAAAACGGGAAGAGTTTCTCAGTGAATGTGTCAGTGAAAGTGTAGAGAATGGACATATCATCAGCATGGTAAAACCCCACCTGTCCCCCCTCATAGTCCAGGAAAACTCCGATGTTCCTGGGGTTTTCACTCACAGTCAGGGGGACCAATGGGCTATCGAGAGCACCATATTCATTCCCATTTCCCAGCCACACAGTCCAGTAACCATGTTTAGGACCCAGTGTTATCTGTCCCTTCCTATTGGCTGACTCTCTGGCCACACCCAGTGCCCACTCAGTCTTGTCGCCGACTCCAACCTCCCAGTAATGTTTCCCCGATGTGAATCCCTCTGACCCCAGGACACATGGAGCCATGTCAAATCTCTCCGGATTATCAGGAACCTTTGCCGCTCATTTATTTTCTCTCACGCTGGTCAGGTGCTCAGACAGGATGAGTTTACCATGCGCTGTGTTTGGGTCCAGGATCAGTGAGGCTGGAACTGGGGAAATTCAAAAAGAGATCACGTTAAACATTTTAGACAGAGAAAGGTGCATGGACACAGATTAAAATCTCATGTCAGTAACACTGCACTTGGCACACATTCCACAATCTGTGTATCAGGAAATACTTCAGTGTGCAATTAGATATATTCCCAGACTCCAGTGTGTACAGTGAACAGATATTACAGACTGGGTACGGTGTACGGTTAGATATATTCCCAGACTCCACTGTGTACAGTGAACAGATATTACAGACTGGGTACAGTGTACAGTTAGATATAATCCCAGACTCCAGTGTGTAAGTGAACAGATATTACAGACTAGGTATGGTGTACAGTTAGATATATTCCCAGACTCCAGTGTGTAAAGTGAACAGATATTACAGACTGGGTATGGTGTACAGTTAGATATATTCCCAGACTCCAGTGTGTACAGTGAACAGATATTACAGACTGGGTATGGTGTAGGGTTAGATATATTCCCAGACTCCAATGTGTACAGTGAACAGATATTACAGACTGGGTACGGTGTACAGTTAGATATATTCCCAGACTCCAGTGTGTATAGTGAACAGATATTACAGACTAGGTACGGTGTACGGTTAGATATATTCCCAGACTCCAGTGTGTACAGTGAACAGATATTACAGACTGGGTACGGTGTACAGTTAGATATATTCCCAGACTCCAGTGTGTACAGTGAACAGATATTACAGACTAGGTATAGTATTCTGATACCCCCTTAGAAAAGGAAATTTGTCGTACCTACCTGGTGTGGTCTACATGTGATTACAGATGTAGTGGCATCTTAACTGTTTTCTGAAATAGCCTAACAAGCCCTCAGTTCAATCTAATGAAGGATGAGTATTAAGCACCAGCCTTACCAGTGACACCCACATCCCATGAAAGAATAAAGAGAACAGTTTTCCTGTCAGGAAGGAGCAGTTGATCAGCAGCACTGAAAATAAGGAACTTGCTGATATACAGAATAATGTTGTACAGTATTTACAATAGGCAAAGAGATCTGCAAGTCAGGAAAAATATTATTGAATCAGAGACAGGCACTCACCTAAAAAAATCCAGCATAAGGAAAATAACAGTAATAAGAATGGCACTAAAACGTGACAAATCCCCAGAACCAGGTTATACTCCAGCCCAAACGTTCAGGAATTAGGAAACATTTCTACACATTAGATGTGTCAGAATCTCAGAACTCACTTCTGTATTTTGGAATTCAGAAGAATGAGAGGTGATCTCATTAAGGGGTTTGACAGGTAAATGCTGAGAGGTTGCTTCCCCTCATAGGAGAGTGTCGGATCAGAAAGGCATAGTCCCAGAGTAAAAGGGCACCAATTTAAGATGGAGATGAGGAATTTCTTCTCAGGGGGATGTGAGTCTTTGGAACCCCTTGCCACAGAGACAGACCCTTGTGTACGTTGGCACAATGGAGAGCACTGCCACTTCACAGCACCAGGGACCCAGATCCAATTCCAGCCTTGCATGGAGTATGCATGTTCTCCCTGTATCCACGTGGATTTCCTTTGGGTGCCCCAGTTTCCTCCCACAGGTAAGACGTGCAGGTTACATGAAGTGGCTATGCTAAATTCTCCCTTAGTCTCCCAAGATGTTTAGGTTAGGGTCATTAGCAGAGTAAGTACGTGGGGTTACAAGGATAGGTTGGGATGGTGTTCGAGGGTCAGTGCAGATTGAATGGGCTGAATGGTCTCCTTATGCACTGTAGGAGAAGGGATTCTATATTTAAGGCTGATCCAGATTGATTTTTGATCAGTAAGGGAACAAATGTGTACAGGGAAAGGACAGAAAAGTGGACATGAAGAATGTTGGATCAGCCACGATCCTATTGAATGCTGGAGCAGGCTCGAGGGGCTGAATGGCCTCCTCCATGGTCTTATATGACAATCGATAAAAACTCATTTCTGATTTGGAAACCGAGAATGGTGTAATTTTTAAACAGGTGTACACAGATATGGGACAGAAGTAGGTACAATTCGTACAGTTAGATCACAAATCAGCCACTGAAAGGCAAAACAGGCCTGAGGGTGCTAAAAGGCCTTGTCCTGATCCTGTATTATACCATCACTGCTCAGATCTCTAGCTCAGAGAGGAACACCATTATCCAGGGCTCTCAGTCTGATCCCTGTCCATTCACCTGACGAAGAGGCAGTCCCCTCGAAAGCTTGTGAGAATATTATCAAATAAATCGGTTGGACTAAAACCTGGTGTTGTCAGACTTTGTATTGTGTTTACGCCAGTCCAACGCCGGCATACCCACATCATGACTGAGTCCTGGGACAGAGAGGAACACCATTATCCAGAGCTCTCAGTCTGATCCCTGTCCAGTGAGCCCTGGGACTGAGAGGAACATCATTATCCAGGGCTCTCAGTCTGATCCCTGTCCAGTGAGCCCTGGGACTGAGAGGAACACCATTATCCAGGGCTCTCAGTCTGATCTCTGTCCAGTGAGTCCTGGGACAGAGAGGAACATCATTATCCAGGGCTCTCAGTCTGATCCCTGTCCACTGAGTCCTGGGAAAGAGAGGAACACCATTATCCAGGGCTCTCAGTCTGATCCCTGTCCAGTGAGTCCTGGGACTGAGAGGAACACCATTATCCAGGGCTCTCAGTCTGATTCCTGTCCACTGAGTCCTGGGATAGAGAGGAATACCATTATCCAGGGCTCTCAGTCTGATCCCTGTCCATTCACCTGACGAAGAGGCAGTCCCCTCGAAAGCTTGTGAGAATATTATCAAATAAATCGGTTGGACTAAAACCTGGTGTTGTCAGACTTTGTATTGTGTTTACGCCAGTCCAACGCCGGCATCTCCACATCATGACTGAGTCCTGGGACAGAGAGGAACACCATTATCCAGGGCTCTCAGTCTGATCCCTGTCCAGTGAGCCCTGGTACTGAGAGGAACATCATTATCCAGGGCTCTCAGTCTGATCCCTGTCCAGTGAGCCCTGGGACTGAGAGGAACACCATTATCCAGGGCTCTCAGTCTGATCCCTGTCCAGTGAGTCCTGGGACAGAGAGGAACACCATTATCCAGGGCTCTCAGTCTGATCTCTGTCCAGTGAGTCCTGGGATAGAGAGGAACACCATTATCCAGGGCTCTCAGTCTGATCCCTGTCCAGTGAGTCCTGGGATAGAGAGGAACACCATTATCCAGGGCTCTCAGTCTGATTCCTGTCCACTGAGTCCTGGGATAGAGAGGAATACCATTATCCAGGGCTCTCAGTCTGATCCCTGTCCATTCACCTGACGAAGAGGCAGTCCCCTCGAAAGCTTGTGAGAATATTATCAAATAAATCGGTTGGACTAAAACCTGGTGTTGTCAGACTTTGTACTGTGTTTACGCCAGTCCAACGCCGGCATACCCACATCATGACTGAGTCCTGGGACAGAGAGGAACACCATTATCCAGGGCTCTCAGTCTGATTCCTGCCCAGTGAGCCCTGGTACTGAGAGGAACACCATTATCCAGGGCTCTCAGTCTGATCCCTGTCCAGTGAGTCCTGGGATAGAGAGGAACACCATTATCCAGGGCTCTCAGTCTGATCTCTGTCCAGTGAGCCCTGGGACAGAGAGGAACACCATTATCCAGGGCTCTCAGTCTGATCTCTGTCCAGTGAGCCCTGGGACTGAGAGGAACACCATTATCCAGGGTTCTCAGTCTGATCCCTGCCCACTGAGTCCTGGGACTGAGAGGAACACCGTTATCCAGGGCTCTCAGTCTGATCCCTGTCCAGTGAGTCCTGGGACTGAGAGGAACACCATTATCCAGGGCTCTCAGTCTGATTCCTGCCCAGTGAGCCCTGGTACTGAGAGGAACATCATTATCCAGGGCTCTCAGTCTGATCCCTGTCCAGTGAGCCCTGGGACTGAGAGGAACACCATTATCCAGGGCTCTCAGTCTGATCTCTGTCCAGTGAGTCCTGGGACAGAGAGGAACACCATTATCCAGGGCTCTCAGTCTGATCCCTGTCCACTGAGTCCTGGGACAGAGAGGAACACCATTATCCAGGGCTCTCAGTCTGATCCCTGTCCAGTGAGTCCTGGGATAGAGAGGAACACCATTATCCAGGGCTCTCAGTCTGATCCCTGTCCAGTGAGCCCTGGGACTGAGAGGAACATCATTATCCAGGGCTCTCAGTCTGATCTCTGTCCAGTGAGTCCTGGGACAGAGAGGAACACCATTATCCAGGGCTCTCAGTCTGATCCCTGTCCAGTGAGTCCTGGGACTGAGAGGAATACCGTTATCCAGGGCTCTCAGTCTGATTCCTGTCCACTGAGTCCTGGGACTGAGAGGAACACCATTATCCAGGGCTCTCAGTCTGATCCCTGCCCAGTGAGTCCTGGGATAGAGAGGAACACCATTATCCAGGGCTCTCAGTCTGATCCCTGTCCAGTGAGTCCTGGGACTGAGAGGAACACCATTATCCAGGGCTCTCAGTCTGATCTCTGTCCACTGAGTCCTGGGACTGAGAGGAACACCATTATCCAGGGCTCTCAGTCTGATCCCTGTCCACTGAGTCCTGGGACTGAGAGGAACACCATTATCCAGGGCTCTCAGTCTGATCCCTGTCCAGTGAGTCCTGGGATAGAGAGGAACACCATTATCCAGGGCTCTCAGTCTGATCCCTGTCCACTGAGTCCTGGGACAGAGAGGAACACCATTATCCAGGGTTCTCAGTCTGATCTCTGTCCAGTGAGTCCTGGGACTGAGAGGAACACCATTATCCAGGGCTCTCAGTCTGCTCCCTGTCCAGTGAGTCCATGGAGAGTCTGAGTGATTGGATGTCAAATCTGATTCCCTCATACCCAAATTGTTCAACCTCAGGTTCCACATCAACATCAGTCCCTCGAGTGTAGTCCCCAATAGTCTGTGCTCAAAAACAGGCAACATCTTCAGGAGGGGAGTGGAGGCGGTGATGAGAGCAGAAAACAGAGAGTGAACACAAATCTGTGGAGTTTCTTACCTGGAGAGATGATCTTTTTCATTTTTTTCCTCACTGTATAGAATAACGGGCCTCTAAACCCCAAGTATCTCCTTCTTGGAAACGTCCATATCTCTCCACCTTCACCTCTCTCTGCATCTTCCCCTTTCTCCAGGTAGCTGTGTGAATGGGATTGATTTAATCACTCTCTGCTGGATACAGACTGTGATCACAGTGTAAAACCTGCATGAGTCTGGATTAGATACTTACCTTTCTCTCAATCTTTTCAGTTCCTGTGGGACAGAGAATCAGAAATATTTTAATAAGTATACACACTGCTGTTTAGATTGTAATTGTCAATAATGTAGAAAGAGTGATTTTAGTTAAATGTGAAGGGTTCTGGGTGGAGTTTTCACTCATGACTTCCACTCGTGATACCACACCAGTTACCAACTTGTAGCACAACCTTGCCACATTGTGTCGACACGGTTTCCTCAGCTGTAGAAGAGTTTGAAAGCACACTAATAGTTGCATTTATTTCTGGTCTCTGCTTTCGAAGTAACTAAAGAGCTTCTATCCATGTGAATGGAATGTTGGCCTTTATAGTGAGGGGGATAGAATATAAAAGCAGGGAGGTCTTGCTGCGACTGTACAGGGCACTGGTGAGGCCGCAGCTGGAGTACTGTGTGCAGTTTTGGTCACCGCACTTGCGCAAGGATATATTGGCCTTGGAGGGAGTGCAGAGGAGGTTCACTAGGCTGATACTGGAGATGAGGGGGTTAGACTATGAAGAGAGACTGAATAGACTGGGTCTGTACTCGTTGGAGTTTAGAAGGCTGAGGGGGGACCTTGTAGAGACGTATAAGATAATGAAGGGGATAGATAGGGTAGAAGTAGAGAGATTCTTCCCGCTTAGAAAGGACAGCAGGACTAGAGGGCACAGCCTCAAGATAAGGAGGGGGCAGTTTAGATCAGAGTTGAGGACGAACTTCTTCACTCAAAGCTTGGTGAATCTCTGGAATTCTCTGCCCGTTGAAGTGGAGAAGGCTACCTTGCTGAATATATTTAATAAGGTAATACAGTAAAAAGTCTGACAACACCAGGTTTTAGTCCAACCGATTTATTTGATAATATTCTCACAAGCTTTCGAGGGGACTGCCTCTTCGTCAGGTGAATGGAGAGTTCTGGCCTCAGACAGAGCATATAAAGCACAGACAGTTGCTGATTAGAATGCGAATCCTTACACCTAACCTGCTGTTAACCTAACCCACATCATGAATATATTTAAATCATGGGTAGATATGTTTTTGATAGACAAAGGAATTAAGGGTTATGGGGAGAAAGCGGGAAAGTGGAACTGATCCACTTCAGATCAGCCATGATCTTATTGAATGGCGGGGCAGGCTCGAAGGGCTAGATGGCCAACTCCTGCTACTATTTCTTATGTTCTTATGTTCTTAATATCTGCTGCTATCAGCTGTGGACACTTAAACGCAGCATTCCTTTGACAGGGAGACAACAGTTAAAATACCAGCTCCTGGACACTTGCAGCAGCTCCGATGTGAACAGAATGAGCCTCGTTGTGGTGTTCACGCAGTCAAATAGCCTCTAATTACTGAGTATTTGAATTGGTGTCACTCATGGGACTGAACCCCAACATGTCACTGCTCTCAGTGCCAGCACCCATTGGACTGAATAGCAATGTCACTGCTCTCAGTCCAATTAGTTTATCTCATGTTTCTGCTCCAGTCCACTCAAATCTCCTGCTACACTTCTCTCACCCCATCAGCATAACCTTCTAATTCTTTCCTCATTACATATTTCTCCGCCTTCTGGTTAGTGAACTGTTTCCCTCAATTACTGCATGTCGGGGAAATTCCACATTCTAACCAGCCCCTGGGTAAACACTTCCTTACTGGAGTTATTAGTGACTGGTCTTAGTTGTTCCTTTCCAAGGGCTTGATTCAAATCCCATTCCTGACACCATGTTCCAAGTGCTGGTTAAAATGACTTCTGCCCTCAAGTCTTTATAAACCAAGGAGGACATCAGAGGACACGTGATGATGTAAGGTCAATGGCACACAGGCATATCGCCAAATATTAATTTTGTTTTTTCTCAAAAAGAGAAACATTTTCTTCCAACAACTACATTGAATCCATCACAATTTAAAAGACACACAGCAGTCCATCTGGTGTAGGTACACCCATGGTACTGTTAGAAAAGGAGTTTCAAGATTCTGACCTAGGGACAGTGCAGGATAAGGTCCCAAGTCGGGATGGTGTGTGGTTCAGAGAGCAGTTCACACATGGAGCTATTCCCATGCATCTGGTGCCCTGGTCCAATCTGGTAGATTGCAGGTCAGGAAGGTGATATTGAGCCACATGTTGCCCTGGAGCTAAATGGAAGAGTCCAGGAGCTGCTCCACTGGCTGCTGTCTCCCTATGGAATATATGCTGTACTAAGGGGTAACATCACTGTCCCCAACTCAGAGCAGCACAGATTTGATTTCACCTGCTTTTCAGGACAGGGCATATCTGGGCAATTTTGCACATTGTCAGCTAGACACCAGTATTGCAGTTATGCTGGGACAGCCTGGTTAGAATTGTGGCTATTCTGAAGGATCTATTGCTGGAATACTGTCAGGGCCCAGAGACTTTTCAGTATTCATCACATTTAGCTGTTCTTGATATCATGTGGGGTAAATCGAGTTGGCTGAAGACAGGCATCTGTGATGCTGGAGACATTTAGAGGAGGACAAGATGGATCCTCCACTTGGCACATCTGGCTGAAAATGGGTGTGAATGTTTAAACCTTATCTTCTACACTGATATGCTGGGATCCTCCATCGTAGAGGGCAGGATATTTGTGTAGCATCATGAGTGTTCAGAAGTGAGCACTCTTCAGTATTTCCTGAGATTGTTACCTCACATCAACTGACTCTATATTGTTCTTAAAATAGGGAGACCAGAACATAGTGTGATTGAACCAAGATTCAATAAAGGTTAACAGCATTTTCTCAGCTTGTTAGTCAAGGTGGAAGTGAATGTACAAATGGTCACAACTTTCTCTGTCCTGTGTGTGGGTCTGAGAGTTTCTTTTTATTTATTCAGGGAATGTGGGTGTCGCTGGCTGGGCCAGCATTTATTGCCCAACACTAATTGTCCATGAACTGAATGGCTCGCTCAGTCATTTCAGAGAGTATTTAAGAGTCAACATTCAGTGAACCAGATGGGTTCTATGATAGTTGTTTCATGGTTAACATCAGACTTTTCATTCTAGACTTTTATTGAATTCATCTGTCATGGTAGGATACGAACGCAAGTCACCAGAACATTACTCTAGTGGCAATACCAATCCGCTATCAGCTCACCAGGTCCACTAATATGAAAGGAAAATCAGGCAGAATATAAAACTGAATCACAACTGCCTCCAAAGTGGATTTCCACCCACCTATGCCTAGAACTCTCTGGTTGACCTTCTATGGTCTGCTTTGTCCCCATTGGGACAGGTCCCTCCCAGTCCTCCCCTCCCCCAACTTCCCCAGTATGAATGATTTCTGATTGCTATCACAGTGTTCCTCACAGGTCTCTATGTCCAAACCTCGGTTTCGGGTCAACCATCTCTTCTCTCCCACTCCTTTTCTGGACCCTTTCATTCTGGTTCCGGTTACTCTGCAGCCAGCTATTATAGAATGCTCTTTACAATCACAGTGAGAAGTCTCAAAACACCAGTTAAAAGTTCAACAGGTTTATTTGGAATCACACACTTTCAGAGCACTGCTCCTTGCTCAGGTGAGTAGGAGCAGCGCTCCGAAAGCTTGTGATTCCAAAAAAACCTGTTGGACTTTAACCTGGTGTTGTGAGACTTCTTACTGTGCCCACCTGAGTCCAGTGCCAGCATCTCCACTTCATGGTTCACAATCACACCAACAGTTTGGGGATTGGGTCATAAAGGGTCACCTTGAGAAAGGAGACATTGTCTTGCTGCTCGATGTCTACAGAAAGCTTCAATATCTTCCCCTCAAGTGAAGCCAATTCCTCTTCAATTCCTTTCAGATTCTCCTCCATTGGTCACAGATCTTCCTCCTTTCGTTTCCTCAGCTCTTCGATTAAATGTTTCTCTTTTGTCTTCAAGATATTGATGGATTTGAGCAAATTGTGCGGAGATGTCTTGCTCCAGGGATCCAGTGAGTTGCTATGACAGTGAGAGAGATTGTTTAAACAGTGCGTTGTTAAAGGATTGCTGTGTTGAAAGGGAACTGGAGTCACTATAGGAAAGACGTAGAAGCTATTGAAAGGGTGCAGAGGAGATTTACAAGGATGTTGCCTGGACTGGGAGGCATGCCTTATGAAGATAGGTTGAGGGAGCTGGGACTCTTTTCCCTGGAGAGGCGAAGGTTGAGAGGCAACCTGATAGAAGTTTATAAAATGTTGAGAGGAATAGATAGGGTGGACTCTCAGAGGCTATTTCCCCGGGTTGAAATGGTCGCTACGAGAGGACACAGATTTAAGGTGCGGGGAGGGAAGTACAGAGGTGATGTTAGGGGTAAGTTTTTCACTCAGAGGGTGGTGAGTGATTGGAATCGGCTGCCGTCGTCGGTGGTGGAGGCGAACTCGCTGGGGTCTTTTAAAAGACTTCTGGATGAGTATATGGGGTTTAATGGGATTGGGAGTTATAGATAGGTCTATAGATTGGTGGGGTTGATGCGATCGGCGCAACTCGAGGGCCGAAGGGCCTGTTTGTGCTGTAATGTTCTATGTTCTATACTCACCTCCAGTTCTGAAATCTCTCTCTGCTGCTGCTGTTTGAATTCACTTTTGATTTTTCTTTTCCTTCTCCATGGAATCCAAGGATAATTTCAGCTGGTCCTAAAAATGGAATCAGAGGGCATCATGGCAGCACAGAGGTTATCTCTGTTGCTGTGCGGACACATGGAGTTGGGCCTGTGTCCGTGGGAGTTTGTGCGTTCTCCCCGTGGTTGCGTGGGTTTCCTCCGGGTGCTCCGGTTTCCTCCCACATCCCAAAAATGTGCTTTTAGGCTGATTGATTGGGTAACAAATTGTCCCTATATTGGACCTCCCTGATCCTCACACAGTAGGCATAGACTAGAGTCATGAATAGGTCACTGACCATGGGACGGCGGCGCGGGCTCGTTGGGCCGAAGGGCCTGTTTCCCGTGCTGTTTTGTTCTTTGTTCTTTGTTCTTTGTTCTTTGTTCAGATCTCAACGTGATCCAAAGAACAAAGAACAACCCAGCACGGGAAAGAGGCCCTTCGGCCCAACGAGCCCGCGCCGCTGCATCTTCCTACGTCTACCCTGCCATGTGTGTATGTGAGTGGAACCCCTAATTTAGCCAGATTCAGGGGAGAATAGTGTCAATTTGGTACACCAATCAGCCTAAGAGCACATATTTGGGGTGTGGGAGGAAACCGGAGCGCCCGGAGGAAACCCACGCAACCACAGGGAGAATGCGCAAATCCATGTATCTGCACAGCTAGCAGTGATAGTCACTGAGCTGTTGCAGCGCCCGTCTGCTGGTCCAGGATTAAGCACACACAACGACACGAAGTACTAGGCCACACCCGGAACCCCAAGAGCAGCCCACGCACGACCCACCGTGTGCATGCCGCTTGTTTGACAACAAGGTGAACCGACACCTGTGGAATAAAAAGACAAAAACGTTAACATGTAATTCTACACTCCCGGTGTCGTCCCGAGGCTCTGACTCTATTTAATACCCTCTGCTATAGCCCTCCATCCTTGTTTCACTCATGTGTCTATCTAAGTAAATCTTAAACAAGTCCAACATGCCTGCCTCCATCACCCTACCCGGTAGTGTGTTCCATACCCCCACGACCTTCTGCGTGAAGAACCTTCCCCTCATATCCAAATTATACCTCTCCCCCCTCACCCTTAGATCGTGACCTCTCGTAATTGTCCCCAATCTAGGGAAAAGCCTACCACTATTGACTCTATCTATTCCCTTCAGTATTTTATATACCGCTATCATGTCCCCCTTAATCTCCGTCTTTCTAAGGAGAAGAGCCCCAGTTTCTCCAACCTTTCCTCGTAACTCAAACATCCTGGTAAACCTCCTCTGCACTCTCTCCAGGGTCTCCACGTCCTTCCGGTAGTAAGGTGACCAGAACTGGACGCAGTACTCCAAATGCGGTCTAACCAACGTTCTATACAACTGAAGCATTAGGCGACAGCTCTTATACTCTATACCCCTTCCTATAAAGGCCAGCATTCCATAAGCTTTCTTCACAACCTTCTCTACTTGTGCCGACACCTTCAAAGACTTGTCCATTGTAATGTCTGCTGATGTATCACAAACTGTGAGGAGAGGTTTCAGGGAGAGGTGTTAACATGTGGCACGAGCACTTTATAACTGACAGAGTGAAAGGTACTGTATCATATCAGGTATATCTTCAAACCAACAACAGCTTCATGGTGTATAGAACATATGAATGGATTTGATAGTTTAGTAAGAAGCCTCACAACACCAGGTTAAAGTCCAACAGGTTTATTTGGTAGCACAACCTTTCTGAGCGCTGCTCCTTCATCAGGTGAGTGAGGAGCCTTCAGGAGAACACCACACAACCCTGCCACAGTTACCTCTATACGATATGCCAGATCATCGACACAGATACCATCATCTCACATGAGAATACCATCGACCAGGTATACGGTACATACTCTTGTGACTTGGCCAATGTTGTCTACCTGATACGCTGCAAGAAAGGATGTCTCGAGGCATGGTATATTGGGGAGACCATGTAGACGCTACAACAATGAATGACTGAACACTGCTCGACAATCACCAGGCAGAAGTGTTCTCTTCTTGTCGGAAAACACTTCAGCAGTCACCAGCATTCAGCCTCTAATCTTTGGATGTGTTCCTTCTTCAAGGCCTTTAAGACATGATTACCTGTAAAGACTTGCACTCCAACCATTATCTTGTAAATTGAGTTTATGTCTATATATGTCCTGTTTGCAAATACAACTCATCACTCACTTGATGAAGGAGAAGTGCTCTGAAAGCTTGTGCAAACAAATAAACCCATTGGCCTTTAACCTGGTGTTGTGAGACTTCTTACTGTGCTTATCCCAGTCCAATGCCAACATCTCCACATCTTTGATAGTTTAGACAATGTTAAGTGTAAAGTAATTCTAAAGGTTTATTTATCAGTGTCACAAGTAGGCTTACATTAACACTGCAATGAAGTTACTGTGAAAATATCCCAGTCGCCTCACTCCCAGCATCTATTCAGGCACATTAAGGGAGAGTTTAGCCAGCGCACCTAACCAACACACCTTTTTTGATTATATGCTAGTTTTAGGGATTAACTGGGGATTCAATGGACCTCATACAAATAGGTACAGACTAATACTGTGACAGTTGGGTTGGATTTGCAGACTTCAGGTGTTGAATTTCATTGGACAGTGGACTGGTATTGAAGCGTATTGTTTAAACATTGTTCATTGTATAGTAATTGTGTTTGATTCTGTGCTGGTCTTGTGTATTCACTGGGGATTCACTGGAGCCTCTACACATGGGCACAGACTAAGTCTGTGACAGTTGACTGGGAGGTTTAGACTTATGGGGTTGAATTTCTCAGGGGGAGTGTGGGGTGGAGATGGAGTGTGTTGTTTACCTGGATGATAAAATTAGTGGGATTGCAACAGATTTGAAGAAAATGCTGTAATGAAGAAAATTTACGTAAAGCTACATTACCCTACAGAAATTGTGAACACAGACTGTAATGAAGGAACGTTAATAAATCTTAAACTCTTCACCTGGATTAACCGACCCTCCCATGATGTCCTGTTGTTTCCCTGAATTGAAGATTAATCTCCAGGATTCTGCTGCCATCGATCCAGAAGAAATATCACCTGGACATGAGAAACTGAGTTTATCATTTTCTCGGTGTTGGGGAATGACTATAAAATAAAATTAGCCAATCACTTCTTGAAGGCTCTTTGTTCATTTCCCAATTGGTTGGGAAGACAATGTTGATGAGGATTGGCATGTGCATTGACCAATGGCTGGAGTCTGGGGCGGGGTTTAGATGTGGAGATGCCGGCTGTTGTTTGGGGTAAACACAGTAAAAAGTCTGACAACACCAGGTTTTAGTCCAACCAATTTATTTGATAATATTCTCACAAGCAAGCAAGCTTTCGGGGTTAGCCCCTTCGTCAGGTGAATGGAGAGTTCTGGCCTCAGACAGAGCATATAAAGCACAGACAGTTTAGAGATTGTGCTTTATATGCTCTGTCTGAGGCCAGAACTCTCCATTCACCTGACGAAGGGGCTAACCCCGAAAGCTTGCTTGTTTGGGGTAAACACAGTAAGAAGTCTCACAACACCAGATTAAAGCCCAACAGATTTATTTGGTAGCACAAGCCACAAGCTTTCAGAGCGCTGCTTGTTCATCAGGTGAGTGGGAGTTCTGTTCACAAACAGGGCATATAAAGACACAAACTCAATTTACAAAATAATGGTTAGAATGCCAGTCTTTACAGGTAATCAAGCCTTCAAGGTACAGACAATGTGACTGGAGACAGGGTTAAACATAGGTTAAAGAGATGTGTATTATCTCCAGCCAGGACAGTTAGTGAGATTTTGCAAGTCCAGGCATGTCATTGGAGTTACAGATAGTATGACATGAACCCAAGATCCCGGTTATAAACAGGAAATCAGGTGCTGAATTCTCCAGGGACAGAATCAATTTCAGTGCGTCCCCCAACTCCAGAAATAATATCAAGACAACACAGCCCTCATGAAGAAAGCTGAAACCTGGGACTGCATTCATATCATGTCAGTGTAAATAGAGGCTGTAAGACCTTTCACACACTATTAATATTAACACTCACATTTCCCATTGTCCGGCGTCAGTATTGAGTTAAAAGCGAGCAATAGGACAGAGCAACATTTGTCCACTAACTTATTACAGCCCAATAAACACCATGAGCACGGAGACGGTAACTCACGGTGTCCCCTTACCTTGTACTTGTCAAAAGCTATTGGCAGAGTTAGGAGTCTGTGGACTGAATGTGGGGGAGAGTCTACACATTTGGCACAGATCAGGATCTCATCATCCTCACAGAACAGGATCAGTTTCTCCTCGTGTTCCTCACAGAGAGACTGCTCCCTCTCTGTGTCCCCATCCAGCTTCTCCTCGTGTTCCTCACAGAGAGACTGCTCCCTCTCTGTGTCTCCATCCAGCTTCTCCTCGTGTTCCTCACAGAGAGACTGCTCCCTCTCTGTGTCTCCATCCAGCTTCTCCCTGTGTTCCTCACAGAGAGATTGCTCGTTCTCTGTGTCCCCATCCAGCTTCTCCCCGTGTTCCTCACAGAGAGACTGCTCCCTCTCTGTGTCTCCATCCAGCTTCTCCCTGTGTTCCTCACAGAGAGACTGCTCCCTCTCTGTGTCTCCATCCAGCTTCTCCCCGTGTTCCTCACAGAGAGACTGCTCCCTCCCTGTGTCTCCATCCAGCTTCTCCCTGTGTTCCTCACAGAGAGATTGCTCGTTCTCTGTGTCCCCATCCAGCTTCTCCCCGTGTTCCTCACAGAGAGACTGCTCCCTCTCTGTGTCTCCATCCAGCTTCTCCCTGTGTTCCTCACAGAGAGACTGCTCCATCCCTGTGTCTCCATCCAGCTTCTCCCTGTGTTCCTCCTCCATTTGCCTGGTTTTCTCACAGAGATTCGCCAGCACTCTGTTACTGGTGAAACTTCTCCGGGGGAGAAGCTGCTGACATTCCGGGCAGGACACAGCCTGACGCTGCTTTCCCCAACACTTCTGGATACAGGATTTACAGAAGTTGTGCTCACAGACCAGCCGCACCGGCTCCACAAGCAGAGACTGACAGATGGAGCAGGTTAAATCCTCACTGAGCGAAAGAAGTGGTTTACTGACGGCCATCTCCGTTGCTGCTCCTGCTTCTGTTATTCGCTGAACTTTCAGTTTCATTTCACCTCGCTCTCTGTGTCTTTAAAGAGGCAGTGTCACCAAGACAAGTTTTCTGGCAAAATAAAACCTTCTTTTATCCAACTAACTTTTTCCAGTCTGTTCAGGATAAAGATGAAAACCTGAAGAGAGGCAGCAATTTGAACAAGCATTCATCCATTAACTCCTTCACTGCTAACAGGAATCTGTGGAAATTTGCCCTCAACCCCAAGTGATTTCATCAGATTCCGCAGGGATCTCAACAAGAAAACTTTTTAAACTAATCCCAGTGCCTCACTCGCAATCCCCAAAATCGATGGTACACATCCCAAGTCATTTCTCTCCGCCTTGCACCTTCCCAGAGCTATGTTACGAGTCCCAACTGAACCCACTGATCCACAATATCCCAAGATCCCTGTCGTAAGGCAGAATACCTCATTCTCTCTCACAATCCTGTATCAATCCCAAACTAATCCAACTGCTTTATCTTTCCCCACGGTTATGTGAATCCCAAAAAAATCATCGACCTGTACTCCATCCATAATCCCATTGTTCTACGCCCTCTCCATTACCTTGTATCGATCCCAATCTAATCCCACTTCCCCAATCTCTCCCTACAGCTCTGTATCAATCCCAAATTAATCCATTGCCCCACTCTCTCCCCACAGCCCTGTAGTGGGAAAAATCGCAAAGATGGCTACTTGGCACATAAAAAAAGTTACCTGGGAGAGAGACGTTAAGCCGGCACTGACTTTTAGTGCAGACAGCTACTTGAAACTAAAAATGTGAAGGACAGACAGTTATTTAAAATTAAAAATGTAGGAATCAGATACTGTAGGGAGCCAGTAGAGAGCTTGAGACACTTTTAAGATAAGGACAGATCTAGGACAATAAGGAGATTAGCCATAAATGGGAACAGGAATACATAAATGCAGGAAAACCAATTACTGTGTTTATAGACCAAAACTAAGTCATTGATAGTCACTGATGGAAGAAATGTTTCCATTCTATGGAACAATGCAATGTTAAATGCCAATGTCTGTTTATGTCTGGCTGCAATGATGTGTTAAATTACTGATAATACTCAACTATAACAATGTGTTAAATAAGAACATAAGAACATAAGAAATAGGAGCAGGAGTAGGCCATCTGGCCCTTCGAGCCTGCCCCGCCATTCAATAAGATCATGGCTGATCTATCGTGGCTCAGTTCCACATTCCGGCCCTCTCCCCATAACCCTTAATCCCCTCTCTTATCAAAAACCCATCAACCCGCTTCTTGAAAATATTTAGCAAGGCAGCTTCCACCACTTCAACAGGCAGAAAATTCAAGAGATTCACCACCCTTTGAGTGAAGAAGTTCCTCCTCAACTCCGTTCTAAAACGCCCCCCCTTTATCTTGAGGCTGTGCCCCCTAGTCCTACTGTCTTTTTTGAGCGGGAAGAGTCTCTCCACCTCTATCCTATCCATCCCATTCATCATCTTATACGTCTCAATGAGATCTCCCCTCATTCTTCTGAACTCCAACGAGTAGAAGCCTAGTTCATTCAGCCTCTCCTCATATTTCAACCCCCTCAACTCAGGTATCAGCCTAGTAAACCTCCTCTGCACTCCCTCCAAGGCCAAAATATCTTTGCGCAGGTGCGGCGCCCAAAACTGCACACAGTACTCCAGCTGCGGCCTCACCAATGTCCTATACAGCTGCAGCAAGACCTCCCTACTCTTATATTCAATCCCCCTCGCTATGAAGGCCAGCATCCCATTCGCCTTCCTGAACACCTGCTGCACCTGCAAGCTGGGTTTTTGTGACTCATGCACAAGGACCCCGAGGTCCCTCTGCACCGTTGCTTGCTGCAGTTTTTTGCCCTGTAAGTAATAGTCCTTCCTACCATTCTTCCTTCCAAAGTGGACCACCTCACACTTGTCAACATTAAATTCCATTTGCCATTTCCTGGCCCATTCACACAGCCTATCTAGATCCTTCTGCAGACTCTCCACACCCTCCGCACAATTTGCCATTCCCCCAATCTTGGTGTCATGGCTAATGTCCGGACTATCCATTGTCTGAAAAGTATAAAAACAAACCGCTCCTATTGTATTATTGAGAGAAAGTAGCTGCCCAGCACTGCAGAATGCCAGTGCCTTTTCTCCATAAAGCTTCATTAAATAAAACTGTATTGTTGCACTCCCAGTCTGACTCTGAAGTTGTAATTTCCCACAACAATTGGCGTAGTCAGCAATGATCCTATTACTGGTACATTCCGATCGATTGGCCTTGATCAGAAAGCCGGGCTGCAGATTACTGAATCTGTGAGAGTCGGACAGGGTCAAGAGTACAGTTTGAAAGGGGTTAAACTTAATGAGTGCTTGTAGTATTAAGTATTGTTGTATATGGTATAGTGATAAGTACTAACTGCTGATAGTGATAACTGTTACTTGTGCTGACCAACAAGAGGACAAGGTAGTGCCTGTCTCTGAACCTCACCTTAGACCAGTTGTTAAGAGGGGCAATCCCCCACACAATGATCAGGAATTGAAGTGGGCACAGAGGCACCAATGGCACTTAGGATTGTCAAGCACAATGGCAGAGCTCGGTTAACATCAATCTCTGTAGTGGCGAACAAACGCAGAGTTGCCGTCTGATTGCATGAAAGTTTGTAAAGTTGGGTACTGGACTGTCAATGTTGCAAAAGTGGGGCGGAAAAGTAGCTGATCAACTGTGACCTACAGCCGGACTCTGGTGGAGAAGCACATTGCTGAGCTGGTAATAGTGGGAGCTGTAAGTATAAATTGAAAGCCAGTGCTAGAGTAGTGGCCGAGGGTAGTAAAGTCCCCATGGTAGAGAGCACACTTTACTAGGGAGTAATCGTGGCCATATGATGCCTTAAACACGTTGTCAAGGTGGCAATAGTGACCGGGGCTAGTGAAGTCTGCGAAATGGCTGATAATGAAGTTAAGAGAGGACCTGCAGGATCTCTTATGGAAGGCAAGCGTTAATAAAGAGGATGCAAAAGGATGGCTGGGATACTTCTCAGACCTTAGAGCAGCAGAGAAAGTGGATAGATGGAGAAAAGAGAAACAAGACAAAGAAGATAGGAGTATTGTTAATACATCAGTTAGCAGGTCTAATTGAGCAAGTAGTCACCTCTACTAAGGAGTGGAGTGAAGATAAAGAAAAGAGGAGAGAATTAGAGTCCCAAGTGAGGGAACTGGAGTAACAAGAGCAGGTGTTAGAAGAGAAGTAATGAAGAGGGCAAACTGTTCCTCTATCTCCTTATGAGTCCATGCAACAGGGACCAACCGCTCCTCCAGAGGAGTGGGAAGTGCTAGAACACAACTTAGCACCAGTAACCGGAGGGGGAACAGATGCACAGCCAAAAGCAAATTATAAACCATTCACCCCAGGTGAGAGACAGCAGATAATGGCTTCCCTGGGTAAATTACAACCTAGAAGCGCAAGTACTAAATTCTGAGAACAATTAAACACAATTTGAGTCGGGCACCTGAGAGACAGACACCAGCTGGTCAGGGCAGCACAGGCTTATTGTGGGGGACTGTAGGCACAAGTAGTCCCCCTCACATCGGAGATAGATGCCCAACAGGCACCCTTCACCCAGTTTAAAGCAGAAATTCAGAGACTGTTAGGGAATGCTCCCACTAACTGGAGCAGAATTGCCACCACAAAACAGTTAAAAGAGGAATGAGCTTCTGAACATGAGGAACTATTGTTCCAGGTGTATCAAAAGTGCTCAGGACAAGGGAACCCAGGTCAAGGAGATCGAGCATTCATCCAGGCTTTTAAAGATGGACTCTCTGGCGCTCACCAAGTTAGCCTAAAAATGGGGGTGATTATGTCCCAAGATTATGATGAATTGGTGGAGCGGGCTAGCGACATATTGGGAGAAGAGAGATCCCAGGCAAGAGCAAGGCTAGAAAGAGTAGCAGTTTCTAGTAACGGGAATGGAACAAAGTCTAAATTGGCTTGCCACAATTGTGGACGGCAAGGACACTTAGCGAGGGATTTTGGGGTCTCACGGAAAGGGAACAGATTTGGGAACAGTGGAAAACCTTGTAGCCACTGTAATAAATGTGGACACAGAAGAAGCGTGTTGGAATAAACATGGGAGACCCCCGACCTGCTCCATGACCGAAGGAACCACAGAACTTCTGGGGTCAGCAAGATTGACAGTCTGCAGCCCCCATTCACAAGGGTAAGAAGAAGGGAAGGATTTACGTGTCAGCACTAGTAGGGGACAGGCAATGTGAGATGCTAGCGGAAATGGGAGCATCCACATTTGTCACCGACCTACCCTTACCCACTACAAATAAAATGATTTACCTAACCAGGATAGGAGGGAACAAAACACCCGCCTACCTGAGCGAGACCACATTAGTAGAGATAAATAATCTATATATACCAATGAGGCTTTATGTGTGCAAAAATAGCACAATAATGGGAAATGATTTGATGAGAGAATATGAGATTCTGATAGCCTGTGGAAAGGGAGAATTAATCTGGCCAAGACAGGGCTGTCGGAAAACTAAAATAGGGAAACTCACAAGTCACCTCGAAACCATTAAGATGGCGACAGAAATTGGGAATTAGAGACAGCAGGGTTCAGAGCCATCTGTGCTTCCGTCCCCAGGATATGTGCCAAAACAAAGTTTGATACCGGTTTGGCTAAAACGGACCTAATAAACTGGGTATGTACTGGGACCGGAGCACAAGCCACACCGGCGATACCCAATAAAAGCAAAGACAGAGAAAGCTGTAATGGAGATAGTTAAAGGGTTAGTGGAAAGGGGGATTCTGAGAGAGACCACAAGCACCACTAACTCCTCAATATGGCTAGTGAACAAGCCTGAAGCAAGCTATAGACTCACGCTAGATTACACCGGACTCAATAAAGTCACACCTAAGTTGCACCCATTGTAGCAAGCCCTTCACAATACTGAATGGGCTGTCACAGGAGCACAAAATATTCACAGCATTGGACATAGCCAACAGATTCTGGTCCTTACCATTGGATCCCAAATCCCAAGACAAATTCGCCTTCACAGTGGCAGACAAACAGTACACTTGGACTCGTTTACTATAGGAATTCCACAACAGCCCCGTTATATTCCATCGAGTAATGAGTGACATCCTAATCGGGGTAGGACTGCCATAAGGTAATATGGTCCTACAATATGTAGACGGTATCTTAATAGCTTTGGAGTCCGAGTCAGGGCATCAAGAAACCTTATATTTAGGACTGAATGAATTAAAAACCGCAGGATTAAAGGTGAGCCCCAAAAAGGCACAAATCGGGAAAAGACATGCACATACAACCCTATACCTAGGACACCTTATATCTCAAGGACTTAAAGAAATGCTAACGGACCGAAAGAAGGTGATACAACAAATGCCATCACCATAAGAGGGGCCAGGAAGGTGCTAGGATTATTCAACCCAGCTGGAGTTTCATCCCAGGATTCGCAAAACTAGCAGAACCAATATAAAGACTAGTCAAAGGGGGAAAACCAGCTTTAGATCTCAGAGAATGGGGACCCGAGCAGGAAGAGGCTGAGAACAAACTAAAAACAGAACTGATATCAATCCCTGGACTAGGATCACCAGAGCCTAATAAGGACTTCCGTATCCATTGTAGTAATGAGGGAGGATTGTATTCTGCAGTGGTAACACAGGACCATGGCAACAGAAAGAGACCCATAGGGTATTATTCCACTGCAGAAGGGCTGGTAGTCACCGGTCTGCCAA
Source organism: Prionace glauca (assembly GCA_037974335.1). Taxonomy (NCBI): domain Eukaryota; kingdom Metazoa; phylum Chordata; class Chondrichthyes; order Carcharhiniformes; family Carcharhinidae; genus Prionace; species Prionace glauca. Next base: position 106,463,247 of record CM075729.1, on the reverse strand, counting down.
GGTGCATAGCCACCTTGGATTGTGCTGCCTGGGCTGTAAAGGTTAGCGAGCCAGTAATCATGGCGGGGAATATAATCCTTCACACAAAACACACCTTGGTGGAGATGCTGAACACGGGAAAACTAAGGTCAGTCTCAAACATGAGAAGGGCTAAATGAGAAGCTGTTCTCCTACCTCCAAGCAAGTCCGTGATAATAATAAGGGACACTGGGGATAACCCAGCAGAAGGGATTTTAGATGTGGGAGAGCCGCACAATTGTGAGGATGTAGATATGGACGAAGGAGAGGGTAGGATAAAGTAACAGCTTAGTAACAGCTGAGGAGACCCTTTTTGTAGATAGGTCACACAAATATGTGGAAGGATCACCCCAAACAGGGTGGATGGTAGTGAATGACAAATTAGAAACAGTAAGGTCAGAAAGGATTGACGGAGGTCTATCTGCACAGGTAGCAGAACTAGTGGGACTCACACAGGCACTAGAGTTATCTGAAGGTAAAACAGTAAACATCTATACAGACAGTCACTATGCTTTCAGAGTCATACATGACTACACGACAGCATAGGGAAGAAGAGGACTCATAACCACAGGAAGAACCCCTATTAAGCAACAGCAAAGAACTGAGGCACTCATGAGAGCTAGTGAGAAACCTAGAGAAGCCACAGTAATAAAAATGAAAGTGCACCAGAAAGATCCAGGAAGAGATAACCCAGACCGGTTAAATTTCAAAGGGAACCAAGACACAGATAGGGTGGCACAGTTAGTCTTAGAACAGGAGATAATTGACAAGCTGCCAATAGCAGCGATAGAACAGACAGGAGATGAGATAGATATTTGGGACTTACATGCGCATACCTTGAAAGAGGAAAAGGAGAGATGGGAAGCACAGGGAGCAGTCAAAGGGACCGATAACATTTGGAGACGGGAAGACAAAGTAATAGAACCAGAGTGCATACGAAACACCCGATTGGAACCACACCATGGACTCTCACATGTGGGTAGAGAGGCCATGATAACTAGTATAGGAATGGTGGTGGAAAGGGATGGGAAGAGATATACACTGTCACTGATGTGTGACATGCGGGAAACACAACCCTGGTAGACCCATAAAAATTAAAATGGGACACCAGCCTAGACCAAAGGGACCCTGGGAACATCTGCAAATGGACTTCACAGGGCCACTACCACAATCCCACGGCAAAACCTATTGTCTGGTTATTACAGACCAGTTCACCAGGTGGGTAGAAGCATTCCCTACTACAAATTGTACTACCATAGCCGCTGGAATATTGGCAGAAGAGATAACCCCTAGATGGGGAGTACCCCTACAAACCAATTCAGAGCAAGGGACGCACTTCACTGGTAAGGTGGTAAAAACAGTATGCCAATTAATGGGGATAGAAAAAATTTCACATCCCTTACCACTCACAGAGTTCTAGAATGGTGGAATGTATGAATAGCACTTTTAAGAATGCACTAGCTAAAGCCATACAAACATCACGAAAAATGTGGACAGAGGTATTGCCCACTATACTAATGAGATTAAGAGCTCTCACAAACTGGACAACTGGATTAACCCTTTATGAACTAATGACAGGACGGGCAATGCAATTACCAGAGAGCATCATAACAGGTGGGACCGATGTAGGTCCACTAAAAGATAAAGTCAGAGATATGTTTTGGAACTAAGCACCCAACTCAAAGGGATGTGCAAATTGGTAAAAGACAATCAGGAACAAAGAGATGCAGAGGGAGAGCTTGAAATGCTTCCTGACATCCCAACAGCAGGAAGTTGCATCCTAGTAAAAACAATTCCTAACAAACCAGGGTTTGCACCAAAATGGAATGGGTTATTTGAAGTTACAATTAGTGGAGATGCCTGTGCCTATCTAGACACAAGAGGGAAAGGCGTATGGAAACATTGGACACAGCTGGAATTACACAAAGGAATGCATGAATAAATGAATGAGTGAACGAGTGAACTAACAGAACTAACTGCTTTCCCCAACACAGGCAAAGACTGTGAGCAAGAACAACTGGCGCGTGCGGGTCAATAGATAGTATAACTTTTGGAGATTATATAGATTATAGTGTTTGGTTTGATATTTGATCATTGCGAATATATATGTAATCGTATATGTAACTGTACGATTTTGCGTTGTCGTGACTGTAAATGTGACCGGATTGGAGAATAATCTATTTTACAAAGCTCACATACATTTACATGGAATCGAACTGTATGTTACCCATTAGCACAATCAGTAGAAGCCCTATTTGTAGTCACCCCTGGGTGGACCCTTCATAGTTTATATACTGTAGATACATCAGTTACACCCTGTAAGGGACAAATTGGCAAATATAAAAGAGGTATACAAGGGAGATGTGTAGGACTTGAAAACTCTGCTGCGGAGGGAGGAAAAGTTTGTTCAGGTGGGAGGAAAAGCTTTGTTTTACGGCGCAGGGATGGTGATGTGCCTATGCCTTGGTCCCTAAGAATGATTCCTGTGTCCATCAACATTGTCAGGTTAATAAGGGACAGATTATTTGCACTTGTGATGAACAGAAATGTCTGAATATAACCGTGGGAAGACAGCTCATTTGTGGACAGTGCAATGGAACTCACGTCAGCTCAGCCAAATGGACGTATCCATGTGATACTTAGTAAGTGGTGGGATCAAATGGGGAGTCAAGTAAACTGAACAATTGGTAATATGAACAAGTTCATAATCAAGACACTAAATGTTACTGGGCTAAGAAGGGATATGTGTTCCTCTTCAATGGTACTGACATGACAGAAACACCAAACCTCCCAAACTGTTTTGCAATAGGAACAATAGAACAAAGAACAAAGAACAACACAGCACGGGAAACAGGCCCTTCAGCCCAACGAGCCCGCGCCGCCGTCCCATGGTCATTGACCTATTCATGATTTTAGTCTATGCCTAATGTGTGAGGATCAGGGAGGTCCAATATAGGGACAATTTGTTACCCAATCAATCAGCCTAAAAGCACATTTTTGGGATGTGGGAGGAAACCGGAGTACCCGGAGGAAACCCACGCAACCATGGGGAGAACGCTCAAACTCCCACGGACACAGGCCCAAATCCATGTGTCCGCACAGCAACAGAGATAGCCTCTGAGCTGTCATGATGCCCTCGAGATGGTCCAGTTTACGCACACCAACGACATGAAGCAGTAGGCAACTCCCGAAGCAATATCCAAGAGCAGCCCACCACAACCTGCCGCCCGCATGCCCCTTGCTGGACTTAAATGCCTGTGGATAAAAATTCGTTATTAAAAGACTCTATATCCCTGAGGCTAAAACTGAACCCCAAGCCTACAATGCTTAGTAAGGCCTGCTATATCCCCCTATATGTAGACCGCTCATGTAGCTGTCCAAGTGACTCTTGAACAACCCTAGCGTGCCTGCTTCCACCACCTTACTCGGCAGTGCATTCCATATCCCCACTACCCTTTGTGTGAAAAACTGCCCTCTAATATTAGTCTTATATCTAGCCCCCCTCACCCTAAGCCCGTGACATGGAGGAGAATAGTAACCCGGGCTATAGTAACCCTGCACTAACTGGGAAGCCCCGGGCACAATGGGATCCCCACTGGGATACAGGTTCCTTGGAGCCTTATGTCTGGGAGGGGAAACAGGAGTGATTAGTGCAAAGGATAAGAATCATATTGTTTGTGGACAATATGATTCCTGGGAAACAGCACTGGTGGTTGTTAACCAAGTGGCTGAACTGAGATTATATGCACAACACGATATGCAGTAGACTACCAATTAGCACAACAAGGGGGAGTGTGTACAATTATAGGCAATAAGTGTATAACCCATGTCACAAATGAGTCTTATAACATTACGCGAGTCATCAATAACATCAGAGAACAACTTGATAGCTTTAGACAGGGACCCAAGAAAGGAAGTAACTGGCTGGAATAGCTAGTGGAGGTGGGGGGAGGTGTTCCTGGGAATCTTATTTATTACATGGATTGGTCATATTGATTTCAATTGTAATTGTCTGTTGTCTAATTTTTGGCTGCCTAAAAGTCTGCTGCAAGGTTATAGAACGAGAATTGTGCCATGAGCCAATGTATCCATCGAGGAAGAACCCATGATAAAGATCCCTGAAGACATCAAAAGAAATGAAGAAGGAAAGAAGAAAATTGACCTCTACGTGTGAAGATGCAACTGTTGGTCTAGGGATTATTAAAAATGATAATAATCTGAACCAAAAGAGGGGACTGTAGTGGGAAAAATCACTGCCTGGCACATAAAACAAGTTACCTGGGAGAGAGATATTAAGTGGACACTGACTTTTAGTGCAGACAGCTACTTGAAACTAAAAATGTGCAGGACAGACAGTTATTTAAAGTTAAACATGCAGGAATCAGATACTGCAGGAAACCAGTAGAGAGCTTGAGGTACTGTTAAGATAAGGACAGATCTAGGACAATAAGGAGATCAGTCATAAATGGGAACAGGAATACATGAATGCAGGAAAACCAATTACTGTATTTATAGACCAAAACTAAGTCATTGATAGTCACTGATAGACGAAATGTTTCCATTCTATGAAACAATGCGATGTTAAATGCCAATGTCTGTATCTGTCTTGCTGTAACGATGTGTTAAATTATTGATCCTACTCAACTACAACAATGTGTTAAATGGCTAATGTCCAGACTATCCATTGTCTGAAATGTATAAAAACAAACCGCTCCTATTATTTTATTGAGAGAAGGTAGCTGCCAAGTACTGTGGAGTGCCAGTGCCTTTTCTCCACGAAGCTTTGTTAAATAAAACTATTTTGTTGCACTCCTAGTCTGACTCTCAATTGATAATTTCCCACAACAGCCGTGTATCAATCCCAAATTAACTCATTGCCCCACTCTCTCCCCATAGCCCTGATTCTCACCTATACCTCGGTATCTTACAATCCTACAGTGCAAAAGGAGGCCATTCAGCCCAATGAGACTGCACAGGTCACAATCACAGGATGTAACATCACTGGCTAGGCCAGCATTTATTCCTTAATTACCCTTCAGAAGATTGTTGGGAGTTGCCTTCTTGAACTGCAACAATCCTTGAGTTGTAGGTACATCTACAGTGCTGTTAGGGAGGAAGTTCTAGGATTTTGACCCAGTGGTGGTGAAGGAATAGGTGACATATTTTCAAGTCAGGATGGTGAGTGACTCAGAGTGGAACTCAGGGCGGCACGGTAGCACAGTGGTTAGCACTGCTGCTTCACCGCTCCAGGGTCCTGGGCTCGATTCCTGGCTCAGGTCACTGTCTGTGTGGAGTTTGCACATTCTCCTCGTGTCTGCGTGGGTTTCCTCTGGGTACAAAGAACAAGAACAAAGAACAACACAGCACGGGAAACAGGCCCTTCGGCCCAACGAGCCCGCACCGCCGTCCCATTGTCTCAGTGACCTATTCATGATTTTAGTCTATGCCTAATGTGTGAGGATCAGGGAGGTCCAATATAGGTACAATTTGTTACCCAATCAATCAGCCTAAAAGCACATTTTTGGGATGTGGGAGGAAACCGGAGCACCCGGAGGAAACCCACGCAACCATGGGGAGAACGCGCAAACTCCCACGGATACAGGCCCAAATCCATGCGTCCGCATAGCAACAGAGATAGTCTCTGAGCTGTCATGATGCCCTCGAGATGGCCCAGTTTACGCACACCAATGACATGAAGCAGTAGGCAATTCCCGAAGCAACATCCAAGAGCAGCCCACCACAACCTGCCGCCCGCATGCCCCTTGCTGGACTTAAATGCCTGTGGACAAAAATTCATTATTAAAAAGACTATATCCCTGAGGCTAAAACTGAATCCCAAGCCTTCAATGTTTAGTAAGGCCTGCTATATCCCCCTATATGTAGACCGCTCATGTGACTGTCCAAGTGACTCTTAAACAACCCTAGCGTGCCTGCTTCCACCACCTTACTCGGCAGTGCATTCCACATCCCCACTACCCTTTGTGTGAAAAACTGCCCTCTAATATTAGTCTTATACCTAGCCCCCCTCACCCTAAGCCCGTGACCCCTCGTTCTATCCATTTCTAATAGCGGAAAAAGCTTACCACCATTTACTCTATCTATCCCCTTCATAATCTTATAAACCTCTATTAGATCCCCCCTCAGCCGACGTCTCTCAAGGGAAAACAGCCCAAGTGCATTCAATCTTTCCTCGTAAGACAGCCCTTCCATACCAGGCAACATCCTGGTAAATCTCCTCTGCACTCTCTCCAGGATCTCTACATCCTTCCGGTAGTACGGCGACCAGAACTGGACGCAGTACTCCAGGTGAGGCCTAACCAACATTCTATACAACTGCAACATCAGACTCCTACTCTTATATTCTATACCCCACTCTGGTTTCCTCCCATAGTCCAAAGATGTACGGGTTAGGTTGATTGGCCATGCTCAGAAATTGCCCCTTAGTGTCCAGGGATTTGTAGGTTAGAGGGGATTAGTGGGTATGATATGGGTCTAGGGCCTGGGTGGGGTTGTGTTAGGTGCAGACTCGATGGGCCAAAGGGCCTCTTTCAGCACTGTAGGATTCTATGATTTAGTCCCCAGAGGTCAGTAACTTCTGCTTTTTAGACACTTTACTTTGAACCTTGTGGTATTTTTCATCACTAGTCTTTAGTAAAGCTGAAATTTCATTCCTCAACAGTTTATGTTTTAAATTCAAGCTTACTAAGTCACGGGTTTCAGAAACATTTACTTATTTCTGACTGGGGCATGGTGCATGGGGGGAACATTGCTTTTCCTGGGGCAGGTTGTAATGGACACAATTTCAAAATGTGCAACTGATGCAAGATTTGGAAGTATTTGCACAGTGAGGAGACAAGTGATGGATTTCAAGAGGATATAGAGAAACTGATGGGCTGGGCAGACCCGTGGCAGATGAAGGTTAATGTAGATCAGCGGGTCAGAAGAATGAGAAAATACGACACAAAATAAAGATTACAATTCTAAATGCAGGAGCAGGGGGAGCTGGGTGCATTGTGCATCAATCATTGGAAGTGGCAGGACAAGTTCCAGTTACTAAATTACATTGAACCCTGAGTACAAAAGCAAGTCAGTTATAAACATTTATGAAACACTGGCTCAGCCTGATTGGGAAGAATGTGAATGTTTTTGAAAAGATGCAGGAAATGTTTACGAGAATGTTTCTGAGGATGAGAGAGTTCAGTTATATGGTTAGATTGGTGAAGCTGGCATTGTTCTCCTTGGAGAAGAGAAAGTTGAGAGGAGATTTGTTAGATGCATTCAAAATTGTGGAGGGGGTGGGGGGTTCTGGATAGAGTAAATGGGAGAAACTGTTCCCATCAGCAGAATTGATATGAGGGAAAACCTTCTTATCCAACATGTGGTTTGGGTCTGGAATGCACTGACTATTTGCTGCAGACAGATCCAATTGCTGTCTTCAAAAAGGAACTGGATAATGATCTGAAGGGAAAAGGCTTTACAGGAATAATTGGGAAAGGGGGAGAAGTGGGACTAGTTGAGTTGCTGTAGCAGGGAATTGACACAGAGACAAGACGATGCGCTGAAAGGACTCCTGGCTATAAACATTCTTTGATTCTACGAGTCACTTGCTCTGACATCTAACCATTCAGACTATTCAATATTCAAAATGTATTGCACCACAAATAATAACCATGACAGTGGAAGCACTGGGAGCGATCAGCTTCCACTGAGTAGAAGGTGCACCCACAATATTTTCTTCTGATTATTTTCGTTTGGCTAATAAGAATACATTGCTTTGTAATTCCACACAGTTCAAGAGGTGAATAGAAGTTTTCAAACCCTACTATATCCACCTCCTGGACCACTCCTCCATTCATATACACACACGCATCCTGAAGCTAAATTGCAATAAATAAATAATTCCATACATTGAGTTGTGGAGAATCAGAATTGTGGTGATCAGTTAACTCAGTTGGTTGGATTGTAATACAGAGTGAGGCTAGCAGCGTGGTTTCAATTCCTGTACCAGCTGAGGTTATCCATGAAACCGCTGCCTTCTCAAACTTGCTCCTTGTCTGAAGTGTGGTGAATCTCAGGTTAAATCACCACCAGTCAGCGCTCTCTCTCTCTCTCTCCCCAAGGGGAAAGCAGCCAATGTTCCTCTGGGACTGTAAAGACTTTCAATCAGACTAGTAACCCACAAACCCAAAATAAATAAAATTAAAACTTAAATTTATTTGAACAAGATTTTTAGGCTCCACTTGTTTGCAATAACTGTCCAATTGTAAATCTACAGTCGTAACCACATGGCAAGACCGGGTCCTGTAAATGGTGAATTCAGAATGCTTATTAACAATCAAAAGGTAACAAGAGAGAAAGATAAAAAGCAAAGTGTCAATTAATAGTAATTCACAGTCGGAAGAAAGCTTAACTTTGAAAATTAGACAGATTTCTCACCACTCTGCTCAGATCCAGATGTGAAGTGACAACTGTGAAAACATGTAAAAGTACTTCCCCACCAAATATTTTTCAAGACCCTTTCTTATACCTTAATGAGATTGAATATCTTTAACAATTGTGAAAAATACCCAATTGGCCTATTACTTGTCAATAATGAAATAAGAGTTTGCCTCATTGGGTTTGTTTTTGCTAATTGTGCACAATGTCTCAATTTTAGGGCTCTATCAAACTTTATCTCTTATCTTGAATTAGTCCAAATGTCAAACAATAATTGGTGAATATAACTGTCTGTCACTTATAATAGACATGATGTACAGTTGTTGGCACTGGACTGAGATAAGCACAGCAAGAAACCTTACATGTTAAACATGTTAAAATCCAGGACTTTAACCTGCTGTTGTGAGACTTCTTACCTTTAATAAAACAGGAGCCTATTCATTCTCTCTGAAAAGGTTAACAAGTTCATGTTATCTTTTTAATCTGTCTGGAAAAAGCAACATCTTATAATTCTCATTACATTTGAAGAATTTGTATTAAAGTCAAGGGTTAATGACATAATGTGTTTAGAATTATAAAAATTATAACCTTTTTGTGTTACAGGTGACATTATCAGTCTTACAACTACATTAATGAATTACCTATTCTTTAATTATATCACATTTAAATCTAATTTTAATGAATCTGGCTGGTTTTCAATACAGTAAGAAGTAGCACAACACCAGGCTCTTACTGTGTTTACCCCAGTCCAACAACAGTGTCGCCACATCATGGTTTCCATTAAAGCAGGTTTTTGGGATTTTTTAATGGTTTTTGTCAATTCATTACAAAATTCTCAATTGCACATTAATTCAGATTACACAATGCTAGTTACACCAAAAGTATTGAGTTTGAAACTACCAACAATCTATCAGTTCTGACCAAAGGTCTTTGAGCTGAAAACATTAACTCTGGTCTCTCTCTTCACAGAGAGGCTGCCCCGATACCACCACTCACAGTGCTTCTGACTGACAGGGAATGGAAAGCAGAAAAGGTATCTTATTAAAGAATTAGTGACAGCTTGCTTCTTGACAAAGAGTCTTTTAGCTTAGTTACATGATAAACTTGAGTTAACAGAGCATGCTCCTTAAAGTAATCACAATTAAACACCTGAAATGGCTGCTTCTCCACAAACCGGACACTTTTTGTGTGGATTGAATGAGAAAGATAATGATTTTTGGGGCTCCCAACTGCCATCTCGGATAACAGTCTCACAATATGGGGTGGGCCATTTAGGAGAGTGTACTTCCCTCAGAGGGTGGTGAACCTGTGGAATTCTCTCACACTGGAGTCTGTGGAAGGCACATCACTGAATGTAATTAAGAAGGAAATAAATAGGTTTCTAAACTTTAAAAACACAAGGAAAATGGGGAGAGCAGGGGAGTGTGAAATTTAGTTAGAGGATCAGCCATGATAATATAGAATGGTTTGAAGGGCCGAGTGGGCTCCACCAGCTCCAATTTTCTTTGTTTCTATATAACATTGATTGCCATTGGCAGATTCATGCAGTTGTCTCTTGCAATTGTATGTTTCAGTTTGCACTCATTGTAACGGCTATATTCAGCTCCCCACCAAAAAGTGACTATTGTCATTTGTGAAGTGAATTGTTATATTCATTGTTGAGTGGTGTGATGTGCAGTCAGTGTCTTGCTAATTGGAAGCAGTAATATTGTTCAGAAGTTTCCATGCCAATCTATTTTATAACTCCACTTTGATTTCAACTGCAGGATGGAAAATTCAATATCAACTGTGCACATTCATAGCTAAAATGGTTCTGGCCTGATTAAATATAGATGCAAAGAAAATAGAATCAGAAATAGGCTATTTGTCCCTTTAAGCCTGCTCCACCATTCATTATGATCATGGCTGATCATCCAATTCAGTATCCTATTCCCACTTGCCCCACATATCCTTTGACCCCCTCTTCGCCCCGAGAACTATACCTAATTCATCCGTGAAAACATTCGATGTTTTGTCCTCAACTGCTTTCTGTAGTAGCGAATTCCACAGGCTCACCTATCTGGGTGTGGAAATTTCTCCTAATCTCACTCCTAAAAGGTTTACTCGGTAGCCCTATACTTTGACCCCTGGTTCTGAACACCCCCACCATCGGGAACATCCTTTCTGCATCTATCCTGTCTCGTCTTGTTGGACATCTACAGGTTTCAATGTGATCTCTGCTCATTCTTCTGAACTTCAGCAAAAGTAATTGTAACAATCTCTCCCTAGCTGTCAGCACTCCCATCTCAGGAATCAGTCTGGCAAACCTTCTCTGCACTCCATCTGGAACAAGAACATCCTTCCTCAGATAAAGAGTAAAAATTACACACAGTATTCCAGCTGTGGCCTTATCAAGGCCCTGTATAATTGCATTAAGACATCCCTGATCCTGTATATGAATCCTCTCACTATGAAGGTCAACATACCATTTGCCTTTTTCACTGCCTGCTGTATCTGCATGCTTACCGTCCATGACTGGTGTATGAGGACACCCAGGTCTAGTTGCACATTCCCCTCTCCTAATTTATGGCCATTCAGATAATAAACTGCATTCCTCTTTCTGCTACCATTGTGGATAACCTCACATTTCTCCACATTGCATCTGTCATGTATTTGCGCTCTCGCTCAGCTTGTCCAAATCATACTGATTGCATCCTCACAGCTTACCCCCAAAATTGAATATATTTGGTTATATTGGAAACATTATTAGATTTCTCTGATCGTTTAGCTTTTATTCAGTGATGTAATATGCCAGCCATCCATTTTCCAAGCCCAGCATCGGGGTATTCCCAATTAATCCAGAGTAATGATTGAAATAGAACTGCATTGGTTCTAGCAATGTTGAACATTACGTGACCATCCACTGAGCTGATTTCAGAAGAAAATAAAACGGACAGGAAACAACACTCGGAGACAGTGGTATAACTCGGCAGATTCAGAATGAACCTATCAGCAGCAACAGCAGGGAGGAACCAGCCTGTGATTGGATGCACAGGTTTTCCATATTTTCCAAACATGGTGGTGGTATTCCCGGGAATCCGGTGCTCTTCTCCTTCTAGGTGGTAGAGGTTTTGGGTTCAGAAGGTGCTGACTAGGGAGCCTTGATGTGTTCCTGAAGCATATCTTGTAGCTGGTACACACAGCTGCCACTGTGCATTGATGTTGGAGGCTTTGTGGATGGGGTTAGTAATCCGGGCCCTGCCCCAGTAACACAGCCATCATACATTGTGTCAAGGCACCTTTGTGCATTATGTCAACTGAAAGATGATCATAGAATACATCGAGCCTGCACGAGTAACAATCCACCCAGACCCTATCCCGACAACCTAACATATTTACCCTACTAGTTCTCCTGATACTAAGCAGCAATTTAGCATAGCCAATCCACCGAGCTGGATTGTGGGAGGAAACCAGAGCACCCAGAGGAAACCCATGCAGACTAGGGAGAACATGCAGACACCACACAGACAAAACTCATGCAGACAAGGGGAGAACGTCCAAACTCCACACAGGACATCAACCAAGGCTGGAATTGAATCCAGGTCCCTGGCGCTGTGAGGCTGCAGTGCTAACCACTGTGCCACCTTGCCATCCTGATGTTATCCTTCAATGTGCAGTATCATCTTTTGTTCTTCACTCATCTGCAGTTTTAGATTAACTTTGTAGTTCTTTTTGCAAATGAGAAACTCCAGACAGAAGCTCGAGATTTATCATGAAGAGACTTTTTTTTATTATAAAGAGGAAAAATGCTGCTTTAGAATTAAACAATATCTTAAATTGAGGTACAATTTGGAATTGATTTAAAGATATTAAAATAACCTCTGACTCCACAAATCCATTCCAATATCAAGGAATATTGGCCTATCCCAGAATAAACCTGTAACCGGTGTTTTGTAGCTGTTCATATCTCAGGGTCCCCGATTGTGTTGTTGGAGATCTCCAGCTTGCACTGTCTGATGTATTATATCATCATTACATCAGCCCCTGCCTGGTGTGACCTGTGTGATATGGCTCCAGGATCCTGCTACTCCTGTTTCCTGATAGCGAGTGTGATTCCTGGGATTTGTAAAAAAGATTCTGTATCTGGGAGATCAGCAGAGCCTCTCCTAGTGGAATGAGCTAGAATGAAGAGTTCCAGGTTGGACAACCGGTGTGAGGGTCCGAGAGTTCACGCTGGGACCTCTTCATCCTGCACAGTAAACACATTGCAGTGTGGGGTCACAGCTCAAGAACTATGAGTAAGAAACACTCCCCAATCACTGACTCAACGCAAAAATCTCCAACATTTATTGCCTACATTTTCTCCGTGTTGTTCCCTGCTGTGCCTCACTGTTACTGTGTGAAATGTGAAATATTCTAAATCACCAGTTTAAAAATCTACTGTTCAAAATGACAGTTTCAGAGGAGCAGCATTTTTACCCTCATTCAATGGTCCAGGATAGAAAAACGGGAAGAGTTTCTCAGTGAATGTGTCAGTGAAAGTGTAGAGAATGGACATATCATCAGCATTGTAAAACCCCACCTGTCCCCCCTCATAGTCCAGGAAAACTCCGATGTTCCTGGGGTTTTCACTCACAGTCAGGGGGACCAATGGGCTATCGAGAGCACCATATTCATTCCCATTTCCCAGCCACACAGTCCAGTAACCATGTTTAGGACCCAGTGTTATCTTTCCCTTCCTATTGGCTGACTCTCTGGCCACACCCAGTGCCCAGTCAGTCTTGTCGCCGACTCCAACCTCCCAGTAATGTTTCCCCGATGTGAATCCCTCTGACCCCAGGACACAGCAACACACATCAAATCTCTCCGGATTATCAGGAACCTTTGCCGCTCGTTTATTTTCTCTCACGCTGGTCAGGTGCTCAGACAGGATGAGTTTACCATGCGCTGTGTTTGGGTCCAGGGTCAGTGAGGCTGGAACTGGGGAAATTCAAAAAGAGATCACGTTAAACATTTCAGACAAAGGTGCATGGACACAGATTAAAATCTCATGTCAGTAACACTGCACTTGGCACACATTCCACAATCTGTGTATCAGGAAATACTTCAGTGTGCAATTAGATATATTCCCAGACTCCAGTGTGTACAGTGAACAGATATTACAGACTGGGCACGGTGTACAGTTAGATATATTCCCAGACTCCAGTGTGTAAGTGAACAGATATTACAGACTGGGTATGGTGTACAGTTAGATATATTCCCAGACTCCAGTGTGTACAATGAACAGATATTACAGACTGGGTACGGTTAGATATATTCCCAGACTCCAGTGTGTACAGTGAACAGATATTACAGACTGGGTATGGTGTACAGTTAGATATAATCCCAGACTCCAGTGTGTATAGTGAACAGATATTACAGACTGGGTACGGTGTACGGTTAGATATATTCCCAGACTCCAGTGTGTACAGTGAACAGATATTACAGACTAGGTACAGTGTACGGTTCGATATATTCCCAGACTCCAGTGTGTACAGTGAACAGATATTACAGACTGGGTACGGTGTACGGTTAGATATATTCCCAGACTCCAGTGTGTATAGTGAACAGATATTACAGACTGGGTACGGTGTACAGTTAGATATATTCCCAGACTCCAGTGTGTACAGTGAACAGATATTACAGACTGGGTACAGTGTACGGTTAGATATAATCCCAGACTCCAGTGTGTACAGTGAACAGATATTACAGACTGGGTATGGTGTACAGTTAGATATATTCCCAGACTCCAGTGTGTACAGTGAACAGATATTACAGACTGGGTGCAGTGTACAGTTAAATATATTCCCAGACTCCAGTGTGTACAGTGAACAGATATTACAGACTGGGTACAGTGTACGGTTAGATATAATCCCAGACTCCAGTGTGTACAGTGAACAGATATTACAGACTGGGTACGGTGTACAGTTAGATATAATCCCAGACTCCAGTGTGTACAGTGAACAGATATTACAGACTGGGTATGGTGTACAGTTAGATATATTCCCAGACTCCAGTGTGTACAGTGAACAGATATTACAGACTGGGTACAGTGTACGGTTAGATATATTCCCAGACTGCAGTGTGTACAGTGAACAGATACTACAGACTGGGTACAGTATACAGTTAGATATATTCCCAGACTCCAGTGTGTACTTTGAACAGATATTACAGAGTGGGTATTGTGTACAGTTAGATATATTATATTCAGAGACTTGGATAGAGCATGGTCAGGAATGGATGTTGCAGGTCCCGGGGTACAAATGCTTTCGTCGGAGTAGAGAAGGAGGTAGAAGGGGGGTGGGGTAGCATTATTGGTCAAGGACTGTATCACAGTGTCAGAGAGGAACTTTGATGAGGAGTTGGCTGTTGAGGTAGTATGGGCGGAGATTAGAAATAGGAGTGGAGAGGTCACCCTGTTGGGAGTCTTTTATAGACCTCCAAAAAGTTCTAGAGAGGTTGAGGAAAGGATTGCGGAGACGATCCTTGTTAGGAGTGAAAGTAATAGGGTAGTTGTTATGGGGGACTTTAACTTTACTCATGTTGATTGGAATTGCTATAGCTCTAGCTCATTAGAGGGGTCAGTTTTTGTTCAAATTGTGCAGGAAGGTTTTTTGACTCAGTATGTAGATAGGCCGACTAGAGGTGAGGTTATATTGGATTTGGTGCTGGGTAATGAGCCAGACCAGGTGCTAGACTTGGAAGTTGGTGTGCATTTTGGGGATAGTGACCACAATTCGGTTACGTTCACCTTAGTGATGGAAAGGGATAGGCATGAACCTCGGGTCAGTAGTTTCAGCTGGGGAAGGGTAATTATGAGGCTATTAGGAGAGAATTAGGAAGCATTGGTTGGACTAGGAGATTACAGGGACTGGGAACATCCGAGATGTGGAGATTTTTCAACTGGTCGGCGCAACATCGTGGGCCGAAGGGCCTGTTCTGCGCTGTAATGTTCTATGTTCTATGTTCTATTCCCAGACTCCAGTGTGTACAGTGAACAGATATTACAGATTGGGTACGGTATACGGTTAGATATATTCCCAGACTCCAGTGTGTACAGTGAACAGATATTACAGACTGGGTACGGTGTACGGTTAGATATAATCCCAGACTCCAGTGTGTACAGTGAACAGATATTACAGACTGGGTATGGTGTACAGTTAGATATATTCCCAGACTCCAGTGTGTATAGTGAACAGATATTACAGACTGGGTACAGTGTACAGTTAGATATATTCCCAGACTCCAGTGTGTATAGTGAACAGATATTACAGACTGGGTATGGTGTACAGTTAGATATATTCCCAGACTCTAGTGTGTACAGTGAACAGATATTACAGACTGGGTATGGTGTACAGTTAGATATATTCCCAGACTCCAGTGTGTACAGTGAACAGATATTACAGACTGGGTATGGTGTACAGTTAGATATATTCCCAGATTCCAGTGTGTACAATGAACAGATATTACAGACTGGGTATGGTGTACAGTTAGATATATTCCCAGATTCCAGTGTGTACAGTGAACAGATATTACAGACTGGGTATAGTATTCTGATGCCACCTTAGAAAAGGAAATCTGCCATATTTACCTAGTGTGGCCTCCATGTGATTACAGATGTAATGGCATCTTAACTGTTTTCTGAAATAGCCTAACAAGCCCTCAGTTCAATGTAACAAAGGTTGAGTATTAAGCACCGGCCTTACCAGTGACACCCACATCCCATGAAAGAAGAAAAAGAACAATTATCCTGTTGGATAGGAGGAGTTGACCGGCAGCACCGAAAATAACAAACTCGCTGCCAGAGAGAATTATGTTGTACAGCATTTACAACAGACAGGAGATCTGCAAGTCAGATATCGCATGGAAAAATATTATTGAATCAGAGATAGGGACTCACCAAAACAAATACAGCTTAAGAAAATAACAGGAAAAAGAAAATAATGGCACTAAAATGTGACACATCCACAGAACCAGGTTATACTCCAGCCCAAACGTTCAGGAATTAGGAAACATTTCTACACATTAGATGTGTCAGAATCTCAGAACTCACTTCTGTATTTTGGAATTCAGAAGAATGAGAGGTGATCTCATTAAGGGGTTTGACAGGTAAATGCTGAGAGGTTGCTTCCCCTCATAGGAGAGTGTCGGATCAGAAAGGCATAGTCCCAGAGTAAAAGGGCACCAATTTAAAATGGAGATGAGGAATTTCTTCTCTCAGGGGGTTGAGAGTCTTTGGAATTCCTTGCTACAGAGATCTATGGGAGCAGAGTCCTTGTGTATGTTGGCACAATGCAGAGCACTGCCACCACACAGCACCAGGGACCCAGATCCGATTCCAGCCTTGAGTGGAGTATGCATGTTCTCCCTGTGTCCACGTGGATTTCCTTTGGGTGCCCCAGTTTCCTCCCACAGGTAAGATGTGCAGGTTTGATGAATCGGCCACACTAAATTCTCCCTTAATGTCCTAAATTGTTTAGGTTAGGGTAATTAGTGGGGTAACTACGTGGGGTTACAGGGATAAGTTGGGATGCTCTTAGAGAGTCAGTGCAGATTAAATGGGCCGAATGGTCTCCTTATGCACTGTAGGAGAAGGGATTCTATATTTAAGACTGATCCAGATTGATTCTTAATCAGTAAGGAACAAAGGTGTTCAGGGAAAGGACAGAAAAGTGGACATGAAGAATGTTGGATCAGCCACGATCCTATTGAATGCCTGAGCAGGCTCGAGGGGCTGAATGGCCTCCTCCATGGTCTTATATGACAATCGATAAAAACTCATTTCTGATTTGGAAACCGAGAGTGGTGTAATTTTTAAACAGGTGTACACAGATATGGGACAGAAGTAGGTACAATTCGTACAGTTAGATCACAAATCAGCCACTGAAAGGCAAAACAGGCCTGAGGGTGCTAAAAGGCCTTGTCCTGATCCTGTATTATACCATCACTGCTCAGATCTCTGGCTCAGAGAGGAACACCATTATCCAGGGCTCTCAGTTTGATCCCTGTCCAGTGAGTCCTGGGACAGAGAGGAACACCATTATCCAGAGCTCTCAGTCTGATCCCTGTCCAGTGAGTCCTAGGACAGAGAGGAACACCATTATCCAGGGCTCTCAGTCTGATCCCTGTCCAGTGAGTCCTGGGACTGAGAGGAACACCATTATCCAGGGCTCTCAGTCTGATCCCTGCCCAGTGAGTCCTGGGACTGAGAGGAACACCATTATCCAGGGCTCTCAGTCTGATCCCTGTCCAGTGAGTCCTGGGACTGAGAGGAACACCATTATCCAGGGCTCTCAGTCTGATCCCTGCCCAGTGAGTCCTGGGACTGAGAGGAACACCATTATCCAGGGCTCTCAGTCTGATCCCTGCCCAGTGAGTCCTGGGACTGAGAGGAACACCATTATCCAGGGCTCTCAGTCTGATTCCTGTCCACTGAGTCCTGGGACTGAGAGGAACACCGTTATCCAGGGTTCTCAGTCTGATCCCTGCCCAGTGAGTCCTGGGACTGAGAGGAACACCATTATCCAGGGCTCTCAGTCTGATCCCTGCCCAGTGAGTCCTGGGACTGAGAGGAACACCATTATCCAGGGTTCTCAGTCTGATCTCTGTCCAGTGAGTCCATAGAGATCTGAGTGATTGGATATCAAATCTGATTCTCTCATACCCAAATCATTCAATCTCAGCTCCCACCTCAGCAACAGTCTCTCGAGTAAGGTCCCCAGTAATCTGTCCTCAATAACAGCCACATCTTCAGGAGGGGAGTGGAGGCGGTGATGAGAGCAGAAAACAGAGTGAACACAAATCTGTGGAGTTTCTTACCTGGAGAGATGATCTTTTTCATTTTTTTCCACACTGTATAGAATAACAGGCCTCGAAACCCCAAGTATCTCCTTCTTGGAAACGTCCATGTCTCTCCACCTTCATCTCTCTCTGCATCTTCCCCATCCTCCCCTTTCTCCAGGTAGCTGTGTGAATGGGATTGATTTAATCACTCTCTGCTGGATACAGACTGTGATCACAGTGCAAAACCTGAGTGAGTTTGGATTAGATACTTACCTTTCTCTCAATCTTTTCAGTTCCTGTGGGACAGAGAATCAGAAATATTTTAATAAGTATACACAGTGCTGTTTAGATTGTAATTATCAATAATGTAGAATCAGTAATTTTAGTTAAATGTGAAGGGATCTGGGTGGAGTTTTCACTCATGTGATACCACACCAGTTACCAACCCGCAGCCCAACCTTTCCACATTGTGTCGACAGAGTTTCCTGAGCTGCCGAAGTGTTTGAAAGCGCACTAATAGTTACATTTATTTCTGATATGTCTTTTCCAAGTAACTAAGAAACATAAGAAACATAAGAAATAGGAGCAGGAGTAGGCCATCTAACCCCTCGAGCCTGCCCCGCCATTCAATAAGATCATGGCTGTTCTGAAATGGCTCAGTTCCACTTTCCTGCTTTCTCCCCATAACCCTTAATCCCCTTGCCTACCAAAAACCTATCTACCTGTATCTTAAATATATTTAGCGAGGCAGCCTCCACCACTTCGACGGGCAGAGAATTCCAGAGATTCACCACCCCTTTGAGTGAAGAAGTTCCTCCTCAACTCTGATCTAACTGCACCCCCCCCCCCCCACTTATCTTGAGCCTGTACCCTCTAGTCCTGCTGTTCTTTCTAAGCGGGAAGAACCTTTCAACCTCTACCCTATCCATCCCCTTCATCATCTCATACGTCTCAATAAGATCCCCCCTTCATCCTTCTAAACTCCAACGAGTACAAGCCCAGTCTACTCAGCCTCTCTTCATAGTTCAATCCCCTTAACTCCTGTATCAGCCTAGTGAACCTCCTCTGCACTCCCTCCAAGGCCAAAATATCCTTGCGCAAGTGCGGCGAACAAAACTGCACACAGTACTCCATCTGCGGCCTCACCAGTACCCTGTAAAGTTGTAGCAAGACCTCCCTACTTTTATTTTCAATCCCCCTCGCTATGAAGGCCAGCATCCCATTTGCCTTCCTGATCACCTGCTGCACCTGCAGGCTGGGTTTTTGCGACTCATGCACAAGGACCCCGAGGTCCCTCTGCAACTAGCATGCTGCAGCTGTTCGCCCTTTAAATAGTAATCTCTCCTACTATTATTCCTGCCAAAGTGGATAACCTCACACTTGCCAACATTGTATTCCATCTGCCAGGTCCTCGCCCACTTGCTTAGCCAATCTAAATCCCTCTACACACTTTCTACACCTTCCTTACAATTTGCTTTTCCACTTATCTTTGTGTCATCAGCGAATTTCGACACCCTACACTCGGTTCCCTCCTCCAGATCATCTATATAAATGGTAAATAGCTGAGGCCCCAGCACCGATCCCTGGGGCACTCCACTAGTCACCTACCGCCAATCTGAATAGCACCCATTGACACCTACTTTCTGCCTCCTATTAGACAGCCAATCCCCTATCCACGCTAACACCCTACCCCCAACTTCATGTCACCTAACCTTCTGTAACAACCTTTTGTGCGGCACCTTATCAAACGCCTTCTGAAAATTGAGAAACACCACATCCTCCGGTTCCCCTCTGTCTACCGCATTAGTCACATCCTCACAGAATTCCAATAAATTTGTCAGTCACGACTTCCCCTTAACAAATCTGTGCTGCGTCTGCTCTATCAAACAATTCTTCTCAAGTTGTCTCGCTATTTCTTCTTTGATGACGGATTCAAGTATTTTTCCTACAACAGACGTTAAACCAACCGGCCTATAATTCCCTGCCTTTTGCCTGCTACCCTTTTTAAACAGCAGCGTAACATTAGCCATTTTCCAATCTTCTGGCACTTCCCCGGAATCCAGCGAAGTTTGGTAAATAATCACTAAGGCATCTACTATCACCTCTGCCATTTCCTTCAGAACCCTGGGATGCATTCCATCCAGTCCTGGTGACTTATCCATCATCAGTCCTGCTAGTCTATCGAGCACTACCTCTCTGGTGACAGTGATCGCATTCAGGCCCTCAACTCCTACCATCCTTCTATCTTCAATATCCGGCAAACTATTCGTGTCCTCCTCCGTGAAGACCGAGGCAAAAAACTTATTTAAGGCCTCAGCCATTTCCTCATCTCCCACCACTAAATCCCCCCTCTCATCCTCTCAGGGTCCAACATTCACCCTAGCCAGCCTCCTCCTCTTTATATATTTATAAAAACTAAAGAGCGTCTATCCATGTCAATATCTGCTGCTATCAGCTGTGGACACTTAAACACAGCATTCCTTTGACAGGGAGACAACAGTTAACGTACCAGCTCCTAGACGCTTGCAGCAGCTCCGATGTGAACAGAATGAGGCTTGTTGTGATGTTCACACAGTCAAATAGCCTCGAATTGCTCAGTATTTGAATTGGTGTCATCCATGGGACTGAACCCCAACATGTCACTGCTCTCAGAACCAGCACCCATGGGACTGAACCCCAACATGTCACTGCTCTCAGTGCCAGCACCCATTAGGCTGAGCAGCATTGTCACTGCTCTCAGTCCAATTAGTTTATCTCACGTTTCTGCTCCACTCCACTCAAATCTCCTGTTGCACCCCATCAGCATAACCTTCCAATTCTTTCCTCATTACATATTTCTCCGCCTTCTGGTTAGTGAACTGTTTCTCTCAATTACTGCATGTGGGAGAAATTCCACATTCTAACCAGCCCCTGGGTAAACAATTTCTTACTGGAGTTATTAGGTAACTGGCTTATTTTTATATCTCTTACCTGTTCCTTTCCAAAGGTGTGGGTTCAAATCCCATTCCTGACACCATGTTCCAAGTGCTGGATAAAATGACTTCTGCCCTCAAGTCTTTATAAACCAAAGAGGACATCAGAGGACACGTGATGATGTAAGGTCAATGGCACACAGGCATATCGCCAAATATTAATTTTGTTTTCTCCCTCAAAGAGAAACATTTTCTCTATCAACTGCATTGAATCCATCACAATTTAAAAGACACACAGAGTCCATCTGGTGTAGGTACACCCATAGGAAAGCAATTCCAGGAGTCTGACCTCGGGACAGTGCAGGATAAGGTCCCAAGTCAGGATGGTGTGTGATTGGGAGGGCAGTTTGCACATTGTGTTGTTCCCATGCATTGGCTGCCCTTGTCCTAGCTGGTAGATTGCTGGTCAGGAAGGTGATGTTGAGCCACATGTTGCCCAAGTTCTGTATTTAGGGGTAACATCACTGTCCCCAAATCAGGGCAGCACAGATTGGATTTCACCTGCTTTTCAGGACAGGACATATCTGGGCAATTTTGCACATTGTCAGCTAGACACCAATGTTGCAGTTATGCTGGTTAGATTTGTGGCTATTCTGAAGGATCTATTGCTGGAATACTGTCAGGGCAATATGTGTCTCAACATCACCTTCCTGACCTGCAATCCACCAGCTAGGACAAGGGCCCAGAACCTTTTCAGTATTCATCATCTTTAACCATTCTTGATATCATGTGGGGTAAATCGAGTTGGCTGAAGACTGGAATCTGTGATGCTGGAGACATTCAGAGGAGGTCAAGATAGATCCTCCACTTGGCACATCTGGCTGAAAATAGCTGCGAATGTTTCAGCCTTATCTTTTACACTGATATGCTGGGATCCTCCATCATTGAGGGTGGAATACTTGTATAGCATCATGATTGTTCAGAAGTGAATACTCTTCAGTATTTCCTGATATTGCTTCATATTGTTACCTCACGTCACTGACTCTACATTGCTCTCAAAGTGGGGAGACCAGAACATTGTCTGATCGAACCAAGATTCAATCGAGGTTAACGTCACTTTCTCAGCTTGTTAGTCAAGGTGGAAGTGAATGTACAAATGGTCACAACTTTCTCTGTCCTGTGTGTGGGTCTGAGAGTTTCTTTTTATTTATTCAGGGAATGTGGGTGTCGCTGGCTGGGCCAGCATTTATTGCCCATCACTAATTGTCCATGAACTGAATGGCTCACTCAGTCATTTCAGAGAGTATTTAAGAGTCAACATTCAGTGAACCAGATGGGTTCTATGATAGTTGTTTCATGGTTAACATCAGACTTTTCATTCTAGACTTTTATTGAATTCATCTGTCGTGGTGGAATTCGAACTCAGCACTCCAGAGCATTACTCTGGATTACTAGTCTAGTGACAATACCACACTGCTATCAGCTCACCAGGTCTGCTGATATGAAAGGAAAATCAGGCAGAATATAAAACTGACACACAATTGCCTCCAAAGTGAGATTTCCACCCACCTATGCCTAGAACTCTCTGGTGATGACCTTCTATGGTCTGCTTTGTCCCCATTGGTGTGGGTATGCCGGCGTTGGACTGGCGTAAACACAGTAAAAAGTCTGACAACACCAGCTTTTAGTCCAACCGACTTATTTGATCATAGATTCACAAGCTTTTGGGGTTAGTCCCTTCGTCAGGTGATTTCGCCAGAACTCTCCATTCTCCTGACGAAGGGACTAACCCCGAAAGCTTGTGAATCTATAATCAAATAAATCGGTTGGACTAAAACCTGGTGTTGTCAGACTTTTTACTGTGTTGTCCCCATTGGGACAGGTCCCTCCCAGTCCTCCCCTCCCCCAACTTCCCCAGTATGAATGATTTCTGATTGCTATCACAGTATTCCTCACAGGTCTCTATCTCCACCTCTCAGTTTCGGGTCAACCATCCCTTCTCTCCCACTCCTTTTCCTGACCCTTTCATTCTGGTTCTGGTTACTCTGCAGCCAGCTATTATAAAATGTTGTTTACAATCACAGTGAGAAGTCTCAAAACACCAGTTAAAATTTCAACAGGTTTATTTGGAATCACGAGCTTTCAGAGCACTGCTCCTTGCTCAGGTGAGTAGGAGCAGCACTCCGAAAGCTTGTGATTCCAAAACTGTTGGACTTTAACCTGGTGTTGTGAGACTTCTTACTGTGCCCACCCAAGTCCAGTGCCAGCATCTCCACTTCATGGTTCACAATCCCCAACAGTTTGGGGATTGGGTCATAAAGGGTCACCTTGAGAAAGGAGACATTGTCTTGCTGCTCGATGTCTACAGAAAGCTTCAATATCTTCCCCTCAAGTGAAGCCAATTCCTCTTCAATTCCTTTCAGATTCTCCTCCATTGGTCGCAGATCTTCCTCCTTTTGTTTCCTCAGCTCTTCGATTAAATGTTTCTCTTTGTCTTCAAGATATCGATGGATTTTGGCAAATTGTGCGGAGATGTCTTGCTCCAGGGATCCAGTGAGTTGCTATGACAGTGAGAGAGATTGTTTAAACAGTGCGCTGTTAAAGGGTTGCAGTGTTGAAAGGGAACTGGAATCATACTCACCTCCAGTTCTGAAATCTCTCTCTGCTGCTGCTGTTTGAATTCACTTTGATTTTTCTTTTCCTTCTCCATGGAATCCAAGGATAATTTCAGCTGGTCCTAAAAATGGAATCAGATCTCAGCGTGATCCATTGTAATGTCTGCTGATATATCGCAAACTGTGAGGACAGTGTTGAGGGAGAGGTGTTAACATGTGGCACGAGTACTTTATAACTGGCAGGGTGAAAGGTATTGTATCATACCAGGTATAGTTTCAAACCAACAACAGCTTCATGGTGTACAGAACATAGGAATGGATTTGATAGTTTAGTAAGAAGTCTCACAACACCAGGTTAAAGACCAACAGGTTTATTTGGTAGCACAACCTTTCTGAGCGCTGCTCCTTCATCAGGTGAGTGAGGAGCCTTCAAGAGAATAGTGACCATGACACCACACATCCCTACCACACCAACCTCTGAAAGACATGCTGGAATATCGACACGGATGCCATTATCTCATGTGAGAACGCTATCCACCACATACATGGTACATACTCTTGAGACTCGACCAATGTTGTGTACCTGTTACGCTGCTGGAAAGGGCGCCCTGAGGCATGGTACATTGGTGAGAAAATGCAGACACTATGATAACGGATGAATGAACACCACTTGGCAATCACCAGGTACCTGTCGGGGAACATTCAGCAGTCTCTGGCATTCAGCCTCTAATCTTTGGGTAAGTATTCCTTCTCCAATGTGGCCTTCACAACTTCACAGAGTCACTGAGCAGAGACTGATAGCCAACTTCCACACACATGAGGACAGCCTCAACTGGGATCTTGGATTCATGTCACACTACCTGTAACCCCCACGACTTGCCTGGGCTTGCAAAACCTCACTGGGGACAAACCTGGCTGGGGACAATACACATCTCTTTAACCTGTGCTTAAGCTCTCTCCACTCACATTGTCTGTACCTTTAAGACTTGATTACCTGTAAAGACTGGCATTCCAACCATTATCTTGTAAATTGAGTTTGTGTCTGTATATGTCCTGTTTATGAATACAATTCCTCACTCACATGATGAAGGAGCAGTATTCTGAAAGGTTGGCAAACAAGTAAACCTGTTGGACTTTAATCTGGTGCTGTAAGACTTCTTACCGTGCTTACCTCAGTCCAACGACAGCATCTCCACATCTTTGATAGTTTAGACATTGTTAAGTGTAAAGTAATTCTAAAGGTTTATTTATCAGTGTCACAAGTAGGCTTACATTAACACTGGAATGAAATGACTGTGAAAATATAAGAAATAGGAGCAGGAGTAGGCCATCTAGCCCTTCGAGCCTGCCCCGCCATTCAATAAGATCATGGCTGATCTGTCGTGGCTCAGTTCCACATTCCCGCTAATCCCTCTAACCTAAGCTTCCCAGGATACTAAGGGGCAATTTTAGAATGGCAAATCAACCTAACCTACACATCTTTGGACTGTGGGAGGAAACCCACGCAGACATGAGCAGAATGTGCAAACTCCACACAGGCAGTGACCTGAGCTGGAAATTGAACCCAGGTCCCTGGAGCTGTGAAGCAGCAGTGCTAACCACTGTGCTACTGTGCTGCCATATGCAATGGAGAAAGAAGGGAGGTTCATAGGCACAACTCTGGACAGATGTCAGCAAACTGACGAAATAATCGCATGCCCGTACCCAATTTATTTGAATGAGCATGGACTGTGTGGCTTCAGACCAAATACTAGCCTAAATTGCTTAGTAGAAGCTTGTAGCCTGGACACAGACATAACTCAGAAAGCTTAGAAGGGAGCAGGGAGATACTGTCTCACCACCTCCCTAAAACAATATCAGTATGGCACGACACATTGTAACATTAATAATACTACATTCTGCATCAAAGCACACATATCAGTCAGGGTGGGCCTCATTTAACTAATAGACATTCATAAGAGGGAGAGGATAGATTTGAACGCCACTGACGAGTTCCGACAGACTCCAGGGGAGCCTCGTGAGAAATATGACACAAGCCTAAAACTCCTGCCACAGGAATTGAACCTGATTCGGGCAATTTTTTTTTGTTTACTTTATTCCAATCCAATGAAGTCAAATTAAAGCCAATTCAGAGTCCCAACAAGCTGGGACATTCCCAATCCAAGCTGACAAGACAGGGCTCTCATCTCCTATCTTCAACTTGATCTACATGATCCAAGCTGATTGCTGTAGGTGTAGCTCCTCCTCCAAGGCTTGATCTAATTTGCATCTTAGCCAAAAGGCTGAGATGCCGCTTTAAAAAATTGCTTCAAATGAAGCTAAATTGTAACCTAATGACTTCAACCAAGTACAGCACGTCAATACTACACTCGATCTTCGGGCAATTTTTAAAAAAACTTTATTCCAATCCAATCAAGTCAAATTTAACCCAATTCAGAGTCCCAACAAGTTGGGACATTCCCAATCCAAGCTGACAAGACAGGGCTCTCACCTCCTGTCTTGGGCTTGATCTACATGATCCAAGCTGATTGGAGTAGGTGTAGCTCCTCCTCCAGGGCTTGATCTTATTTGCATCTTAGCCAAATGGACGAGATGCCGCTTTAAAAAATTGCTTCAAATGAAGCTGAAATGTAACCTAATGACTTCAACCAAGTGCAGCATGTCGATACTACACTCGATCTTAGCCAAAAGGCCGAGATCTTCGGGCAATATTGGCTGCAGTCCACAGAACCTTCACCAAAGTAGTACAGCAGGCGCAAGAGGTGAAAAGGAGGATTAAAGAAATTAAAGTCACCTCTTGGTGGGACAACCTTTGGAACTGGGGCTCAAACATCCAAATCCACCCATTTGTTCACATAATATCACACCTGGTGGTAGTACTGACTTTGTTCATCCTGGTATACCTAATCATCTTCACAGTCCAATTCAGCCAATGGAAAAACAGGATCATCCAGAGGCAGAATGTAGGGTCCACCCTTGAATCATGGTCCCTTCTAATTCAGTAGAGCAATGTTTACAGGAAGCCTGCCATTTTGCAATTTGTACTAATGAGCCATTGAAAATTCTACTACCAAATGTGCGTCAGATCTGCATATATCTTGAAGGGAATTGCTTTATAGAGTAGATGCAACACGGTTTCAGTAAAGGGAAGTCGTGTCTGACAAATTTACTGGAGTTCGATGAGGATATGTCAAGGGCAGTGGATAGAGGAGAGCCGGTGGATGTGGTCTTTCTGGATTTTCAGAAGGCGTTTGACAAGGTACCTCACAAGAGGTTATTGCAGAAGGTCAGGGGACATGGAGTTGGGGGTAGGGTGTTAGCGTGGATAGAGGATTGGTTGTCAAATAGGAGGCAGAGAGTGGGGGTCAATGGGTGCTATTCGGATTGGCGGTTGGTGACTACTGGGGTGCCCCAGGGGTCGGTGCTGGGGCCTCAGCTATTTACCATTTATATAGATGATCTGGAGGAGGGAACCGAGTGCAGGGTGTCGAAATTTGGTGATGACACCAAGATTGGGGGAACGGCAAATTGTGCGGAGGGTGTGGAGAGTCTGCAGAAGGATCTAGATAGGCTGGGCGAATGGGCCAGGAAATGGCAACTGGAATTTAATGTTGGCAAGTGTGAGGTTATCCACTTTGGTAGGAAGAATGGTAGGAAGGACTATTACTTACATGGCGAAAAACTGCAGCAGGCGACGGTGCAGAGGGACCTCGGGGTCCTTGAGCATGAGTCGCAAAAACCCAGCTTGCAGGTGCAGCAGGTGGTCAGGAAGGCGAATGGGATGCTGGCCTTCATAGCGAGGGGGATTGAATATAAAAGTAGGGAGGTCTTGCTGCAGCTGTATAGGGCATTGGTGAGGCCGCAGCTGGAGTACTGTGTGCAGTTTTGGGCGCCGCACCTGTGCAAAGATATTTTGGCCTTGGAGGGAGTGCAGAGGAGGTTTACTAGGCTGATACCGGAGTTGAGGGGGTTGAGCTATGAGGAGAGGCTGAATAAACTAGGCTTGTACTCGTTGGAGTTTAGAACAATGAGGGGAGATCTCATTGAGATAAGATGATGAATGGGATGGATAGGATAGAGGTGGAGAGACTCTTCCCGCTCAAAAAAGACAGTAGGACTAGGGGGCACAGCCTCAAGATAAAGGGGGGGGGCAGTTTAGAACGGAGTTGAGGAGGAACTTCTTCACTCAAAGGGTGGTGAATCTCTGGAATTCTCTGCCCGTTGAAGTGGTGGAGGCTGCCTCGCTAAATATTTTTAAGAAGCGGGTTGATGGGTTTTTGATAAGAGAGGGGATTAAGGGTTATGGGGAGAGGGCAGGAAAGTGGAACTGAGCCACGGCAGATCAGCCATGATCTTATTGAATGGCGGGGCAGGCTCGAAGGGCTAGATGGCCTACTCCTGCTCCTATTTCTTATGTTCTTATATCAATGCCTGGGCCTTGCTTGACTGTTGAGTGACTGCGGAACTCCTGACAGACACTGGTCCTGAATTTGTGATCCATCATGCTTCGTGTTCAGGATCAAAGTGGCAGTGGTCTCACTCCCAGCATCTATTCAGGCACATTAAGGGAGAATTTAGCCAGCGCACCTAACCAACACACCTTTTTTGATTGTGTGCTGGTCTTGTGTATTCACTGGGGATTCACTGGAGCCTCTACACATGGGCACAGACTAAATCTGTGACAGTTGACTGGGAGGTTTAGACTTATGGGGTTGAATTTCTCAGGGGGAGTGTGGGGTGGAGATGGAGTGTGTTGTTTACCTGGATGATAAAATTAGTGGGATTGCAACAGATTTGAAGAAAATGCTGTGATGAAGAAAATTTACGTAAAGCTACATTACCCTACAGAAATTGTGAACACAGACTGTAATGAAGGAACGTTAATAAATCTTAAACTCTTCACCTGGATTAACCGACCCTCCCATGATGTCCTGTTGTTTCCCCGAATTGAAGATTAATCTCCAGATACTGAACCCTCAAGCTTTCGGAAACGCTGTTCTTCCACACCTTCCACATACCTGACGAAGGAACAGCGTTTCCGAAAGCTTGAGGGTTTACTATCAAATAAACTGGTTAGACTTTAACCTGGTGTTGTTAGACTTCTTACTGCGCTTACCCCAGTCCAACGCCGGCATCTCCACATCATGATGACCATCGGCGGGGTTCAGAGACAGGCAATCAGGTGTTGAATTCTCCAGGTTCAGGATCAATTTCAGTGCCTTCCCCAACTCCAGAAATAATCTCAACACAACACAGCCCTAATGAAGAAAACTGAAATCTGGGACTGCATCCATATCATGTCAGTGTAAATAGAGGCTGTAAGACCTTTCACACACTATTAATATTAGCACTCACATTTCCCACTGTCAGATGTCAGCATTGAACTGACAGCGAGCAATAGGACAGAGCAACATTTGTCTACTAGCTTATTACACCCAATTACAGCCCAATAAACACCATGAGCTGGTGACTCATTGGAGATGGTAACTCATTGTGTCCCCTTACCTTGTACTTGTCAAAAGCTATTGGTAAAGTTAGGAGTCTGTGGACTGAATGTGGGGGAGAGTCCACACATTTGGCACAGATCAGGATCTCTTCATCCTCACAGAACAGGATCAGCTTCTCCCCGTGTTCCTCACAGAGAGATTGCTCGTTCCCTGTGTCCCCATTCAGCTTCTCCCTGTGTTCCTCCTCCAGTTGCCTGGTTTTCTCACAGAGATTCGCCAGCACTCTGTTACTGGTGAAACTTCTCCGGGGGAGAAGCTGCTGACATTCCGGGCAGGACACAGCCTGACGCTGCTTTCCCCAACACTTCTGGATACAGGATTTACAGAAGTTGTGCTCACAGACCAGCCGCACCGGCTCCACAAACAGAGACTGACAGATGGAGCAGGTTAAATCCTCACTGAGCGATAGAAGTGGTTTACTGACGGCCATCTCCGTTGCTGCTCCTGCTTCTGTTATTCGCTGAAGTTTCAGTTTCATTTCTCCCCGGTTATCAATAAATTTCACATCGTTCTTAAAGAGGCAGTGTCACCAAGACAAGTTTTCTGGTAAAACAAACCCTTTCTTTATCCAACTGACTTTTCCTATCTGCACAGATTAAAAATGAAAACCTGGAGAGAGGCAGCAATTTGAACGGATTCATCCATTAACCCCTTCACTGCCGACAGTAAAATGCACATCAGAAATCTGTCTAAATTTGCCCTCAACCCCAAAAGAACCCATCAGATTCTCCAGGGATCCCAGCAAGAAAGCGTGTTTAAACTAGTACCACTGCCTCATTGTCAATTCCCAAAATCCAGTATACATCCCAAATCATTCCCCTCTTCCCTGCTCCCTCCCAGAGCCATGTACAAATCCCAACTGAACCCATTGATCAACAATATCCCAAGATCCCTATTGTAACACAGAGTGCCTCATTCTCTCCCATTGCCCTGTATCGATCCCAAATGAATCTGATTGCTTTATCTTTCCACATGGTTATGTGAATTTCAAAAAAAATCACTGCCCTGCACTCTCCCCATAATCCCACTGCTCTATGCTGTCACCATTACCTTGTATCAATCCCAAACTAATCCCACTTCACCAATCTCTCCTTAAACTCTGTATCAATCCCAAAGTAATCTCAATGTCCCACTCTCTCCCTGTAGCCCTGCATCAGCCTCAAACTAATCCACTGTCCCATTCTCTCCCCATACCCCTGTATCATAAAATCCTACAGTGCAAAAGGAGGCTAGTTGGCCCAAAGGGTTTGCAATGGCCACAATCCCAACCAGCCCCTACCCTTATAACCCCCCATGTTTACCTTCCTAATCCCACTGTCACTAAGGGGCAATTTAGCGTGGCCAATCAACCAAACCTGCATATCTTTGGAGTGAGAGAGGAAACTGGAGTACCTGGAAGAAACCCACGTAGACATGGGGAGAATGTGCAAACACCACATAGACAGTGACCTGAAGCTGAAATTGAACCTTTGACACTACCACCATGCCGCCCAAACTGGGTTGATGGCTGCTGTATCAATCACAAAGAAATCCCACTGCCTCATTCTTTCCTCAATTCTGTATCAATTTCAAACTTTTCCTGCTCTCTCTACATAATCCTGCTCTCTCCATATCCCTATATCTATCCCAAACTAATCCCACTGTCTCAAACTCTCTACTGATTTTCAGAAATTAAATATTAATTCTGCTACTGCACTGTTACCTCTGTGTGTATCCTTTAATAACCCTAACCTATTTTTATGTATTCATGTGTTTATTAAATGTTTCACAATTTTTTGTCTGCTGCTTGATATTTATTTTTTCAGACCCTCTTTACATTTCCAATGTTTCATTTAACTTCTTTCTGCTCCTTCTTGAGCTCTCTGACTGTAAGTCTGACCCCATTGTTATGATCTCCCTCACAGGAAGGCACAAGGAACCAGCAGTTTCCCTAGGAAAACTGAGGATAAAGACTGTACGATTGGCACCAACCTGACCCATACCAGCCATTCAACTAACCAACTGGTCTGCCAAGGAGTCTGGGTTGCTGTGGGAGCACCCAGTTCGCTGTCCCTGCTGATACTAGCCAGGCCCTGCCCATTCTCTGGCTCCACCTATTCCCAGCCCTGCTACCCCATCAATCATGGTGCCCATGTGAGTGAGACTCAGGTATCTTTTTCAAGGAGTCACTGGAGGTGGGGATGATGGAAGTTGTTGCTGCTGGAGATGTCTGAGAGACTCCATCAGTGCTGCAGCTGAGTACTTAGAACTGTGGTGCTCTAAGACAACGTGATAGCTAAATCATCTCTTCATCTACTCTGACATTGTTTTCTTCTGATATGTTTTTATTAATTTACAGGATGTAGCATCACTGGCTAGGCCAGCATTTATTGTCCTTCCTTAATTACCCTTCAGAAGATTGTCGGGAGTTGCCTTCTTGAACCACTGCAATCCTTGAGCCTGTAGGTATACCCACAGTGCTGTTAGGGAGGAGTTCCAGGAAATTGATCCAGTGACAGTGAAGGAACAAGTGATATATTTCCAAATCAGGGTGGTGAATGACTCAGAGCAGAACAATTTTAGTCCCCAAAAGTCAGTAACTTCTGCTTTTTAGGCATTTTACTTTGAACTATGTGGTATTTTTCATTATTTGTCTTTAGCAAAGCTGGAATTTCATTACTCAACAGTTTATGTTTTAAATTCAAACTTACTAAGACATGGGTTTCAGAAACATTTACATTTCTGACTGGGGGATAGTGCACATGAGGAACACTGCTTTTCCTGGGCCAGGTTGTAACAGACACAATTTCAAAATGTGCAACTGATGCAAGATTTGGAAATATTTGCACAGTGAGGAGACAAGTAATGGACTTCAAGAGGATGTAGAGAAACTGATGGGATGGGCAGACCCGTGGCAGATGAAGGTTGATGTAGATCAGCGGGAAGTGATACATTTTGGTCAGAACAATGAGAAGGTGTGACATAAAATAAAGATTACAATTCTAAATGCAGGAGCATGGGGAGCTGGGTGCATTGTGCACCAATCATTGGAAGTGGCAGGACAAGTTCCAGTTACTAAATTACATTGAACCCTGAGATTTATAAATAGGGCGCAGGGTACAAATGCAAGTCAGTTATAAACATTTATAAAACACTGGCTCAGCCTGATTGGGAAGAATGTGAATGTTTTTGAAAAGATACAGGAAACGTTTACGAGAGTGTTTCTGAGGATGAGAGAGTTCAGTTTTGTGGTGATTGGTGAAGCTGGCATGATTCTCCTTGGAGAAGAGAAAGTTGAGAGGAGATTTGTTAGATGCATTCAAAATTGGGGTGGGGGGCCTGGATAGATTAAATGGGAGAAACTGTTCCCATCAACAGAATTGACATGAGGGAAAACCTCTTTATCCAACATGTGGTTGGGTCTGGAATGCACTGACTATTTGCTGCAGACAGATCCAATTGCTGTCTTCAAAAAGGAACTGGATAATGATCTGAAGGGAAAAGGCTTTGCAGGAATATATGGAAACAGGGGAGAAGTGGGACTAGTTGAGTTGCTGTAGCAGGGAATTGATACAGAGACAAGATGATGCGCTGAAAGGTTCCTTCTGTGCATTCGATGATTCTATGAGTCACCTTGCTCTAACGTCCTGATATCCAGACTACTCAATACCTGAACCAAATGTATTGCACCACAAATTATAATCAGAACTACGGAAGCACTGGGAGGAATCAGCTTCCAAAGTGCATCCACAATATTTTCTTCTGATTATTTTTATCTGGCCAATCAGAATACACTGTTTTGCAATTCAACAGGAGTCTAAAAGTGATCAGAAGTTCCCACACCATATCCACCCTCAGCACACACACACATGTATGCACGCATGTACACACACGCACACATGCACGTGCGCACACACACACACGATTGCAGTGAGTAAGTCATTGCGTATGTTGAATTGATGAGAATCAGTCTTTTGGGGAATGATTAGCTCAGCTGGCTGGACATTTGATTCATAAAATAGAGAGGCCAACAGCATGGGTTCAATTCCTGTACCAGCACAGGTTATCCATGAAGGTGCCACCATCACAAGCCTGCCCCTTGGTTTTGGTAACCCTCAGGTTAAATCACCACCAGTCAGTTCTCTCTCCTTCAGGAGTGTAACAACTTTCAATCAGACTTGTGGCACATGATGCAAAATATCATTGAAACTTAGATTTATTTGAACAAGATTTTTGGGCTCCACTTGTTTGCAATAATTTCCCAATTGTAAATCTGCAAACACACAACCACATGGCAAGACAGAACACTTGAAATGATGAATTCTAAAATTTTATGAAGGTAACAAATCGGAAAAAATAAAAAGCAAGGTGTCAATTATCAGTAATTCACAGTCAGAGGAGAAAACTTAACTTTGAAAATTGGACAGACTTCTCAACACTCTGCTCAGACCAGGATGTGAAGTGACAGCTCTGAAAACATGGATAACATGTAAAATCAACCTCCCACCAAGCAATTCTCAAGATCTCTTTTTTATATCTTAACAACATTGAAATTCCACTTAGTCAATTGTTGAAACATAACCACATTAAACACCAAAAATGAGAAAGATGATGACTTTGGGGCTCCCACCCTCTATCTTGGATCACAGTCTTCAGAATATGGGGTGGGCCATTTAAGACTGAGATGAAGAGAAAGTTCTTCACCCAGAGGGTGGTGAACCTTAGGAATTCTTTCACACTGGAGTTTGTGAAGGCCACATAACTGAATGTATTTAAGAAGGAAACAGATAGATTTCTTATATCTGAAAGGATTAAGAGGAATGGGGGGAGCAGGGGAGTGTGTCGTTGTGTTAGAGGATCAGCCATGATAATATGGAATGGCAGAACTAGTTTGAAGGGCCAAATGGCCTGCTCCTGCTCCTAGTTCCTTTGCTTCTATGTAACATTGATTGCCATTGCAGATTGGTGCAGCTGTCCCTTACACTCGTAACAGCTACATTCAGCTCCCCTCTCAAAAGTGACTATTGTCATTTGTGAAGTGAATTGTTACTGTTATATTCGCTGTTGAGAAGTGTGATGTGCAGTCAGTGTCTCGCTTATTGGAAGCAGTAATATTGTTCAGAAGTTTGACGTGACATTCTATTTTATAACTCCACTTTGATTTCAGCACAGGTGGAAACTTTAATATCAGCTGTGCAAATTCAAGTCTAAAATGGTTCCTGCCTGATTAAACACAGACACAAAGAAAATAGGGACAGGAGTAGGCCATTCAGCCCTTTGCGCCTGCTCCACCATTCATTATGATCATGGCTGATCATCCAACTCAGTACCTGATCTCACCTTCTCCCCACATCCTTTGATCCCCTTCACCCAAGAACTGTAGCCAACTCACCTTTGAAAACATTTAATGTTTTGGCCTCAACTGCTTTCTGTTTTAGCAAATCCCACAGGCAGATCTGTTTGAGTGAAAACATTTCTCCTCATCTCAGTCCTAAAAGGTTTCCTCGGTATCCTTAGACTGTGATCACACCAGCCATCTCACCAAACAACTGGTCTGCCAAGGTTGCCACAGCAACTAGGTTGCTGTGGCAACACTCATTTCACTCTCTCTGCTGATCAATCATTGCGCCCATGTGAAACTGGGCCATCTTGGTGAAGGAGTCACTGGAGGGGGTGAGGATGGAGGTCGTTGCTGCTGGAGATTTGTGACAGACTCCATCAGTGCTGTAGCAGTGGTGCTCTAAGAAAATATCTTCGCCATATCATCTCCTCATCTACTCTTACCATTGTTTTCCTCTGATATGTTTTTATGAATTTACAGGATGTAGCATCACTGGCTAGGCCAGCATTTATTGTCCTTCCTTAATTACTCTTCAGAAGATTGTGGGGATATGTCTTCTTGAATCGCTGCAATCCTTGAGTTCTAGGTATACACACAGTGCTGTTCTGTAGGAAGTTCCAGGATCCTGACCCAGTGATGGTGGAGGAACGAGTGACATATTTCCACGTCAGGCTGGTGAATGATTTAAAGCTGAACAATTTTGGTCCCCCAAAAGTCAGTAACATTCTGCTTTTTAGCCATTTTATTTGGAAGCATGTGATATTTTTCATCACTATTCTTTAGCAAAGCTGGAATTTCATTACTCAACAGTTTATGTTTTAAATTCAAGCTTACTAAGTCACGGGTTTCAGAAAAATTTACTTACGAGATGGTGCATGGAGGGGGGACATTGCTTTTCTTGGGCCAGGTTGTAATGGACACAATTTCAAAATGTGAAACTGATACAAGATTTGAAAGTATTGTGCACGGTGAGGAGAAGAGGGATGGACTTCAAGAGGATGTAGAGAGGCTGGTGGAATGGGTAGACACATGGCAGATGAAGTTTAATGTAGGTTAGTGTAAAGTGATACATTTTGGTCAGAAGAATGAGGAGGTGTGACACAAAATAAAGGTTACAATTCTAAAGGAAATGCAGGAGCAGAGGGATGTGGGTGTACTTTGTATCAATCGTTGAAAGTGGCAGAACAGGTTCCGGTTAATAAATTATATTGGATCCTGAGTTTTATAAATAGGACACAGAGTACAAAAGCAAGTCAGTTATAAACATTTATAAAAACTCAGCCTGATTGGGAAGAATGTGAATATTTTTGAAAGGATGCAGGAAATGTTTACAAGAATGTTTCTGAGGATGAGAGAGTTCAGTTATGTGGATAGATTGGTGAAGCTGGCATTGTTCTCCTTGGAGAAGAGAAAGTTGTGAGGAGATTTATTAGATGTATTCAAAATCAGGTGGGGGGGGGGGTGGGGGGGTGGTCTGGATAGAGTAAATGGGAGAAATTGTTCCCATCAGCAGAATCTTCATGAGGAAAAATTTCTTACACTTGGACAGAAATGTATCTTGGACAGATTCATAGAATCCCTACAGTGCAGAAAGAGACCATTTGGCCTTTCAAGCCTGCACTAATGCTCCACACTGAGCATCTTACCCAGGCCCGATCCCAATAACCCCTCATATTTACCCCACTAATCCTCTAAACTACACATCTTAAGACTTTAAGGGACAATTTGCCATGGCCAATCCACTTAAACAGCATGTCTCTGGGAGGAAACCTTAGCATCTGGAGGACACCCACATGCACAGAGAGAACATGCAAACTCCACATAGACCCAAGCTAGGAATTGAACCCACAGGTTTCATCCAGGGACTCCAGTTTCCTCTCAGTCTGAAAGATGTGCTGGTTAGGTAAATTGGCTATGCTAAATTCTCCCTTAGTGTCCACAAACTAAGGGAATGTGGCAACTAGGGGATTTTTACAGTAGCTTCATTACAGTGTTAATGTAAGCCTGAGATACTAACAAACTTTACACTTCAAAACAATTCTAAATCTACAGACATAACATGGCAAGAGAGAGCACTTTAAATGGCAGATTTAGAAAGTTTATTAACAATGAATGGGTAACAAGTCAGAAAGATAAAAAGCAAAGTATAAATTATCAGTAATCCAGTCAGAGCAGAAAGCTTAATTTTGAAAATTGGACAGACTTCTCACCACTCTGCTCAGACCAGGCTATGAAGTGCCAACTCTGAAAACATGGATAACAAGTAAAAACTACCCCCAACAAGCACTTCTCAAAACACCTTTTTTATTCCTTAACAACATTGAAAGCTCACCTTAGCCACTTGTTGGAAAATAGCCAATTGGCCTATTGTCAATAATGAAATCAGAGGCTGCCTCATTGGGTTTGTTTTAATTAATTGTCCCTTTTTCTTTGTCCGAACGTAGTTTAAGTTTGTTTACTTGGTTGGACCCGCAAGAACAAGAATTGCTGTCAGCTGAGTGTGGGCTGTGTGTATAAAATTTGTTTTAATTAATTGTACAAATTATCTCAACTTTAAGAGCTTTATCTCTTGTCTTGCCCAAGCGTCAAACAATAATTGGTTAACATATCTGTCTGACACTAATTATAGAGACATCTTGAATAGGAGTCAAATCATTCCCCCTGACAAGGTTAACAAGTTGATGTTAGTTTTTTAATCTGTCTGGAAGGCAACATCTTATAATTCTCATCACATTGGAAGACTTTGTATTAAAATCAAGTATTAATGATATAATGTGTTTATAATTACAAAAGTTATAATCTTTTTGTGTTACAGATTACATTACCAGCCTTACAATCACATTGGAGGTGCATTATAGACCCCGACAATCACATTTTAATTTGATGTATTTTAAGTTTCCTTTGTACTTTTGTTTTTATTCAGGCTGTTCCCCTTCCTTTTGGGGAGCTGCCCTTTTTACTTTGTCCTAATTTAATTTGAGTTTATTTATTTGGTTTGACCTTAAAAGAGGACAACTACATTGATTAATGAATTACTTATTCTTTAATTGTCTCACAATTAAGTCTGTCTATTTAATGAATCTGGCTGGTTTCCATTAGTGCAGGTTACGGCTTTCTTTAAAATTCATCACAAAATGCTAAATAACATATTAATTCAAACTACAAAATGATTGTCACACTGAAACTATTGATTTTGAAACTCCCGACAATATGTGTCAGTTCTGATCAAAGAATTTTGAACTGAAAACCACAGGAAGCTGTCAGTTTCTAAGAGATTTCAGGGTCCTTGGAAGCCCAGTTGGACATTGTCATTATGAACTAAGTGAAATGTATCAATGTGGGAGTGAGACCCAGCCAAACCCCTGACTGGCCACCACTAGAATGGAAACTGTGCACACACGATGGGCTGGGGTCACAATTCATGACTTTTTTATTTTAACTGCCCCAGCCCCCTCCATTCTGCCCCTGTACTGCCCATCAATCCTCTCTCTCCCCACATGAGGGTTGAACATTGATAGCATTTCCTTCACTGTTTAGGAATCTAAATCTACGCTTCTAAATGTCGTATATTTAATTGGAGCTGCTCTCAGCATCATCCTTTTATAATGTGCACCTGAAATAAGGGAAGAGTTTCTCAGTGAAGGTGTCAGTGAAAGTGTGGAGAACGGACATATCATCAGCATTGTAAAAGGTCACCTGTCCCCCCTCATAGTCCAGGAAAACTCCGATGTTCCTGGGATTCCCTCTGGGGGTCAGGGGGACTAACGGGCTTTCCAGAGCTCCGTATCCATCCCCGTTTCTCAGACACAGTGCCCAGTAATCATGTTCAGGACCCAGGGTGAGCTCTGCCTTCCTATTGCCTGACTCTCTGGCCACACCCACCTCCCAGTCAGTCCTGTCCCCGACCTCCATCTCCCAGTAATGTCTCCCCGATATGTGTCCCTGCGCCCCCACGGAACAATAATTCTCACTGAATCTCTCCAAGTTATTGGAAACCAGTTTGGTCTGACTGACTTTCACACTATTCCGCTGGTCAGACAGGACGAACTCATGATGCTCTGTGGTCGAGATCAAGGTGGGTGATGCAGAGACTGGGGAAATTAAAAAAAAAACAGGTAAATATTTTACACAGTGGATGGATACAGATGAAAGTCTGATGTTTGTGCAATTGGATCCGCCCTCCCCACCATCACACTCTACCGCACCCTGCCCCCCCGCAGCCTCCCCTCCCCACCATCACACTCCAAACCCCCCATCCATAGTTGCTGTAGCATTAAATATTACTGACTGATTACAGTGAACTGTTAGCTGTATTGCCGTACAAAGCACACTAGGAGCAGCAGCGGGTCAGTCAGTCCATCAAGCCTACTCCTCCAGTTAATAAGAGCATGATTGATCAAACCTGCATCCTGCCTTCTTCCACAGTTAAAGGTGTGCGGGTTAGCTGGGTTGTCCATGATAAATTTTCCCTTAGTGTCCCAAGGTGTGCAGGTTAGAAGGATTGGTCACGGAAAATGTGCGGGGTTACGGAATGGGGCGAGGGAGATATTCAGCCAGAGAGTCAGTGCAGACTCGATGGACCGAATAGCCTTTCTGCACTATAAAGGTTCTATGATAACCTTTCACCCTCTTGCTTACCAAGATTTTACATACCTGTGTTTTACAAATATTCAAAGTCTCGGCTTCCACTATCTTTATAGGGACAGATTCAGGACTTTCTTAGAGAAAACATTTCTCCTCATCTCTCTGCTTGCATATTTACCCTATGAATCACACAAACAAAGAGTAGCACACTAGGCCATTCAGCCCCTCCTGTCTGCTCCAGGGTGTCCAGTAAATACAGCATCTCAATCGTATCACTGTCCACAGAGACCCATTTCCAAGGTCTGAGTGTTGAGGTGTCAAATTAACACATTCTGCTGCCCTCATTCTCGCATCCCTCTGTGGATTGTCACCCCATTGGCTTGGAGACACTGTGTGCTGTGACTCTGCCACCAGCAACGTCATCAGGAGTTCTTTGCACCCGCTCCCCATGGGCATCCCTGGCAGCAAGGTCAGTGGGGGTGAGGGGGAGAGGTGCCACACAAAGTGCAGTCCAAAGAGCCCACAATGCCAGAACAAAGAAAGACTCTACAGCTCTGGGACTGCCAGGAGTGGGAGGGGGCTGAAGATGGTCCCAGTCATTGTGGTTTGACATATCACCAAATTCTGACCACCAATCCGTGAAGACCTTGTGACAGTGACATCAAAGGCAGAGTCGCCTTCCACCAGAGTCCATTGTCAAGTCCTGTGGTTAAGGGGAATTGGCAAATTAAAGGTCTCAGGGCAATGAACCCAGGAGTCCTCCCGAGTCAAGCACACAAAATACACGCGCATGAAGGTCACTGGACACCTGTATTGGGACTGAGCTCCCTTTGGACAGCAGCAGCAGTTACTGAGCACTCTACAGGATAGCCTCTGCTTGCCTCAGATGGTGGGGAGGGGGGTCAGAAAGGGTGCCCTTAAAATGGATTGTCCCACTTCCTCCTTGTTGGGGAAGTACACCCTGCTGGATCCTATCTTCACTCTTACAAAAAGGAAACATTAGCTGCTCCAACTCGGGACGTTGGGACACTGGAAGCCAATCTCAAGCATGACTGACCAGAAAGAAGAGGTGCAATGAGCTGTCAAGTCTTGAAATTGACCTCGGTGCCTTTGGTGAGACCCACCACCCTGGGAAGAGACACCTGAAGGAACAAACTGGGAATACACCTTTTGCTGGAGAGGGCAGGCTGACAGTGACTCAAATATCCATGGAGCTGGTTCTGCCATTGGGAATTGGATGTGGGATACTCAACCAAAATTCCTCAACTGCATCCATGAAATTCCATCCAGAGTTCAGCCATAAGCAATCTGCCAGGGTCATTGGCACGAAGGCCCCAGTGCAGTTGTTCAGAAAAAGTTCTATTCTGACCTTGAAGTCCCTCTTGCCAGCCCAACGAAAGAAAATAACCATTCTCCCGGGTCAAGTTAATTGCCAGTGTTGGCCATGACTCCAATTTCTGGAGAGGATCCACTGGGAAAAATAGCGAGAAGCTCACCCTTTCCTCCTGGTACCTAGGTGCCATCCTGCCAACAAAGTTCACTCAGCATGGCAAACTTATAAACAGTAAGAAGTCTCACAACACCAGATTAAAGTCCAAAAGATTTATTTGGTATCACGAGTTTTCAGAGCAATGCCATTTCATCAGGTGAGTCACTGAGGAAGGAGCAGTGCTCCGAAAGCTTGTGATACCAAATAAATTTATTGGACTTTAACCTGGTGTTGTGAGACTTCTTACCGTGCCCATCCCAGTCCAGCGCTGGCATCTCCACATCATGGCTACCATCAACTCCTTGTTTGTTTATAAACACCCACTTCCGCCAATAAGACAAATACAAAACCATATGAAAATATCAAAGACTAAAGCACTGCCCCTTCCTGGATTACGTCATTGTTCCAGTCAAAGACCGAAATAATGTCTGTGTCACTCAATCCATGTAGGGGACTGATGCCTGCCAGACAGATCATCGACTGATGGTGAGTGTCCACCCAGCACCAAGACATTGCAAGACCCTGAACTCCAAGAAGAAGATCATTGTCTCACCCCTAAAAGCAGCTAGACCGAAGAGAGGAAATCCAAACATCGCTCATAACTGATCGGTTAGGATTCTCCAAGTCCAGTGGAATTTCTGAACAGTGGGATGAAATGAAGCCAACTGCGTGGGACGCCTGCACTCCCAAACCGCCGCCAAGCATCATGGTCATCAGCATTGGTTCAATGAAAATGATGCTGAAATATGTGACCTCCTGAAAGGAAAAGGCTCAGTGCTCATTGCCTGACAGAACAATCTAAGAGGCAGCATTTCCAACAGTTCTAGCTGGATAGCCAAGGACAAACCCGAAAGAGAAAGGAGGAGTGGGAAAAGAAGGTCCAAGGGACCTAATGAAATGCTGACCTTCCTGATCTACTAAGCTTTTTTGAAACAATTGATGGACCCAGGTCAAACGGACAAAGTTCCCTTCACTGACAGGATGGCGTTCTCTTCTTCAGGGTGACAAAGCCATCCATCAATCCTGGAAAAGACATCTCCCATTCCTGAATCCACAGCGTCAGGTGTCAGCAGCTGCAGGCTGTCCCATAGATCCTGTGGCCGAATCCATGGGTGTGTCACCATCAATGGGAGAGCTGCAACAAACTATTCCGTGGCCTGGATGGTATTCCAGCTGCGAGTGTCAAAGCCAGCAGAGTTTTCCTCACATCAGAACTCCATGCCCCTCATCCAATTTGCACAATATAGAATTTCCCTTGATTCAGGATTGAGATCTTCAAGAAAGAAGATAAGTTAGGCTGCGGAAACTATCGAGGTATTTGTCCAATGGAATGAAACATGACTTTACCTGGGTTTGGGGCTCAGTTGAGATGTCTATTTCCTAGCAGGCCTGAGAAGATACATGCCTACGCAGAGCAGTCACATGACCAGCTGCACATGCTCTGTGTCCTTCCTTTGGGGTTTTCTTTTCTGTTGAGTGGTGATTGGAAACGTGCTTGGATAGTGAAAACCACAGTCACAGGACCCAGCATGGGCCTGGGAAAAGGGAATTCCCAAGACACTGTGGAGGTAACCAGGCAAAGAGAGGAGAGGAATGAACTAGAGGAAAAGAATAAACCTCCTATAAGACTTGGAGGAGAGCACTGGGATAAAGATACCACCCGGAGATAGACAGGGAGACAGAAAGAGAGAGGGAGAGATAGAGAGACCACCAGGGGGGAGACAGAGAGAGAGAGACCACCAGGAAAGTAATAAAGAGAGAGAGAACCTGGAGAGATAAGGAGAGAAACTGACAGGGAGGGAGAGAGAGAGAGAGAGACCACCAGAAGAGTCATAGAAAGAGACCACCAAGAGAGTAATAGAGGGACAGAGAGAGAGAATGAGACAACCTGGAGAGATAGGATGAGAGACTAACCAGCAGGAGACACAAAGAAAGAGAGACAACCAGGAGAGTAACAAAGAGATAGAGACCATCTGGACAGAAATAGAAAGAGACCATCTGGAAAGCGAGAGATTGAGAGACCACCGGGAGAGAGAGAGAGAAAGCGCCAATCTGGAAAGATAGGGAGACAGACTCACCACCAGGAACACAGAGAGAGAGAGAAAAACCATCTGAAAAGAAAGGCATAGACAGGCCACTGGGAGAGAGGGAGAGAGAGAGACCAACTGAAGAAAGAGAGAGACTATCAGGAGAATAATAGAGAGAGAGAGAGAGAGAAACAACCTGGAGAGATAGGGAGAGAGACTGACCAGCAGGAGACACAGAGAGAGAGAGAGAAAGAGACCACCAGGAGACAGGGAGAAAGAAAGAGAGAGTCAACCAGGAGGCAGAGAGAGGGAGAGAGAGAGATCACTAGGAGGGAGAGAAAATGAGAGAATTCACCATGAGAGACAGAGATAGAGACCATGAGAGACAGAGATAGAGACCATGAGAGACAGAGATGGAGAGAGAGAGAGAGCATTGGGAGAGAGAGACCTGAATGAGGACCAGAGGTTCCAGACAGTTAAAGTGCTTCTGTGTGCTGGATCTATGTAACTGGGGCTCACTGAGGCCCTGGGGATTTGGACAAACCCGGATACAAGTTCTCCTGAATCACCTACTTCCTGTCGCTAAGGAAATGCTCCTGGAGACATAGTGTGGTTCTCCTTCGAAAGGAACCTTTAGCATAGTCTGTGCTTCCTAGATAAGTCCAAGGAAAAGGTTGAGAACAAGACCAGGAACTCTGGAATGGCCTCATCAAAGTGACCAAATCATTTGACTCAGTAAATCATGAGGATTGATGGATTGTTCCCCAGGCATTTGGATGTTCATCACAATCCTGCCATTGATGATATTATTGTAACTGTCAGGAGTGGGAGATCTGAGACAAACACTTCCTAAATCTGTTGCAGTGTCAAACAGTGTATTAACCTCCCAGACTACTCACAATCTACCTGTCAGTAGTTATTCACCTCATCAAAGATCCTCTACCTTCTGGTATTCATAGAATCATAGAACACTACAGTGCGGAAAACGGCCCTTCAGCCCATCGATTCTGCACCGACCACAATCCCACCTAAGCCCTACCCCCATATCCCGACATATTTTACCCGCTAATCTCTCTAACCTAAACATCTTAGGACACTAAGGGGCAATTTTAGCATGGCCAATCAACCTAACCCGCACATCTTTGGACTGTGGGAGGAAACTGGAGCACCCAGAGGAAACACACGCACGCACAAGGAGAATGTGCAAACTATTAAATAGCATCCTAATGGAAGACTTTTTAATCTCAATTGCCTCTGTGTCAAAACTAAACTGACCACCATAGGCGTACATGATCTACAGTTTGCAGAAGATGCAGTGTCATTGCCCTCTCGGCACCAGACTTGCAAATTATCCTCATTGAGCTCTTCAATTCTCCATACAAAAAACTGGAGAGTTACCAAAAACTTAAATAGCAACCCAGATGTGTCAATCAAATATTTC
Source organism: Prionace glauca (assembly GCA_037974335.1). Taxonomy (NCBI): domain Eukaryota; kingdom Metazoa; phylum Chordata; class Chondrichthyes; order Carcharhiniformes; family Carcharhinidae; genus Prionace; species Prionace glauca. The sequence continues at coordinate 106,419,097 of CM075729.1, read as the reverse complement.
ACCTGCCATATATATTGAAGGAGAGACTCTGTGATATATTGGCAGCCATCTTTTTCAATATTGGTGAGGAGATCCAATACTGGCTCAGTTGACCCAACTCAGCTTCCTACAAACTAGAGTAGGGAATGTGTAACAACAAAGACCTCGGTAAGAAGTCTCATAACACCAGTTAAAGTCCAACAGGTTTATTTGTAATCACGAGTTTTAGGAGCGCCGCTCCTTCATCAGGTGAGTGGAATTTGTTCACAAACATGGCATCGAATTGTGCAAAGGCACAATTGCAAGATAATGACAGATTAGAATGTGAAGAATGGTTGGAATGCGAGTCTTTACAGGTAAGAACAGTGTGTGTGGAGAGAGGGATTATCATCGGTTAAAGGGGGCAGCATGGTAGCACAGTGGTTAGCACTGCTGCTTCACAGCTCCAGGGACCTGGGTTCGTATTCCTGGCTTGGGTCACTGTCTGTGTGGAGTTTGCACATTCTCCTCGTGTCTGCATGGGTTTCCTCCGGGTGCTCCAGTTTCCTCCCATAGTCCAAAGATGTGTGGGTTAGGTTGATTGGCTATGCTAAAATTGTCCTTAGTGTCCTGAGATGTGTAGGTTAGAGGGATTAGTGGGTATAATATGTAAGGATATGGGGATAGGACCTGGACGGGATTGTGGTCGGTACAGACTCGATGGGCCAAATGGCCTCTCTCTGTACTGTGGGATTTCTATGATTCCTTTCTAGCTGTGAATTGTCTCAAACCAAGACAGTTGGACTTTAACTGTGAGACTTCTTACTGTGCCCACCCCAGTCCATCTCCACATCAAAACAAAGACCTCCACAAATCAACAGAAGTCCTAGTTGTCACAACTCTCCTGCACTGCAGTGAGACCTGGACTGTGCATCATGATACACAAAACAGCTCAGGAAATTCCTTCGACAACATTCCCCAGATTCAATGGCAGGAACATCCAGCAAACCCTTGAGTCTATCTTGAAGCCATCTCCACAAATATTCAGGAAAAACTCCAACAGATTAAACAATGATGGACTGGACGGTATCTGAATATCTGAAATCAGTCTCCCTCTGCCAGTGCCTGTTTTCTTAACTCGCAAATGACCAGCATTCCAGGGAAGATTAGGAAAGCAATCACTACATAAAACACAACTCTGAAATTCCCCTTGAAACCCAGCAGCATTGACATTAATGACCTGGGAGGAGATTGCTGTCAATTGTTTAAATTGGGAACAACTTGTCCATCAACCTTTGTATCCAAGGTGGGGTCCCTGATGCTGCTGCCCCAGTGATCTGTACCCAATAACAGGCAGTACCTTCAGGAGAGGGAGGGTGAGAGTCGGAGACTGTACAAAGAGTGGGCACCAAGCTGGGGAGTTTCTTACCTGGAAAGGTGATTCGTTTTATTGCCTTCCACACTGGGTAGAGAAATGGGTCTTGGAAGCCTGTGTATCTCCCCTCTGGAAACTTCAGTTTCTCTCTGTCTTCACTCCCCTCATCATCTTCTCCATCCTCCTCTTTCTCCAGGTAGCTGCGTGAATGGGATTGATTTAATCACTCTCTGCTGGATACAGACTGTGATCACATTGTAAAACCCTATGTGAGATTAGATACTCACCTTTCTCTCAATCTTTTCAGTTCCTGTGGGACAAAGAATCAGAAACATTTAATAAATATACATGCTGCTGTTCAGATTGTAATTTACAAGATGTAGAATCGGTGATTTCAGTCAAATGTGAAGGGATGTAATGGATTCCAGTGATGTGATTTTATGTCAGTCACCGTACCTCATGAATATACGCAAACCAACCTCCCATCTATTGACTCTGTCTACACTTTCCACTGCCTCAGCAAAGCAGCCAACATAATCAAGGCCGCCATGCACCCCGGACATTCTCTCTTCCACCTTCTTCCATCAGGAAAAAGATACAAAAGTCTGAGGTCACGTACCAATCGACTTGAGAACAGCTTCTTCCCTGCCACTGTCAGACTTTTGAATGGACCGACCTCGTATTAAGTTGATCTTTCTCTACACCCTAGCTATTATTGTAACACTACATTCTCCTCTCCTTTCCTTCTCTACGAACGGTATGCTTTGTCTGTACAGTGCACAAGAATTATACTTTTCACTACATACTAATACATGTGACAATAATAGATCAAATCAAATTGACTGTTTTCGTCTGCTGCTGAAGACGATGAAGGTTCAAACGATCAATTCCTTATTGTTTCTGATCTCTATTTCCCTGGTAAAATTCACAGCTTCTCTCTGCTCGTATCACCCTGACTTGGCAACAGTGATATTATTCTTAACCCCAACACCCCCTCGATACAGGGATAGCTTCAACCCAATCTGAGCGTCATTGAGCAGCTATTCCTGTGGAAACGCCACTTGATAGCGTTGTCGATATTTTCTCTCACATTGCTAATGAGATGGTAATTAGCCAGATTGGATTTCCTCTGACTTTTGTCAACAAATTCTGGGCATTTTTCCAATTGCTGGGGAGATTCCAGTCCTGCAGTCGTACTGGAACAGCTTGGTTATGGTTGGCACTAATTCTGGAGCACAAGACTTTAGTACCATTGCCAGAATATTGTCAGGCCTTTGCAGTCCAGCGCCTTCAGCTGTGTCTTAATGTCATGGTGAGTGAATTGAACTGGCTGAAGGCATGAGGCTGGGACCCTCAGGAGGAGGCCAAGGTGCACCATCCACTCAGCCCTTCTAGCTAATGATGATTGGCTCAGCTTTGGTTTTTGCATTGATGCTCTTTCATCATTCCAGATGGGGATATTTGTGGAGCCTCCTCCTCCAGTGATTTGTTTAATTGATTCACGACCAGATGTGTCAGGACTACAGAACTCAAATCCCATCCATTGGTTTTGGGATCACTTGGCTCTTGTCATATGCTGCCTCTGCTATTTAACATTCATGCACTTCCTGTGTTGTAGCTTCACCAGACTGACACCTCATTTTTAGGTAAGTCTGGCAACAAACATATGAAAAATGGCCATTCAGCCCCTTGAACCTGTTCCTCCATTTAATAAGATTATGGCTAATCAAATAGTAACCTTAAACATCCTGTCTACTCACTGACAACCTATCATTCCCTTGCTTACCCAGAATCTACCCACGTCTGCCTCAGAAACATCAGAATCTACCTCGTCTGCCTTTCGAGGAAGTGACTTACAAAGGCTCATGGCTCTTTAACTTTGATCTTCATTTTAAATGGATGATCTTATTTTTAAACAGTGACCCCTGGTTCCAGATTGTCTGACTAGAGGAAACATCCTCTCCACATCCACCCTATCAAGACTGCTTAGGTTCTGATAGCTGGAATGTTACAGATATTCACGCTGGTGGGATTTTCCTATCCCGTTCCAGTGAATGGAGATTTGGCTCGACGCCAAATTCTCCGACTTCGCTGCAGTGTAGTGTGAATGGCCGGCAAGATCGCGCCCTATGAGTGGGATTTTACGGCCTCGCTCAAATTGAGACCGGAAAATGTTGCCTGAGGTCAACAAATGGTCCCTTTCTCCACCCCCTCACCTATTCCAATTCCATGGCAGGAAGGTCAGTAGAATTCCGGCATATATAGAAGATAGGGCCCTGCTCTGCCATTCATTACAATCATAGCTGATCATCCAACTCAATGGTGTAATCCTGCCTTTTCCCCATAACCTTTGATCCCATTCGCCCCAAGTGCTACATCTAGCTGCCTCTTGAATATGTTTCAATCAAATTGCCTCTTATTCTTCTAAACCTCAACAGGTACAAATCTAGGTCCTCAAAAGACAATATTAGCCCAATAATTCTTCCCTGCACTGCTTCCAATGTATTTATATTCTTCCATAAATAAGTTGACTAATACTGTACACAGTATTCTAGATGTGGTCTAACCAAAGTCCTGTACAACTGAAGCATTACTTTTGTATTCAATTCCATCACAATAAATGATAACATTTTATCAGCTTTTCTAAATACTGGCAGTATCTCTCTAGTAGTCTTTCACGTTTCAAGCACTTCTGTATCTCAGAGCTCTGCAATCTCTCACCATTTAGATAAAAAGCTTCTTTTTTATTCTTGCTGCTAAAATGGATAATTTCACATTTTCCGATATTATACACTATTTGTCAGACATTTGCCCTCTCATTTAACCTTTCTATATCTTCTCAGCTCACGCGCATGTGTGTGTGTGCATATATATCTGTGTGTACATTTGTGCGTACCTGCATATGTGTGTGTACCCTACTTGTGTGTAATTACATGTAGATGTTACTTGCATATGTGTGTCTGTGTGCACCTGAATCTCTGTGTATATGTATCCTGTATGCCATATGTATATGTGTGCAAGTGTACCCGTTTGTACCTCTGTGTGCCTGCACATGTGTGTATCTGTTGATATAAAAAGAAAATTGAGCAGGAGAGGAAACAGATTGTCATTAGCTCCCAAAAGGTATTTCCAATTTTTTGAAGTCTGGAAGCCTCTACAGATGACCTTCTATCTCTGGTTTCTCTCCAATGGATCTGATTTCCTCCCAATCAAAGAACAAAGAACAAAATCAGCCCAGGAAACAGGCCCTTTGGCCCAACGAGCCCACGCCGCCATCTCAACACCACCAGTCCACCTCTCTACCCACGACCCCTGTCTAATGTTTTATGGCCATCCAGATTGAGGGAAACTGATTTAGGGACAATTTATTACTGCCAATCAGCCTAACAGCACACCTTTGGGGTGTGGGAGGAAACTGGAGCACCCGGAGAAAACCCACGCAAGCACGGGGAGAATGCACAAACTCCCACAGAGACCGGCCCAAATCCATGTGTCTGCACAGCAATCAGCGATAGTCACTGAGCTGTCGTCTTGCCCAGTATCTTGTCCAGTTTAGGCACACACTAACGACATGAAGCACTAGGCCAATCTCAAACAACCAAGAGCAGCCCCAGTACGACCCATCGCGTGTATGCCCCTCATTGGACACGAGGTGGACCGACTCAAAGCCTGTGAATGAAAAGAGAAAAAACATTATTATCATACTATACCCGTTTACATTACCAGGGATGCCCCAATGCTAATGATCCTTATTTAAAAGGATCTCCTATATCCACCCACCTCCAACCCAGTCATGTGCCTGTCTAAGTTACTCTTAAACAACTCTAGCGTCCTTGCCTCCACCACCTTACTTGGCAGAGCATTCCATACCCCCACTACCCTCTGTGTGAAAAACCTCCCTCTAATATCTGTGTTGTACCTCTCTCCCCTCACCTTAAGTCTATGGCCCCTTGTCCTATGTGTCTCTATTATAGGAAATAGCTTATCTCTGTTTACTCTGTCCAAGCCACCCTCCACCTATCTGGTTTGAATGAATTTTGATTGTCATCTTAAACATTCCTGACAAGACTGTTTCTGTCTCTGATTCCAGTGCACCCATCTCTTCTCTCCTAATCCTTTTCTTTGCCCACTCACTCTGCTTCCAGTTACACTCCAGTCAGTGGAGGTGCTGAGAGTATGGGACCACTTCACTGACATCCTGAATTCAATCCTGACTGATCCCTGTGTGACCTCAATTTTACTGCACACTGTATATTGTTGTTGTGAGGTTTGACACTATTATAAAAAACAGTTACAATCACCCCACCAACAGTTTGGGGATTGGGTTATAAAGGGTCACCTTGAGAAAGGAGACACTGTCTTGCTGCTCGATGTCTACACAAAGGTTCAATATCTTCCCCTCAAGTGAAGCTAATTCCTCTTCAATTCTTCTCAGATTCTCCTCCATTGGCCACAGATCTTCCTCCTTTTGTTTCCTCAGCTCTTCAATTAAATGCTTCTCTTTGTCTTCAAGATATTGATGGATTTGAGCAAATTGTGCAGAGATGTCTTGCTCCAGGGATCCAGTGAGTTGCTATGACAGTGAGAGAGATTGTTTAAACAGTGCGTTGTTAAAGGATTGCTGTGTTGAAAAGGGAACTGGAATCATACTCACCTCCAGTTCTGAAATCTCCCTCTGCTGCTGCTGTTTGAATACACTTTGATTTTTCTTTTCCTTCTCCATGGAATCCAAGGATAATTTCAGCTGGTCCTAAAAATGGAATCAGATCTCAGTGTGATCCATTGTAATGTCTGCTGTTATATCCCAAACTGTGAGGACAGTGTTCAGGGAGAGGCATTAACATGTGGCACAAGCACTTTATAATGGGCAGAGTAAAAGGTATTGAATCAGACCAGGTATAGTTTCAAACCAACAACAGCTTCATGGTGTTTAGAATATATGAATGGATTTGATAGTTTGGACATTAACTGTGTAGTAATTGTGTTTGATTGCGTGCTGGTCTTGGGTTTTAAATGGGGATTTACTTTGCCTTTAAATAGGGTAAGAAGTATGTCAACACCAGGTTTAAGTCCAACCGATTTATTTGATAGTAAACTCACAAGCTTTCGAGGTTAGCCTCTTCGTCAGGTGAATGGAGAGTACTGGCGTCAGACAGAGCATATAAAGCACGGACAGTTTACCCCAGTCCAACGCCGGCATCTCCACATCATGACCTTTAAATAGGCACAGACTAAAACTGAGGCATTGGGTTGGAGGATGCATAGACTTGTACGGGTTGAACTTTACTCAGAGGCCTGTTTCAGTGTCTGAGGAATGGTCAGTTGCAAAGCGAGCAGCTTTAGTAAATGGCTGGCCTGGCGGCCCAACCATGCTGGAGTGAAGGAAGGCCATCGAGGCTCCTGAGAAGGTCAGAGTTAAGGGGTGGTGGCCCCTGCGCATTGCCAGCTTGGCAGTGCCAGCCTTGCCTCCTGGCAGTACCCAGGAAGCAAAGTGCTAATGCCTAGGGAACACCTGACATTGCCCACCAGGCATTGGGCAGTGCCAATGCAGCAGGACCTAATGGGGGGAGATGATCAGTGGAGGGGGCTATCCCAGTGCCACTCTGCACGTGGCAGTGACAGAGGGAGGGATGTCAGCGATCGGAGCTGTGGGGGTGGGGGAAGAAATTGGAACTGTGGGGGAAGGGAGCAGAGGGATGGTTGGGATTGGGGGGGGGAAGATTGAGATGGGCTGGGGGCGGGAGGGTGGGTGTTCAAGGCTGACCTGGGCATGTTCGAGGAGCCAATGATTAGGTCAGGGGGCATGGCGGGGCAGATTGGGCGAGCAGCCTTGCAGGGTCATGGGGCTGGCCAGCGGTCGGGAGGCCGACAGTGTGTGGCTACTATGAATACATTGATCTCGGTAACAAATCAGCACATGCACAATGGCCCACTCAGCTCAATGCTGCCAGCCTCTCCAGGGGGAATAGACCCCTTCCCCAGACTTTTCAGGTGAACCATGCTCTGGCTCTCTGGAGTGCACAAATTGTGGGAGATTCATTTTGAAAATCCTGCTGATAAAAATCAGCAGGATTTACTTCCATTTTTAACATGAATTCGACACTTAGAATTTTTTGGGGGGCTGGGTAGAGTCACCCCATTAAGTTTAAATTTATTTATTAGTGTCACAAGTAGGCTTACATTAACACAGCAATGAAATTACTGTGAAAATCCCCTAGTCGCCACACTCCAGGCTATTCAGCTACACTGAGTGAGAATTTAGCATGGCCAATGCATCCAACCAGCACGTCTTCCTTCCTGTGGGAGGAAACCAGAGCACTCGGAGGAGACCCATGCAGACATGGAGAGAATGTGCAGGCTCCACACAACAGTGAACCATGCCAGGAATCGAAGGGGTACTTGACGTTATGTGAGGCAGCAGTGCTAACCATTGTGCCACCATGCGGTATTACACCGCGGGAGGGTATCACTAAAGTGAGGGTTAAACTGCTGTCCCTTAGAAAGAAGACGCCACCTTCAAGTGCTGCTGGGATCTCCGACAGTTCCACCAACATCAGAAGAGAGCAGTGGGCACTGCTGGGACTGCCAGGAGTCCCACACATGTCAAAAGTGGACACTGGATGGAAGGAAATGCAGGATATTTGAGTGGGGAAGGTTTGGACACCATACATGAGGTGGGGCAGTGGAGACATAGGACATTTAAACTGGAGGGATATTGGACGCCTTTCTGGGAGGCTGATATCCACCCCTTCACCTCTTAAAGCCACCCAAAGCCTAATATCTCTGCGGGATGGGCAATAAACACCCAAATAAAATTCAATATTGGGGAGACATCAGGCCAGCTTAAAATTCCTGCCACAACACTGTAAATAAAAAGTGTGTTAATATTACACTACACTATATTAATATACTTCAACAACTGCTTTTCTGGGTGGAATAACTGTCTAAAAGTGAAGGTTGGAAAAGTGAAAGTTGGAACCTAAGAAAATGGAAAACTACCCTCCAATATTCTTAGAGTCTGAACCATTTATACAATGGAAGAGTGATAAGAGTTTCTTTTAATCCACAGGTGTCGGTCCACCTTGTTGTCAAATGCACACGGTGGGTCATGCGTGGGCTGCTCTTGGAGGTTTCGAGAGTGGCCTAGTACTTCGTGTCACTGTGTGTGCTTAAAGCTGGACCAGCAGATGGGCACCACAACAGCTCAGTGACTATCACTGCTAGCTGTGCAGATACATGGATTTGGGCCGGTGTCTGTGGGAGTTTGCACATTCTCCCTGTGGTTGTGTGGGTTTCCTTCGGGTGCTCCGGTTTCCTCCCACACCCCAAAGATGTGCTCTTAGGCTGATTGGTGTACCAAATTGACCCTACACTATTCTCCCCTGAATCTGGCTACATTAGGGGTACCATTCATATACACACGGGGCAGGGTACATGTAGGAAAATGGTTTGTTGAAATGGCGGCGCGGGCTTGTTGGGCCGAAGGGCCTGTTTCCCGTGCTGGGTTGTTCTTTGTTCTTTGTTTTTAATAGGCATGGTTCGTAAGTTTGCAGATGACACCAAGATTGATGGCATAGTGAAGGAGGTTAACTAGGATTGCAGTGGGCCCTTGATCTATTGGGCTGACGAACGGCATGTAGAGTTTAATTTAGATAAATGAGAGTTGATGCATTTTGATAGATTGAACCAGGGCAGGATTTACTCAGTTAATGGTAGAACGTTGGGAGAGTTATAAAAGAAAGCGATCAGGGGGTACAAGTTCATTGTTCCTTGAAAATGGAGTCACAGGTGGATAGGGTGGCGAAGAAGGCATTCAACATGCTTGGTTTTATCGGTCAGAATATTGAATACAGGAGTTGGGACATCTTGTTGAGTTGCACAAGACATTGGTAAAACCATACTTGGAATGTACAGCTCTGGTCACCCTATTATAGAAAGGATTTTTTTAAACTAGAAAGAGTGCAGAAAAAAATTACTAGGATGCTACCAGGGCTTGATGGTTTGAGTTATAAGGAGAGGTTGGATTGACTGGGGCTTTTATCTGTGAAGCATAGGAGGCTTAGGGGTGAACTTATAGACGTCTGTAAAATAATAAGGAGCATAGATCAGCTAGATAGTCAATATCTTTTCCCAAAAGTTGGGGAGTCTAAAACTAGGGGGCATAGGTTTGAGGTGGGTGCAGAGAGATACAGAAGAGTCCAGAGGGGCAATTTTTTCGTATAGAGGCAGTGAGTGTCTGGAACAAACTGCCAGATGTAGTAGTAGAGGCGGGTCCAATTCTGTCTTTTGAAAAGCATTTAGACAGTTGCATGTGTAAGGTAGCTATAGAGGGATACGGACCAAACGTAGGCAATTGGAACTAGCTTAGGGGTTAAAAAAGGAGTGGCATGGAAAAGTTGGGCCAAAGGGCCTGTTTTCATGCTGTAAACCTCTATGACTCAATGAATCTATGTGTGGGCACAGGTTAAATCATGACTCAGGAGAAAAACAACATACATGGCCTTGGTACTGTCACTAGCTAACAGAAATCAAAAGAAAAAAGTAGAATATTTTGTGAACTAGATAGTTCAATGGTTGTGAAAGAGGATCATATCAGATAAGTCTGTGATCTAATTGAATGGTAGAGCAGAATCGATGGTCTGAATGGCTGACATCTTTATGGTCTTAAATAGTGATGAAGTATTGGACCTTCTGTCAGGTTTCTTGGATTAAATTTATAATTAATATGAAACAGTCAGCAATGAAGGAAACTTATTTAATGCCGTATTACACTACAGCTAGAGTTACCCACCCTCCCACTGTGTGCTATTGTTTCCCTGAATTGAAGACTAATCTCCAGGAATCTAAAACGGAGAAAGAAAGTCACAGGGACATGAAAAGAAAACAGCTTTTGTTGTTTTTTTTCTTGGGAAATTTATTTGTATAAAAATATCAGCCATATAGGGAACTGACTGTAAAATAAAATTAGCCAATCACTTCTTGAAGGCTCTCTGTTCATTTCCCAATTGGTTGGGAAGACAATGCTAGTAAAGATTGACATGTGCCTTAACCAATGGCTGGAGTCTGGAGGTGGGGTTTAGAGACAGGAAATCATGTGCTGAATTCTCCAGGGACAGAATCAATTTCAGTGCCTTCCCCAACTCCAGAAATAATCTCAACACAACACAGCCCTAATGAAGAAAGCTGAAACCTGGGACTGCATCCATATTATGTCATGTAAATAGAGGCTGTAAGACCTTTCACACACTATTAATATTAGCACTCACATTTCCCACTGTCAGATGTCAGCATTGAGCTGACAGCGAGCAATAGTGATGATGTGGATGTGCCGGCGTTGGACTGGGGTAAACACAGTAAAAAGTCTGACAACACCAGGTTTCAGTCCAACCAATTTATTTGATAGTAAATTCACTAGCTTTCGGGTTAGCCCCTTTGTCAGGTGAATGGAGAGTTCTGGCCTCAGACAGAGCATATAAAGCACAGACAGTTTACAGATTACTGATTAGAATGCGAATCCTTACACCTAACCTGCTGTTCAAGTCTTAAATTGGCTAACAATGTGTGTGGAAGGAGCACTGATCACAGGTTAAAGAGATGTGTATTGTCTCCAGACAGTACAGTAAGTGAGGTTTTGCAAATCCAGGCAAGTCATGGGGGTTACAGATAGTGCGACATGAACCCAAGATCCCTGTTGAGGCCGTCCTCATGTGTGTGGAACTTGGCTATCAGTCAGTGCTCAGCGACTCTGCGCTGTCGTGTGTCGTGAAGGCCGCCTTGGAGAATGCTTACCCGAAGGTCAGAGGTTGAATGCCCATGACCACTGAAGTGTTCGCCAACAGGAAGGGAACAGTCTTGCCTGGTGATTGTCGAGCAATATTCGTTCATCCGTTGTCGTAGCGTCTGCATGGTCTCCCCAGTGTACCATGCTTCGGGACATCCTTTCTTGCAATGTATCAGGTAGACAATGTTGGCCGAGTTGCCAGAGTATTTACCATGTACCTGGTGGATGGTATTCTCACGTGGGATGATGGCATCCATGTCGATGATCCGCCATGTCTTGCAGAGGTTGCTGTGGCAGGGTTGTGTGGTATTGTGGTCACTGTTCTCCTGAAGACTGGGTAGTTTGCTGCGAACAATAGTCTGTTTGAGGTTGTGTGGTTGTCTGATGGGGATGGCCCTGGCGAGATGTTTGTCTTCATCAATGATATGTTGAAGACTCCATAAGAACATAAGAAATAGGAGCAGGAGTAGGCCATCTGGCCCTTCGAGCCTGCCCCGCCATTCAATAAGATCATGGCTGATCTGTCGTGACTCAGCTCCACCTTCCCGCCCTCTCCCCATAACCCTTAATCCCTTCTCTTATCAAAAACCCATCAACCCGTTTCTTAAAAATATTTAGCGAGGCAGCCTCCACCACTTCAACGGGCAGAGAATTCCAGAGATTCACCACCCTTTGAGTGAAGAAGTTCCTCCTCAACTCTGTTCTAAACCGCCCCCCCTTTATCTTGAGGCTGTGCCCCCTAGTCCTACTGTCTTTTTTGAGCGGGAAGAGTCTCTCCACCTCTATCCTATCCATCCCATTCATCATCTTATACGTCTCAATGAGATCTCCCCTCATTCTTCTAAACTCTAACGAGTACAAGCCTAGTTTATTCAGCCTCTCCTCATAGCTCAATCCCCTCAACTCCGGTATCAGCCGAGTAAACCTCCTCTGCACTCCCTCCAGGGCCAAAATATCCTTGCGCAGGTGCGGCGCCCAAAACTGCACACAGTACTCCAGCTGCGGCCTCACCAATGCCCTATACAGCTGCAGCAAGACCTCCCTATTTTTATATTCAATCCCCCTCGCTATGAAGGCCAGCATCCCATTCGCCTTCCTGACCACCTGCTGCACCTGCAAGCTGGGTTTTTGCGACTCATGCACAAGGACCCCGAGGTCCCTCTGCACCGTCGCCTGCTGCAGTTTTTCGCCCCGTAAGTAATAGTCCTTCCTACCATTCCTCCTACCAAAGTGGACCACCTCACACTTGCCAACATTAAATTCCATTTGCCATTTCCTGGCCCATTCGCCCAGCCTATCTAGATCCTTCTGCAGACTCTCCACACCCTCCGCACAATTTGCCTTTCCCCCAATCTTGGTGTCATCAGCAAATTTCGACACCCTGCACTCGGTTCCCTCCTCCAGATCATCTAGAGAAGATGTCGTAGCTTCTCCGCTCCAGGGACGAAGGGTACTCTGTCCACTGTTGTCCCGTGTTTGTCTTCTGGGGAGATTGGTGCGGTTTTTCGCTGTGGCGCATCAGAACTGTTGATCTTTGAGTCGAGCTCCATATCCTGTTCTTATGAGGGCATCTTTCAGCGTCTGGAGGCGTCTGTCACGATCCTCCTCATCTGAGCAAATCTTTTGTGTACGGAGGGCCAACATTGTCTACCTGATACGTTGCAGGAAAGGATGTCCTGAAGCATGGTACATTGGGGAGACCATGCAGACGCTACGACAACGGATGAATGAACATCGCTCGACAATCACCAGGCAAGACTGTTCCCTTCCTGTTGGCGAACACTTCAGTGGTCACAGGCATTCAACCTCTGACCTTCGGGTAAGCATTCTCCAAGGCGGCCTTCATGACACACGACAGCGCAGAGTCGCTGAGCAGAGACTGATAGCCAAGTTGCACACACATGAGGACGGTCTCAACAGGGATCTTGGGTTTATGTCACACTATCTGTAACCCCCGTGATTTGCCTGGGTTTGTAAAACCTCACTTACTGTACTGTCTGGAGACAATACACATCTCTTTAACCTGTGATCAGTACTCCTTCCACACACATTGTTAGCCACTTTAAGACTTGAACAGCAGGTTAGGTGTAAAGATTCGCATTCTAATCAGTAATCTGTAAACTGTCTGTGCTTTATATGCTCTGTCTGAGGCCAGAACTCTCCATTCACCTGACGAAGGAGCTAACCCCAAAGCTAGTGAATTTACTATCAAATAAATTGGTTGAACTGAAACCTGGTGTTGTCAGACTTTTTACAGCGAGTGATAGGACAGAGCAACATTTGTCTACTAGCTTATTACACCATGAACATGGAGATGGGTAACTCACTGTGTCCCCTTACCTTGTACCTTTCAACAGCCGTTGTTATAGATAGGAATCTGTGAGCTAAATGTGAGGGAGAATTTACGCATTTGGCACAGATCAGAATCTCTTCATCCTCACAGAACAGGATCAGCTTCTCCCCGTGTTCCTCACAGAGAGACTGCTCCCTCTCTGTGTCCCCATCCAGCTTCTCCCTGTGTTCCTCACAGAGAGACTGCTCCCTCTCTGTGTCCCCATTCAGCTTCTCCCCGTGTTCCTCACAGAGAGACTGCTCCCTCTCTGTGTCCCCATCCAGCTTCTCCCTGTGTTCCTCCTCCAGTTGCCTGGTTTTCTCACAGAGATTAGCCAGCACTCTGTTACTGGTGAAACTTCTCCGGGGGATAAGCTGCTGACATTCCGGGCAGGACACAGCCTGACGCTGCTTTCCCCAACACTTCTGGATACAGGATTTACAGAAGTTGTGCTCACAGACCAGCCGCACCGGCTCCACAAGCAGAGACTGACAGATGGAGCAGGTTAAATCCTCACTGAGCGATAGAAGTGGTTTACTGACGGCCATCTCCGTTGCTGCTCCTGCTTCTGTTATTCGCTGAACTTTCAGTTTCATTTCTCCCAGTTTAGCATGAAATTCCCTTAAAGGACGCTGTCGTCATGCAAATATATCTTTGAACGCCCATTACAAAACAACGGCCAAATTCTTGGATGTGGGAGTCGCGGATCGAAGACGAAAATCTGGAGAGAGGTCAGGATCAGCATTAACCCCTTCACTGCTGGCTGTAAAATATGTATGATGTGGAGATGTTGGCGTTGGACTGGGGTAAACACAGTGAGAAGTCTCACAACACCAGGTTTAAGTCCAACCAGTTTACTTGATAAACCTTGCGGGAATCTTATGGGATTACTATCAAATAAACGAGTTGGACTTAAACCTGATGTTGTGAGACTTCTTGCTGTAAAATACACAAACAGGAATCTGAGTAAATCTGCCCTTAGCTCCATAATTCCCCAGGGATTCCCAGATTCTCCAGATTCCCCAGGGATCTGAGCAACGAATCATTTTTAAACTAATTCCAATGTTCCACTCCCAAATCCCAGAAGTCAGTATCAACACCAAATTATTCCTCTCTGCTCTGCTCCCTCCTGGAGCCATGCACCAATTCCAACTAAATCCATTGATCCATACGTTCCCAGTATATCTGTATCTGTGTGGCCAAATTCCCCTCCAACTCCATTTTCAAGTTAGCTGATGACACCGCCATAGTGGGTCAGCTCTCAAACAATGACAAGATGGAGCACAGAAAAAAATGTGGAGATGCCAGCACTGGACTGGGATAAGCACGGTAAAAAGTCTCACAACACCAGGTTAAAGTCCAGTAAGTTTATTTGGTAAAACAAGCCACAAGTTTTCAGAGCACTGCTCCTTCGTCAGGTGAGTGGGAGTTCTGTTCACAAACAAAGCGTACAAAGACACAAACTCAATTTACAAAATAATGGTTGGAATGCGAGTCTTTACAGGTAATCAAATCTTAAAGGTACAGACAATGTGACTGGAGAGAGGGATAAGCACAGGTTAAAGAGATGTGTATTGTCTCCAGCCAGGATAGTTAGTAAGATGCTACAAGCCCAGGCAAGTTGTGGCAGTTACAGATAGTGTGACATGAACCCAAGATCCCAGTTGAGGCCATCCTCATGCGTGCGGAACTTGGCTGTCAGTCTCTGCTCAGCGTTTCTGCGTTGTCACGTGTCGTGAAGGCCGCCTTGGAGAACACTTACCCGAAGATCAGAGGCCGAATGCCCATGACACCTGAAGTGTTCCCCAACTGAAAGAGAACACTCCTGCCTGGTGATTGTCGAGCGGTGTTCATTTATTTGTTGCCGTAGCATGATGCAGTTTATCGCACCAACCTCCGCAGAAAACAAACATGGGACACGGTGGACAGAGTACTCTTCGTCGTCCAGCACTTCCCCAGAGCAGAGGAGCTACGACATCCTCTCCGAAGCCTTCAACATAGCATCGATGAAGATGAACATCTCGCCAAGGCCACCCCCACTTCTTGCCTTCAAACAACTGCACAACCTCAAACAGACCATTGTCCGCAGCAAACTACCCAGCCTTCAGGAGAACAATGACCACAATACCACACAACCCTGCCACAGCAACCTCTGCAAGACATGCTGGATCATCGACACGGATGCCATCATCTGACATGAGAACACCATCCACCAGATACACGGTACATACTCTTGAAACTCACCAATGTTGTCTACCTGATATGCTGCAGGAAAGGATGTCCCGAGACATGGTACATTGGAGGAACCATGCAGACGTTACAATAACAGATAAATGAACACCACTCGACAATCACCAGGCAGGAGTGTTCTCTTCCTGTTGGGAAACACTCCAGCGGTCATGGGCATTCAGCCTCTGATTTTCAGGTAAGCGGCTTTCGCGATATGCAACAATGTAGTATCACTGAGCAGAAACTTAATAGCCAAGTTCTGAACACATGAAGACAGCCTCAGCCGAGATCTTGGGTTCATGTCACACTATCTGTAACCCCCATGACTTGCCTGGGCTTGCAAAATCTCACTAACTATCTTGGCTGGAGACAATACACTTTAACTGTGCTTAACCCTCTCTCCACTCACATTTTCTGTATCTTTAAGATTTGATTTGAAGTAAAAACTCACATTCCACCCTTTATTTTGTAAATTGAGTTTATGTCTTTATATGCCCTGTTTGTGAACAGAACTCCCACTCATCTGATGAACAAAGAACAAAGAACAATCCAGCACGGGAAACAGGCCCTTCGGCCCAACGAGCCCGCACCGCCACATCACCCTACACCTATTCTACCCTGCATATCTATGAATGGAACCCTACTCAGTCAGATTCAGGGAAGAAATAGTGTCAATTTGGTAAAAACCGATTAGCCTGAGAGCACATTTTTGGGGTGTGGGAGGAAACCGGAGCGCCCGGAGGAAACCCACGCAACCACAGGGAGAATGCGCAAACTCCCACAGACACAGGCCCAAATCCATGTGCCTGCACAGCCAGCAGTGCTAGTCACTGAGCTGTTGCGGCGCCCATCTACCGGTCCAGGATCATTTTTAAAAATACTTCGGGCCTGGATTCGCCCGCGGCCCCGGCCTCAGACGCAGATCCTTCTCTCAGTGCCATCCCGATAGCCAGCCAGGCACCCACCCTCCCTGTCAACCTTTGCCCTCCCACCCTCGGCACCGGAAGTTCCCGCCCTAACACCACAAGGCGTTCTGAAAGCTAGTGGCACGTGCTACCAAATAAACCAGTTGAATTTTAACCTGGTGTTGTGCGACTTCTTATTGTACAGGGAAGAGGCAGGGAATCTGTCGGAATGGTGTGACGATGATAATCTCTCCCTCAATGTCAGTGAAATGAAAGAGATAGTCATCGACTTCAGGAAGCGGAGTGGAGGACATGCCTCTGTCTACATCAACGGGAGTGAAGTAGAAATGTTTGAGAACTTCATGTTTCTCAGTGTCCAGATCACCAGCAACCTGTCCTGATCCTTCCATACTGATGCTACTGTTTCTGATCAGAACTCTCCACTCACCTGTTGAAGGAACAGCATCCAGAAAGCTTGTGGCATTTACTATCAAATAAACCTGTTGGACTTTAACCTGGTGTTGTGAGACTTCTTACTTTGTAAAAGGCCATGTTTGGACATGTGGACAGGAGTGCAGGATGGTCTATTGAAATGGCAAGTGACAGGACGGACAAAGGTGTTCAGCAAACTGGTCACCCAGTCTGTGTTTGGTCTCTCCGATGTAGAGTGGACTGCATTGGGGGCAGCGAATGCAATAGACCAGATTGAAGGAGGTGCACCTGAAGCACTGCTTCACCTGAAATGAGTGTTTAGAACCTTAGACAGTGAGCAGGGATGAGGTAAGGGGGTAGGTGTTGCACCTTCTATGATTGCATAGCAAGGTGCTGTGGGTGGTGGGTGAGATGTTGGGAATGAGCGAGAATTGGACCAGGGTGTCAAGGAGAGAATCTTCCCTGCGGAAAACTAGCAGGGGGACTGAGGGGAAGATGTGCATGTTAGGTGGATTAGTCATGCTGCCTTAGTGTCCCAAGATGCGTAGGTTAGATGGATTAGCCATGATAAATGTGTGGGGTTACAAGGATATGGTGTGGAGAAGGCCTGGATAAGATACTCTGTCAGGGAGCTGGTGCAAATTTGATGGGCTGAATGTTTCTTCAGAAGGAACTCTTCAAAATGCAGCTAATGAAAAAACAACAAAGATTACTCCAACTTATAGATCAAAGAAAGAGTTTAATTGAAAAACATAATTACTCCAAACTTGGGGTCTCACCCTGGTCCACTCCAAGCTCCCCTCAATTCTACATAGTTCCTTAGTTATAGTGAGTCAGCTGACCATCACATCATTCTATAATTGGTTCCAGCTTTTGCTGGGTCAGCTGATGCTTACATCTTGTTGCCATTGGTCACATTACATCCAATCAAAGTTGTGAAGGGTCACATTCTAACATGAATGGCCTCCTCCTGCACTGTAAGGATTCCATGATTCTATGTGTTTAATAGTGTCATCATGCTGGGGTTAGCGGAAAAGGCGGAGGATGATTTTTTCAATGCAGGAGTTGGTTTTCATCCACAATCTTAGTGAACCACATGGGTTTTGACCACAATTAACAATAGTTTCACAGTCACCACCACTGAGCTGAGTTTTACTTATTGAGTTGAATGACACAGAGAGCGCAGGACATAGACAAAACCATGAGTCACCATCACAAAAATGGCGGCACAGGATGGGCTGCGATCACATTTCATGATATTTTAGTTTCAACCATCCCCCTTCATCCCCTGACTCTCTCCCTCCCCTGATGGGGGTTCAACACCATTCCCCTTCATATCGGACTCGGAATGTAAGTGACGCAGTTTCAAAGGGGCAGCATTTTTATCCTCATTGTATGCCCCAGCCCAGAAATAAGGGAAGAGTTTCTCAGTGAAGGTGTCAGTGAAAGTGTGGAGGACAGACATATCATCAACATTGTAAAAGGTCACCTGACCCCCACATGGTCCAGGAAAGCTCCAATGTTCCTGGGATTCCTGGAAGTCGAAGTCAGGGGGATTTCTGTTCCTTCAAGTGCCTCATATTGATTTCCATTTCTCAGCAACACAGCCCAGTAACCAGCTTCAGAACGCAGTGTTATCTTTTCCTTCCTATTGGCTGACTCTCTGGCCACACTTAGTCAGTCTTGTTCCTGAACCACACCTCCCAACAATGTTTCCCTGATGTGAATCCCGCTGACCCCAGGACACAGTGACATACATCAAATCACTCCGGACAATTAGGATCAAGCTGGGATTCCTGCTTACTGATAGTCACACTGCTCCGATCCTCAGACGAGATGAGTTTAGGATGTGCTGTGTTTGGGTCCAGCGTCAATGAGGCTGCAACTAGAAAATACAAAATAAATCATAATAAATATGTTAACAAGAGGAAGCTGCATCGACACAAGTTACTAGTAGGTGTCTGTATAACTGGACTAAAAACACAATCCATAATATCAGCATCACTAAATACCTCAGTGTGTACAGTGAACAGATATTACAGACTGCGTACGGTGTACGGTTAGATATATTCCCAGACTCCAGTGTGTACAGTGAACAGATATTACAGACTGGGTATGGTGTACAGTTAGATATATTCCCAGACTCCAGTGTGTACAGTGAACAGATATTACAGACTGGGTACAGTGTACAGTTAGATATATTCCCAAACTCCAGTGTGTACAGTGAACAGATATTACAGATTGGGTATGGTGTACGGTTAGATATATTCCCAGACTCCAGTGTGTACAGTGAACAGATATTACAGACTGGGTATGGTGTACAGTTAGATATATTCCCAGACTCCAGTGCGTTAGTAGGTGTCTGTATAACTGGACTTAGAACACAATCCATAATATCAGCATCACTAAATACCTCAGTGTGTACAGTGAACAGATATTACAGACTGGGTACGGTGTACGGTTAGATATATTCCCAGACTCCAGTGTGTACAGTGAACAGATATTACAGACTGGGTACAGTGTACAGTTAGATATATTCCCAGACTCCAGTGTGTACAGTGAACAGATATTACAGACTGGGTACGGTTAGATATATTCCCAGACTCCAGTGTGTACAGTGAACAGATATTACAGACTGGGTATGGTGTACGGTTAGATATATTCCCAGACTCCAGTGTGTACAGTGAACAGATATTACAGACTGGGTACGGTGTACAGTTAGATATATTCCCAGACTCCATTGTGTACAGGGAACAGATATTACAGACTGGGTATGGTGTACAGTTAGATATATTCCCAGACTCCAGTGTGTACAGTGAACAGATATTACAGACTGGGTATGGTGTACAGTTAGATATATTCCAAGACCCCAGTGTGTACAGTGAACAGATATTACAGACTGGGTACGATGTACAGTTAGATATATTCCAAGACCCCAGTGTGTATAGTGAACAGATATTACAGACTGGGTACGGTGTACGGTTAGATATATTCCCAGACTCCAGTGTGTTAGTAGGTGCCTGTATAACTGGACTTTGTACACACTGAGGTATTTAGTGATGCTGATATTATGGATTGTGTTCTGTGAACAGATATTACAGACTGGGTACAGTGTACAGTTAGATATATTCCCAGACTCCAGTGTGTATGGTGAACAGATATTACAGACTATGTGTGGTGTACGGTTAGATATATTCCCAGACTCCAGTGTGTACAGTGAACAGGTATTACAGACTGGGTACGGTGTACGGTTAGATATATTCCCAGACTCCAGTGTGTACAGTGAACAGATATTACAGACTGGGTACAGTGTACAGTTAGATATATTCCCAGACTCCAGTGTGTATGGTGAACAGATATTACAGACTATGTGTGGTGTACGGTTAGATATATTCCCAGACTCCAGTGTGTACAGTGAACAGGTATTACAGACTGGGTACGGTGTACGGTTAGATATATTCCCAGACTCCAGTGTGTACAGTGAACAGATATTACAGACTGGGTATGGTGTACAGTTAGATATATTCCCAGACTCCAGAGTGTACAATGAACAGATATTACAGACTGGGTACAGTGTACGGTTAGATATATTCCCAGACTCCAGTGTGTATAGTGAACAGATATTACAGACTGGGTATGGTGTACAGTTAGATATATTCCCAGACTCCAGTGTGTACAATGAACAGATATTACAGACTGGGTACAGTGTACGGTTAGATATATTCCCAGACTCCAGTGTGTATAGTGAACAGATATTACAGACTGGGTATGGTGTACAGTTAGATATATTCCCAGACTCCAGAGTGTACAATGAACAGATATTACAGACTGGGTACAGTGTACGGTTAGACATATTCCCAGACTCCAGTGTGTACAGTGAACAGATATTACAGACTGGGTATGGTGTACGGTTAGCTATATTCCAAGACCCCAGTGTGTATAGTGAACAGGTATTACAGACTGGGTACGGTATATGGTTAGATATATTCCCAGACTCCAGTGTGTACAATGAACAGATATTACAGACTGGGCATGGTGTACAGTTAGATATATTCCCAGACTCCAGTGTGTACAGTGAACAGATATTACAGACTGGGTACGGTGTACGGTTAGATATATTCCCAGACTCCAGTGTGTATGGTGAACAGATATTACAGACTGGGTACGGTGTACGGTTAGATATATTCCCAGACTCCAGTGTGTATGGTGAACAGATATTACAGACTGGGTACGGTGTACGGTTAGATATATTCCCAGACTCCAGTGTGTTAGTAGGTGCCTGTGTTAATGGTGTTTAGTGTGATGGCTGATATTATGGATTGTGTTCTGTGACTGAACAGATATTACAGACTGCGTACGGTGTATGGTTAGATATATTCAGAGACTAGGTGGTGTATGGGTGAAGTCAGATATTACAGACTATGTGTGTGTGTACGGTTAGATATATTCCCAGACTCCAGTGTGTACAGTGAACAGGTATTACAGATTGGGTACGGTTGTACGGTTAGATATATTCCCAGACTCCAGTGTGTGTGTACAGTGAAAGGATTTACGACTGGGTACGGGTGTATGGTTAGATATATTCCCAGACTCCAGTGTGTATAGTGAACAGATATTACAGACTGGGTACGGTGTACGGTTTACGATATATTCAGACTCAGTGACAGTGCGTAGTACGTGTCTGTAATGACTAGAAATCAATCCATAATATCAGCATCACTAAATACCTCAGTGTGTAAAGTGAACAGATATTACAGACTGGGTACAGTGTACAGTTAGATATATTCCCAGACTCCAGTGTGTAATCAGTGACAGATATTACAGGTCTGGGTATGTGTACAGTTAGGTTCCGACTCCATTGTGTACAGTTAGACTATATTCAGACTGCAGTGTGTACAGTGAACAGATATTACAGACTCGGGTTGTTACAGTGTAGATATATTACAGACTGGGTATGGTGTACAGTTAGATATATTCCCAGACTCCAGTGTGTACAGTGAACAGATATTACAGACTGGGTACGGTTAGATATATTCACAGACTCCAGTGTGTACAGTGAACAGATATTACAGTCTGGGTACGGTGTACGGTTAGATATATTCCCAGACTCCTGTGTGTACAGTGAACAGATATTACAGACTGGGTATGGTGTACGGTTAGATATATTCCCAGACTCCAGTGTGTATAGTGAACAGATATTACAGACTGGGTACGGTGTACGGTTAGATATATTCCCAGACTCCAGTGCGTTAGTACTTGTCTGTATAACTGGACTTAGAACACAATCCATAATATCAGCATCACTAAATACCTCAGTGTGTACAGTGAACAGATATTACAGACTGGGTACAGTGTACAGTTAGATATATTCCCAGACTCCAGTGTGTACAGTGAACAGATATTACAGACTGGGTACGCTGTACAGTTAGATATATTCCCAGACTCCAGTGTGTACAGTGAACAGATATTACAGACTGCGTACAGTGTACAGTTAGATATATTCCCAGACTCCAGTGTGTACAGTGAACAGATATTACAGACTGGGTATGGTGTACAGTTAGATATATTCCCAGACTCCAGTGTGTACAGTGAACAGATATTACAGACTGGGTACAGTGTACAGTTAGATATATTCCCAGACTCCAGTGTGTATAGTGAACAGATATTACAGATTGGGTATGGTGTACGGTTAGATATATTCCCAGACTCCAGTGTGTACAGTGAACAGATATTACAGACTGGGTATGGTGTACGGTTAGATATATTCCCAGACTCCAGTGTGTACAGTGAACAGATATTACAGACTGCGTACAGTGTACAGTTAGATATATTCCCAGACTCCAGTGTGTACAGTGAACAGATATTACAGACTGGGTATGGTGTACAGTTAGATATATTCCCAGACTCCAGTGTGTACAGTGAACAGATATTACAGACTGGGTACAGTGTACAGTTAGATATATTCCCAGACTCCAGTGTGTATAGTGAACAGATATTACAGACTGGGTATGGTGTACGGTTAGATATATTCCCAGACTCCAGTGTGTACAGTGAACAGATATTACAGACTGGGTATGGTGTACGGTTAGATATATTCCCAGACTCCAGTGTGTACAGTGAACAGATATTACAGACTGGGTACAGTGTACAGTTAGATATATTCCCAGACTCCAGTGTGTATAGTGAACAGATATTACAGACTGGGTATGGTGTACGGTTAGATATATTCCCAGACTCCAGTGTGTACAGTGAACAGATATTACAGACTGGGTATGGTGTACGGTTAGATATATTCCCAGACTCCAGTGTGTACAGTGAACAGATATTACAGACTGGGTACGATGTACAGTTAGATATATTCGCAGACTCCAGTGTATACAGTGTGGTAACAACAAATGATCGAGGTCTGGTCACTGTCCAGTGAGTCCTGTGGGATAGATTGAGAGTTCAGTTGTGAATTAGAAAGATGTTCTGATCTCCCCATTCTTGAATCCCTTAATCAGAGGAGCATCATGAAGAACAGTCGCGTGAGCAACATACCTGGTGTTGCTACCCCAGTGATCTGTTCACAGTAATAGGCAGCACCTTCAGATGTGCGGGAGGTGTGGTGTGGTGTGGTGGGGGCTGAAAACAGCATGAAACTGTACAGAAAGAAGACAGAAAGATGTGGAGTTTCTTACCTGGAGAGATGATCTGTTTCATTTCTTTCCACATTGCGTAGAGTAACGGGCCTCGATACCCTGTGTATGTCCTTTCTTGAAACTCCACTATCGTTTCCGTCCGATTCTCAGATTTTATTTTTCTCGTGTCCATCCACATCTCTCCCCACACGTCCCACTTTCTGATCTTCAGCCCGTAGCTGTATAAATGAGACTGATATAATCACACTCTGCTGGATACAGACTGTGGTCACAGTATAAAACCATGTGTGAGTTTAGATTAGATACTCACCTTTCTCTGTATCTTTTTAATTCCTAGGGGACAGAGAACCAGAAACATTTTAATAAAATGTTGTTTAGATTGTAATTTTCAATTACGGCGAATCAGTGATTTCAGTCAAATGTGAAGGGATCATAGAATTTAGAATCCGTACAGTGCAGAAGAGGCTATTCAGCCCATTGAGTCTGCACGGACTCTTCGCAGGAGCATCCCACCCAAGGCAATCTTGTAACTCTGCACACTTACTATGGCGAATCAGCCTAACCCATGCCTCTTTGGATTGTGGGAGGAAACTGGAGCACCCAGAAGAAACCCATGCAGGCACAACAAGAACATGTAAACTCCACACAGACAATCATTCGAGGCCAGAATCAAACCCAGATCCCTGTCACTGTGAGGTAGCAGTGAAAGGGAAATGTGGATAAAGAAAGTCCAGCCAAAGCCCTCCGCCCACCTATCCAGTTTAAATGATTTCTAATAGCTGCCTCAATGTTCCTCACAATACCACCAAAACCAACCCCCCCCCCCCCCCCACTCCTGGTTTCAACCCCCATCTATTCAATCCCATTCCTTTTCTGAACCTTTTATTGTGGCTCTAGTCACAGTCAGTGTGAGGGGTTGTTCGTGTGGGATAGTCTCCTCAGCACTCCTGAACTCAATCCTGACTGATCCCTGGGTGTCCTCAGTTATATTGCACACTGCTCATTGTCATGATGGGGTTTGAACCGATTTTAAAAAACAGTTACAATCACCCCACCAACAGTTTGGAGATTGGGTTATAAAGGATCACCTTGAGAAAGGAGACACTGTCTTGCTGCTCGATGTCTACACAAAGGTTCAATATCTTCTCCTCAAGTGAAGTCAGTTCCTCTTCAATTCTTCTCAGATTCTCCTCCATTGGTCGCAGATCTTCCTCCTTTTGTTTCCTCAGCTCTTCAATTAAATGTTTCTCTTTGTCTTCAAGATATCGATGGATTTTGGCAAATTGTGCGGAGATGTCTTGTTCCAGGGATCCAGTGAGTTGCTGTGACAGTGAGAGAGATTGTTTAAACAGCGGGTTGTTAAAGGATTGCAGTGTTGAAAAGGGAACTGGAGTCATACTCACCTCCAGTTCTGAAATCTCTCTCTCCTGCTGCTGTTTGAATACACTTTGATTTTTCTTTTCCTTCTCCATGGAATCCAAGGATAATTTCAGCTGGTCCTAAAAATGGAATCAGATCTCAGCGTGATCCATTGTAACATCTGCTGTTATATCACAAACTGTGAGGAGAGGTGTTAACATGTGGCACGAGCACTTTATAACCAGCAAAGTGAAATGTATTGAATCAGACCAGATACAGCTTCAAGCCAACCAATGAATTATGGCTGGAAGCTAGAGAATGGGGCTGTGTTACTGGACGAGTAATCCAGACAGCTGGACTAAAGATGCAGAGGCACGAGTTCAAACCCCAATTATTATTGTGCATCATTTTCAAATTCACAGTAGAAAATGAAAACTTTAGTTGACTCGTCTTAATTGAAAAATCGATCCTATCAGGATAGGAAGCCTGATATGATGGTGCCCTAGACACTGGTAGGCAAGGTGTGGCCCAGGGTGACCAACAGCCCACCAGGGTTGTGAAAGTGTCCCTCAAGACACTTTGTCGATTGTTGCCCATTCGATTGTTACCACATTCCGGGTTGCTTTCTCCCTGCGGGAAAGTGTTACATACATCCAACAAGGATATGCAAACTGAAGTGCCTGCTGATGGCTCACAACACTGACTGTGAGAACCCTGCCTTGGGTCCAATCAAAGCCTAAATGTTTATTTTGTTTTTAAACCACTTGAAGTTGATGATAGTTCTATTGATTTCTGAATGACTCAGCATTGTTTGTAACGCATGAAATGTTCAACGTGTAGTAAATGTATTCAATCTTCTTCAAGAGCCATAGTCAGTGGACATGCCCTATTTCAATCTTGTGGCTCTCTGAGAGGGCCCTTCTTGTGGCTTACTCACTCGCCTAGGTTGCCCATTCCTGCTCTAGATTTGTAATGCTGAATTCAAAATGATCCAGAGTATCCCCTGCATTCTGCCCAAAATCCAGGAGATGGTGCTGCTCAAACAAGGGAATGGAACTGTTGAGAACATAAAACAAGAAGTTTTACTAAGTGCTTCAAAATATATTTTTGTCATATTCCCACCATGTAATGCATGCTATTCTATAATTGGAAATCTTTCATGTGGACCAATGCTGCTCCATTGCTGTGTTGCTGTTACTGGGTCTGAGTTAATTGTTAAAAGCAGGTCATTTGGGAAACTCTGTGGAGCAGATTCATCCCCCAACCCAATAACAAATTACCTCAGACTCCTGCACTGTTGAAATGTCAGTATTGAGCTGGAGACAATTAACTGAGCATCATTTGTCCAATAACTTCATATTGATACAGGGATATGGAGAGAGAGAGAGTAGGACAGTGGTATTAGTTTGGTATTGATATTGGGCTATGGGGAGAGAGTGGGACAGTTGGATTAATATGGGATTAATACGGGAATATGGGGAGAGAGTGAGGAAATGGGATTAGTATGTGATTGATACAGGAATATGGGGAGAGAGTGGATCAGTGAGATTAGTATGGGATTGATACAGGGCTATGGGAAGAGAATGGGGCAGTGGGATTAGTTTGGGATTGATACTGGGCTATGCGGAGAGAATGGGGCAGTGGGATTAGTATGGGATTGATACAGGGCTATGTGGAGAGAATGGGGCCATGGGATTAGTATGAGATTGATACAGGGCTATGGGGAGAGAGTGGGGCAGTGGGATTAGTTTGAGATTGATACAGGGCTATGCGGAGAGAATGGGGCAGTGAGATTACTTTGGGATTGATACAGGGCTTTGCGGAGAGAGTGGGACAGTGGGATTAGTTTGGGATTGATACAGGGTTATAAGAACATAAGAACATAAGAAATAGGAGCAAGAGTAGGCCATCTAGCCCTTCGAGCCTGCCCCGCCATTCAATAAGATCATGGCTGATCTGTCGTGGCTCAGTTCCACATTCCTGCCCTCTCCCCATAACCCTTAATCCCCTCTTTTATCAAAAACCCATCAACCCGCGTTTTAAATATATTTAGCGAGGCAGCCTCCACCATTTCAACGGGTAGAGAATTCCAGAGATTCACACCCTTTGAGTGAAGAAGTTCTTCCTCAACTCCGTTCTAAACCGCCCCCCCCCCCTTTATCTTGAGGCTGTGCCCCCTAGTCCTACTGTCCTTTCTGAGCAGGAAGAGTCTCTCCACCTCTATCCTATCCATCCCATTCATCATCTTATATTGATCTGTGCCACCAGCTCATCCACTTTATTCCGAATGCTTCGTGCATTCAGATAAAGTGCTTTCATCCCAGCCTTCACCTGGTCCCTATTTGCCGGAACACCACCAACCATACTCACGCCCCCTACTCCCTCTATTATTGGGGCATCCTCGGCCTCTACCCTTACCTGTACCCTCTCATTAACTTTAGGCCTCGTAATGTCACCTACCCTCGCACCCTCCCCCCCCCCATTAGTTTAAAGCCCTGTCTACAGTCCTCCTTACACGATTCGCCAGGACTCTGGTCCCAGCATGATTCAGACCAACCCCATCCTGCCCGAACAGGTCCCACCTACCCCAATATTGATGCCAATGCCCCATAAATTCAAACCCATTCCTCCCACACCAATCCCTGAGCCACCCATTCACTTCCTTAATCCTATCAACCCTACGCCCGTCTGCACACGGTTCAGGCAGTAGCCCAGAGATAACCACCTTGTCGGTTCTACGTTTTAATTCCATTCCCAGCTTTTCATACTCCCTCCCCAGATCCTCACTTCGCATTTTGCCTACGTCGCTGGCACCCATATGAACCACAACAACCGGGTTCTCACCCTCCCACTCCACGTTCCTCTGCAGCCCAGATGCGACATCCTGTACCCGAGCTCCAGGCAGACAACACACCCTTCTGTGCACTTTGTTATTGCGACAAAGGACAATGTCAATACCCTTCACCCCACTATCCCCAATCACTACTACGTTCCTTTTCCCCCTCTCTTTGCCTATGTCCTGTTGCATCACTGTACTGCGTGCAGTTTGTTCGCCGACCTCACCTCCCTCGTCCTCATCCACACTGGAAGCAAGAGCCTCAAACCTCTTATGCAGATTGAGAGGCTGAGGCCTCCGCTCCCCACCCCCCTTCCTCCGCTCCCTACCCCCCTTCCTCCTCTCAGCAGCCCCCTCTTGTTCCTGACCGTTAGAGTTAGCCAGTCTAGGGGGAGTGGATATCACTTGCACCCCATTGACAATGGCACCCTCTCTCCCCCTGATGAGCCTCAGTGTCTGTAGCTCAGAGGCCAGCTCATCTACCTTGAGCTGGAGCTCCTCCAGCAACCTGCACTTACTGCAGACATGGTCACCGGGAAGGACCCTGGGGTCCACCAGTTCCCACATCACGCAGAAACAGCACATCACATGCCCCTCCATTATTCTCTGTAGGAATATTGAAAATTTCCACACAAACTTACCTGGTCCTTTTTCTCCCAAGTCCTTTTGATCTTAAGCCCTAGTAGCTCACTCTGCTTCCCACTCACTCCACTGCCCGCTCCGATGCTGCCCGCTGACTACGCCAGGCCTTCTTTTAAACCTGGCGCTGTTTTAAAGCCAGCTCCCCCCCAACTCCTTCGAACCACTCCCTCAGAATTCTTAAAGCGGTAAATACAAAAAGCCCGCAAAAATGCTTTTAAATGATTTAAACAGTTCTACAAGGTAAAAGTGCTTTAAACTTATTTAAACGGGTTTTTAACAGGTAATTTCTTATCTGTCTCTCTGCTCCTTCACTCACCTGCTCCAGCAAACAATGGAAGACTTCACCATTGGTGAGGGAGTGGGGCAGTGCGATTAGTTTGGGATTGGTACAGGGCTATGCGGAGAGAATGGGGCAGTGGGATTACTATGGGACTGATACAGGGCTATGAGGAGACAGTGGGGCAGTCGGATTAGTTTGGGATTGATACAGGGCTATGCGGAGAGAATTGGGCAGTGGGACTAGTTTGAGATCGATACACGGCTACGCAGAGAGAGTGGGGCAGTGGGATTAGTTTGAGGTTGATACACAGCTATGCGGAGAGAGTGGGGCAGTGGGATTAGTTTGGGATTGATACAGGGTTGTGTGGAGAGAGTGGGGCAGTGCGATTAGTTTGGGATTGATACAGGGCTATGCGGAGAGAGTGGGGCAGTGGGATTAGTTTGGGATTGATACAGGGTTGTGGGGAGAGAGTGAGGCAGTGCGATTAGTTTGGGATCGATACAGGGCTATGCGGAGAGAGTGGGGCAGCAGGATTAGTTTGGGATTGATACACGGCTATGCGGAGAGAGTGGGGCAGTGGGATTAGTTTGGGATTGATACAGGGTTGTGGGGAGAGAGTGGGGCAGTGGGATTAGTTTGAGGTTGATACACGGCTATGTGGAGAGAGTGGGGCAGTGGGATTAGTTTGGGATTGATACAGGGCTATGCGGAGAGAATGGGGCAGTGGGATTAGTTTGGGATTGATACAGGGTTGTGGGGAGAGAGTGGGGCAGTGCGATTAGTTTGGGATTGATACAGGGCTATGCGGAGAGAGTGGGGCAGTGGGATTAGTTTGGGATTGATACAGGGTTATGGGGAGAGAGTGGAGCAGTGCGAATAGTTTGGGATTGATACAGGGTTAAGCGGAGAGAATGAGGCAGTGGGATTAGTTTTGGATTGATACAGGGTTATGTGGAGAGAGTGGGGCAGTGGGATTAGTTTGGGATTGATACAGGATTGTGGGGAGAGAGTGGGGCAGTGGGATTAGTTTGGGATTGATACAGGGCTAAGCGGAGAGAATGAGGCAGTGGGATTAGTTTGGGATTGATACAGAGCTAAGCGGAGAGAATGAGACAGTGGGATTAGTTTGGGATTGATACAGGGCTATGCGGAGAGAGTGGGGCAGTGCGATTAGTTTGGGATTGATACAGGGCTAAGCGGAGAGAATGAGGTAGTGGGATTAGTTTGGGATTGATACAGGGCTATGCGGAGAGAGTGGGGCAGTGGGATTAGTTTGGGATTGATACAGGGTTGTGGGGAGAGAGTGGGGCAGTGGGATTAGTTTGGGATTGGTACAGGGCTATGTGGAGAGAGTGGGACAGTGGGATTAGTTTGGGATTGATACAGGCTATGTGGAGAGAATGGGGCAGTGGGATTAGTTTGGGATTGATGTAGGGCCATGCGGAGAGAGTGGGGCAGTGGGATTAGTTTGGGATTGATGCAGAGCCATGCGGAGAGAATGGGGCAGTGGGATTAGTTTGGGATTGATGCAGAGCCATGCGTAGAGAATGGGGCAGTGGGATTAGTTTGGGATTGATGCAGGGCTATGGGGAGAAAGTGGGGCAGTGGGATTACAATGGAAACAATTATCTGAAGGTTTGCCCTCACCTTGTACTTTTGGTCTGCTTTCTGTAGAGGCAGGAAACTGTGGTCTGAATGTGGGGGGGAAGAGACACATTTGGCACAGATCAGAACCTCATCCACCTCACACAGCAGAATCAGCTTCTCCCTGTGTTCCTCACAGACAGACTGACTCGCCTCCAATCTCAGCTCCAGTCGCCTGACATTCTCACAGAGATTGCCCAGCACCCTGTTACCAGTGTAGTTCCGCTGCGGGACGACCAGCTGACATTCCGGGCAGGAAACCTTCTCCCCCTGCTTTCCCCAATACTTCAGGATACAGGATTTACAGAAGTTGTGCTCACAGTCCAGCCGCACCGGCTCCACAAACAGAGCCAGGCAGAGGGAGCAGGTTAAATCCTCACTCAGGGTTAAGATGTGTTCACTGACAGCCATCTCCGGAAATACCCTCGCTCACTTTCAGTTTCATTTCTCCCAGATTGAAATCAATTCAAAGCCCGTCCTTTTAAAGGGACACTGATGTCAAATAAAATCCTTTTCTTTCAGCAATGCTTTTTTGAACGTCAAAAATGTAAAACACATTTCTTCGACCTGGGGGTCTCAGATTGGAGATGAAAATCTGGAGAGAAGTCAGGAATTTGGATAGAGACTCATCCAAATGAATGAGACAAAACGAAAATGATTTCTCCATCAGAAAAGTGAGAGGTGTTTTTAAAAAGGAGCGTCATGCTAGCACAGTGGTTAGCACAGCTGCTTCGCAGCTCCAGGGACCTGGGTTTGATTCCCGGCTCGGGTCACTGTCTGTGTGGAGTTTGCACATTCTCCTCATGTCTGCATGGGTTTCCTCCCACAGTCCAAAGATGTGCTAGTTAGGTTGATTGGCCATGCTAAAATTGTCCCTTAGTGTTCTGAGATGCATAGGTTTGAGGGATTAGCGGGAAAATATGTAGGGATATGGGGATAGGACCTGGGTGGGATTGTGGTTGGTGCAGACTCGATGGGCCAAATGGCCTCCTTCTGCACCGTGGAGTTTCTATGATTCTTCTATGAAATTCCACTTTTAACTTTTTCACTGCTGAAAGTGCTCCTGTAGGATTCCCAGCTGAGTTCCCTCAGCCCAGCAATTTTCCATCAGCTTCCCCAGAATTTCAGGCAAGGAACTTGTTTATTTTCATATACCCCTCTCTGTCCCACTCTCCCCACAATCCCACATCAATCCCAAACTATTGCACCCGTCCATCCTTGTCCTATAGTCCAGTTTCAATCCCAAACTAGTCCCACTGCCTCACTCTCTCCCCATAGCCCAGTACCAATCCCAAACTAGTCCCATGGCCTGGCATCCCAAAACCCAGTATTAATATAAAATGACTCCCACTGCCTCACGCTTTACATCTTGATCTGTACTAATTCCAAACTCACCTACAGCTTCACTCTTTAAGCATAGCTATGTATCCATACCAATTTTAGTCCACTGGCACTGTCTCCCTATATCCCTGTTTCAATCTCAAACTAATCCCACTATCTGTATATCCCTGTTTCAATGCTGAAGCAATCTCATTGTCCCATCCTCTCCTCATATCCCAGTTTGGTGGATTGACTATACTAAGTTGCCATTTAATGTCCAAAGATGTGCAGGTTAGGTGAATTAGCCATATTCTTGACAACTCTTGCGAGGCCAGCTGTGTGAGCACACAGTAAGGCCCCACTGTCAATCTGTCCAGTGACAGGATAAATTGCAGCCTCTTTCAGGTTTTTCCAGAGTTTTTTTTATTGAGGTCTCCAGTCACTTGAAAGATACAGAATCATGTTCCCAGACTGCTCAAGACCACTCCTCCCCCCCCATGATATTTCTCACATTTTTCGCATGCAGTGGTTGCCACATACACCAAAGTTGCAGCAGGTGTATCCATCCTCACAGTGTCCATGTGGACAGGGGTTGCAGGGACATGTTTTCAGAGTGATTCCAGCTTCATCACATTTCTCATCCTCAAGAAACACAAGGCAAACTTGAAATCTCACTGCAATCCAGAGACGGAGACACAAATCCATCATTTGCCATTCCCTCCAACAGTGAGGCACTCCCTCAGCATTGACTTCCTGATGGTACGGTTCTCCCTCAGTATTGACCCTCCAACAGTGAGGCACTCCCTCAATATTGACTCTCCAACAGTGCAGCACTCCCTCAGTATCGACCCTCCAACAGTGAGGCACTCCCTCAGTATCGACCCTCTGACAGTGAGGCACTCCCTCAGTATTGACCCTCCGACAGTGAGGCACTCCCTCAGTATCATCCCTCTGACAGTGCAGTACTCCCTCAGTATTGACCCTCCGACAGTGAGGCACTCCCTCAGTATTGACCCTCTGACAGTGAGGCACTCCCTCAGTATCGACCCTCTGACAGTGAGGCGCTCCCTCAGTATTGACCTTCCGACAGTGAGGCACTCCCTCAGTGTCGCCCCTCTAACAGTGCAGCACTGCCTCAGTATTGATCCTCCGACAGTGAGGCACTCCCTCAGTATTGACCCTCCAACAGTGCAGCACTCCCTCAGTATTGACCCTCTGACAGTGAGGCACTCCCTCAGTATTGACCCTTTGACAGTGAGGCACTCCCTCAGTATCGACCCTCTGACAGTGAGGCGCTCCCTCAGTATTGACCCTCCGACAGTGAGGCACTCCCTCAGTATTGACCCTCCAACAGTGAGGCACTCCCTCAGTATTGACCCTCTGACAGTGAGGCACTCCCTCAGTATTGACCCTCTGACAGTGCAGCACTCCCTCAGTACTGACCCTCTGACAGTGCAGTACTCCCTCAGTATTGACCCTCCGACAGTGAGGCACTCCCTCAGTACTGACCCTCTGACAGTGCAGCACTCCCTCAGTACTGACCCTCTGACAGTGAGGCACTCCCTCGGTACTGACCCTCTGACAGTGTAACACTCCCTCAGCACTAACCCTCCATCAGTGCGGCACTCTCTCAACACTGAACATCCTACAGTACGGCATTCCTGCATCACTGACTCTTCAATGGCACAGCGCTCCCTTAGCACTGCAGTATCTTGTAAAATTTGTCTGGTATCTCACCAGTAGATGTGGTGTCTTGTTTGGTTAAAGATAAATGATCGATTGGTAACCCATTACCCGGTTAGTGCCATGCATCGACGTTTCTCTCCAAACTGGTGCCTATCAGTTTATAACACATCTCCTATCCCATGTCCCAGATTATACACTGGGCTATCTCATATTTAACCCTTACTCTGCCAGACACTTCTATCTCGCAGTGGCCTCCGGTTGTCTGTGAATGGAATCTCACAACATATCCCTTTTCTATTTTACTAAAAAATTTCTCCACTTCCACTTGCAGAGCAATGAACATGGAGAGTTAAGTAAAGGGGAGTACTGGGGATATAAGGTGGCGGGGTGAGTATCTGCTCCCTCCCAATCTCAGAGGACACTCTTGCGCACCCTCCATCACTGTGAGAGAGAAGAGGCAGTTCATGATGCTGAAGGAAGGGAAGGAGGGAAGCCTAATCCCGAGAGAACACAGCCAGACAGTGCAGTACCATCTCAGCACTGACCCTCCAACAGTGCAGTGCTCCCTCTGCGCTGACTCTCCAATGGTGCGTTGTTCCCTCAGTACAGACCCTCCAACAATACGGTGCTTCCTCAGCACTGACTCTCCAACAGTACGGCTCTCCCTCAGTATTGACCCTCCAACAGTGCGGCACTCCCTCAGTACTGACCCTCTGACAGTGCAGCACTCCCTCAGTAATGACCCTCTGACAGTGCAGCACTCCCTCAGTACTGACCCTCTGACAGTGCAGCACTCCCTCAGTACTGACCCTCTGACAGTGCAGCACTCCATCAGTATTGACCCTCCAACAATACGGCTCTTCCTCAGTACTGACCCTCCAACAGTACGGCACTCCCTCAGTGCTGACTCTCCAACAGTGCGGCACTCCCTCAGTACTGACCCTCTGACAGTGCAGCACTCCATCAGTATTGACCCTCCAACAGTGCGGCTCTCCCTCAATACTGACCCTCCAATGGTACTGCACTCCCTCAGTATTGACCCTCCAACGGTGTGGCACTCCCTCAGTACTGACCCACTGACAGTGCAGCATTCCCTCAGTACTGACCCTCTGACAGTGAGGCACTCCCTCAGTACTGACCCTCTGACAGTGAGGCACTCCCTCAGTACTGACCCTCTGACAGTGAGGCACTCCCTCAGTACTGACCCTCTGACAGTGCAGTACTCCCTCAGCACTGACCCTCTGACAGTGCAGCACTCCCTCAGCACTGACCCTCTGACAGTGCAGCATTCCCTCAGCACTGACCCACTGACAGTGCAGCACTCCCTCAGCACTGACCCTCTGACAGTGCAGCACTCCCTCAGTACTGATCCTCTGACAGTGCAGCATTCCCACAGCACTGACCCTCTGACAGTGCAGCACTCCCTCATTACTGACCCTCTGACAGTGCAGCACTCCCTCAGTACTGACCCTCTGACAGTGCGGCACTCCCTCAGTACTGACCCTCTGACAGTGCAGCACTCAGTCAGTACTGACTCTCTTGCAGTGCAGCACTCCCTCAGTACTGACCCTCTGACAGTGCGGCACTCCCTCAGTACTGACCCTCTGACAGTGCAGCACTCCTTCAGCACTGACCCTCTGATAGTGCGGCACCCCCTCAGTATTGACCTTCTTACAGTGCAGCACTCCCTCAGTACTGACCACCTGACAGTGCAGCACTCCTTCAGTACTGACCCTCTGACAGTGCAGCACTCCCTCAGTACTGACCCTCTGACAGTGCATCACTCCCTAAGCGCTGACTCCCTGACAGTGCAGCACTCCCTCAGTACTGACCCTCTGACAGTGCCGCACTCCCTCAGCACTGACCCTCTGACAGTGCAGCACTCCTTCAGTACTGACCCTCTGACAGTGCAGCACTCCCTCAGTACTGACCCCCTGACAGTGCAGCACTCCCTCAGTACTGACCCTCTGACAGTGCAGCACTCCCTCAGTACTGACCCTCTGACAGTGCATCACTCCCTAAGCGCTGACTCCCTGACAGTGCAGCACTCCCTCAGTACTGACCCTCTGACAGTGCAGCACTCCCTCAGTACTGACCCTCTGACAGTGCAGCACTCCCTCAGTACTGACCCACTGACAGTGCAGTGCTCCCTCAGCACTTGACACCCTGACAGTGTGGGCTCCTTCAATACTGACCCTCTGACAGTGCAGTAGTCTCTCATTACTGACCCTCTAAGAACATAAGAACATAAGAGATAGGAGCAGGAGTTGGCCATCCAGCCCTTCGAGCCTGCCCCGCCATTCAATAAGATCATGGCTGATCTGAAGTGGATCAGTTCCACTTTCCCGCTTTCTCCCCATGACCCTTAATTCCCTTGTCTATCAGAAACCTATCTGTCAATGATTTAAATTTATTTAGCTGGGTAGCCTCCACCACTTCAACTGGCAGAGAATTCTAGAGATTCACCACCCTTTGAGTGAAGAAGTTCCTCCTCAACTCTGATCTAAACTGCACCCCCCGCCTTATCTTGAAGCTGTGCCCTCTAGTCCTGCTGTCCTTCCTGAGCGGGAAGAATCTATCTACCTCTACCCTATCCATCCCCTTCATTATCTTATACGTCTCTATAAGATTCCCCCTCTGCCTTCTAAACTCCAACGAGTACAGACCCAGTCAATATAGTCTCTCTTCATAGTCCAACCCCCTCACTCTGGTGTCAGCCTCGTGAACCTCCTCTGCACTCCCTCCAAGGCCAATATATCCTTGCACAAGTGTGGCGACCAAAACTGCACACAGTACTCCAGCTGCGGCCTCACCAGTTCCCCATACAGTTGCAGCATGACCTCCCTGCTTTTATATTCTATCCCCCTCGCTATAAAGGCCAGCATACCATTCGCCTTCTTGATCACCTGCTGCACCTGGAGACTGGATTTTTGCGACTTGTACACAAGGACCCCCAGGTCCCTCTGCACCATAGCATGCTGGAGCTTTTCGCCCTTTAAATAGTAATCCCTCCTACTATTATTTCTGCCAAAGTGGATAACCTCGCACTTGCTAATATTATACGCCATCTGCCAGGTCCTCGCCCGCTCGCCCAGCCTATCCAGATCCCTCTACAGACTTTCCACGCCCTCCATGCAATTTGCTTTTCCACTCATCTTCGTGTCATCAGCAAATTTTGTCACCCTACACTCAACCCCCTCCTCCAGATCATCTATATAAATAGCTGACGCCCCAGCACTGATCCCTGCGGCCCTCCACTAGTCACCAACCGTCAATTAGAATAGTACTCATTGATACCAACTTTCTGCCTCCTATTAGACAACCAATCCTCTATCCACGCTAACACCTTACCCCCAACTCCGTGTCCCCTAACCTTCTATAGCAACCTTTTACGAGACACCTTATCAAATGCCTTTTGAAAACCTAAAAACACCACATCCACTGGTTCCTCTCTGTCTACCGCACTAGTCACATCTTCATAGAAATCCAATAAGTTCGTTAAATATGGCTTCCCCTTAACGAATCCATGCTGCATACACTCGATCAAACCATTCGTTTCTAGATACCTCGCTATTTCTTCTTTGATGACGGATTCAAGCATTTTTCCAACTACAGATGTTAAACTCACTGGTCTATAATTCCCTGCCTTTTGTCTGCTACCTTTTTTAAACAGTGGCATAACATTAACCGTTTTCCAATCTTCCGGCACTTTCCCTGAATCCTGCAAATTTTGGTAAATAATTACTAAGGCATCCACTATCACCTCTGCCATTTCCTTCAGAACCCTGGGATGCATTCCGTCCGGTCCTGGGGACATGTCCATCTTGAGTCCCATTAGTCTATCAAGCATTACTTCTCTAGTGACAGTAATCGCATTCAGGACCTCATCTCCTACCATCCTTCTATCTTTAATACCCAGCAAACTATTTGTGTCCTCCTCCGTGAAGACCGAGGCAAAAAACTTACTTAAAGCCTCAGCCATTTCCTCATTTCCCACCACTAAATCCCCCCTCTCATCCTCCAAGCATCCAACATTCACTCTAGCCAGCTTCCTCTTCTTTATATATTTGTAAAAACTTTTACTGTCCTTTCTTATATTTAGTGCTAGTTTAGTTTCATAGTCTTTCCTTTCTTTTTCACCTTCATACTTTGTTGATTTTTAAATTTTTCCCAATCTTCTCCTCGCCCACTACTTTTAGCCACTCTAAACACATCAGCTTTTAATTTAATACTCTCCTTTATTTCCTTGGATAACCACGGCTGGTAATCCCTTCTCCTACATTCCTTCTTTACCATCGGAATATATTTCTGCTGAGCACCGAAAAAGATCTCCTTAAAAATCCTCCACTGTTCCTCAGCAGTCCTACCAACCAATCTGCATTTGCCAATTCCTCTCTCATCCTATCGTACTTCCCTCTGTTCAAACAGAGGACACAGGTCCAGGACCCTACTTTCTCATCCTCTATCTGCATCAAAAACTCAACCATACAATGATCACTCGTCCCAAGAGGATCCCTCACAACAAGATCCCTAATTCTACCTGCCTCGTTACATAACACCAGATCTAAGATAGCTCACTCCCTCGTCGGTTCCGTCACACACTGTTCAAGGAAACTATCCCGACAGCATTCCAAGAACTCTTCCTCAAGCCCACCGCATCCGACATGGGTCAACCAATCAATATGCAGATTGAAATCCCCCATAATTATCGCCGTTCCATTTCTGCACGCGTCATTTATTTGCTTGTTTATAGCCCGCCCCACCTCCAAGTTATTATTTGGGGGCCTATAGACCACACCCACCAGCGTCTTCCTTCCCTTACTATTCTGACAGTGCAGCACTCCCTCAGCACTGACCCTCCAACAGTGTGGTGCTCCCTCAGCACTGACCCTCCAACAGTGTGGTGCTCCCTCAGCACTGACCCTCCAACAGTGTGGTGCTCCCTCAGCACTGACCCTCCAACAGTGTGGTACTCCCTCAGCACTGACCCTCTGACAGCACGTGTGTGTGTGTGTGTGTGTGTGAGGAAGAGGCTCTATCTCTGAATTTTGGAGAAGGTACAGAAGAGACTTACTAGATTGGTTCCAGGACTGAGGGATTGTGGACTGGCTGGAGAAGCTGGGATTGTTTCCCTGAGAGCAGAGAAGAATCAGAGGAGATTTGTTCAAGATGTTTAAAATCATGAAGTGTTTCGAGTAAATAAAGACGAGCTGTTCCCATTGGCAGAGCGCCGATAATTAGAAGTTATAGAAAAAAGATGATTGAAAAAAATTAGAGTTGACTTGATGAATAATGTTTTTACACAATATGTGGTTAGAATTTGGAATGCATTGTCTCATAGGATGGTGAAGGCAGATTCAACAATAACTTTCACCAGATTCAAACCTGGACTCTAAGGTATACCCAGTGCTCCTCCTGACATCTCCATCTAGTGCTTTGATGATAATCATAGAATGAAGGCTGAGCCCGCCTGTGGGAATGTGGTGAATACAATCCTGTTGCTCTGATGGCTCACTGCACCTCATGGATAGCAAATATTGGGATCTGTCCTCAGTCTACTTTCCCAATGATGATTAACAGGGTGAAGTACTCACTCATCAGCTAGGAAGGGAGTTGTAGTTTTCCTTGAATTTGTTTGACCTGAAGACATGAGACTCCATTGAGTCAATATTGAGGCCTTCACGTGTCAATGGGATGGAACATTGCCAGGTATGGTGAGGGAGGAGTCTGGGATGTTTCCAGATTGATACAATTCAGTGAGTATCACTGCTACTTGATCAGTCTGTGCAGCTCTCCTCATTTGAGGACTTGGCCTCAGACATTGGGAACAGAAACTTCACAAATTTCACTGGGCTGAAATCACCTTAATCTTATTCTGACACAATGTCAGGATTATCCAGATCTCCCTGATTTTACTCTCATTGGATTTTGTAGTGACTGTTTCTCATGGTTTGCTGGGCCAGTTCAAAGGACAGCTTAGTGTCAACCATGTTGTGTGGGACTTGGAGTCACATGTAGACCAGATCAGTTGTAGCAGGTTCCCTTTCCTGAAGGACAATATTTGGGTTTTGAGGACAATCTGAAAATGTTCATGTTTTTATTTTGATTCTATTGCAATATGCAAAATGTAGTCAATTCAGTTTCACAGTATGGAATGATTAAGACAAATTACATTGATGCTTTGCAAGGGAATGAGATCTGCCCAGGAGGGGGAAAAGGAATGGAAGGATGTGCTGATAGAGTGAGTTGACAAGGGATGAGGGGAGGCTTGTGTGAAGCATGAACACCAGATTGGACCAATTGGGCCAAATAGCCTCTTTCTGCACTTTAATACTAAGTATGTAACTTTCACATAGAACCCTACATAGAACCCTACAGTGCAGAAACAGGCCCTTCGGCCCATCGAGTCTGCACCGAACACAATCCCACCCAGACCCTATTCCCATATCCCTACACATTTACCTGCTAACCCCTCTAACCTACACATCCCAGGACACTAAGGGGCAATTTTAGCATAGCCAATGAACCTAACCCGCACATCTTTGGACTGTGGGAAGAAACCGGAGCACCTGGAGAAAACCCACGCAGACACGAGGAGAATGTGCAAACTCCACACAGGCAGTGACCCGAGCCGGGAATCGAACCCAGGACCCTGGAGCTGTGAAGCAGCAGTGCTAACCACTGTGCTACCGTGCCGCCCGTGGTTGAATTTGAACTCTCATTTTTGATCATCACCTTCAGCTGTAATTCCTAGAAGCACGTTTAATGAAATGTCCGTTCATGCTTTCTTTAGAATAAACTGGTCTTTATGATATAAGCTGACAGTGAATTGATAGCTGGTTTTTACATTCCACCTGACTGTCTTTTTCATTTCCCCCACGGTGCCTGGAAATATGGGGTCTGGGTTGAGGAAAGAAAGTCACCACGTGGTCTGCCCTGGTCACTGTCCAGTGTCCCTGCTGGAAACAGAGGGTGTGTGACAGTCAAGTGAGGAAAAAGAAAGGACTTGTATCTGAACCCCACAGAGGGGAATAGCAGACTGGCACTCATTGTGGAACAATCTCTAACTGAGGAATGAGTCTCTTCAGCAAAGGAGGAAAGGCAGTTGGTTTGATTTAATTGCTGAGCTTTAGTGAGGTTTTACTATTACCATACTTTCTGGTCAACATGAGGATTTGCTCCCCTGTGACAGACAGGGAAACAGTCAGTTTTTTAATGAAGTATTAGTGACAAAGACCCAGGATAAATATCTGGTATTCAGGACACAGACTATTCTGCAGCAAGCTCTCCTGGAGCTTCTTGGTCATCTGACTTTTAATGTCAGAGTTACATCATTAATATCATCATGGTCTCATTAACCCATTACCATAGAACCCTACAGTGCAGAAACAGGCCCTTCGGCCCATCGAGTCTGCACCGAACACAATCCCACCCAGACCCTATCCCCATATCCCTACACATTTTACCTGCTAATCCCTCTAACCTACACATCCCAGGATACTAAGGGGCAATTTTAGCATAGCCAATGAACCTAACCCGCACATCTTTGGATTGTGGGAGGAA
Source organism: Prionace glauca (assembly GCA_037974335.1). Classification (NCBI taxonomy): domain Eukaryota; kingdom Metazoa; phylum Chordata; class Chondrichthyes; order Carcharhiniformes; family Carcharhinidae; genus Prionace; species Prionace glauca. The sequence continues at coordinate 106,378,114 of CM075729.1, read as the reverse complement.
ACCAGAGCACCCGGAGAAAAACCACGCAGACACGAGGAGAATGTGCAAACTCCACACAGGCAGTGACCCGAGCCGGTAATCGAACCCAGGACCCTGGAGCTGTGAAGCAGCAGTGCTAACCACTGTGCTACCATGCCGCCCATTACTCTAATTTCTATACAATTTATGGACAGTACGGTGGCACAGTGGTTAGCACTGTTGCCTCACAGCTCCAGTGACCCTAGTTCAATTCTGGCCTCGGGTCACTGCCTGTGTGGGGTTTGCATGTTCTCTCCATGTCAACGTGGGTTTCCTCCCGGTGCTCTGGTTTCCTCTCACAATCCAAAGATGTGCGGGTTAGGTGTATTGGCCATGCTAAATTGCCTATTGGTGCTGGGGGATTAACAGAATAAATGTGTGGGGTTACAGGGATGGGACATGGGAGGGATCATTGCCAGTGCAGGCTCAATGGGCCGAATGGCTTTCTTGTGCACTGTAGAGATTCTATGACTTATCATCTTAATTGTTATATTCTTTTATTAAACTATTGACATTACATTTCCTGGGCTCTGAACTCCTCCCCCTTCTGTGGTATTTTGCTGTCCAGCTTCTCCCCTCCACCCTTACCACCACCCCCCGGGTCACTGTTCCCTGGGTCTTACAGAGTTCTTGCTCTCTTGTTGCCCATTGTTAACATTTGCCTTCACTTGTCTCTTTCTGGGACACAAACACATCGGTGGAGTAGGACAGCAGCTTCTGACCACTGCTGCGATCTGGCCTGTGATCTTCACCATGATTTCACTGCAAGGATTGTGAAACCTATTCATTGAAAGACTGATTCAGGAGAGAAACCTTCCAGACGTAAACAATCGCACTCTCTTGAACAGGAAGAAAGATTCAGCCTGAGATGTTCTGCTTCCTCTTTGCAGATTGGGGAAAGGGCCTGAGAAGATGAAATATTTTCCTATTTGATGAAGAATTATTCATTGCTGCATGGGCGATGAAAGAAGTATTCAATACCTCAGATTGGAATCAATCTGGAAGATGTGAAGATAAATGACAAACATCCTAGAGACATTACAGAATATGAAGAAAACAGAACTTCTCTATGACTCTTGGGGTTCTACTTGCACCTTCTGAAGGTAGTGCTGTCATTTCCATGCTTGTTTCAGTGTGAAGCAGCTCCGCTGTAGGCAATGGGATGACGGCGTCAGCATAAGAAAGTAGCACTACACCATCTTCAACAATGGATAAAACCCCCAGAGCTGGACCCAGATGAAATTCCTCATTTGGGACTCTCCAGCTGGAGAAACTCAACAGTTTTAGCCTCTGTTTCTGAACTGAAGGATGACTTGAGTGTAAGCAGGATTTGTTGATGGGATTCCAGTCTGGACTGTACCTTTCTTTTGTACAAATTAGCAAACTCTACATTTTATCCAAAATCCAAATGTCTCATCCTCCCTGGATATCTCACTCTTGTCGACAAATTCAGCCCTTCAGTAACTTCTTCAGCAATTCGAACATGCTCCTCAAGACCAGAGAGATTTCATCTGCATTGACAGTGGAGACAAAAAACCAAGAGTTCCTCTTCCAATGGATCACTTGTTTCTGCAACAATTTCCTTCTCATATACTCTGTCAACAAAGAGTCAGCCAAGGTGTAAAAGCTCCTCTGGCAGATAGTTAGCGTATGTTTCTGTGCCTGCATTATCTGTGTGTTCCAGCCCATCTGAGAAAAGAAGGTGAGAGATGTGCAATCTCCTCCTCTGGTCCAGTGGTTACTGGCTAGTCTAACCTTGTTGTGTGGAGCCAGGTTCAGTTATTTTTCTCACTCAAGGGGCCAATGAGCAGATATTGGAAACAAAAAGATTGGCACAACATTAAACATGAGTTCAAAAATAAACCTCAGATATGAAAAGAAACACCTTGCTGAGCAATAAACAAACAATCTTGGAGCAATAAATTGATAATGATAAATCACGCGTAATAAATAATGATGACCATTCAGGGAAGAGTGTGTGTCTGTCTGGCTCATTCCCAGTATCAGTGGTTGTGTGTGTGTGTGTGGCGATGATGGTGGATGAGAACCCTCAGATTGAAAGTTATCCAGGACGTTATCACTTACTCACAAACACCCCCGACATTCTCACATGTAAACACATACAATACACTCTTACATTTGCACATATAAACAGATACACAGACAAACATACTCCTCTTTCTCTGTGCACACACACACACACTCTTGTTTCTCTGAGACACATTCACAAGTACTCCAATTTCTCTCCTCTCTTTCTGACACACACACATACCAGTTCTGCTCTATCTTACATACATTCACACTCTGCTTTATCACATACACTACCTCTTTCTTGTACACACACTGTTTCACTCACACACACTCTCACACTGATTCCAATCTCTCTCTCTTCTCTCATGCTAATACACACAAACACACCAAATCCACTCTATCCCATAACATACACACTCCTTTTTCTCTCCCTCTCTCTCTCTCTCACGCACACACACACTCACACTCCGCAATCTCTCTAATATCAAACACACACTTATTCTCTCACAAATACTCTCACACATACAGTCACACAAACATACTCCTGCTCTCAATCACTCAATCCTCTCTCTCTTACACACGCCTGTTTATCTCTCTCATGCAGACATATAAATCTTTCTTAAACACACACTTACTCGTCTCTCTCTGTCTTATGCTTTACACACAAACAACAAACATTGACAAACTATCTCACAGACACACATTCCTCTTTCCCTCTTTCACACACACACACGCACACTCCTCTTTCTCTCACACACATGCACGCACACGCAGACACACACACTTAAGACACATTTAAGACTTAAGACACACACACACACTTAAGACACACACACATTTAAGACACACTGTCTTAAATTTACACACAAACAACAAACATTGACAAACTATCTCACAGACACACATTCCTCTTTCTCTCTTTCTCACACACACACTCCTCTTTCTCTCACACACACTCCTCTTTCTCTCACACACATGCACGCACACGCAGACACACACACTTGCCTCTCTGTCTTAAATTTACACACAAACAACAAACATTGACAAACTATCTCACAGACACACATTCCTTTCTCTCTTTCACACACACAGACACACCCTCCTCTTTCTCTCACACACATACACAAACATGCACACACACTCCTTTTTTACTCACACACATTGCAACTCTTGTTTCTCTCTCACACACACACACACACATTCAAACTGACTCCACTCTATCTCACAGATACACACACACACTGACTCCAGTCTCTCTCTTCTCTCTCATACACACAAACATACCAGCTCTCACACACCGTCCTCTTTCTGTCTTACACAAACACACACACACATTTGCCTCTCAATCTTACACTTACACACACACTAAACATTGACACATTACTTTCACTCACACACACGCATACACATTCTCTCACTCACTTATTCCACTCTATCTCAGAGACCACAAACTCCTCTTTCGTGCTTATACACACACACACACACACATTGTAATCCCTCCAACATAGACACGCACACATTCCTATCCTGTTGCTCTCTCCACCAGTCTTCTCTCCCTCTCTCACACAGACACACTTCTCTATTTCGTACACACACAGGTACACACAAAATCTCTCCCCCTCTCTCACTCACATCCCCCTTTCAATGCACTCACTCTCTATCATACACACATTCATGCATCTCTTGTTTCTCTCACATACATGCATGGTCACACTGACTCCACTCTCACTCAGACACACAAATACACACATGTTCTCCTCTATCTCATATACACACTCTGTTGCTTTCTTACACCCACACACACACACACACACACACACACACACTCACACAAACTCTCTGCCTCTTTCTCTCTTACACATATTATTTCTCTCACAGTCTCGCAGACTGATTCCAATCTCTCTCCTCTCTCACACAAGCAAACACACATACCAGCTCTGCTCTATCTCATACACATACACATTCCTTTTTCTCTCCTTTACACACACACACTCTGAAACCTCTCCAATATAGACACACATACATTCTTGTTTTTTCTCACACAGACACACTCTATTGACAAACATATAGAAAACATACTCCTTCTCTCACTTACTTGTCTCTCACACACACACAGATAAACACACCTGTTTATCTCTCAAACAGACATTTACATCTTCCTTACACACACACTTACTCGTCTCCCAGTCTTACGTTTATACAGATCCAACAAACACTGACACACAATCTCGCAGACACACATTCCTCATTCTCTCTTTCACACACACACAGACACCTCTTGTTTCACTCACACATACATGTTTACACTCCTCCTTCCCACAAACACCTGTGTTCATTGTTCGTCGGAGCAAGCAGAGAGGAAGAGCGATTTGTGGTGGGAATGTGAAGGTAAGCGGTTGACTTTTTTAGTTTCTCGTGAGGTTTCTCTTCTTTACAAGTGGTTTTAACAGTGAAGCAGAAGTGGGCCGAGGGTGGCAAGAGAAGGATTTTTAGTGCGCGAGGTTTAAAAAGCAGGCCGCACTATACAGCAGGCAGCGTCGATAGTGGGCAGTGGAATGAGCAGGTGGCAGAGTGAGAGCTAAAGGGCTTTGGCTCAATGGACTTTGGCGGAAACGGGCGAGGCAGTTCTTAGTTTCTTTTTCTGTGTTCTTTGAAGAAAAGGGGAATTATGAGTGCGAAGCCAGTCTGTTGCTCTCAGTGTCATATGTGGGAGGTCCTGGAGTCTCTTAGCCTCCCGGACGTCCATATCTGTGCCGAGTGCGTCGAGCTGTGGTTCCTAACGGACCGTGTTAGGGAACTGGAGCTGCAACTCGAGGACCTTCATCTGGTCAGGGAGAACGAGGAGGTTACAGGCAGGTGGTCACACCAGGGCCACAAGAGGCAGGCAAGTGAGTCACGGTTAGGAAGGAGAAAGGTCAGGTGCTAGAGAGCACCCAAGTGGATGTGCCCCTTCACAATAAGTACTCCTGTTTGACTACTGTTGCTGGGGGGGGTGTGGTGGGGACAGCCCATCTGGTAGAAGAGCAGTGGCCATGCCACCGGCAGAGAGTCCGGCCCTGTAGCTCAGAAGAGTGAGGAAAGGAGGAAGGCAGTATTGATAGGGTACTCTACAGTGAGGGGGTCGGACAGGTGATTTTGTGGAGGCAGACCGGAAACTTGGATGGTAATTTGCTTCCCTGGTGCCGGGATCTGGGAAGTTTCTGATCACATCCAAGAAATCCTGAAATGGGAGGGAGAGGAGCCAGAGGTCGTGGTACATATTGGTATCACTGACATAGGTAGGAAAAGGGAAGGGGTCATGAAAAGAGAATATAGGGAGTTAGGTAGGGAGTTGAGAAGGAGGAACGCAAAGGTAGTAATCTCGGGATTGCTGCCTGTGCCACAAGAAAGTGAGAGCAGGTATGGAATGAGATGGAGGATAAATGAGTGGCTGAGGGACTGGAGTAGGGGGCAGGGATTTAGGTTCCTGGATCATTGGGACTTCTTTAGGGGCAGATGTGAGCTGTACAAAAAGGACAGGTTGCACTTGAATCCTAGGGGGACCAATATCCTGGCGAGAAGGTTTGCTAAGGCTAATGGAGAGACTTTAAACTAGAATGGTTGGGGGTGGGAATCAAAATGAAGTGACTGGGAGAGAGGAGGTTAGCTCGCAAATAGAGATTGGCGACAGTGTGAGAGGGAGGATAGGCAGGTAATGGAGAAGGGGGGCACTTAGACCGAAGGTTTGACATGTGTCTATTTTAACGCAAGGAGTGTTGTTAACAAAGTGGATAAGCTTAGATCATGGATCGCTGCTTGGATGTGGTGGCCATTACAGAGACTTGGATGAATCAGGGACACTTCAAGTGCTGGGTTTCAGGTGTTTCAGGAGGGACAGGGAGGGAGGCAAAAGAGGTGGGGGAGTGGCACTGTTGTTCAGAGATAGTGTCACGGTTATAGAAAAGATGGACGCCATGGAGGGGTTGTCTGTGGAGTCTCTGTCGGTGGAGGTTCAAAACAGGAAGCGGTCAATAACTTTACTGGGTGTTTTCTGTAGGCTGCTGAATAGTAAAAGGGATGTTGAGGAACAGATAGGGAAACAGAACCTGGAGAGATATAATAATAACAGTTGTTGTGATGGGAGACTTTAATTTCCCAAATATCGATTGGAATATCCCTAGGGTAGGGGGTTTAGATGGGGAGGAGTTTGTTAGGTGTGTTCAGGAGGGTTTCCTGACACAGTATGTGGATAAGCCTACAAGAGGAGAGGCTATATTTGATTTGCTATTGGGTAATGAACCTGGACAAGTGTCAGATCTCTCAGTGGGAGAGCATTTTGGGGATAATGATCATAGCTCTATCTCCTTTACAATGGCATAGGAGAGAGATAGGATCAGACAAGCTAAGAAAGTGTTTATCTGGAGTAAGAGGAATTATGAAGCCATCAGTCAGGAAATTAGAGGCATAAATTGGAAGGAGGTTTTCTCTGAGAAATGTACAGAAGTAATGTGGCAGATTTTCAAGGAATATTTGTCTGGAGTTCTGCATGATAACATTCCGATGAGACAGGGAAGTTTTGGTAGGTTACAGGAATCGTGATGCATGAAAGTTGTAATAAATTTAGTCAAGAAAAGAAAAGCATTCAAAAGGTACAGGGAGCTAGGTAATGTTAGGGATCTAGAGGAGTATATGACTTGTAGGAAAGGAACTTAAGAAGGAAATTAGGAGAGCCAGAAGATGTCATGAGAAGGCCTTGGCAGATAAGATTAAGGAAAACCCCAAGGCATTTTACAAATATTTGAAAAGCAAAAGGATGAAATCTAAAAGGATAGGACCTATCAAATGTGACGGTGGGAAAGTTTGTACAGAATCAGTAGAAATAGCAGATGAATACTTTACTTCATTCCACTGTGAGAAAGAGTGGAGTGGTATGTGTGTGTGTGTGAAAGGGTGGAGTGGTGTGTGTGTGTGATAGAAAGGGTGGAGCTGTGTGTATGTGTGTGTGTGTGTGTGAGAAAGAGTGGAGTAGTGTGTGTTTGTGGGAAAGAGTGGAGTGGTGTGTGTGTGTGGGTAAGTAGATCGGTGTTAGAACACAGAACATAGAAAAACTCACAGTGGAAAAGGATCTTGGTGGTTGTAGTGCAGACTTGCAGCAGACTGAAAAGCTTGACTATGTTAACATTAAGAAAGAGGATGTGTTGGAGCTTTTGAAAAGCACCAAGTTAGATAAGTCGCCGGGACCGGATGGGATGTACCCGAGGTTACTGTGGGAGGCAAGGGAAGAGATCGCAGAGCCTCTGGCGATGATCTTTGCATCATCAGTGGAGACAGGAGAGGTTCTTGAGGATTGTGGTTCCTCTATGCAAGAAAGGGAAGAGATAACCAGTGAGTCTAACCTCAGTGGTTGGTAAGTTGATGGAGAAGATCCTGAGGGGCAAGATTTATGAACATTTGGAGAGGTGTAATTTGATCAAAAATAACATGGCTTTCTCAAAGGTAGACCGTGCCTTACAAGCCTGGTTGAGTTTTTTGAAAGTATGACTAAACACATTGATGAAGTAAGAACAGTAGATGTGGTTTGTATGGACTTCAGCAAGGCATTCAATAAGGTCCCCCATGCAAGACTTATTGAGAAAGTGAGGGGGCATGGGATCCAAGGGGACATTGCTTTGTGGATCCAGAACTGGCTTGCCCATAGAAGGCAAAGAGTGGTTGTAGATGGATCTTCTTCATGGAGGTTGGTCACTAGTGGAGTGCCCCAGGGATCTCTTCTGGGGCCCTTGCTCTTTGTGATTTTTATAAATGACCTGAATGAGGAAGTGGAGGGATGGATTGGTAAGTTTGCCGATGACACAAAGGTTGGAGGTGTAATGGATAGTTTGGAGGGATGTCAGAAGTTGCAATGAGACATTGATAGGATGCAAGATTGGGCAGAGAAGTGGCAGGTGGACTTCAACCCAGATAAGTGTGTGGTGATTCATTTTGGCAGGTCAAATAGGATGACGGAATATAACGTTAAGGGCAAGACTCTTAGCAGTGTGGAAGATCAGAAGGATCTTGGGGTCCAGGTTCATAAGACACTCAAATCAGTTTTGCAGGTAGGGGATATGGTTAAGAAGGCATATGGTGTACTAGCCTCCGTCAATCGAGGAATTGAATTTGGGAGTCAGGAGATAATGCTGCAACTGTATAAGACCCTGATCAGACCCCACTTGGAGTACTGTGCTCAGTTCTGGTCACCTCATTACAGGAAGGATGTGGAAGCCATAGAAAGGATGCCAAAGAAATTTACAAGGATGTTACCTGGATTGGGTGGCATGCCTTATGAGGAGAGGTTGAGAGAGCTCGGTCTTTTCTCCTTAGAGAGATGAAAGATGAGAGGTGACCTGATAGAGGTGTATAAGATGTTGAGAGGTATTGATCGAGTGGATTCTCAGAGGCTTTTTCCCAGGGCTGAAATGGCTGCCACAAGAGCACACAGGTTTAGAGTGCTGGGGAATAGGTACAGAGGAGATGTCAGGGGCTGGTGGGTGTGTGGAATCGGCTACCGGCAGTGGTGGTGGAGGAAGATTCGATAGGGTCTTTTAAGAGACTTTTGGATAAGTACACGGGACTTAGGGAGTTATAGGCCGAAGGGTCTGTTTGTGCTGTAGTTTTTCTGTGTTCTAACACCGCTCTACTTACCCACACACATACCACTGCACTCTTCCCCCACCCCGCCCAACACACACACACCCCACTCCACCCTTTCTCACACACACACACCGTTCCACTCTTTACACACACACCACTCCACCCTTTCACACACACACACACACCACTCCACACTTTCTCATACATATACATAAGAACATAAGAAATAGGAGCAGGAGTAGGTCATCCAGCCCTTCGAGCCTGCCCTGCCATTCAATAAGATCATGGCTGATCTGTCATGGCTCAGTTCCACATTCCCGCCCTCTCCCCATAACCCTTAATCCCCTCGCGTATCAAAAACCCATCAACCCGCGTCTTAAAAATATTTAGCGAGGCAGCCTCCACCACCTCAACGGGCAGAGAATTCCAGAGATTCACCACCCTTTGAGTGAAGAAGTTCTTCCTCAACTCCGTTCTAAACCGCCCCCCCTTTATCTTGAGGCTGTGCCCCCTAGTCCTACTATCCTTTCTGAGCGGGAAGAGCCTCTCCACCTCTATCCTATCCATCCCATTCATCAACTTATACGTCTCAATGAGATCTCCCCTCATTCTTCTAAACTCTAACAAGTACAAGCCTAGTTTATTCAGCCTCTTCTCATAGCTCAACCCCCTCAACTCCGGCATCAGCCTAGTAAACCTCCTCTGCACTCCCTCCAGGGCCAAAATATCCTTGCATAAGTGCGGCGCCCAAAACTGCACACAGTACTCCAGCTGCGGCCTCACCAATGCCCTATACAGCTGCAGCAAGACCTCCCTACTTTTATATTCAATCCCCCTCGCTATGAAGGCTAGCATCCCATTCGCCTTCCTGACCACCTGCTGCACCTGCAAGCTGGGTTTTTGCGACTCATGCACAAGGACCCTGAGGTCCCTCTGCACTGTCGCCTGCTGCAGTTTTTCGCCACGTAAGTAATAGTCCTTCCTACCATTCTTCCTACCAAAGTGGACCACCTCGCACTTGCCAACATTAAATTCCATTTGCCATTTCCTGGCCCATTCGCCCAGCCTATCTAGATCCTTCTGCAGACTCTCCACACCCTCCGCGCAATTTATATATACACTGCTCCACTCTCTCACACAGAAACACACACACCGCTCCACACACACACACACACACACACATACACACACACACACACACACTGCTCCACTCTTTCTCACACACACACCGCTCCACCCTTTCTCTCTGTCACACACACACACATGCACCGCTGTACTCTTTCATGCACACACACAAACTGAATCTCACTCACTCACATCCCTCATTCTGATTCACACATAAATGCACTCACCTCTATCACCTCCCACACACATTGTTTCTCTCACACATGTATGCTCACACCCTGATTCCAATCTCTCTCCTCTCTCTTACACTCAAGCCACATAAAAATACCAGCTCTATTCTACCTCACACACGTATACGCTCCTCTTTCACAGTTTCACTCACACACATTGCATTCTTGTTTCTCTCATGCACACTCATTCACACTGACTCCCTCTATCTCATAAATACACACACTCTTTGTCTCTTTCACACACACACGTGCTTACATACTGACTCCATCTCTCTCTCCTCTCTCTCTCTCTCACTCAGAGTGTTTAAGGAAATGCTCCAAGAACTAGGGGATATGTTGGTGGTCATCTTCCAAGATTCCATAGATTATGGAACCCTTCCCATAGACTGAATGGTAGCTAATGTAACCCCACTATTTAAGAAGGGAGGTAGAGGGAAAACAGGGAATTATAGAAAGGTCAGCCTGACATCGGTAATGTGGAAAATTAAGTCCATTGTGAAAGATTTTATAGCAGAGCACTAGGGGAACAGTGGCAGAATTGGCTAGAGTCAGCAGAGATTTACAAAAGGGAAATCATATTTAACAAATCTACTGAAATTCTTAGAGTTTTATTTAGTTTCTTAAAAGTTTATTTGTTAATGTCACAAGTAATCTTACATTAACACTGCAATGAAGTTACAATGAAAATCCCCTCGTCGCCATACTCCAGTAAGTGTACGCAAAGGAAACTTTTGCTTGGCCAATGCACCTAATCAGAATGTGTTTCGAGTTGCAAAAGGAAACCCACACACATATGGGGAGAATGTGCAGACTCTGCACAGGCAATAACCCAAGCTGGGAATCAAACCCAAGTTCCTATGCTGTGAGGCAGCAGTGCTAACTACTATGCTACCGTGCCACCCCGAGAGGATGTCACTTGTATAGTTGATTAGGGGGGGGGGGAAGGCAGAGTGTGGTTTATTTGAATTTTCAAAAAGGTTGACAGGGCTGTGTTTGTGGTCTCATTTCGGGTGCCTGGTCTGACACAGAGTGGGATCAATCCAGTTATTGTCTTCTTTTGGAGTTTGATAAAGTCCCATATAAGATTGTAAAATTAAAGCACATGGGATAGTGGGTAGTGTATTGAGATGGATAAAAAACTGGCTGGCAGACAGGAAACAAAGAGCAGAAGTAAACAGGTCATTTTCCAATAGCAGGCAGTAGGATCCTCTTGGAGAGAGTGATCATTGTACAGTGGAGTTTCTGGTGCAGATGGAGGACGACAAAGTGGGTTCCCGGACACGCGTCCTTTGTTTGAATAGAGGGGAGTACGGTAGGATGAGAGAGGAATTGGCGAATGTGGACTGGGGGAGCGCGTTGGAAGGTAGGTCTGCTGAGGAGCAGTGGAGGATTTTTAAGGATATCTTTCTTGGTGCTCAGCAGAAATTTATTCCAATGGTCAAAAAGGACCGTAGGAGGAGAGGTAATAAGCCGTGGATAACAAAGGAGGTGAAGGAAAGTGTTAAATTAAAAGCAGAGGCGTTTAGAGTAGCTAAGAGTAGTGGGCGAGAAGAGGATTGGGAGAGGTTTAAATGTCAACAGAGATTGACAAAGAAATTGATAAAGAAGGGTAGGAGAAACTATGAAGCTGGGCTGGCGCTTAATATAAAAAAGGATAGCAAGAGTTTTTATAAGTATATGAAAAGGAAGAGGCTGGCTAGAGTGAACGTTGGACTCTTAGAGGATGAGAAGGGGGACTTAGTGGTAGGGGATGGGGAAATGGCTGAGGTCTTGAACAACTTTTTTGTTTCGGTCTTCACGGAGGAGGACGTGAATAATTTGCCGGGTGTTAGAGATGGAAAGGTGGTAGGACTGGAGGGTCTCGATGACATTACTGTTACTAGAGAGGTGGTGCTCGACAGACCGGAGGGGCTGATTGTGGACAAGTCCCCAGGACCAGATGGAATGTATCCGAGGGTTCTGAAAGAAATGGCGGAGGTGATAGTGGATGCCTTGGTGGTTATTTTCCAGACGTCGCTGGATTCCGGGAAGTGCTGGAAGATTGGAAAGCGGCTAATGTTACGCCGTTGTTTAAGAAGGGTGCCAGGCAAAAGGCAGGGAATTATAGGCTGGTTAGTTTAACGTCTATTGTTGGTAAAATGTTAGAATCCGTCATCAAGGTGGAAATAGCGAGGCATCTTGAAGGGAATTGCTTGATAGAGCAGACGCAGCACGGTTTCATTAAAGGGAAGTCGTGTCTGACAAATTTACTGGAGTTCTATGAGGATGTGTCTAGGGCGGTGGATAGAGGAGAGCCGGTGGATGTGGTCTTTCTGGATTTTCAGAAGGCGTTTGACAAGGTACCTCACAAGAGGTTATTGCAGAAGGTCAGGGGATATGGAGTTGGGGGTAGGGTGTTAGCGTGGATAGAGGACTGGTTGTCAAATAGGAGGCAGAGAGTGGGGGTCAATGGGTGCTATTCGGATTGGTGGTTGGTGACTAGTGGAGTGCCCCAGGGATTGGTGCTGGGGCCTCAGCTATTTACCATTTATATAGATGATCTGGAGGAGGGAACCGAGTGTATCATGTCGAAATTTGCTGATGACACCAAGATTGGTGGAAAGGCAAATTGCGTGGAGGGTGTGGAGATCTGCAGAAATTTCTAGATAGGCTGGGCGAATGGGCCACGTACTGGCAAATGGAATTTAATGTTGGCAAGTGCGAGGTGGTCCACTTTGGTAGGAATAATGGAAGAAAGGATTATTACTTACGTGGAGAAAAACTGCAGCAGGCAACGGTGCAGAGGGACCTCGGGGTCCTTGTGCATGAGTCGCAAAAACCCAGCCTGCAGGTGCAGCAGGTGGTCAGGAAGGCAAATAGGATGCTGGCCTTCATAGCGAAGGGGATTGAATATAAAAGTAGTGAGTCTTGCTGCAACTGTACAGGGCACTGGTGAGGCCGCAGCTGGAGTACTGTGTGCAGTTTTGGGCGCCGTACTTACGCAAGGATATTTTGGCCTTGGAGGGAGTGCAGAGGAGGTTTACTCGGCTGATGCTGGAGTTGAGGGGATTGAGCTATGAGGTGAGGCTGAATAAAGTAGGCTTGTACTTGTTAGAGTTTAGAAGAATGAGGGGAGATCTCATTGAGACGTATAAGATGATGAATGGGATGGATAGGATAGAGGTGGAGAGACTCTTCCCGCTCAGAAAGGACAGTAGGACTAGGGAGCACAGCCTCAAGATAAAGGGGGGGTGGTTTCGAACGGAGTTGAGGAAGAACTTCTTCACTCAAAGGGTGGTGAATCTCTGGAATTCTCTGCCCGTTGAGGTGGTGGAGGCTGCCTCGCTAAATATTTTTAAGACGCGGGTTGATGGGCTTTTGATAAGCGAGGGGATTAAGGGTTATGGGGAGAGGGCGGGAATGTGGAACTGAGCCACGACAGATCAGCCATGATCTTATTGAATGGCGGGGCAGGGTCAATGGGCCAGATGGCCTACTCCTGCTCTTATTTCTTATGTTCTTATGTAAAGAACAAAGAGCAAAAACAGCCTGGGAAACAGGCCCTTCGGCCCAACGAGCCCACGCTGCCATCCTAACACCACCAGTCCCCTCCCCCCCTCCACCCATGACCCTTGTCTAAAGTTTTATGGCCATCCACATTGAGGGAAACTAATTTAGGGACAATTTATTACTGCCAATCAGCCTAATAGCACATCTTTGGGGTGTGGGAGGAAACCGGAGCATCCGGAGAAAACCCACGTAAGCACGGGGAGAATGCGCAAACTCCCACAGACACCGGCCCAAATCCATGTGTCTGTGCAGCAATCAATGATAGTCACTGAGCTGTCATCTTGCCCAGTATCTGGTCCAGTTGAAGCACACACTAACAACATGAAGCACTTGGCCAATCTCAAACAACCAAGAGCAGCCCAAGTACGACCCATCGCGTGTATGCCCCTTGTTGGACACAAGGCGGACCGACTTAAAACCTATGAATGAAAAGAGAAAAAAAAACATTATTATTGTACCATATCCATTTACCTTACCAGGGACGCCCCAATGCTAATGACCCTTATTTAAAACAATCTCCGATATCCACTCATCTCCAACCCACTCATGTGCCTGTCTAAGTTACTCTTAAACAACTCTAGTGTGTTTGCCTCCACCACCTTGGCAGAGCATTCCATATCCCCACTACCCTCTGTGTGAAACACCTCCCTCTAATATCTGTGTTGTACCTCTCCCCCCTCACCTTAAGCCCATGGCCCCTTGTCCTATGTGTCTCTATTATAGGAAATAGCTTACCTCTGTTTACTCTATCTATACCCTTCATAATCTTATATACCTCTATTAGATCCCCCCTCAGTCGGCGTCTTTCAAGGGAAAAGAGCCCCAATTTATTCAATTTTCCTCATACCCCAGTCCTTCCATACTAGGCCACATCCTGGTAAACCTCCTCTGCACTCTCTCCAGAGTCTCCACGTCCTTCCGGTAGTAAGGTGACCAGAACTAGAACATAGAACATTGAACATTACAGCGCAGAACAGGCCCTTCGGCCCACGATGTTGCGCCGACCAGTTACAAAACAATGACCCACTAGCCTAAACCAATCCCTTTTCATCCATAAACCTATCCACAGATCTTTTAAACGCCCCCAAACTAGGTGCATTTACAACTGCAGCTGGCAGGGCATTCCAGTCCCTCACCACCCTCTGGGTAAAGAACCTACCCCTGACATCTGTCCTATAACTACCTCCCCTTAATTTAAAATCGTGCCCCCTCGTGCTAGCATTCTCCATCCTAGGAAAAAGGCTATCACTATCTACCCTGTCTAAACCTCTAATCATCTTATATGTTTCAATGAGATCCCCTCTTAGCCGCCTTCTTTCCAGCGAAAACAACCCCAAATCTCTCAATCTCTCCTCATAGGATCTCCCCTCCATACCAGGCAACATCCTGGTAAACCTCCTCTGCACCCTCTCCAAAGCCTCTACATCCTTCCTGTAATGTGGGGACCAGAACTGCACACAAAACTCCAAGTGCGGCCGCACCAGAGATGTGTACAGTTGCATCATGACGCTGCGACTCCTAAATTCAATCCCCCTACTAATAAACGCCAAAACTCCGTATGCCTTCTTAACAACCTTATCTACTTGATTCCCAACTTTCAGGGATCTATGTACACATACACCTAGATCCCTCTGCTCCTCTATTCAAAGTCCTCCCGTTAGCACTATTCTCAACACATCTGTTATTCCTACCGAAATGAATTACCTCACACTTCTCCACATTAAACTCCATCCGCCACCTCTCAGCCCTGGAAACTGGACGCAGTACTCTAAATGCGGCCTAACCAATGTTCTGTACAACTGCAACATTAGACTCCAGCTCTTATATTCTATACTTCTTCCTATAAAGGCTAACATACCATAGGCTTTCTTCACCACACTCTCCACTTGCACTGCCACCTTCAAAGACTTGTGCACTCGCACCCCCAGGTCTCGCTGCGATTCTATATCCTTATGGGCTTACCCTTTATCATAACTCCCCCCTATATTATTCCGGCCAAAATGCATCACCTCACATTTATCCAGATTAAACTCCATTTGCCATGTGTCTGCCCAATATACCAGCCTATCAATATCCCGTTGTATTGCCAGATACTGCTCCTCACTGCCCTCCAATCCAGCCATCTTGGTGTCATCAGCAAATTTGCTGATCACACCACCTAGTCCCTCTTCCAAATCATTTATATACACTACAAAGAGAAGAGGTCCCAGTACTGAGCCCTGCGACACACCATTCGTGACAGACCTCCAGCTAGAAAAGGACCCTTCCACTACTACTCTCTGACTCCTCTTTGCAAGCCAGTTCTCTACCCAACTAGATACCTGGCCACGTATCCCATTAACTTTAATCTTCTCTACCAACCTACCATGAGGGACTTTGTCAAACGCCATACTGAAATCCATATAGATGACATTAACGGCTCGTCCTTCGTCGACCGTTTTTGTCACCTCCTCAAAAAATTCTACCAGATTCTAAGGCAAGACTTCCCCTTTACAAAGCCATGCTGCGTATCCTTAATCAGATTGCAACGCTCTAAATGCTCATACATCCTATCCCGAAGAATCCTCTCCATCAACTTGCCTACCACTGACGTTAAACTCATCGGCCTATAGTTACCCGGGCTATCCCTCCTACCCTTTTTAAACAACGGTACCACGTTCGCTATCTTCCAGTCCTCTGGGACCTCACCTGTGTCCAAAGAAGAGACAAAGATTTGCGTCAGAGGCCCAGCAATCTCATTTCTCGCCTGCCTAAGCAGCCTAGGATAAATGCCATCGGGCCCCAGAGATTTATCGGTTTTAATGCTACCTAAAAGCCATAACACTTCTTCCCTCATTATCGATAGATCTTTCAATTGGTCTACCGCTCTCTTGATGACCGTACCAGACATCAAGCCCCTCTCCTTCGTGAATACCGACGCTTAACAAGTGGCGTGCGTCAGGAATCAGTGCTAGAACACCAATTCACATTGTATATATTAATGATTTAGATAAGGAAACTAAATGTAATATGTCCAAATTTGCAGATGAAACGAGGCTGGATTTGATGGTGAGCTATGAGGAGGACGCAGAGATGATTCAGTGCAATTTGCACAAATTGAGTGAGTGACCAAATGAATGGCAGATGCAGTACAGTTTGAATAAATGTGAGGTTTTCCACTTTGATAGCAAAAACAGGAAGGAGATAGCTCTTGAAACTAAAGGAATCAAAGGATTATGGAGAGAAAGTAGGAACAGGAGCTGGATGATCAGCCATAATAACAATGAATGTTGGAATAGGCTCAAAAGGCCAAATGGCCTACTCTTGTTCTTATTTTCTATGTTCCAATGACATCTGCGCAGCTGCCATCCTTTCCTGGTCAGGCCTATCTGTCACTCCAGACCTGCAGTATTGTGGTGGATCCTTAAGTGGCTTAACAATTTGTATCAAACTCCCAAAGAAGACAATAACTGGATTGACCCTACTCGGTATCAGACTAGACACTGGAAATGAGACCACAAACACAGCCCTGTCAACCCTGTGACATCAACTTACTAACATCTGTGGTGTTGTGCAAATTGGGAGTTGCCTCACCATCTGTTCCAGCAACAGCCTGATTAATTATACCCAATGTTTGGGATTTATTGCACAACCCACTGCATCTTTTGTGGCAGTGGGAGGTGGCTCACCAGTGTCAACGGGGTTTTGTATTGAATGCACCCTTCGCCACCTTGAAAGCCACATTGGGGGTTTGCCATCTTCCAGTCGTGCCAGCGAGAAAGTTCCATTTAATTTCTCAGTCCATCAGCAGGACAGAAGCAGCAGAGGTGATGGCATAGTGGAGGGAGTTCTCCAGGAGACCCCAATCTGGATCTCTGCCTTATGAAGTCCTATTGGATCCAGCCAACCTCCTGTGTCTTACATCCCTCAGCTGATGAATCATTACATCTCCATGTTGAATACCACTTGCAGGAAGCACTGAGGGTGTAGTATGTATGTACCCTGGGAAGGGAAGGGGAAGCTTCAATATCCATCACCAAGATTGGCCTGGCTGCATCACCAAAGATTGAGCTGGCCGAGCCCTCAAGATCACAGAGTCTCTGTGGCAAGTGAATGAAACAACAAGAGGGAAAACATACATGACTTCTTCCTCATCAACCTGCCTGATGCAAATACATCTCTCCATGGCAGCAGTAGTAGGAATGACCATTGTACACTCCTTGTGCAGACAAAGTCCCATCTTTACAGTGAATGTTGTGTGGCACTATCACCGTGCTATATTGGATAGATTTAGGTTTTAGGATTGAAGTAAAAGTTCAGAATCTTGTTATAAGCTAATTTCTGATGAAAGTTACAGAATTATGGGGAAAGATCACAGACAGTGGTTCTTAATGGGATTCTCTGCTGGTTGGAGTCATACCTGACACAGAGGAAGATGGTGATGGTTATGGGGGTCAGTCATCTCAACTCCAAGACATCATGCAGGAGTTCCTCAGGATAATGTCCCAGGCCCAACTATTGCACTTGCATCTAATTATGAACAATAAAAAGAACAGTTTATTTAACATCTTAATAGTTGCATAGTCATTCTAATACTGACTACAGCTTGTTCCCTGGGTCACCTATACCGCTCTCTTAAAGACGCATAACACCCCAAACTACATATACAACATTTCAAAAACTCTCAATAACATAATTTGAACACAATTTTAAATATTATGCAGGCATTGAAGCCAACATATATACATGGTAAGAACTACTTACAAGAAAACATAGAAATACATGGAAAAAAATTCCATCCCCTCCCCCCCTCCCCCACCTTAAACATGATAGCCAATCATGGGGGGACATTGATATAACTAAAACACGGTCTCTCAACATCATAGGGCAGGGCAGATGGGTGTAACTTGTTTCTTCTATAGTAAAGACCAATTCAAAGAATCTGTTCCATTCGCATACCAGATCCTTATTTTCCATTATTAATTCTGCAGGCTCACTTTCTATTGTTAAACACTCACTTTAAATAATTTCTGTTTAAAATATCTGTGAAAATTCTCAACATCTGTCTTCAGATTTGTGGTGAGCTTTCTACTAAACTCTAACCCTCCTGTCCTTATTCATCTTTCAGTCATTCTTTACTATTTTTGATATTCTGCCAAATCATCTGATCTGTCACTCAAATATGTTTTATCTTTAACTTTGATAATATCTTTAACTGTTCTAACTAACCACAAAGGGTGGGCCCTCCCCTGGGAATTTGTCATTCTTGGTGGAATGTATCTATTCTGTGTATTGTGAAATATTAAACTTATTTCAGTTTAGAATATTAGACTCAGACACACGCTTCCTCCCCTCAAACTGAATGCTGAACACCATCAGACTGTTACCTGATAACTGTTACCTTAGGGTGCCTCCACTCTGAGGTCATTAATTAATCCTTATTTGTGTACTTTCCCAGGTCTAGTATATAGTATATATATCTAGTATATATATTGTAGTATATATAGTGCATCTCATAGGTGGCAAAACATGCTGTTCTAATAAACTGTCCTGAAAATATTTATGAATTCCTCATAAATATGAATTCCGCCAAGGCTACTTTTGTCCATCTGATTTTTCTTGTCTATATCTAGATTAAGATCTCTAATGATAATCACCATATCTTACTGACAAACTCCCATTAGCCTTTATATCTTGTTCGTACTGTGTGGTTACTGTTTATGGGCCTGTCAATCCCACAAGAAACTTCTTCCCTTTATAATTTCTCTTAAATTTCTTCCTAAACTGTTTCCACATCCAGGTTCCCTGAGCTGAGTCCATCCCTCTCTATTGTGTTAATACACTCATTGATTAATAGAGCCAGTCCTCCTCCACCTTTTCCTCACTTTTTGCCCTTCCCAAACATCTTGTAATCTTCAATATTCCAGTCCCATTCTATATCATCCTGCAGCATTCAATGGCTCAGATCATACTTATTTATTTCCATTGTTGTATTAAAAATAATAAAAACTAAACAAAAAGATGAAAAACTGATGCTACTTCACAGTCTCACATTCACTCATTAACTCACTGTAGAAAAGTCACAGGGTAAAACAGGAAATGTTCATAAAACCCTTGTTGATGTAATCTGGTGATCAAAGTTGCAGTCCCCTGATGAGAGATCTTTAGTGAAGGATCAGTGAAGAGATTTTGACAGGCAGGGCAGAAGATATTTGCTGGGATCCTCTTGAAGGGATGAAGTTGGTTTCTGGTTGTTTCTTCAATTGATGAACAGTCAATTCATGTTTGGGTTGATGTTCAGGTAGAGATTCATCTGCTCCTTGGTTTGTCACCAGAATGGATGGTTTCTTCTTGTTGTGTCCTGAGGCTTCAGGGAATGTGGCCGGAAAAGCAGTTTAATGTCTTTCCTGGTGTGGTCAGCAGGATGTGTGGTTCCTTTTTGTCATGTCTGGATCTCTTCTCTGGCTTATGTCAGAATGACAACTTAATTATTTTTACTGAAACCAGTAAGTAACCTCAAACCAACAGTGGCTCAGATTTCTCTAGAGTCTGCTGCTTCACTCAGGTTGCTGTCACCGACAGTCACAATCCTTTCTCTTTGTGAGGCAGTGAGTCAGTTCCCTGACTGGGTTCTGGAATCCACACAGCAGAGTCACCTGATGATCTGAGGCAATTTTGTGAATGCAGTGACCTTCTTTCTAACCTAGTATTTTAACAGATTCTCTGTCCAATGTCCATACTGAATTAGATCCATATTTTCAATGCTGTGTGCCATGCCTTACATGGCAGCATCCTCTGTGCCTGGCATCACACCAGCACTGAAACCCAACCTCCCAGAGTGACCCCAAACTGATGGGCCGTAACCAGGGAAAACCTGTCTCCAGGTGACATCACAAAGCAGCCAGCAGCCAATCACACAGCAGCCTGCAATAATGCCACAAAGCGGCTGCTGTGGCCAGTGTAAATGGACGGGGGGGAGGTGGCTTGTGTCCGGTCCCAGCTCCAGGCACTGGACTATTCAACTTCAACACTATCAAGAACTCAGTGCAGCACCAGATCCCTCACCCCTGACATTATTGGACAGAGTGGAGGTGTATTTAAGAGACTGCATCATCTCTTTGGCTGTTCTAAAAGGGAGAAAAATAAATCAAAATGGATTGAATTAGAACAGGAAATTGAAAATTTAGTACAGCAACAAAAATTCATCAGCTTTTGATGGCCTCCCTCACAAAGGCTCATAAAGCTCTTGATAGTTTGCTTTCAGAACAAGTCAAAGGTGTTTACAATTTGTGAAACAGAAATGAACGTGATAACAGGGTGAGCTGCTGGTTGACATTTCATTTAGGCAAACAGAAATCATGCAATGTTGTTCTGAAACTTAAGTCACACTCTACCACTTTTTGACCAAACCAGAGCAAACCACTTCTGCTTTTGCAGACTGCTGTAGGAATTGATGCCTGTAGGGACAGGAGAAAAAAATGAATGACTTTCTGCGAAGCATCAACGTGACGAAGTTGTCAGACAATAATACTGAGGAATTGGATAAACATATCATAAATTTGGAAATCAACGAGGCAATAGATGCACTTAAAAATAACAAAAACCTCAGCCTAATGACTACAAATTACTTCAGCAAGCCTATTATCACTCACTAGAAAGTGGAGCATTGGCTCCTTCGTGGAGAGATGCAGTCATACAAGTCATTCATAAAGAGGGTAGGGAGCAACGGTATGTGAATCATATCGCTCCATATTGTTAATTAATTGTGATCTGAAAATTCTAACATCTTTACCGACCCAGAGAGTAAATAAGATAATAACGGAGATCATACACCCAGACCAAACTAGTGGAACAGGGCATTACTCTAGGGACAATCTCCACACGCTCCTTAATATCATGACTCATGCCCAGGATAGTGGAGTTGAGGCCATGACCTTATCTTCAGATGCTGAAGAGGTATTTGACCAGGTATATCTATTTCAGACTTTAGACGGCCTGGAGTTTGGACCCAACTTTGTGAGATGGATCCAGATCCTTTATTCAAACCAACAGGCCTCTGTCAGAGTGAATGGTCATAGAACATAGAACATAGAACATTACAGCACAAACAGGCCCTTCGGCCCTCGAGTTGCGCCGATCGCATCAACCCCACCAATCTATAGACCTATCTATAACCCCCAATCCCATTAAACCCCATATACTCATCCAGAAGTCTTTTAAAAGACCCCAGCGAGTTCGCCTCCACCACCGACGATGGCAGCCGATTCCAATCACTCACTACCCTCTGAGTGAAAAATATTTCTGAAATTTTTGGACTCAGAGGAGGACAAGACAGGATTGCCCTGTCCCCTCCTTCTATTCACTATATATATGAAACCCTTAGCACAAATGGTGAGAGACAATGAGGACATAAAAGGTGTTATAGCTGGAGAAGAAGAGCACAAATTGACATATTCTGATGACATCCTGCTATACTTATCAGATCCTACAACATCTATATTCTTACTGAAAAGAGAATATTAAAAAGTTTGGCAGTTTACTCAGGTTACAAAGTTAATATTGATAAAACTGAGTAATGGAAATAAGTGGATAGATCCCCAATCATAGTCAGACACAAAGTGCCTTTAAATTTCCCAGGATGGGCAGTGAATATTCTGGTATTCCTGTCCCACCATCAATCAATGCAAGCAATGGAGCAAATTACACCAGAATCATTAATCATGTCAAGAGTGATCTGGATCGGTGGCAGACCCTAGCCCTCTTTCTACTAGGTAGGATTGAAGTTATTTGGATGAATGTTCTTCACATCTTGTTGTACCTGTTTCAGAAGCTACTCAAATTCCAAAATCTACATTCAATATGTTGGAACTTCTGATTGTTTTATATGGTAAGGAAATGACCCTAACCTAATTTAAAACATTACAGCTTACTACATTGGAAGGACGTTTAGCATTCCCTAATTTTTAATTCAGTTTTTGGGCAGCTCAACTTAAATTCCTGACAGCTTGATTAGCAGACAGAATCGAAACACGGTGGCTGAACCTGGAGAAACTTGTATGCCAACTTCCATTAAAAGCATTGTCATTTATGGAAAATAAGCACTGCAGAATGAGTGAATGGACAAGATTGACTATCAATGTTTGGAAAGAAATTCAGAAATGATTTGACTTATCCAGTTAAATCTCAGTTCTGACCACTAATAAATAATTTCATATCCTCCAAAAACTTTGAGGAATGTTCTGAATATGACCTCACCTTCCTCCACCAGCTATTTCAGCAGGATACTCTAAAATCATTTGAGCAGATCAAAGAGAAATTTGGCCTTCCGAATACTAACTTTCTTAGAAAATTACAGATAAGCCGTTTTTCCAAAACATGAAGACATTAACAAAGTAAGATGTCCATCTCTATCAAAGGAATACATTGTAAACATTCAACAAAATGTCACTGTGGAAGAAGTAATATCCTGTCTATATCAGACATTTCTCTCCATGGTTCCTAGCAATTTCTTACATATTGAAAGGAAATGGGATGTTGAACTACAACACAAGATACTGGAGGAAAACTGGAATGACATTTGCTCTGAATCCTATCTTGTCAACTGTTCAACTATCTGGAGAGAATATAAATGGAAATTCATTCCTAGGCATTTTAGACCACATATTAGTGTAAACAGTAGCTTCTCCTCCGCAAGTAGTCATGGAGTCTATAGCATAAAAAGGTCCTCTGGCCCACTGAGTCTGCATCGATAACAATTACTACTGAAGTCACACAGTATTTCAGTTGAGGCTCCTCCAATACGCTAACTAAACCCCAATCCTTTGTAATAAAGGTCAAAATGCTATTTATCTTCTTAACTACTTTTTGGTAGCTAGCAACCCGCTTGCTAGCTTTTTGTGATTCATGGACTGGAACACGTAGATCCTTCTGTACTTCGCTCATCTGCAGTCTCTCTCCATTTAGATAATAATCTGTCTTTTGATTCCTCCTACCAAAGTGCATGTCATCACACTTTCCCATGCTGAATTCCATTTGTCAGGTTTTCACCTAGTCACCCAATCTAACTATATCTCATTGCAGAATCTCAACATGCCCTTTGTATCATCTTTGTATCAAGATTTGTAAATCTTGTTTCAGTCTGTTTCATCCTCCATGTAATTAACGTAAATAGAGATCAATTGCTGACCAAGAACTGATCATGGCAGTCCTCCACTAGTTACATATTTCCACTCAGAACAAGACCCATTTATTCCAACTCTCTGTTTTCTGACAGCCGGTCTTCACTCCATGCAACACACTTACTCCAATTCCATGGACTTTTACTTCATGCATCAGCGTATTATGTGGCATCTTGTCAAATGCCTTTTGGAAATCTAAATATAGTACATCTAGAGGTTCCCCTCTATCTATTCTCTCGGTTACATTCTCAAAGAATTTGAAGGAATTTGTTAAATAAGATTTACCTTTCAAAAAACCATGTTGACGAGGCTTGAATAACTAGGTAGTCATGGAATAATCTATCAGGAGTTGGACTTGTCAGGAGTCAAAGTTGTGGGTTCAAGTCCCACTCCAGGATTTGAATGCAAAAATTCCTGGTTGACTTTCCAGTGCAGTAGATAGGTGGAAGAGATTATAGAAATAGGGAGGGGCAGGCCATGGAAGGATTTGAAAACAAACTCAAAAATCTTACTGAAACTAATACTGAACTTTTCTGGGAAGAGTGGGTTATTCTTGAGTTTTATTCCTGACAAGACTGTTAAACAATCAAACTTTCATTCATGAATGAAATCAGAATGGTTAATCAGCAGCACTGATGGAAGACAATTCCTTAAGACGTCCATTCTAGCTGTTCATGAAATTTTCAACAAGGTGGCAATTAGACTCAGGAAACCAATGTCACAGTACAAAAGGTAAAACTTCTATTAAAAACCAGTGATCAATAAAAGAAGTTATCTTGATAGTCACAATTACCGAATTCTCAGACAAGTTCTGAAGTTATCAGTAAAATCAGAACAGTTATCCATTTTCTTTATCAGATTCCCTACCCTTCCTAAAATTAATTTCATTTATGATCCACACATCAATACAAATCTCTGTCAAGCACCTTGGCAAAGGTGCACTGTACCTGCCAGCATGATGATATTTCATTCATCCATAAAACTCGGACGTTAACTCCCTTCTTGGCTAAAGCTACTTTCCTGTTGCCTGGTTATGGTAGATGCTACCATAAGGTTCAAAAACAAAGAAAACACAGCACAGGAAACAGGCCCTTCGGCCCAACAAATCTGCGCCGCCATTTTAACATTCAGTGAATGCCTCATCTACCTTCTTCTACCTATGACTTTTCTCTACACCAGATTTGGGGAGGTCTAATTTAGGGACAATTTGTTAACATCAATCAGCCTAAAAGCACGTTTTTGGGGTGTGGGAGGAAACTGGAGCACCCGGGGAAAACCCAAGCAAGCACGGGGAGAATGTGCAAACTCCCACAGACACTGACCCAAGTCGGAGATCCGACCCAGGTCCATGTATCTGCACAGTGAAAGTCACTGAGCTGTCATGTTGCCTGTCAATTGGTCCAGTTTAAGCGTACACTAACGATGTGAAGCACTAGGCAGCTCTTGAAGCAACATCCAAGAGCAGCCCTCGCACAACCCACCGTGTGTATGCCCCTTATCGGCCTACAAGGCGGACCGAATCGCCTGTAGATGTAAAAAAAAAGACATCAATAAACATACGCATTCAAAGTGAATGTTCTGACTGGCTCACTGCCAAGATAAATAGACATCTGTTCCTGTATTCAGGGGCATATCTATTCTGTGAATGGCCACTGACTGAACATATTTGTTATTGTTGCAAAATATGATCCCTTTTAGCTCTGCCAGTGCCTGTACATCTAAAATCTTAAGAGAAATGTAACATAATAGCTTCCATATGCCCCCCTTCTGATCATTTGGCAAGTCCATTACTGAGCCAGTTATAAATGCTTCGAAAGAACTATTATATTTTTGATGATCATTGACAATACTGGATCTCATACCATGTTATCCCTCAAATGGATGATTGCCAGTACATAATCTCATACACTGGAGGGGCACTTGGGACTCTTCCTTCACTAGAAGAAATGCAACTGCTACGACACCTCCCACGTAGTTGGTTGCTAAAGAACAGCAACATCTGATTGCCCGTACAACGAAAAAAATCAAAATGACTACAATGAAAATCACTTTCCCTTGCACTATATTTGTCCCCAGTGAACACATCCAGCCAGTTGCCCAATCCACAGAGAAAAAGATTTTTGTTGTTTAAATTACTCAACTGCTTTCTGAATGTGTGTAACCAAATCAGTTATGTTCTCCCAAGTGTCTGGAATGTATGTGCAACACCTTGATCAAATTAAAACACATGCTCCACCCCTAGCTGCCAAGATGCCATCTGATTCTGTAACACAACAGTACACATTGCAACATCTCATCACTGATCTCCATAAGGGTTCTATCAGTACCTTTGGCAACTTGTTCCAAAATCAATTAATGTCTTCAATCTTGATTGATAGTCTTATATATGCATACAGGGCCTTCATTATACCAAGGAAATTATCTAATCCCACAATAGCATGTCTCTTTCTCCCAGCTGGAAGCTGGTATGAATGATAAATATACGGGACAACATATCCAAGGTAACATGACCCCTTCCAACTGATAGGCAACCACAGATATGCCTTATTTTCACAAATCCAATAAGTACTATTGAAGGTTGGATATGTGTGTTCCCATCTGAAGCAATATGGAATACTGCAAGTCAATCATTATTTGGTGGATTCAGACAAATTTGTTTGGTTACATCTATTGAGTGTTAACACTTACTTGCGTCCAAATTCCCTCCAGGGCCTCTTTTATTGTCAACACACAATATGCCTCGCTGCTTTGATTCTGCTCCAATTAACTGGATGTGTTAAAGGCAGATGCATAGGCCCACCAGTACAGGATCTATTTCTATAAAAGTCTACTCTATCACAAGTTCTAGGAAAACCTAACACTACTGCCTCATGATCTCTAAAAGACTGAATAAACTGATCCCACACAATTAAATCTGCTAATGACAAAGGCATTGTCATTATAGGAATGTATGAGCATATACACATTTAGATATAGAGGCAGTGATTGCATACTTTTATGCCACGCAGAGATCAGCATTACTATGCAGTTCTCGATGGACTGTCTGCATTAAACATCGTAACCTCAATAAAACAGAAAGTTCACAAACATTCTGATAACTCTTAACTGATGATTCAATATTCTTCTTTTGTATTGAAGGTCGGTGGTGTTGTGGATGGTCTGGAAGGATGGCAAAAGTTGCAGCAGGACATAAATAGGATGCAGGACTGGGCGGAGAAGTGGCAGATGGACTTCAACGCGGATAAATGCGTAGTCGTCCATTTTGGCAGAACCAACGGGATGAATGAGTACACTATCAAGGGCAGGAGTCTTGGTAGTGTTG
Organism: Prionace glauca; assembly: GCA_037974335.1. NCBI lineage: Eukaryota > Metazoa > Chordata > Chondrichthyes > Carcharhiniformes > Carcharhinidae > Prionace > Prionace glauca. The sequence goes on along the minus strand of CM075729.1, from coordinate 106,351,070 downwards.
AGGAGCAGAAGGATCTTGGGGTCCGGGTCCACAGGACTCTTAAATCGGCCTCGCAGGTGGAAGAGGTGGTCAAGAAGGCGTATGGTGTACTGGCCTTCACAAATAGAGGGATTGAGTTTAGGAGTCGGGAGGTAATGCTGCAACTTTATAAGACCCTTGTCAGGCCTCATTTGGAGTACTGTGCGCAGTTCTGGTCGCCTCACTATAGGAAAGACGTAGAAGCTATTGAAAGGGTACAGAGGAGATTTACAAGGATGTTGCCTGGACTGGGAGGCATGCCTTATGAAGTTAGGTTGAGGGAACTGGGTCTCTTTTCCCTGGAGAGACGTAGGTTGAGAGGCGACCTGATAGAGGTTTATAAAATGTTGAGAGGAATAGATAGGGTGGCTTCTCAGAGGCTATTTCCCCGGGTTGAAATGGTCGCTACGAGAGGACACAGGTTTAAGGTGCGGGGAGGAAAGTACAGAAGTGATGTTAGGGGTAAGTTTTTCACTCAGAGGGTGGTGAGTGAATGGAATCGGCTGCCATCAGTGGTGGTGGAGGCAAACTCGCTGGGGTCTTTTAAAAGACTTCTGGATGAGTATATGGGGTTTTATGGGATTGGGGGTTATAGATAGGTGTTGATGTGATCGGCGCAACTCGTGGGCCGAAGGGCCTGTTTGTGCTGTAGTGTTCTATGTTCTATCTCCCAGTTACCGGTCAGTATCAAAAAGATAGAAGTTCACACACAATTCCATACTACCACATCAACTTTGATTCTGAATCTTGACAATCAGGTTTGGGGACTTGGTTGTAGGCTGTCTTTCTTCTTTTCATCTGACCTGGAACAGATAGTTGGAGTTGAAGTCTCACTCCAGAGACTTGAGCACTGAGGCTGATACTCCAGTACAGTACCGAGGGATGGTATGTCAGACATACCATCTTTCAGATGAGCTAAACTAAGGCCTTTTCTGTTGTCTCAGGTGAATGTAAAAGATCCCATAAAACATTGTCGAAGAGAAGAGGAGCCCATATGGATCCCACAATCAAAGTCACAGAAAAAGATTATCTGGTCATTGCTACCTTAAGGTTTGAGAAGGCTTGAACAAATTGACTGCTACATTTCTGATATTAGTACTGTGTCTACACTTCAAAGTGCATATCATTGACTAAAAATAGTGTTCTCAGATGCCCTGAGTTTGTGAAAGTTAGTATATAAGTGCAAAGCTTTCTTTCTGAGGGAAATGTTACACCTCCTGTAAACTGGAAATTATAAATCCAGTGATATAGAAGTGATATTGACCAATATATTGTGTGCTTTTACTGAAGCTTCTGAGTGTTTCAGTGAATTGAAACACACCATACTGATGAATCAGATAGTTTGGGTTAAGTTTAAAAACACAATTTATTGTGAGTGATAAATCTGTGCAGAAGATTGATAAAACAGCAGACAAACAACACAATCTGCAGCTTAATCCAAACTAGGAATCAACTAGAACAGAAATGCATTTTGAAAATGACTCTCAATCTTTCTCAGAACATGAAATTAATCTAGGAAGAGTGTTAGATGAACATATCACACCATTATCACATCGAGTTATGATGGGTTGAGGGAACTCAGGTTTGTAGAGACTCACTCCCACTCCCTCACCATATAAAGGTTAGTAGTCTTCCTAGACAGGGGAGTTCAAACATTACCCATGATAATAATCCTAGGATTAGTTACAAACAAATAGGATTTGTTTATAATTCACATCACAAAATAAGCCAGGGTCAGATTCTGCCTCATACTAACTCACTGAAGTTGGTTCACTTCACTAACACACATACTCACATCGGGGGAAACTCTCTCAGAATACTACAGACAAGAGTTTCTTTAAATTCCCTATGCTTTAGTGTGGCCCCAATCCCCAAATTCAGAAAAGATACAGCATCTTATTTTGGAGTCACTTTCCATCATCTAAACCCATCAGTAGTTACAGAGAAGAAGTGGTCACATGGATCCATGGACCAAACGGCTCCACCCCAGGAAGCCGCTCTTCCCCAGATGTGATGGGCAATGTTTTCTAATCCCCAACTCTCTGCCCTTTGATCCTCCATTCACAATGTTCCTGGAGGCATCAATCTGGTTTAATCATTCCCTCATGTCCACCTTCTACGAAAGGCTTAATTAACCTTTTCACATGGAGGGGGTGGGGCTACATTTCAATTTTTCTCACTCAAAGGCTGATGTGCAAATTTCATCTATTAAACATTTGACACATCGTTCAACGTGACTTATGAAGGGAAACAACTTGCTGAGAATAAGGACAGGTCATGTTGATAAGTTCATCATTTATAAAAAATTGGGTGACAGATAACGATGACTGTTGGAGTGTCAGAGGTGAAAGTGTGTCCAGTTATTTTCCAGTCTCAGATGTTTCTTCACTTCCCCATCACCAGGTGAGTGTTGATGTGTGGGGATGAGAGTGATTACGAACACTGTGACTGAGTGAGCTAGAGACTGAGTGAATCAGATCATACTCTGACTTCCCTCTCACCACCAAACCCCCCCCCCCCACACACACAAAATCTTCTCACGCACACAGCCATTTGCATCCTCTCACATGCACACACATGCCCCTCACATACACGTACATACCCAAGCTCCCCCACCTCAATACGTGTGCATGTACACACACTCCTCACAGGGCCACATAGAGGGCTTTGGTGGACCACATAGAAGCTACCTTGAGCTACAATCTGGCCCATATAGAAAAGCTTCAAATGTCTGAGGGGAAGGTGAAAGTCTTGACAGAAATACCGCAGTTGAAGAGTTTCTCCCCTTTCTGAATCATCAGATGGCCCAGAAAGGCCGAAGTTGTCAGCAAACTCAACACAAACCTTACACTTTCCCCAATGTAACAACGCTGAAGAATCAGGAGACTTGATGATCGTGGGAATGACTTGTCACACTCCTCACATCTGGACGGTTTCTCCCCGTCTGATGGAGCAGGAGACTTGATGACGGTACCGCACCGACCTCCTCAGAAGACAAACACGGGACACGGTGGACAGAGTACCCTTCGTCGTCCAGTACTTCCTCAGAGTGGAGAAGCTACGACATCTTCTCCGGAGTCTTCAAAATATCATTGATGAAGACGAACATCTCGCCAGGGCCATCCCCACAGCCCCACTTATCTTCAAACAACCGCACAACCTCAAACATACCACTGTTCGCAGCAAACTACCCAGCCTTCAGGAGAGCAGTGACCCCAACACCACACAACCCTGCCACAGCAACCTCTGCAAGACATACGGATCATCGACATGGATGACAACATCACACGTGAGAACACCAGGTACACGGCACATATTCTTGCAACTCGGCCAATGTTGTCTACCTGATATGCTACAGGAAAGGATATCCTGAAGCATGGGGAGACCATTACAGACACTACGACAATGGATGAATGAACATCACTTGACAATCACCATGCAAGACTGCTCCCTTCCTGTTGGTGAACATTTCAGTGGTCATGGGCATTCGGCCTCCGACCTTTGGGTAAGCGTTCTCCAAGGTGGCCTTCAAGACACACGACAGTGCAGAGTCACTGAGCAGAGACTGATAGCCAAGTTCCGCACACATGAGAATGGTCTCAACTGGGATCTTGGGTTCATGTTGCATTATCTGTACCCCCATGACTTGTTTGGGTTTGCAAAACCTCACTTACTGTACTGTCTGGAGACAATACACATCTCTTTAACCTATGCCTGATGCTCTTTCCACTCACATTCTTGGCATCTTTAAGACTTGAATAGCAGGTTAGTTGTAAAGACTCGCATTCTAATCAGTAATCTGTAAACTGTCTGTGCTGTTATATGCTCTGTCTGAAGCCAGAACTCTCCATTCACCTGACGAAGGGACAAACCCTGAAAGCTTGTGAGTTTACCATCAAATAAATTGGTTGGACTTAAACCTGGTGTTGTCTGACTTCTTACTGTGTTTACCCCAGTCCAATGCCAGCATCTCCACATATTGGGGAGTCAACAGATGGAGACCTTATGAGCCTATAGAGTCCTCCTGACACTTGAACAGCCTCTCTCCCCTGTCGGAATGAGTCAGTGATTCATGAGGCTTGATTGAAGCTCTCACCACAATTGGAGTCTGCTCACACTTTTTCCCAGCCTCACCCTGACAGAGCACCCAAAACCAAACTTTCAGAAAGGTTGGTTCTGATGGAAGACTCCTCACCACTGACCAGTTTCAGATCTGATGATAAGTCAAAGCTCCCTTGATCTGACCAATTTCCAGAAGAGACTGATTTCCAGAAGATTGTTTCACTGCTCAATCTTCTCTGTGTTGTGCAATGCTGTGAAGGGACTGGATGTCTCCCCACAGTTGTGCAGTCATTCCTGGGTGATAGTCAGGATCTGTGTCTATCCTCACTGTGTTCTCTAGTGTAGTGCAGTGAAATAGAACCAAAGAAAGAAAAAATGATTTCCTCCAATCCCTCTCCTCTTTTGTTGAAGGGAGTAAAGCTTCAATTTTTCATTTGTATCTTCACAGGATGCATATGTCACTGGATAGAACAACATTTATTGTCCATCCTGAAACGTCCCAAAATGTCCCAAGATGGCATGTGACTGGTACTAGTGTTCCCATGTTTCTGCTATCCTGGTCTTCTAGCTGGTGAACATTTGAAGGTCATCTCAAAAGAGCCTTGGTGAGTTTCTGCAGAGCATTTGTACATTGTGTACACTGCACCAGTGATGAAGCAAGTGAACGTTTGTGGATGGGGAGGATTTCTAGAGTGTTGTTTACACTGGACTTATCTCGGCAAGTGGAGAACATTCCATCACATTCCTGACTTGTGCCTGGTAAATGATGAACAGGCTTTGAGCAGTCAGGCAGGGAGTTATTCACTGCGGAATTCCCAGCTTTTGGCTCTTTTAGCCACAGTATTTATATAGTTGGTCCAGTTGAGTTTCTGGTCAATGTTAACTGCCAGACTAATGATAGTGGGGGGAAGAATTTGCAGCTATTCTGCAATCAGCGGATCAAATCTAATCTCTACAGTTCTGCCACATGTAGTCATCAAATGGTAGTTGGCAATCAAACAATTAACTGGAGGATGGTCTTCAAAATATCCCCATCCTCAATGACAGAGGAGCCCATCACATCAGAGCAAAAGATAAGACTGAAGCATAGGCAACAACCTTCATCCAGAAGTGTTGAGTGGATGACCCATCTCGCCCTCCTCTGAAGGTTCCCAGCATCACGCATGTCAGTCTTCAGCCAATTCTATCCACTCCATGTGACATCAACAAACAGCTGAAACACTGTGCAATACAGATACCATGGGCCCTGACAATATTCCAACAATAATACTGAAGATCTGTGCTCCAGAAATTGCTCCACCTCCAGCCAAGCTGTTCCATTACATTTACAACACAGGCATCTAGCCAGCAATGTCAAAAACTACTTTGTCCTGTAAACAAGAATTCTCACCAGTCTGTCCTCGATTATTAGCGACTGCTGATAACTGTCATCAACAGCACTTTCAAGTGACATTTTTTGAGCAATAACCTGCTCACAGATGCTCAGCCTGTGTTCTGCCAGGGTCACTCAGCCCCTGATCGCATTACAGCTTTGGTTTAAACATGGATAAAACAGCTGAACTCCAAAGTTGAAGTGAAAGTGACTGCTCGTCACCTCAAAGCAACATTTGACAAAATGTGGCAACAAGGGATCCTCGCAAAACCAGAGTCAATGGGAACCAGGAGGAAAGATTTTTTGCTGGTTGGAGTCATGCCTCGCACAAAGATGGCTGTGGTGGTTGGAGGTCAATCATTTCAGTACCTGGACATCCACTGCAGGGATTCCTCAAGGTAGTGTCCCAGGCCCAACCACCTTCAATGACTTTCCTTCCATTATAAGTTCAGAAGTGGTGACGTTTGCTGATTACTGCACAATGTTTAGCACTTACTGAGGCAGCCCATGTCCATATACAGTAAGTGAAAAGACAAGCAACATTCACGCCACACAATCGCCAGGCAATGACCATCTCCAAAAAGAGAGAATCTAACTATTGAACCTTGACATTCAATGGCATTACCATCGCTAAATCCCCCACTATCAATATCTTGGAAGACCAGAAACTGAACAAGCATATACATACTGTGGCTCCAGAGCAGGTCAAATGCTAGGAATCCTGCTGCATGTAACTCAACTTCTGACTCTCATAGCCTGTTTATCATCTGCAAAGCAGAAGTTAAGAGTGTGATGGAATACTCTCCCCTAGCCTGGATGAGTGCAGTTAAAACAAGAAGCTTGACATCATCAAAGAAAAAGCAGGCCTCTTGATTGGCATCTCATCCACCGCATTGAACACCTTCTTGATTCACCACTGAAGCATAGTGACAGCAATTGCCCAGTGAATCTCAAGATGCACTGATCAACAAACTCATCAACCCTCCTTCACCAGAATGTTGAAGCCCATGACAGACAGACAAAGGCAGCAGACACATGGGAATACCACCACCACTACAAGTTCTCCACAAAGTCACTGATTATCCTGACTTGGAAACATTTTGTCATTCCACCACTGTTATTGGGTCAAAAGCATTGAACTCTCTGCCTGACAGCATTGTGGACACACCTGCACCACATGGATTCAAGGAGATAGTTCACCATCATCTTCTCAGGGTAATTAAGGATGTGCAATAGATGCTGGCTTCACCAGCAAAGCCCACATCCTGTGACATCCAGGAGCAACAGAGAAGAGAGTGAGAGAGGAGAATGGTGCTTGGAAGTAGCTCTAGGAATTATGCAGTAATGGTGTGATACAGGACGTAAGACTGTAAAGTGGGAAGTAGTTCTGAGAAATCAGGGGTTATGCTGCATCTCAGGCAGTAAGACTGTGACTTGGGGAGTGACTCAGTGTTCAGGGTGGAAACACCTTGGGAACTTCCTCTTGCTTCAGGAGTAACTGACTCCGGGGTGACCAAAAGGAGATGCAAAGGGCATCTAGTCGTTAAGGTGGGGAGAAGGGCCAGTGCCTCTCCTGCTGAGAATTTCCAGTATTTTTTTTAATTCTAGTTTTTCTTGCAAAGCAACAGACCATTCAGCCCATCTACCAATGCACTGCTCCACATGAGCTTGCTCCCTACTTTTTTTATTGCATCCTATCAGCAGCAGATCCTTCTATTCATTTCTCCCTCATCTACTTACTTGGCTACACATCAAAACTATTTGTCTCAACCATTCCCAGTGAGAGCAAGTTCCACATCTGAATCATTCACGTAGGAAAAATGTTTCTCCTGAAATCCTCATTGGATTTATTATTGACCATCTTATATTTCCGGCCCCTAGTTTTGGATTGCCCCACATAAGTTTTTCATTTGTCCCCAAATTTTTCTTTGTACAATTCCTCATTTTAAAGATTTCAATTATGTTCCCCTTCTTTTTTGGAGGGAAGAAGAGTGCAAGCCAGTTCACTTTTTCCAGATCGTTACAATCCCACAATTCTCAATATCATTCTTGTCAATGTTTTTGCACCTTCTCCAGTTCCTTTCTGTCCTTTTTCAATGTGTTGATTTTGAACTGTGCACAGCTCTCCAAAGTGTGGTTTAAGTAAGTTCAACATCACTTCTCTATTTTCAAATTATATTCCTCTCAAATCAATCCTAGTCTTTATTGTTTGTTTTTTTTTATATAGAATGTCATTGATGAGCTGCTTTGTTATTTTTCGTGATTGATGAATGGGTAGTTCTGCCCTTGCGCAACTTGTAAATATGACCTTTGGTCCTCCCTTAACCTACCCACACAAAGCTGTGAAGACAAACTGTTGTTATTTTTAAAGCTCCATCAAATCAGCCCACGGTCTAACCTTCCCTAAAGAGCACACAGTCAGCTCTTGGAACCCAATGAGACAAAAATCCTGTGAATGCTGGAAATCTGATACTCAGAAAATGCTGGAAATCCTCAGCTCAGGAAACATTTGTGGGGAAAGAAGCAACCTCTCTGCAACCTTTGACAAGATGTGGAGATGCCGGCGTTGGACTGGGGTAAACACAGTAAAAAGTCTGACAACACCAGGTTTAAGTCCAACCGATTTATTTGATAGTAAACTCACAAGCTTTCACCTTTGACATGGCCAACCACACTATTTTCCTGCTATAACTCTTCTGTGTTGTCCACTCACTGGGACTGCTGTGACTTGTGTGAGTTTTTCCTCTTCAGTTGTACACAGAGAATCTCCTGCAATGGTGAATCTTCCCACCGCCATCGCTCTGGTTCCTACCAACGGTCAGTCTCTGCTTTTCAATTCGGGGCTCGCGCTTCCTCACATTCCAACTCCCGAACGCTGAGAGCCAACCACCGCTGTGCGCGGCAGAACTACAACTCCCATCAGGCTGACTCGCCCCTGATTCCGTACTGTTGCTCCCCACTGCGCAGGCTCCGGGGACACATGCAGTATGGGTAATGTAGTCCCCAGCGGGTAAGGGGCTGGAAAGCGGCTGCGCAGAACTGGGTGGCGCACAAGGCAAAGCTGCTCCGACATGTGATTGGCTGCGCCAAATGATTAACATGGCCATTGAAGGCGGATCCTATGCTCCAGCATTAGTTGATTGGCTGGTTGAGCCGTCAATCAGAGCGTTGAGCTGTTTGATTGGAGCTGTGTGTTGGATATTGAGTGTGTTTATTGGAAGCATTTCCCTTCTGATTTACAGGCTGAGTTTTGTTGATGGGTCATTACTGAATATGAGAAGGTGAGGTGTAATTATCTGGGAGAGACAGAGTGTCTGAGGATTTTTACTGATTTCCTATTGTTGAGTTTTGTGTTGGAAGCTGGTTATTACCCTGTGGACTGGGAATGGTCAGTTCTCACTGTGGGATGTTTTCAGTCGTTTCAAAGTGTTCCTACCGTTCCATCTCTGAATTTTGGAGAAGGTACAGAAGAGATTTACTCGAATGTTTACCCTCCAGTGCTCACAGAGGGGAGCTGTCCTTCCAAAACATTGAATGTCTCAGCAGTGTCTATCTCCAATCTCTTCCACCATCAGCTCTATCATTTCAAGAAGGTTAATTTAGTGTTTGACCACACCTCCAAACATCACCAAAAGAAGACATCAATACGTATAGAAGCTGCTGTCTAAACTCAGCATGTTTTCAGTGCAGCATCAGGTACAAGTCACTCTCTGAGTCACTCTGACCAAGAAGGCAGTCAGAAACCAGTACAGTCACCAGGAGGAGGAGCCATTCCTGGGCTAGTAACGGAGGGACTTCAGTTAGCCTCGGCCTTTTGGCTAAGATCAAGTGTAGTCTGTTAGAGTTGATCAAGTGTAGGGTTGACATGCTGCACTTGATTGAAGTCATTAGGTTGCAATTCAGCTTCATTTGAAGCAATTTTTTAAAGCGGCCTCTCAGCCTTTTGGCTAAGATGCAAATTAGATCAAGCCCTGGAGGAGGAGCTACACCTACTCCAGTCAGCTTGGATCATGTAGATCAAGCCCAAGACAGGAGACCTGTCTTGTCAGCTTGGATTGGGAATGTCCCAACTTGTTGGGACTCTGAATTGGGTTTAATCTGACTTGATTAGATTGGAATAAAGGGGTAAAAAAAAATCTCTGGTCAACGCATGTCGGCCTTTTGGCTAAGATCAAGTGTAGTTTGTTAGTGTCGATCAAGTGTAGGGTCGACATGCTGCACTTGATTGAAGTCATTAGGTTGCAATTCAGCTTCATTTGAAGCAATTTTTTAAAGCGGCATCTCGGCCTTTTGGCTAAGATGCAAATAAGATCAAGCCCTGGAGGAGGAGCTACACCTACTCCAGTCAGCTTGAATCATGTAGATCAAGCCCAAGACAGGAGACCTGTCTTGTCAGCTTGGATTGGGAATGTCCCAACTTGTTGGGACTCTGAATTGGGTTTAATCTGACTTGATTAGATTGGAATAAAGGGATAATAAAAAAAAAAAAATCTCTGGTCAACGCATCTGTCAGCTAGAGGCAAACCGGAAGGTGGGCAGGGGGTCCTGGAAGCTGAATGTAGAACTGTTGACCCCAGAGAACCTTGAGGAACTCAGGAGGGTTTACCACGGTTAGAGAACCGTCAAACCTTTCTTTGAGTCTCCATCGCTCTGGTGGGAAACCATCAAAGACAACATCAAAAGGTTCTTCATTCGCAAAGGGGTTCAGAAGGCCAGGGAGAGACGGGGGGACATGTCCCGACTCCAGAAAAGCATGCAGGAACTGCTCCAACTGCAGTCGATGGGGGTCGATGTCAGGGAGGAGCTCCAGGAGGTGAAGAGCCAGCAAGCCTCGCTCTTTGCCTCGGAGGCCGCCAAGGTCATCTTCCGGTCCAGGGTCCGCTCAGTGGAGCAGGACGAAAAGTGCTCGCGTTTCTTCTTCCAGAAGGTACACAGAGAAACCTCTGTGATCAGTAGCCTGAAGGAAGAGGACGGCTCAGTAGGGTCATCGCAGTCTGACATTCTGAGGATCTGCAAATCCTTCTATGCCGGACTGTATGACCTGAAGCCGACAGACAGCAAGGCCTCCCAGTCTTTCCTGTCGTCTATCACGCAGGTCTTAGACGACGGCGAGCGGGACAGCCTAGACAGACCGGTATCTCTGGACGAGCTGACCAAGGCCGTCGAGTCCTTACAGAAGGGTAAAACTCCCGGAAGCGACGGCTTACCGGCTGAGGTTTACTCGGCGTTGTGGGACTTGATGGGCCCGGACCTCCTGGAAGTATACGAGAGTATGCTTCTGGAGGGCAGGATGTCAGAATCCATGAGGAAAGGCATCATTACCCTCACCTACAAGCGGAAGGGGGAGAGGGAAGAAATTCGGAATTGGCGACCCATTTCACTGTTAAACGTGGATTACAAAATTCTGGCCAAGGTCATCGCCAACCGGGTCAGGTCTGCTCTGGGGTCAGTCATCCATCCTGATCAAACCTGTGCTGTACCTGGCAGGAAGATCTCTGACAGCTTGGCGCTACTCAGGGATACAATCGCCTACGTGCAGGACAGGCAGGTGGACACGTGCCTCATCAGCCTCGACCAGGAGAAGGCGTTTGACAGAATATCGCACAGCTACATGATGGATGTGCTCTCCAAAATGGGCTTTGGGGAGGGAATACGCAATTGGATCCGGCTGCTCTACACAGACATCAGTAGCGCAGTCTCAGTCAACGGGTGGGAAACAGATAGCTTCCAAATCAGGTCTGGAGTCAGACAGGGCTGCCCTCTCTCCTCCGTCCTTTTTGTGTGTTGCATTGAACCCTTTGCCCAGGCCCTCAGAAGCGACCCAGGCATCAAAGGGGTGACAATCCCAGGCAGCGGAGGCACGCAGGTCAAAGCCTCCCTGTATATGGATGACGTGGCTGTTTTCTGCTCGGACCCATCGTCTGTCCGCAGGCTCCTCCAGGTCTGCGAGCAGTTCGAGTTGGCCTCGGGAGCCAAAGTCAACCAGGGAAAGAGCGAGGCCATGTTCTTTGGGAACTGGGCCGACAAATCCCTTGTCCCCTTCACCGTCAGGACAGAGTACCTGAAGGTGCTGGGGATATGGTTCGGAGCGGCTGGGGCATGCATCAAAAACTGGGAGGAGCGCATCGCGAAAGCCAGACAGAAACTCGGCTGGTGGGAGCAACGCTCGCTCTCCATAACAGGGAAAAACCTGGTGATCCGGTGCGAGAAGCTGTCTGTGTTGTTGTACGTGGCGCAGGTGTGGCCTATCCCCAAACCCTGCGCCGCAGCAGTGACGCAGGCCATCTTCAAGTTCATCTGGAGATCAAAGATGGATTGCGTCCGGAGGGAGGCGATGTACAAATCTCAAGAGAATGGAGGGAAAGACGTTCCCAACGCCGCCCTCATCCTGATGGCCACCTTTGTGTGCAGCTGCATCAAGCTGTGCGTAGATCCTCGGTACACCAACAGCAAGTGCCACTATTTTTTGAGGTTCTACCTGTCCCCAGTGTTGCGAAGGCTGGGTCTGGCCACACTGCCGCGGAACGCTCCGAGTAGTTGGACCGTACCGCAGCACCTGTCCTTCGTAGAAATCTTTTTCCGCAAACACACATTTGACCACACGGCGATTAAGCAGTGGTCAGCGCGTAACGTCCTTAGGGCCCTGAGAGAAAAGGAGACGGCGGATCCTGTCGGACGGTTCCCTGAGCAGACTGTCAGTGTCATCTGGCAGAACGCCTCATCACCAGAACTGACAAACAAGCACCAAGATCTAGCTTGGCTGGTGGTGAGAAGGGCACTCCCCGTCAGATCCTTTATGCACACTCGAGGTCTCAGCAACACCGCACGCTGCCCTCGAAGCGGCTGCGGGGCTGACGAGACGGTCGCACACCTCCTTCTGGAATGTGCCTTTGCAAAGAAGGTCTGGAGCGAGATGCAATGGTATTTGTCGAGGTTCGTCCCGAGCAGCTCGGTGACGCAGGACTCTGTGCTCTACGGGCTGTTTCCGGGAACGCACACCGAGACAAATATCAACTGCTGCTGGAAGGTCATCAACTCGGTGAAGGACGCACTTTGGTCCGCCCGAAACTTGCTGATCTTCCAGCTGAAAGAACTGTCCTCGACCGAGTGGCAGACTGGCACATTCCAAGGTCCAGGACTACGTGCTAAGGGACGGGCTGAATCTTGGGGCAGCCGCCGCAAAGGTACAATGAGGAAAGGCCACACTGTAAGGCCTTTAACAGAGGCAGACCGAGGGCCCGGGAACTGCAGAATACCCTTGACCTGCGTAACTGTGTGCCAATCTGACCACTAACGGCACACAGAAATCTATTGAGGCATGTATATATTTTTAAGAACTGAAATGTAATTCTTGTCATTAGTAATTGTAATATTGAGACATAGATATCGTTTTTTAAGTATTGAAATGTAGACACTGTAATTTGGACAGATCTGTAAAAATGTTTTGATTTGCTATTCGAAGCCCTGTACATTTGAAATGGATTAGTTGAGTTTTTTTTATGAATAAAGTATATTTTTGAAATAAAAAAATCTCTGGTCAACGCTTCTCGGCCTTTTGGCTAAGATCAAGTGTAGTATCGACATGCTGCACTTGGTTGAAGTCATTAGGTTACATTTCAGCTTCATTTGAAGCAATTTTTTAAAGTGGCATCTCGGCAATTTGGCTAAGATGCAAATGAGATCAAGCCCTGGAGGAGGAGCTACACCTACTCCAGTCAGCTTGGATCATGTAGATCAAGCCCAAGACAGGTGGTGAGAGCCCTGTCTTGTCAGCTTGGATCGGGAATGTCCCAACTTGTTGGGACTCTGAATTGGGTTTAATTTGACTTGCTTGGATTGGAATAAAGTTTAAAAAAAAAATCTCTGGTCTATGGGGCTGAGAATCAGCCTGGAATCCCATTCCTCATCAGTGAATCCAGCTGGGAAGTCGGGGGAGGGCAGGATGTGTCTCGGCTGTGACAGTCTCCATTGTCTCACAACATTCACTGTCTGGGCCTGCACATGCTGAACGGCCAATCAGTCAGAGCACAAAAGGCCCAAGTCCACAGTCTGTACCTTGAAGATTGGAGGGAATGTGAGAGGACAACAACTTGTATTTATAGAGTGTTTTAATGTAGTCAAACGTCCCAAAGTGTTCCATAGAGATGTAATCGGAGAAAAATTAATGCCAAGACAAAAAAGGTAATATTAAGAAGGGATGACAAAAATATGGTCTTTTTTTTGTTCTTTCATGGGACACAGGCATTGTTGGCTGCCCAGCATTTGTTCCCAATCTCTAGTTGCCCTTGAGTGTCCATTTCAGAGGGCAGTTGAGAGTCAACCACATTGCTCTGGAGTCACATGAAGGCCAGACCAGGTATGGACTGCAGATTTCCTTCCCTAAAGGGCATTAGTAACCAGATGGGTTTTTCCCCAACAATCAGCAATGATTTCATGGTCATCAGTAGATACTTAATTACAAATATTTTTTATTGAATTCAAATTCTACCATCTCCTGTGGCAGGATTCAAACCCAGGTCCCCAGAATATTAGCTGAGTTTCTTGATTAATGGTCTAGTGGTAATATCACTAGGCCATCACCTCCCCTGATTTAATCCATCAGCCATGTCACATGCATCTTCTTTAATCGGCCCAATTTCTCTTTTCACTCATAAAATGCCAACAGAAGACTTTTGAATTCCCTTTTGTGTTACCTTCCACAAGGTTCTCATACTTTCTTCTCTTATTTTGTTTTTCAACTCCCCTCTGAACCTACAAGAGAAGAACTAGGTGCAGGAGTAGGAATTCAGGCCTTTGAGCCTGCTCTGCCATTCAATACAATCATAGCTGATCGCATCTCAACCTTCAGAGTGAGTGAGATTTTTTAAATAAAAGACACACAGAAGATCCTCAGACATTGTCTTAGATATGGCTCAGGGTTTGCTATACTTGCACCTTAACTAAAAGGGATAGTAGGATACATATGGGAATCTGTTCGAATGGACAAACGGAGAAGTGTAAACCCCTAAAAACAAAAATGTAAATGTGTAACTCTGTCTGAATGATACTCCGACCACATGGTGACTGGGCAGAATCCACAGGCAGCTCTGGGGGAAATGCAAATTTTTAAATATTCGACTGTCAGGAACAATGGGAGAAATCTGGACACAGATCGACTCATTACAACAAAGGTGGATTTGGCCATGCTAAATTTTTCTCCAGTGTACCCTTCCACAGTAAGTTTGTTACATTGCTAATGTAAGCCTACTAGGGACACTGATAGATAAAGAAATAAACAAATAAATTGTTAATGAAGTAATTTTTGCATGAACAACAAAAGACCAACCCTCATACCAAACCCATAAACTATCCGAATAAATGGGAAAGTTCCTACACTAACTTGCTCTGCCAACTAGTGCCCCCACACCAATCCAATAAATACAACCCAAATCCACAGCACGACATTCTGCCCACCACAACATAAAACACCCACAAAGAATAAAAAGTCACTCCATCCCATCTATTCTGGGAACGAGGACAACAAAACACCCTTCAACTACAAACCTACCCACCAACAGCCCTAGCAGGAAACCCTCGGGACATTTTTTTCCCACCGTCACACCCTGACCTCTTGCCACACCCAGTAGCCCACCTCCTATTCCCTCAGTAGCCCACCCACTAACAAAAATATCCCCCCCCCCCCCACTGAAAAACAGAATCTGACTCAGCAACAGACACAATAGCACCCCAGCCAAGAAACAACAAAAAACTCTACAACAAACACAGTACTTGGTCATCTACCCCAATCCATGGAAACACCAATCTAGCAGTTCCCTCCTCCTAACACACACCACCTCAACAGCCAGTCCTCCCCAATCATTTAAAATATGACAGAAGCAGACCGTTGCCATGTTTTGCTTTGTTCTTTCTTCTTCCCCCCCACCTACTTCTCCTCTTCTGCCACACTGCGGTACTTCCTACACACAGCCCACTCAAGAAAAAACTAACACAGATAATAATATATAAGAAAAAGGCCCAGTGGGCAAGAAGACAAAAAGATAAAGGCAAGGCATCACAGGGAACAATAAAGGTTGGACGTGAGCCGAAAGAGAAGTGGCAGAGTGTGAAGGAAAGGGGATGTGTCCTCTCACTGTCTAACCCAAAAAATCTCCTGTTCGTTCACCAAAGCCCTTCAAACCTTTACTAATTAAAAATCTGTCCATCTCTTCCTTAAATTTTCTCAATATCCCACCATACAACGCTCTGTGGGGTAGTGAATTCCACAGATTCATGACCCTTTGAGAGAAGTAATTTCTCCTCATCTCTGTTTTAAATCTGCTACCCCTTAATCATAATACTATGACCTCTTGTTCTAGGTTGCCCCACAAGAAGAACATACAGTCTACATTTACTTTGTCAATACCTTTCATCATTTTATGTACTTCAATTAGATCTCTCATTCTTCTGAACTCTCGAGAGTCCACACCTAAACTGTTCAATCTCTCATCTCTGGAATCAATCTCATGAACGTCCTCTAAATTCCTTCTAATGCCACTATATCCCTCGCAGAGATGGGGGTTAAAACCTGCCCAGTACTCCAGGTATGATCTCGCCAATGCCTTATATAGTTGTAGCAATACCATCTTCCATTTATTCTCTACTCCTTTAGCTATCAATATCAAAATTCCACTTGCTTCCCATATTACCTGCATACCAGTTTTCTACAACTCATGTATGAGGACAGCCAGATCAGTCTGCACTGAATCACCTCAAAGTCTTCTTCCATTTAAATAATAAGTTGCCAGCTTGTATTTTCCACCTGACATGGGTCATAATCACATTTTTCCTCCATCACCTAAATCTCTGTCTCTTTTGTCATCCAGGGGACTCTGGATTTTTTGTCCTGCCTTTCCTCTTTGTGGTAATGCATCTTGGGGACAATACTCCCATCCCGCTGTGCCGCTTTTGTAAAAAATACTTATGCATCAATCAAACCAGCCTCCCACGCATTGACTCTGTCTAAACTTCCCACTGCCTCGGAAGAGTAGCCGGCATAACTAAGGACCTCACGGACCCCGGACATTTTCCCTTCCACCTTCTTCTGTCGGGAAAAAGATACAAAAGTCTGAGATCGTGTATCACCCTACTCAAGAACAGCTTCTTCCCTGCTGCGATCAGACTTTTGAATGGAACTACCTTGCATTAAGTTGATCTTTCTCTACACCCTAGCTATGACTGTAACACTACATTTTGCACTATCTCCTTTCCTTCTCGTGAACAATTTGCTTTTGTCTGTACAGCATGCAAGAAACAATACTTTTGACTGTATACTAATACATGTGACAATAATAAATCAAATCAAAAGAGTCTCGAGCAGAGGCCATTTCACAGGACCCGTTGGGCACCACAGCCTTTGTGCATTTCCTAGCACCGAATTTCTGGTGCCAACAGTTCTGTGCCAGAACTTGGTGGGGAGCTCCCTCATGTATTCAGCAGCTCATTTTAAAATGAAGTAAATGCTGTTAGCGGGCCCAGAACTGAAATCTCCGGCATGATTTACTCCGGTTTTTAGGTAAATTTGACACCTAGAATTTTTTGGGCAAAGTGCAGCCCCTCCCCCCCCCACCCAACCCTTGACTCTGCCTGATTAATCTGCTTTTTAAAGGCAGCACCTTGTTCAGTTAGAACCATAGAAAATTACAGCTCAGAATCAGGCCTTTTGGCCCTTCTTGTCTGTGCCAAACCATTTTTTGCCTAGTCCCACTGACCTGCACTTGAACCATATCCCTCCACACCCCTCTTACTGGTTTTCCTGTCAACCCTTTATTCCAATTTATCTGGCTTGGTCCATTCTTACTCCATTGAAGTTGCCTTTACCTCAGTTCATTATTTTTACTCTGGATTGTTCCTTCTCCTTTTCCATAACCAACTCAAACCTTATGATACAATGATCACCGTTCCCTAAATGTTCTTCTGCACATGCCAGATGGGTCTCCTCAACACATCTTTGTATAATTTCCTTGAAATTTTGTTCCTCTACATCTTTTCCACTAGTTGGTAGCCTCTATACTACACTGAACAATGGAATTGCATCCTTTTTGTTCCATCCAATTTTCAATTTTCTTCCCCAGCTAGTGATGCACTAAGGCACACTGTCTATTTCCATAGCAAGTTATTTCTGGAACAGGGGTTTATAGCATAGCATGAGGGTTGCTATCCCTCCACATCAAACTCTTACTGCCAGCTTTTGATGTGTTGGAAGGATTTTCAGGTTAACTCTCAACATGTTTGACTGTGTTATGAATACACCTTCCTTAGCCACCAAGTTCTAGGGTAAGATTTGAACTCAGAGCAGCTGATGCAAGAAGCAGGGACACTATACTAATTACATGTCATCGATTTTGAAAACTTTTAATTGCCTTTATATCTTCGAATACACCATTCTTGGTAGCTTCAGTGATTTGAACTGTAGCTTCCCAACATTTTTGCTAAAGCTTGCATTAAAACAGCTGTTTAAGTAAAGTGCTGCTTGTCTGATTACTCAAAAGGTAAAGTTGCGATGAATTAAAAGGCTGACATCAAAGCCCGCAACAATCTCACTATTTCCTAGTCTAGTACTATTGGTCTCTCCCAATACTCTGTTTTCCTTGCTGTTTTTCTCTCTCTAGTTTGACCTCCTGGGAACCCAGTGTCCCAAGAATGTAAAATACTGCATCCTTCTCTATTTCTCCAGTCATACCTTCATCTATTTAACCCTCCTATTTCTATATTTCTTGTGCTTGGTACCAGGAGAAATCTGGAGATTACTATTTGTGAGGTCTTGCTTGCTGACTTCCTACCCAGCTCCCTAATTCCTGGCAGCAGGGACACATCTCTCTGTCTACTTGCGCCATTGGTACTGATATGGACCATGACACCTGGCTGTTCACCTCTGCCCCCTCAGGCTGCTTTGCATCTGTCCAATTGACCGTGGCATCAGGAAGTAAATATACCATCCAGAATTCATGTCCGCGGCCACAGAAAGATCTGTTTGTACCTCTAACTATTGAATCTCTGATCACTATTCCTGCTCCAGCCTTCTTTGTATCCTCTGTGCAGCTGGTATCATGGACTTGACTCTGGCTGCACTCCCCAGATCAGCCATCACATCAATAAGTATTCATGGAACATAGGATATTCCAGCGCAGTACAGGTCTTTCAGCCCTCGATATTGCGCTGACCTGTGAAACCAATCTAAAGCCCATTTAACCTATACAATTCCAACATCATCCCTATGTTTATCCAATGAGCATTTAAATGCCCTTAATGTTGGTGAATCCACTACTGTTGCAGGCAGGGCATTCAATACTCTTACTACTCTCTAAGTAAAGAACCTACTTCTGACATCTGTCCTATATCTATCACCCCTCAATTTAAATCTATGTCCCCTCATGCTAGCCATGTCCATCCGAGGAGAAAGGTTTACACTGTCCACCCTATCTAAGCCCCTGATCATCTTATATGCCTCTATTAAATCACCTCTCAACCTTCTTCTCTAACGAAAACTGCCTCATGTACCTCAGCCTTTCCTCATAACACCTTCCCATCATACCAGGCAACATCCTGGTAAATCTCCTCTGCACCCTTTCCAATGCTTCCATATCCTTCCTATAATGCAGCGACCAGAACTGTACGCAATACTCCAAATGTGACCACACCAGAGTTTTGTACAGCTGCACCATGACCTCATGGCTCCTAAACTCAATCCTTCCATCAATAAAAGCTAACACACCGTCTGCCTTCTTAACAACCCTATCAACCTGGGTGCTAACTTTCAGGGATCTATGCATATGGATACCGAGATTTCTCTGCTCAACCACACTACCAAGTAAGATACTCTGCCCAGTACTCTGTTTTCCTGTTACTCCTTCCAAAGTGAATGACTTCATACTTTTCCGCCTTAAACTCTATTTGCCACCTCTCAGCCCAGCTCTGCAGCTTATCTATGTCTCTCTATAACGTGCAACATCCTTCCGCACTCCACAACTCCATCGACTTTGGTGTCATCCACAAATTTACTAACCCATCCTGCTATGCCCTCATCCAGGTCGTTTATAAAAATGACAAACAGAAGTGGCCCCAAAACAGATTCTTGCAGTACACCACTAGTAACTGAACTCCAAGATGAACATTTCCCATCAACATCATCCTCTGTCCTCTTGCAGCTATCCAATTTCTGATCGAAACCGCTAAATCACCCTCAATCCCATGCCTCCATATCTTGCGCAATAGCTTACCATGGGGAACCTTATCAAACGCTTTACTGAAATCCATGTACACCACATCAACTGCTTTACCCTCATCCACCTCTTTGGTCACCTTCTCAAAGAACTCAGTAAGGTTTGTGAGGCACGATTTACACTTCACAAAATCGTGCTGACTATCCCTAATCAAATTAATCCTTTCTAGATGAGTATAAATCCTATTTCTTATAATCCTTTCCAAAACTTTGCCCACAACAGAAGTAAGGCTCAGTGGTCTATAATTACCAGGGTTGTCTCTACTTCCCTTCTTTTCAGTTCCACCTTCGCATGCCCTTCCTCTCTCCTGTGACCCTCTCTAGTTTCCCTCTCAGCCCTGTATCCATCTCCCTCCTTTGCATGTACTGATCCCAGCAGTGCACATCCTCATTGCCTTGGATGCTGTGGGTCTTCCTCTTCTGATCTGCTGTCCAACACGTCTGAGGCTACACATCCCACACTGATGTTGTCGGTTTGAAAGCCTCCAAGTATGAAGAATGCTATTCTCACATGAGCAATACACCAGGAAGTACGACAAGGAGAAATTCAGACAGTGTTACAGTGGGAAACAGGCAGCTTTAGTGAAGGTGTGAATATGAAGTTCGAAACTTGCCTCATAATCAATTGTTTTTTAAATTGTGGGATGTGGTTGTTGCTGCAACATTTCCTGCACATTCAGAATTACTCTTGACCACTGAGTGACCTTTTCAGAGGATAATCAAGAGTCAACAACATTACTGCAGGCCTGGAGTCACATGTAGACAAGATAGCCTTCCATTGTTTGCTGGAGCAGAGAGAGAGAGCTAAGATTTTACCTGTTAAAAACCTGTATAAAATAAGTTTAAAGCACTTCACTCATTGTAGAATTGTTTAAAGCATTTATTTATTGTATTTACTGCTTTAAGAATTCTGAGGGTGTGGTGAAAAGGCATTTGTGGACCAGCCTGCTTTAATTATCAAGGGGCCACACGGTGAAGCCTTCCATTGTTTGCTGGAGCAGAGAGAGAGAGCTAAGATTTTACCTGTTAAAAACCTGTTTAAAATAAGTTTAAAGCACTTCACTCTTTGTAGAACTGTTTAAAGCATTTATTTATTGTATTTACTGCTTTAAGAATTCTGAGGGTGTGGTGAAAAGTCATTTGTGGACCAGCCTGCTTTAAATCAGCGCCAGGTTTAAAAGGAGGCCTGGTGTAGACAGTGGGCAGCGTCTGAGCGGGCAGCGGAGTGAGTGGGAAGCAGAGTGAGTTAATAGGACTTAATATCAAAAAGAGCTGGAAGGAAAAAGGCCAGGTGAGTTTGTTTGAAAAAAAACAAGGAAAAAAATTTTTTTTCAAAACTACTACAGCAAGAAACAAGGAAAAAATCTTTTCCCCATAAAAAATTACAGTGAATAATGGAGGGACATGTGATGTGTGGTTTCTGTATGATGTGGGAACTGGCAGACCCCAGGGTCCTTCCCAGTGACCATGTCTGCAGTAAGTGCAGGTTGCTGGAGGAGCTCCAGCTCAAGGTGGATGAGCTGGCCTCTGAGCTACAGATACTGAGGCTCATCAGGGGGAGAGAGGGTGCCCCTAGACTGGCTAAATCTAAGGGTCAGGGACAAAAGGAGGCTGCTGGGAGGAGGAAGGGGGATGAGGAGTGGAGGCTTCAGCCTCTTAACCTGCATAAAAGGTTTGAGGTTCTTGCTTCCAGTCTGGAAGAGGACAAGGCAGGTGAGGTTGGTGAGCAAACTGCACACGGTACAGTGATGCAGCAGGACATAGGCAAAGAGAAAGGGAAAAGGAACGTAGTAGTGATAGGAGATAGTGGGGTGAAGGGTATTGACACTGTCCTTTGTCACAATGACAAAGTGCACAGAAGGGTGTGTTGTCTGCCTGGTGCTCGGGTACAGGATGTTGCAGCTGGGCTGCAGAGGAATCTGGAGTGGGAGGGGGAGAACCCGGTCGTTGTAGTACATGTGGGTGCTGGCGACGTATGCAAAGTGCGGACTGAGGATCTGGGGAGGGAGTATGAGAAGCTGGGAATGAAATTAAAAAGTAGAACCGACAAGGTGGTCGTCTCTGGGCGACGACCTGAACCGAGTGCAGACTGGCGTAGGGTTGACAGGATAAAGGAAATGAATGGGTGGCTCAGGGATTTGTGTGGGAGGAATGGGTTCGAATTTATGGGGCATTGGCACCAGTATTGGGGTAGGTGGGACTTGTTCGGGCGGGATGGGGTTGGTCTGAATCGTGCTGGGACCAGAGTGTTGGCGAATTGAGTAAAGAGGATAGTAGACAGGGCTTTAAACTAATTGGAGGGGTGGGGGGGGGGGGGGGTGACGCTACGAGGTCTAAAGTTAAGGATAGGGGACAGGTAATGGAAGAGGCCAAGGATGTCCCAATTGGTGGCGTTACGGCAAATAGGGTCCAAGTGAAGGCTGGGATGAAAGCGCTTTATCTGAATGCACGAAGCATTCGGAATAAAGTGGATGAGCTGGTGGCGCAGATCGACACAAATGGATACGATCTGGTGGCCATTACAGAGACGTGGCTGCAAGGTGACAGGGACTGGGAGATGAATGTACAGGGCTATCAAGTGTTTAGGAAGGATAGGCAGGAGGAAAGAGGGGGTGGCATAGCTCTGCTGATTAAGGATAGTATCAAGGTGGTAGCAAGGGATGATATCGGAGCCAAAGAGCAGAAAGTGGAATCGTTGTGGGTGGAGATTAGGAACAGCATAGGGAGGAAGACGCTAGTGGGTGTCGTCTATAGGCCCCCGAATAATGATCTGGAGGTGGGGCGGGCTGTTAACACGCAAATAAGTGCGGCGTGCAGGAATGGGACGGCAGTAGTTATGGGAGATTTCAATCTGCATATTGATTGGTCGACCCATGTTGGACGAGGTGGGCTCGAGGAGGAGTTCTTGGAATGCTGCCGGGATAATTTCCTTAAACAATGTGTGTTGGAGCCAACGAGGGAGCGAGCTATCTTGGATCTGGTGCTATGTAATGAGGCGGGTAGAATTAGGGACCTTGCGGTGAAGGATCCTCTTGGAGAGAGTGATTATTGTATGGTGGAGTTTCTGGTGCAGATGGAGGAGGAGAAAGTGGGTTCCCAGACACGCGTCCTTTGTTTGAATAGAGGGGAGTATGGTAGGATGAGAGAAGAATTGGCGAATGTGGACTGGGGGAGTGCGTTGGAAGGTAGGTCTGCTGAGGAGCAGTGGAGGATCTTTAAGGAGATCTTTCTTGGTGCTCAGCAGAAATTTATTCCGATGGTTAAAAAGGACAGTAGGAGGAGAGGTAATAAGCCGTGGATAACGAAGGAGGTGAAGGAAAGTGTTAAATTAAAAGCGGAGGAGTTTAGAGTAGCTAAGAGCAGTGGGCGAGAAGAGGATTGGAAGAGGTTTAAATGTCAACAAAGATTGACAAAGAAGTTGATAAAGGAGGGTAGGAGAAGCTATGAGGCTGGGCTAGCACTTAATATAAAAAAGGATAGCAAGAGTTTTTATAAATATATAAAAAGGAAGAGGCTGGCTAGGGTGAACGTTGGTCCTTTACAGGATGAGAAAGGGGAGCTAGTGGTAGGGGATGGGGATATGGCTCAGGTCTTGAATAACTTTTTTGTTTCTGTCTTCACGGAGAAGGACGTGAATAATTTGCCGGGTGTTAGCGATGGAAAGGTGGTAGGAATGGAGGGTCTTAATGACAGTACTGTTACTAGAGAGGTGGTGCTCGACAGACTGGAGGGGCTGATTGTGGACAAGTCCCCAGGACCGGATGGAATGCATCCGAGGGTTCTGAAAGAAATGGCGGAGGTTATAGTGGATGCCTTGGTGGTTATTTTCCAGATGTCGCTGGATTCCGGGGAAGTGCCGGAAGATTGGAAAACGGCTAATGTTATGCCGTTGTTTAAGAAGGGTGCCAGGCAAAAGGCGGGGAATTATAGGCCGGTTAGCTTAACGTCTGTGGTAGGAAAAATGTTAGAATCCGTCATTAAGGAGGAAATTGCGAGGCATCTTGAAGGGAATTGCTGATAGAGCAGACGCAGCACGGTTTCATTAAAGGGAAGTCGTGTCTGACAAATTTACTGGAGTTCTATGAGGACTCATAGGGCTGTGGATAGAGGAGAGCCGGTGGATGTGGTCTTTCTGGATTTTCAGAAGGCGTTTGACAAGGTACCTCACAAGAGGTTATTGCAGAAGGTTAGGGGACATGGAGTTGGGGGTAGGGTGTTAGCGTGGATAGAGGATTGGTTGTCAAATAGGAGGCAGAGAGTGGGGGTCAATGGGTGCTATTCGGATTGGCGGTTGGTGACTAGTGGGGTGCCCCAGGGGTCGGTGCTGGGGCCTCAGCTATTTACCATTTATATAGATGATCTGGAGGAGGAAACCGAGTGCAGGGTGTCGAAATTTGCTGATGACACCAAGATTGGGGGAAAGGCAAATTGTGCGGAGGGTGTGGAGAGTCTGCAGAAGGATCTAGATAGGCTGGGCGAATGGGCCAGGAAATGGCAAATGGAATTTAATATTGGCAAGGTGGTCCACTTTGGTAGGAAGAATGGTAGGAAGGACTATTACTTACGTGGCGAAAAACTGCAGCAGGCCACGGTGCAGAGGGACCTCGGGGTCCTTGTGCATGAGTCGCAAAAACCCAGCTTGCAGGTGCAGCAGGTGGTCAGGAAGGCGAATGGGATGCTGGCTTTCATAGCGAGGGGGATTGAATATAAAAGTAGGGAGGTCTTGCTGCAGCTGTATAGGACATTGGTGAGGCCGCAGCTGGAGTACTGTGTGCAGTTTTGGGCGCAGCACCTGCGCAAGGATATTTTGGCCCTGGAGGGAGTGCAGAGGAGGTTTACTAGGCTGATACCAAAGTTGAGGGGATTGAGGTATGAGGAGAGGCTGAATAAACTAGGCTTGTACTCGTTGCAGTTTAGAAGAATGAGGGGAGCTCTCATTGAGACGTATAAGATGATGAATGGGATGGATAGGATAGAGGTGGAGAAACTCTTCCCGCTCAAAAAAGACAGTAGGACTAGGGGGCACAGCCTCAAGATAAAGAGGAGGCGGTTTAGAACGGAGTTGAGGAGGAACTTCTTCACTCAAAGGGTGGTGAATCTCTGGAATTCTCTGCCCGTTGAAGTGGTGGAGGCTGCCTCGCTAAATATTTTTAAGAAGCGGGTTGATGGGTTCTTGATAAGAGAGGGGTTTAAGGGTTATGAGGAGAGGCCGGGAAGGTGGAACTGAGCCACGACAGATCAGCCATGATCTTATTGAATGGCGGGGCAGGCTCGAAGAGCTAGATGGCCTACTCCTGCTCCTATTTCTTATGTTCTTATGTTCTTATAAGGTAAGGATGGATAATTCTTTTCGTGAACCAGATGGGTTTTTAACCACAATCAATGATAATTAATCACCATCATTAACAAATTCACCATCACTGAGCTGTGTCTAAACTATTGAGTTGATTGACACTGAGAGAGCAGGAGACAGACAAACCCACGGCTCACCATTACAAAAATGGTGGTACAGGATGGGCTGGAGTCACATTTCCTAAAATTTCAATTTTTAACCTTTTCCTCCCACTTCCTGATTCTCTTCCTCCCCTCATGGAAGGTTAATATCAACACAATTCCCCTTCATATCTGATACATGGTTCAATCTATGGTTCAAAGTGATGAAATTTCAGAGGGGCAGCATTTTTACCCTCATCATATGTTCCAGCCCAGAAATAAGGGAAGAGTTTCTCAATGAATGTATCAGTGAAAGTGTGGAGGATGGACATATCATCAGCATTGTAAAAGGTCACCTGTCCACCCTCATGGTCTAGGAAAACTCCGATGGTTCTAGGGTTCACACTGGGGGTCAGGGGTACTGATGAGATATCGAGAGCTCCATATTCATTCCCATTTCTCAAGCACACAGCCCAGTAACCACTTTCAGGGCTGGGTTTTGTCCTTTCCTTCCTATCGACTGACTCTCTGGCTACACCCAGTGCCCAGTCAGTGTTGTTCCCGACCCTCACCTCCCAGTAATGTTTCCCTGAGGTGAATCCCTCTGACCCCAGGACACAAAGACACACATCAAATCTCTCTGGATTATCAGGAATAAGCTGGGTTCCTCTGTAACTGATTTTCACACTGGTCCGGTCCTCACTCAGGATGAGGTCAGGATGTGCTGTGTTTGGGTCCAGCGTCAGTGAAGCTGCAACTGGGAAATAAAAAAGACAAACAATCAATCTATTAAACAGAGGAAGCCGTGTGAACAGGTTACTAGCTGATGTCTGTGTGTAAGGAATTGGCACAATGCATAATTTCTGCAAAAGCAAATATCTCAGCCTGGGTACAGTGTACGGTTAGATAAAAGCCTCTGACTATTCACTCGATCAATACCTCTCAATACCTCATACAAGTTTTTTAGGTGACCCGTCATCCTTCGTCTCTCCAAGGAGAAAAGGCCAAGCTCCCTCAACCTATCCTCATAAGGTGTGCTCTCCAATCAGGCAACATCCTTGTAAATCTCCTTTGCACCCTTTCTATGGCTTCCTGTAATGAGGTGACCAGAACTGAGCACAGTAATCCAAGTGGGGTCTGACCAGGGTCCTATAGTAGGACTAGGGGGCAGAGCCTCAAGATAAAGGGGAGGCGGTTTAGAACAGAGTTGAGGAGGAACTTCTTCACTCAAAGGGTGGTGAATCTCTGGAATTCTCTGCCCATTGAAGTGGTGGAGGCTGCCTCGCTAAATATTTTTAAGAAGCGGGTTGATGGGTTTTTGATAAGAGAGGGGATTAAGGGTTATGGGGAGAGGGCGGGAAGGTGGAACTGAGCCACGACAGATCAGCCATGATCTTATTGAATGGCGGGGCAGGCTCGAAGGGCTAGATGGCCTACTCCTGCTCCTATTTCTTATGTTCTTATGTTCTTATATTCCCAGACTCCAGTGTGTACAGTGAACATTATTACAGACTGGATATCGTGTACGGTTAGATATATTCCCAGGCTACAGTGTGTACAGTGAATGGTCTACATCAACAGGAACAAAGTAGAAAGGGTCGTGAGCTTCAAGTTTTTAGGTGTCCAGATCATCAACAACCTGTTCTGGTCCCCCCTCGCGGACACTCTAGTTAAGAAAGGCCACCACTTTCCTCAGAAGACTAAGGAAATTTGACATGTCAGCCACGATTCTCACCAACTTACACAGGTGCACCATAGAAAGTATTCTTTCTGATTGTATCACAGCTTGGTATGGCTCCGGTTCTGCCCAAGACCACAAGAAGGTACAAAAACTTGTGAATGTAGCTCAATCCATCATGCAAACCAGCCTCTCATCCATTGACTCTGTCTACACTTCCCACAGACCCTGGGCATTCTCTCTTTCACTTTCTTCCTTCGGGAAAAAGATACAAAAGTCTGAGGTCCCATGCCAACCGACTCAAGAACAGCTTCTTCCCTATTGGCACCAGACTTTTGAATGGGTCTACCTTGCCTTAAGTCAATCTTTCTCGACACCCCAGCTATGACCATAACACTATCTTTTAAACTCTCTCGTTTCCTTCTCTATGAACGATATGCTCTGTCTGTATAGTGTGCAAGAAACAATACTTTTCACTGTATGTTAATACATGTGACAATAATAAATCAAATCAAATATTACAGACTGGGTATGGTGTACGGTTAGATATATTCCCAGATGCCAGCATCTGCAGTGAAATGATAATAAATGATCGCATTCTGATTGTTGACCAGTGATTCCTGATGGATAGTCTGAGATTTTGATTGTGAATTAAAAGCTATTCAGATTCACTCATTCTTCAATCCCACAATGTGATGTGCACTATTAATAATAGTTCTTTGAGTGATGTACCTGATGTTGCTGCCCCAGTGATTCATTCATCTTCTGGAGAGAGGATAAAGAGGGCAGGAAACTGTCCAGAGAGTGGACACAAAGCTGGGGAGTTTCCTACCTGGAAAGATGATCTGTTTCATTTCCTTCCACACTGCATAGAGCAATGGGCCTTGAAATCCCATGTATCTCTTTCTTTGTACCTCCATTATCATCTTCTTCTTCCTTTGAATCTCAGATGTTGTTACCTTCCTCCTCCACGTCACTCTCTTCATGTCCCCTTTCCTCTTCTTTAGCCCATAGCTGTGTAAATGGGATTGATTTAATCACTCTCTGCTGGATACAGACGGTGATCACAGTGTAAAACCCTGTGAGAGTTTGGATTAGATACTCACCTCTCTCTCAATCTTTTCAGTTGCTGTGGGACAGAGAATCAGAAATATTTTAATAAACATACACACTGCTATTTAGATTGAGTGACTTTGTACATTTTCCCTAATAAGGAGTCAGAAAGAGTAATTAGGATCTCAGAACTTTCCTGGACACAGTTCCATTAGTGTTTCTCTGGTATGATTCTTTTCACACACAGTTCAACGTCATTTCAAAGACGGAAAACAACATTGTCTGTGCTGTCAGCACTGATGGAAACCTCGGCCCTCTGGAGATAACAAATGTCCACACTGTCTTACTGCATTTGTTAAATACATCTATCATCCTGCTTAAAAATATATTTAAATCGTGTATACTGGTCATAAGAACATAAGAAATATGAGCAGGAGTTGGCCATCTAGCCCTTCGAGGCTGCCCTGCCATTCAATAAGATCATGACTGATCTGAAGTGGATCAGTTCCACTTTCCCGCTTTCTCCCCATAACCCTTAATTCCCTTGTCTGTCAAAAACCTATCGACCCGTGACTTAAATATATTTAGCGAGGTAGCCTCCACCATTTCAACGGGCAGAGAATTCCAGAGATTCACCACCCTTTGAGTCAAGAAGTTCCTCCTCAACTCCGTTCTAAACTGCGCCCCCCCCCCCCCCTTATCTTGAGGCTGTGCCCTCTAATCCTGCTGTCCTTTCTCAGCGGGAAGAATCTCTCTACCTCTACCCTATCCATCCCTTTCATTATCTTATACGTCTCTATAAGATCCTCCCTCATCCTTCTAAACTCCAACGAGTATAGACCCAGTCTATTTGATCTCTCGTCATAGTCTAACCCCCTTATCTCCAGTATCAGCCTAGTGAACCTCCTCTGCACTCCCTCCAAGGCCAACATATCCTTGCGCAAGTGCGGCGACCAAAACTGCACATGGTACTCCAGCTGCAGCCTCACCAGT
Source organism: Prionace glauca (assembly GCA_037974335.1). Lineage (NCBI taxonomy): Eukaryota > Metazoa > Chordata > Chondrichthyes > Carcharhiniformes > Carcharhinidae > Prionace > Prionace glauca. The sequence continues at coordinate 106,322,204 of CM075729.1, read as the reverse complement.
TCCCCGTACAGTTGCAGCAAGACCTCCCTGCTTTTATATTCTATCCCCCTCGCTATAAAGGCCAGCATCCCATTCGCCTTCTTGATCACCTGCTGTACCTGCAGACTGGGTTTTTGCGACTCATGCACAAGGACCCCCAGTCCCTCTGCACTGTAGCATGCTGCAGCTTTTCGCCCTTTAAATAGTAATCCCTCCTACTATTATTTCTGCCAAAGTGGATAACCTCACACTTGCTAACATTGTACTCCATCTGCCAGGTCCTCACCCACTTGCTCAGCCTATCCAGATCCCTCTGCAGACTTTCCACACCCTCCGCACAACTTGCTTTTCAACTCATCTTTGTGTCATCAGCAAATTTCGTTACCCTATTCTCAGCCCTCTCTTCCAGATCATCTATATAAATGGTAAATAGCTGAGGCCCCAGCACCGATCCCTGCGGCACTCCACTAGTCACCAACTGCCAATCAGAATACACCCATTGATACCAACTTTCTGCCTCCTATTAGACAACCAATCCTCTATCCACACTGACACCTACCCCCAACTCCATGCCCCCTAACCTTCTGAAGCAACCTTTTGTGCGGCACCTTATCAAACGCCTTTTGAAAATCGAGAAACACCACATCCACCGGTTCCCCTCTGTCTACTGCACTAGTCACATCCTCATAGAAATCCAATAAATTTGTCAAACACGACTTCCCCTTAACGAATCCGTGCTGTCTGCTCTATCAAACCATTCTTTTCTAGGTGCCTCGCTATTTCTTCTTTGATGACGGATTCAAGCATTTTTCCAACTGCAGACTAACTAACCAGCCTATAATTCCCTGCCTTTTGCCTGCTACCCTTTTTTCAACAGCGGCGTAACATTAGCCATTTTCGAATCTTCTGGCACTTCCCCAGAATCCAGCGAGGTTTGGTAAATAATCACTAAGGCATCTACTATCACCTCTGCCATTTCCTTCAGAACACTGGGATGCATTCCATCCGGTCCTGGGGACTTGTCCACTGTCAGTCCCGTTCATCTATCAAGCACTACCTCCCTAGTGACAGTAATCGCATTCAGGCCCTCAACTCCTACCATCCTTCTATCCTTAATATCCGGCAAAGTATTCGCGTCCTCCTCCGTGAAGACCGAGGCAAAAAACTTATTTAAAGCCTCAGCCATTTCCTCATCTCCCACCACTAAATCCCCCCTCTCATCCTCTGAGGGTCCAACATTCACTCCAGCCAGCCTCCTCTTTATATATTTGTAAAAGCTCTTACTGTCCTTTTTCATATTTAGTGCTAGTTTAGCTTCTTTGTCTATCCTTCCTTTCTTTTTCAACTTCTTAGTCATTCTTTGTTGATTTTTAAACCTCTCCCAATCTTCTACTCGCCCACTACTTTTAGCCACTCTGAACGCATCAGCTTTTAATTTAATCTCCTTTATTTCCTGGTCATTTGTCATTGGTCATTTGTACCTTGTTAGGTGACGGCACATCTGAGGAATCTATCGTTCCAAATTTAAAATTTGGAGCTTGGAAAACTTACATCCAATGAGAGAATAAACAAAACAGACAGGTCCTCTTTCCTCATGCAGATAGCACTTCTTAAAATAGGGTGACTTCAGCTGTATACAATATTAAAAATACAATCCAAGATTCAAGATAGATTTGAAACAACTTCTCTGCTTCTAGATTCTTTCTTCCAGTCAAAGTGGACACATGTGCAAAATGCAATCAGAACATTCCCTAGTGCATCTGTTCAACTGTATGTGTATGTGTGCACATGTGAGCATGGATATGTGTGTATTTGTGTGTGCACATGTGAGCATAGATATGGGCACAGATGTGCGTATGTGTGTGCAAATGTGTTTGTGTACACATGTGGGTGTGCGCACACATATGTGTCTATGTGTGTCTAAGAGTCACAGTCCCTGGACAGGAAGAAAATTTTGAGGAGAATGGAAAAAAAGATTCAGCATTTTTGATTTGGCAATGTCTCCCACTTCCATGTCACTATCATTATGACAAAAGAGTAGTGTAGGGCAAGTTAACGGAGCTAAAGGGGGACAAGTCTCTTAGTTCTGATGGAATGCATCCCATCAGATGGTACTAAAAGGGATGGCGAGAGAAATAGCAAATGCACTAGTGGTAATTTATCAAAACTCGCTGGACTCTGGGTGGCTCCCGCAGATTGGAAAACATCAAGTGTTACGTCACTGTTTAAAGAAGGAGGTAGACAAAAGACAGGTAACTGCAGGCCAGTTAGTTTAACTTCTGTAGTAGGGAAAATGCTTGAATCTGTCATCAAGGAAGAAATAGCGAGACATCTAGATATAAATTGTCCCATTGGTAAGACGCAGCACGGGTTCAAGAAAGGAAGGTCATGTTTGACTAATTCTTTGACAAAATTATGTGTGCAGTGTACAATGGGGACCCTATGATGTGGTGTACCTGGATTTCCAGAAGACCTTTGGCAGGTGCTGCACCAAAGACTGTTATATAAGATAAAGGTGCACGGTGTTACGGGTAATGTAGAGGATTGGTTAACTGACAGAAAACAAAGAGTGAGGGTAAATGGGTGTTTTTCCTGTTGGCAATCAGTGACTGGTGGTGTGCCTCAGAAATTGGTATTGGGACTGCAATTGTTTACGATGTATATAGATGATGTGGAGTTAAGACCATGTGTAGTGTGTCAAAATTCACAGATGACACTAAGATGAGTGGCAGAGCAAGGTGTGCAGAGGATGCTGAAAGTCTGTAAAGGGATATAGATAATCTAAGTGAGTGGGCAAAGGTCTGACAAATGGAGTACAATGTTGGTAAATGCAAGGTCAGCCATTTTGGTAGGAATAGCATGGACTATTATTCAAATGGTAAAAAATTGCAGCATGCTGCTGTGCAGAGGGACCAGGGTGTCCTTGTGCAGGAATCTCAAGGAGTTGATTTGCAGGTGCAGTAGGTAATTAAGAAGGCAAATGGAATTTTTTCCTTCATTGCTAGAGGGATGAGTTTAAAAACAGCGAGGTTGTGTTGCAGCTGTATAAGGTGCTGGTTAGGCTACAGCTGGAGTACTGTGAACAGTTTTGGTCTCCTTACTTGAGAAAGGATATACTGGCACTGGAGGGGATGCAGAGGAGATTCACTAGATTGATTCTGGAGTTGAGAGAGTTGGCTTATGAGGAGAGACTGAGTAGACTGGGGGCTATACTCATTGGAATTCAGAAGAGCAAGGGGTGTTCTTGTAGAATCGTATAAGATCATGAAGGGAATAGATAAGGTAGAGGCAGGGAAGCTGTTTCCAATGGTGGGTGAAACTAGAACTAGGGGGTATGGCCTCAAAATAAGGGGAAGCAAATTTAGAACTGAGTTGAGGAGGAACTTCTTCATACAAAGGGTTATGAATCTGTGGAATTTGCTGCCCAAAGAAGCAGTTGAGGTTACCTCATTGAATGTTTTTAAGTCAATAATAGATAAATTTTTGAACAGTAAAGGAATTAAGGGTTATGGTGAGGTGGCAGGTAAGTGGAGCTGAGTTCACGAAAAGATCAGCCATGATCTTATTGAACGGTGGAGTAGGCTCAAGGGGCCAGATAGTCTACTCTTGCTCCCAGTTCCTTTGTTCTTATGTTTATGTTCTATCCTCTGATTTGTCTCCAATGGATCCAGCTTGCTCCTGGCTGTAAGTCCCAATCCTCCCTCCATCCTCATTCTCCCGCACCATCATCCCCTACCTGTCCCTGCCCTCCCTCACCTCACCCATCCACGTACCTATCTAGTTTAAATGATTTCTAATCTACTGTTCCTCAAAAACCCTCCCTTGTTTCAGTGCCTCCATTTCTTCATTCCAAATCCCTTTCTGGCTTTTTTATTCTGGTTCCAGTCATAGTCAGTTTGAGGTATTCACTGTCTCCTCAAAACTCCTGAACTCAATCCTGACTCATATCTTTGTGTCCTCAGTTGTACTGCACATTGTTGTGATGGGGTTTGACCCTATGATAAAATGCAGTTTCTAATCACACCAACAGTTTGGGGTTTGGATTTAAAGGGTCACCTTGAGAAAGGAGACACTGTCTTGCTGCTTGATGTCTACACAAAGGTTCAATATCTTCCCCTTAAGTGAAGTCAGTTCCTCTTCAATTCTTCTCAGATTCGCCTCCATTGGTTGCAGATCTTCCTCCTTTTGTTTCCTCAGCTCTTTGATAAAATTTTTCTCTTTGTCTGCAAGATATTGATGGATTTTGGCAAATTGTGCGGAGATGTCTTGCTCCAGGGATCCAGTGAGTTGCTATGACAGTGAGAGAGATTGTTTAAACAGTGCGTTGTTAAAGGATTGCTGTGTTGAAAAGGGAACAGGAGTCATACTCACCTCCAGTTCTGAAATCTCTCTCTCCTGCTGCTGTTTGAATACGCTTTGATTTTTCTTTTCCTTCTCCATGGAATCTAAGGATAATTTCAGCTGGTCCTAAAAATGGAATCAGATCTCAGCGTGATCCATTGTAACGTCTGCTGTTATATCACAAACTGTGAGGAGAGGTGTTCAGGAAGAGGCATTAACATGTGGCACAAGCACTTTATAATGGGCAGAGTAAAAGGTATTGAATCAGACCAGGTATAGCGTCAAACCAACAACAGCTTCATAGCTTATAGAATGTATGAATGGATTTGATAATTTAGACATTGTTAATTGTGTTTGATTGCGTGCTGGTCCTCGTATTAATTAGGGACTTCGTACATATAGGCACAAACTAAAACTGACAGTTGGCTGGGAGGTGTAAGCTTGTGAATGTGAATTTAGTCAGGGGTGGAGGGGGGTGGAGGTTGGAGCGTATTGTTCAGCAAGGTAATGAAATTAGTTAGGTTGGACCTGATTTAAAGATATTACATTGCTGAGGATCGGACTTCTGCCCCTGAGTGGAGGTCCTGCCTGAGCGTGCAGCCAGCCAATCAGATTGGAACCAGACGCGAGTAGCTGCAAGGCGAGCCATGGAGATCAAAGATGGACAGTGGATTGAAGTAAGTCCAGCGTTTTTGTATGGTGAGGAATTGAGCCCCATGGGGAAGGGAGGGGAGTGGGGACAGTGGTTTTGGAGACCACACCGGAAGGTGGAAGTCCAACTCTCAGCTTGTTAAGGCCATGTACTGCCCAGGGTCTCAGCGGGAGAAGTTTTCATCCAGCTGTGCAATGCACCCAAAGTTCAGCCTGACAGGTTTACAGGCCTCGGAACGGACCTTCAGAGGTAGGATCTTCAGAGGTCCCCATAATGCACCAAGGGCATCCCCTCCCTCCATCTTTCTGCCCTTCCTCCAACTTTGGTAACAGTGGACTGGCCTCACTTGTCCGTTCCACTGCCCACTGGAGATAGAAAGAGGCTCAGAATTGCCACTGAATTGGGCAGTTATGCCCCTAAATAAGCTAAGGGATGGCTGATTACCCACCCATATTATAGATTCTGCTCAGGGTGGCAGGAAGGCAGTGGGCTAACTATTTTATATCCCCCTACCAACAATCAGCCTCACTATAATAAAGGAAACTTACTTAGAACTACATTCCACTATAATAATAGTAGAAACACAGTGACTAAGAAAGGAAATTTGCACAAAGCCACATTACATTACAGTAAGTGAAAACACGGTCAGTAATAAAGAAAACCTACTTAAAGCTACATTATACAACAGCAATAGTTTAAACAGTCTGTAATGACAGATTCAATGGGCTAAATGGCCGACTTCTGCTCCTATCTTATGCTCTTATGATAATGAAGGAATTTTCCGTATAGTATAGTATAGTGGAAGCACAGTCTGCCATGAAATTTATTCAGTTATTGCATTTGGGCATCACTGGCGAAGACCAGCATATCAAACAGTTCTTGCCCATCCCTAGTTGCTCTTAAGAATGTGATGGTGAACTGCCTTCATGAACTGCTGCAGTGTCTGAGGTGTAGGTACATCCAGATTGCTGTTAGGGAAGGTGTTTCAGGATTTTTACCTACGACAGTAAAGGAACAGGGATGTATTTCCAAGTCAGGATGGTGAGTGGCTTGGAGGAACCTCTAGTTGGTGTTTTCCTGGGCCTCTGCTGCTTTTGAACATAAGAACATAAGAACATAAGAAATAGGAGCAGGAGTAGGCCATCTGGCCCTTCGAGCCTGCCCCGCCATTCAATAAGATCATGGCTGATCTGTCGTGACTCAGCTCCACCTTCCCGCCCTCTCCCCATAACCCTTAATCCCTTCTCTTATCAAAAACCCATCAACCCGTTTCTTAAAAATATTTAGCGAGGCAGCCTCCACCACTTCAACGGGCAGAGAATTCCAGAGATTCACCACCCTTTGAGTGAAGAAGTTCCTCCTCAACTCTGTTCTAAACCGCCCCCCCTTTATCTTGAGGCTGTGCCCCCTAGTCCTACTGTCTTTTTTGAGCGGGAACAGTCTCTCCACCTCTATCCTATCCATCCCATTCATCATCTTATACGTCTCAATGAGATCTCCCCTCATTCTTCTAAACTCTAACGAGTACAAGCCTAGTTTATTCAGCCTCTCCTCATAGCTCAATCCCCTCAACTCCGGTATCAGCCGAGTAAACCTCCTCTGCACTCCCTCCAGGGCCAAAACATCCTTGCGCAGGTGCGGCGCCCAAAACTGCACACAGTACTCCAGCTGCGGCCTCACCAATGCCCTATACAGCTGCAGCAAGACCTCCCTACTTTTATATTCAATCCCCTTCGCTATGAAGGCCAGCATCCCATTCGCCTTCCTGACCACCTGCTGCACCTGCAAGCTGGGTTTTTGCGACTCATGCACAAGGACCCCGAGGTCCCTCTGCACCGTCGCCTGCTGCAGTTTTTCGCCCCGTAAGTAATAGTCCTTCCTACCATTCCTCCTACCAAAGTGGACCACCTCACACTTGCCAACATTAAATTCCATTTGCCATTTCCTGGCCCATTCGCCCAGCCTATCTAGATCCTTCTGCAGACTCTCCACACCCTCCGCACAATTTGCCTTTCCCCCAATCTTGGTGTCATCAGCAAATTTCGACACCCTGCACTCGGTTCCCTCCTCCAGATCATCTATATAAATGGTAAATAGCTGAGGCCCCAGCACCGACCCCTGGGGCACCCCACTAGTCACCAACCGCCAATCCGAATAGCATCCATTGACCCCCACTCTCTGCCTCCTATTTGACAACCAATCCTCTATCCACGCTAACACCCTACCCCCAACTCCATGTCCCCTGACCTTCTGCAATAACCTCTTGTGAGGTACCTTGTCAAACGTCTTCTAGATGGTCTTGTTGTTCTTCTAGATGGTCGTGGGTTTGTAAGGTGATGCCTAAGGAGACTTGCTGAATTACTAAAGTGCATTTTGTGGATGCTACACACAGCTGCCCCCATTCGCTGGTAGTGGAAGAACAGAATGCTTTTAGAAAGGGTAGCCATCAAGGGTAGCTTTGTCTGGCATCTCGAGTACTTACGTAAAGCTACATTATGTTTCAGTAATAGTGGAAATATTACATTGTAATAAAGGAAACTTACTTAAAGCTACATTAGTAGTAATAGTAACAGTCTATGATGAAGGAAGCTCACACAAAGCTACATTACAGTAAAATAATAGTGGAAACATTCTGCAATGAACGAAACTTACGTAAAGCTACGTTACACTACAGTAATATGAACATAAGAACATAAGAAATAGGAGCAGGAGTAGGCCATCTAGCCCTTCGAGCCTGCCCCGCCATTCAATAAGATCATGGCTGATCTGTCATGGCTCAGTTCCACATTCCCGCCCTCTCCCCATAACCCTTAATCCCCTCTCTTATCAAAAACCCAACGACCCGCATCTTTAAAATATTTAGCGAAGCAGCCTCCACCACTTCAATGGGCAGAGAATTCCAGAGATTCACTACCCTTTGAGTGAAGGAGTTCTTCCTCAACTCTGTTCTAAACCGCCCCCCCCCCACCTTTATCTTGAGGCTGTGCCCCCTAGTCCTACTGTCCTTTCTGAGCGGGAAGAGCCTCTCCACCTCTATCCTATCCATCCCATTCATCATCTTATATGTCTCAATGAGATCTCCCCTCATTCTTCTAAACTCTAACGAGTACAAGCCTAGTTTATTCAGCCTCTCCTCACAGCTCAACCCCCTCAACTCCGGCATCAGCCTAATAAACCGCCTCTGCACTCCCTCACGGCACCCAAAACTGTGCACAGTACTCCAGCTGCAGCCTCACCAATGCCCTATATAGCTGCAGCAAGACCTCCCTACTTTTATATTCAATCCCCTTCGCTATGAAGGCCAGCATCCCATTAGCTTTCCTGACCACCTGCAGGCTGGGTTTTTGCGACTCATGCACAAGGACCCCGAGGTCCCTCTGCAGTTTTTCTCCACGTAAGTAATAATCCTTCCTACCATTATTCCTACCAAAGTGGACCACCTCACACTTGCCAACATTAAATTCCATTTGCCAGTTCCTGGCCCATTCGCCCAGCCTATCTAGATCCTTCTGCAGACTCTCCACACCCTCCGTGCAATTTGCCGTTCCACCAATCTTGGTGTCATCAGCAAATTTCGACACCATACACTCGATTCCCTCCTCCAGATTATCTATATAAATGGTAAATAGCTGAGGCCCCAGCACCGACCCCTGGGGCACTTCACTGGTCACCATCCGCCAATCCGAATAGCACCTTTTGACCCCCACTCTCTGCCTCCTATTTGACAACCAATCCTCTATCCACGCTAACACCCTACCCCCAACTCCATGCCTACTTATCTTCTGCAATAACCTCTTGTGAGGTACCTTGTCAGACACCTTCTGAAAATCAAGAAAGACCCCATCCACCGGCTCTCCTCTATCCACCACCCGAGACACATCCTCATAGAACTCCAGTAAATTTGTCAGACACAACTTCCCCTTAACGAAACCATGCTGCGTCCGCTCTATCAAGCAATTCCCCTCAAGATGCCTCGCTATTTCCTCCTTGATGACGGATTCTAACATTTTACTGACAACAGACGTTAAACTAACCGGCCTATAATTCCCTGCCTTTTGCCTGGCACCCTTCTTAAACAACGGCGTAACATTAGCCGTTTTCCAATCTTCCGGCACTTCCCCGGAATCCAGCGACGTTTGGAAGATAACCACCAAGGCATCCACTATCACCTCCGCCATTTCTTTCAGAACCCTCGGATGCATTCCATCCGGTCCTGGGGACTTGTCCACAATATGTTCCCTCCAGTCTGTCGAGCACCGCCTCTCTAGTAACAATAATGTCATCGAGACACTCCAGTCCGACCACCTTTCCATCGCTAACACCCAGCAAATTATACACGTCCTCCTCCGTGAAGACCGAAACAAAAAAGTTATTCAAGACCTCAGCCATTTCCCCATCTCCTACCACTAAGTCCCCCCTCTCATCCTCTAAGGGTCCAACGTTCACCCTAGCCAGCCTCTTCCTTTCTATATATTTATAAAAACTCTTGCTATCCTTTTTTATATTAAGCGCTAGCCCAGCTTCATAGTTTCTCCTACCCTTCTTTATCAACTTCTTTGTCAATCTTTGTTGACATTTAAACCTCTCCCAATCCTCTTCTCGCCCACTACTCTTAGCTACTCTGAACGCCTCGGCTTTTAATTTAACACTTTCCTTCACCTCCTTCGTTATCCACGGCTTATTACCTCTCCTCCTACGGTCCTTTTTGACCATCGGAATAAATTTCCGCTGAGCACCAAGAAAGATCTCCTTAAAGATCCTCCACTGCTCCTCAGCAGACCTACCTTCCAACACGCTCCCCCAGTCCACATTCGCCAATTCTTCTCTCATCCTACCGTACTTCCCTCTGTTCAAACAAAGGACGCATGTCCGGGAACCCACTTTCTCCTCCTCCATCTGCACCAGAAACTCCACCATACAATGATCACTCTCCCCAAGAGGATCCTTCACCGCCAGGTCCCTAATTCTACCCGCCTCATTACATAACACCAGATCCAAGACAGCTCGCTCCCTCGTCGGCTCCAACACGCACTGTTCAAGGAAACTATCCCGGCAGCATTCCAAGAACTCCTCCTTGAGCCCACCGCGTCCAATGTGGGTCGACCAATCAATTTGTAGATTGAAATCTCTCATAATTAAGACCGTTCCATTCCTGCACGCCGCACTTATTTGCGCGTTAACAGCCCGCCCCACCTCCAGATCATTATTTGGGGGCCTATAGACGACACCCACCAGCGTCTTCCTCCCTTTGCTGTTCCTAATCTCTCCCCACAACGCTTCCACTTTCTGCTCATTGGCTCCAATATCATCCCTTGCTACCACCCTGATGCTATCCTTAATCAGCAGAGCTACGCCCCCCCCTTTTTCCTCCCGCCCATCCTTCCTAAACACTTGATACCCCTGGACATTCAGCTCCCAGTCCCTGTCACCCTGCAGCCACGTCTCTGTAATGGCTACCAGATCATATCCATTAGTGCTGATCTGCGCCACCAGCTCATCCACTTTATTCCGAATGCTTTGTGCATTCAGATAAAGTGCCTTCATCCCAGCCTTCACCTGGACCCTATTTGCCGTATCGCCACCAACCATACTCACGCCCCCTACTCCCTTTATTGTTGGGACATCCTCGGCCTCTTCCCTTACCTGTACCCTCTCCTTAACTTTAGGCCCCGTAATGGCACCTACCCTCGCAACCACCCCCCCCCCCCCCCCCCCAATTAGTTTAAAGCCCTGTCTACAGTCCTCTTTACACGATTCGCCAGGACTCTGGTCCCAGCACGGTTCAGACCAACCCCATCCCGCCCGAACAGGTCCCACCTACCCCGATACTGATACCAATGCCCCATAAATTCAAACCCATTCCTCCCACACCAAACCCTGAGCCACCCATTCACTTCCTTGATCCTATCAATCCTATGCCCGTCTGCATTCAGTTCAGGCAGAAGCCCAGGGATAACCACCTTGTCGCTTCTACTTTTTAATTCCATTCCCAGCTTTTCATAGTCCCTCCTCAGATCTTCAGTTCTCATTTTGCCTACGTCGTTGGCACCCACATGTACCACCACGACCGGATTCTCACCCTCCCACTCCAGATTCCTCTGCAGCCCAGACGCGACATCCCGGACCCGAGCACCAGGCAGACATCACACCCTTCTGTGCACTTTGTCCTTGCGACAAAGGACAGTGTCAATACCCTTTACCCCACTATCCCCAATTACTACTACGTTCCTTTTCACCTTCTCCTTGCCTATGTCCTGCTGCATCACTGTACTGCGTGCAGTTTGCTCACCGACCTCACCTCCCTCGTTCTCGTCCAGACTAGAAGCAAGAGCCTCAAACCTGTTACGCAGATTGAGAGGCTGAGGCCTCCTCTCCCCACCCCCCTTCCTCCGCTCAGCAGCCCCCCCTTGTTCCTGACCCTTAGAGTTAGCCAGCCTAGGGGGGGTGGATGTCTCTTGCACCCCATTAACAATGGCACCCTCTCTCCCCCTGATGAGCCTCAGCGTCTGTAGCTCAGAGGCCAGCTCATCTGCCTTGAGCTGGAGCTCCTCCAGCAACCTGCACTTACTGCAGACATGGTCACTGGGAAGGACCCTGGGGTCCACCAGTTCCCACATCATACAGAAACAGCACATCACATACCCCTCCATTGTTCACTGTAGCAATGTTGAAAATTTCCCCACAAACTTATGTGGCCCTTTTTCTCCTTAGGCCCTTTTGGTCTTAAGCCCTAATACTCACTCTGCTTCCCTCTCACTCCGCTGCCCGCTGTCTACACCAGGCCTCCTTTTAAACCTGGCATTGTTTTAAAGCTTGCTCCCCCACCACTCCCTTCTCTCTACACCCTCAGAATTCTTAAAGCGGTAAATACAAAAAGCCCGCAAAAATGCTTTTAAATGATTTAAACAGTTCTACAAGGTAAGTTCTTACTACAAAGTGCTTTAAACTTATTTAAACAGGTTTTTAACAGGTAATTTCTTAAATGTCTCTCTGTGCTCCTTCACTCGTCTGCTCCAGCAAACAATGACACATCTTGTAATGAAGGAAACTTTCTTAGCGTTGTATTATAGCTAGAGTTACCAACCCTCCCATGATGTCCTGTTGTTTCCCTGAATTGAAGATTTATCTCCAGGATTCTGCTGCCATCGATCCAGAAGAAATATCACCTGGACATGAGAAACTGAGTTTATCATTTTTGGGAAAACAGAGGTGTTGGGAAATGACTGACTGTAAAATAAAATTAGCCAGTCACTTGTTAAAGGCTCTCTGTCATTTCCCAATTGGTTGGGAAGACAATACTGATGAGGATTGACATGTGCGTTGACCAATGGGTGGTGTCTGAGGGCAGGGTTTAGACTGTAAGAAGTCTCACAACACCAGGTTAAAGTCCAACCAGTTTATTTGATACTAAACCCTCAAGCTTTCGGAAACGCTGTTCTTCCACACCTTCCACATACCTGACGAAGGAACAGCGTTTCCGAAAGCTTGAGGGTTTACTATCAAATAAACTGGTTTGACTTTAATCTGGTGTTGTTAGACTTCTTACTGCGCTTACCCCAGTCCAACGCCGGCATCTCCACATCATGATGACCATCGGCGGGGTTCAGAGACAGGCAATCAGGTGTTGAATTCTCCAGGTTCAGGATCAATTTCAGTGCCTTCCCCAACTCCAGAAATAATCTCAACACAACACAGCCCTAATGAAGAAAACTGAAATCTGGGACTGCATCCATATCATGTCAGTGTAAATAGAGGCTGTAAGACCTTTCACACACTATTAATATTAGCACTCACATTTCCCACTGTCAGATGTCAGCATTGAACTGACAGCGAGCAATAGGACAGAGCAACATTTGTCTACTAGCTTATTACACCCAATTACAGCCCAATAAACACCATGAGCTGGTGACTCATTGGAGATGGTAACTCATTGTGTCCCCTTGTCAAAAGCTATTGGTAAAGTTAGGAGTCTGTGGACTGAATGTGGGGGAGAGTCTACACATTTGGCACAGATCAGGATCTCATCATCCTCACAGAACAGGATCAGCTTCTCCCCGTGTTCCTCACAGAGAGATTGCTCCCTCTCTGTGTCCCCATCTAGCTTCTCCTCGTGTTCCTCACAGAGAGATTGCTCGTTCCCTGTGTCCCCATCCAGCTTCTCCCCGTGTTCCTCACAGAGAGACTGCTCCCTCTCTGTGTCCCCATTCAGCTTCTCCCCGTGTTCCTCACAGAGAGACTGCTCCCTCTCTGTGTCCCCATCCAGCTTCTCCCTGTGTTCCTCCTCCAGTTGCCTGGTTTTCTCACAGAGATTCGCCAGCACCCTGTTACTGGTGAAACTTCTCCGGGGGAGAAGCTGCTGACATTCCGGGCAGGACACAGCCTGACGCTGCTTTCCCCAACACTTCTGGATACAGGATTTACAGAAGTTGTGCTCACAGACCAGCCGCACCGGCTCCACAAGCAGAGACTGACAGATGGAGCAGGTTAAATCCTCACTGAGCGATAGAAGTGGTTTACTGACGGCCATCTCCGTTGCTGCTCCTGCTTCTGTTATTCGCTGAACTTTCAGTTTCATTTCTCCCAGTTTAGCATGAAATTCCCTTAAAGGACGCTGTCGTCATGCAAATATATCTTTGAACGCCCATTACAAAACAACGGCCAAATTCTTGGATGTGGGAGTCGCGGATCGAAGACGAAAATCTGGAGAGAGGTCAGGATCAGCATTAACCCCTTCACTGCTGGCTGTAAAATATGTATGATGTGGAGATGTTGGCGTTGGACTGGGGTAAACACAGTGAGAAGTCTCACAACACCAGGTTTAAGTCCAACCAGTTTATTTGATAGTAAACCCACAAGCTCTTGGGGTTTGCCCCTTCGTCAAGTGAGTGGAGAGTTCTGGTCTCAAACGGAGCATATAAAAGGCACACACAGTTAACAGAATATTGATTAGAATGTGAGTCTTTACAGCTAATCTGCTTTTCAAGTCTTAAAGATGCAGACAGTGTGAGTGGAGATAGCACCAGACACAGGCTAAGGAGGTGTGTATTGTCTCCAGACAGGACAGTAACTGTCACTTACTGTCCTGTCTGGAGACAATACACTCACATTCTCTGCATCTTTAAGACTTGAATAGCAGGTGAGCTGTAAAGACTCACATTCTAATTAGTATTCTGTAAACTGTGTGTGCATTTTATGTGCTCTGTTTGAGACCAGAACTCTCCACTCACCTGATGAAGGGGCAAACCCCGACAGCTTGTGGATTTACTATCAAATAAACTGGTTGGACTTTAACCTGGTGTTGTCAGACTTATTACTGTGCTTACATCAGTCCAAAGCCCGTATTTCCATAAGAACATAAGAAATAGGAGCAGGAGTAAGAGATCTAGCCCTTCGAGCCTTCCCCACCATTCAATAAGATCATGGCTGATCTGAAGTGGCTCAGTTCCACTTTCCTGCTTTCTCCCCATACCTCTTAATCCCCTTGCCTACCAAAAACCTATCTACCCGCGTCTTAAATATATTTAGCGAGGTAGCCTCAACCACTTCAACGGGCAGAGAATTCCAGAGATTCACCACCCTTTGAGTGAAGAAGTTCCTCCTCAACTCCATTCTAAACTGCGCCCCCCCCCCCCTTATCTTGAGGCTGTGCCCTCTCATCCTGCTGTCCTTTCTGAGTGGGAAGAACCTCTCCACCTCTACCCTATCCATCCCTTTCATCATCTTATGCGTCTCAATGAGATCCCCCCCTCACCCTTCTAAACTCTAACGAGTACAAACCCAGTCTATTCAATCTCTCCTCATAAGCTAGCCCCCTCATCTCTGGTATCAGCCAAGTGAACCTTCTCTGCACTCCCTCCAAGGCCAATATATCCTTTCACAAATGCGGTAACCAAAACTGCACACAGTACTCCAGTTGCGGCCTGACCAGTACCCTGTACAGTTGCAGCAAGACCTCCCTGCTTTTATATTCAATCCCCCTCGCTATAAAGGCCAACATTCCATTCACCTTCTTGATCACCTGCTGTACCTGCAGACTGGGTTTTTGCGATTCGTGCACAAGGACCCCCAGGTCCCTCTGCACTGTAGCATGCTGCAGCCTTTCCCCCTTTAAATAATAATCCCTCCTACTATTATTTCTACCAAAGTAGATAACCTCACATTTGTTAATATTATATGCCATCTGCTAGGTCCTCACCCACTCACTCAGCCTATCCAGATCTCTCTGCAGACATAAGAACATAAGAACAAAAGAAATAGGAGCAGGAGTAGGCCATCTGGCCCTTGGAGCCTGCCCCGCCATTCAATAAGATCATGGCTGATCTGTCGTGACTCAGTTCCACTTTCCGGCCCTCTCCCCATAACCCTTAATCCCCTCTCTTATCAAAACCCATCAACCCGCTTCTTGAAAATATTTAGCGAGGCAGCCTCCACCACTTCAACGGGTAGAGAATTCCAGAGATTCACCACCCTTTGAGTGAAGAAGTTCCTCCTCAACTCCGTTCTAAAACGCCCCCCCTTTATCTTGAGGCTGTGCCCCCTATTCCTACTGTCTTTTTTGAGCGGGAAGAGTCTCTCCACCTCTATCCTATCCATCCCATTCATCATCTTATACGTCTCAATGAGATCTCCCCTCATTCTTCTAAACTCCAACGAGTACAAGCCTAGTTCATTCAGCCTCTCCTCATAGCTCAACCCCCTCAACTCCGGTATCAGCCTAGTAAACCTCCTCTGCACTCCCTCCAAGACCAAAATATCTTTGCGCAGGTGCGGCGCCCAAAACTGCACACAGTACTCCAGCTGCGGCCTCACCAATGCCCTATACAGCTGCAGCAAGACCTCCCTACTTTTATATTCAATCCCCTTTGCTATGAAGGCCAGCATTCCTGACCACCTGCTGCACCTGCAAGCTGGGTTTTTGCGACTCATGACTTTCCATGCCTTCCATGCAATTTGCTTTTCCATTCATCTTCGTGTCATCAGCAAATTTCATTACCCTATACTCAGCCCCTCCTCCAGATCATCTATATAAATGGTAAACAGTTGAGGCCCCAGCATCGATCCCTGTGGCACTCCACTAGTCACCAACTGCCAACCAGAATAGCACCCATTGATTCCAACTCTGCTTCCTATTAGACATCCAATCCTCTATCCACGTTAACACCTTACCCCCAACTCCGTGCACCCTAACCTTTTGCAGCAACATTTTGTGAGGCACCTTATCAAACGCCTTCTGGAAATCTAAAAACACCACATCCACTGGTTCCCCTCTGTCTACTGCACTAGTCACATCCTCATAGAACAAATTAGGTAAACATGACTTCCCCTTCACGAATCCGTGCTGCATCTGCTGATCAAACCGTTCTTTTCTAGGTGTCTCGCTATTTCTCCTTTGATGACGGATTCTAGCATTTTTCCAACTACGGATGTTAGACTAACCAGCCTATAACTCCCTGCCTTTTGTCTGCTACCTTTTTTAAACAGCAGCATAATATTAGCCGTTTTCCAATCTTCCGGCACTTCCCCAGATTCCAGCGAATTTTGATAAATAATTACTAAGGCACCTTACTATCACCTCTGCCATTTCTTTCCGAACCCTGGGATGCATTCCATTCAGTCCGGGGTCTTGTCTACCTTCAGTCCCATTAGTCTATCAAGCACTATCTCTCTAGTGACAGTAATCGCATTCAGGCCCTCATCTCCTACTAACCCTCTATCTTTAATATTCAGCAAGCTATTTGTGTCCTCCTCCATGAAGACCGACACAAAAAACTTATTTAAAGCCTCAGCCATTTCCTCGTCACCCACCGCTAAATCCCCCCTCTCGTCCTCCAAGAGTCCAACATTCTCTCTAGCCACTCTTCTTCTTTATATATTTGTAAAAACTTTCACTATCATTCTTTATATTTAAAGCTAGTTTAGCTTCATGCTCTATCTTTCCTTTCATTATCGCTTTCTTAGTCATTCTTTGTTGTTTTTTAAATCTTTCTCAACCTTCTAATTGCCCACTACTTTTAGCCACTCTGAATGCATCAGCTTTTAATTTCCTTCAATAACCACGGCTGGTTATCTCTTCTCCTACAGTCCTTCTTTACCATTGGAATATATTTCTGCTGAGCACCGAAAAAGATCTCCTTAAAAATCCTCCACTGTTCCTCAGCTGTCCTACCAACCAATCTACATTCGCCAATTCCGCCCTCATGTTATCATACTCCCCTCTGTTCAAACAGAGGACACAGGTCCGGGACCCTACTTTCTCATCCTCCATCTGTATCAGAAATTCAACCGTACTGTGATCACTCGTCCCAAGAGGATCCCTCACAAGAAGATCTCTAATTCTACCTGCCTCGTTACACAATGGCAAGATGGAGTACAGAAAAGATGTGGAGATGGCGGCATTGGACTGGGGTAAGCATGGTAAGAAGGCTCACAACTCCAGGTTAAAGTTCAACAGGTTTATTTGGTAAAACAAGCCACAAGTTTTCAGAGCGCTGCTCCTTCATCAGGTGAGTGGGTCTGTCTATGTCCCTGCTTCTCTCTCCGCGTTCTCTCTGCATGTCTGTATGTGTGTCTCTCTCGGTCTTTGTGTGTCTCTTCACTGTGTGTGTGTGTGTGTGTGTGTGTGTGTGTGTGTGTGTGTGTGTGTGTGTGTGTGTGTGTGTGTGTGTGTTGGTCTCACACCTGTGGTGCTCACTGGGGATATGATCAGAGTTAGGAGATGCATGATGGCGACCAGTCAGTCCATCTCTCTTCCTGGTGTCAATCAGGAATGGGAGGGGTAGGTTCTGCCTCTGAGTGTCATTGTACGGATGTTATGGGCTTTTTCTAGATGGGGACAACCCCTCCCCATACACAACCACCCATTCCCATTACCCTCCCATCTTGATATAATTGGATCCTGATGAATTTGGCCTCACTCTTTGACCCACCACGCAGTGTGTGTCACCTTCCCCCACCTCCACCCAGGTCGTGTGAGTTGGCACAGTGAGGGAACTTTGCGTGAAATCATGATCTTGGAATCCATTAACATTGCTGAACTAGAGCCAGATACAAAGAACAAAGAAAGAAGTATAGCACAGGTACAGGCCCTTCAGCCCCTCCAAGCCCATGCCAATCATAATACCCAGATAAACTAGAGAAAAACATCTTCTGCCCTTACTTGGTCTGCATCCCTCTACTCCCTCTCTATTCATGTACCCATCCAAAGGCCTCTTAAATGTTGTTCATGTGCCTGCTTCCACAACCTTCTCTGGCAGTGCACTCCAAGCACCCACCACTCTTTGCATGAAAATCTTCCCCCGCACATCTCCCTTAAATTTTTCCCCTTTCATCTTGAACCTGTGCCCCCTTGTAATGAACACTTGAACTCTGGGGAGGAGAAGCCTCTGACTATCCACTCCTCCCCATTTCTAAGTATCAATCCCAATCTAATCCCACTGCCCTGCTCTCCCGAGATCCCTGATTCAATCCTAAATTAATCCCACCCCTCCACTCTCCCTCCATCCATTTCAATCCCAAATTAACCCCACATACTTTCTATATCCCTGTTTTAGTCCCAACTAAGTCCACTGTCCCACTCTCTCCCTGTGGTCCTGTACAAATCTCAAACTAGTCCCACTGCTGCACTCTCTCCCCATAGCCCTAAATGAATCTCAAACTAATCTCACTGCCCCACTCTCTCCCTTTAGCCCTTTATCAATCTCAAACTAATCTCACTGCCCCACTCTCTCCCCATAGCTCTAAATGAATCTCAAACTAATCTCACTGCCCCACTCTCTCCCCATATCCCCTATCAATCTCAAACTAGTCCCACTTCCCTACTCTCTCCCCATGTTCATATTTCCCTTCTTCTTGTTTTCCCTTATCACTTGCTTCAATGTCATAGCCTTCCTGTCCCAGGATTCATCGTCCTCCAGCTCTGTACGCTGATAGTTCACTCTTGTGGGGAGGTGGGGGGTCAGGTACATTTGGAGGGGGGTGGATACAGTACCAGCACTGACTAAGCCATGAGCTCAATGAACCCTCACTGTGCCTGTATCCTGCACATTTACATACGTAGACGTGTCACTTGCCCTGGCACTGCTAGTTAGCTGTGGCTGCCACTTTCTCCTGAGGGAGAGTGAGGGAAGTGCGATCCATGAGTTTGAGGCACAACGTGTTTGAGGGATGGGCCTCCTGCAGTTGAACAGCTGGCAGCATGGGCCAGTCGTGAGGCAGGAGATCAGATGCACACATTGTAGAGAAATGGAGCACAGCACAGGAAAATCAATCTCTGACCAGGAAATAAGATATGACAAAACAAAACTGGTAAACTAGTAATACAGAGTCACATAGGACAACAGAATCCTACAGTACAGAAAGAGGCCATTCAGCCCATCAACCCTGCACTGACATCAATCCCACTCAGGCCCTCTACCCATAACCCTAAGTATTTATCTTGCTGGACTCCCTGACACTCAGGGGCAATTTAGCCCAGCCAATCAGCCTAACCCACATATCTTTGGACATGGAACTAACAGTTAAGTACAGAGGTCTGATGGAAGGTCATTGGTCTGAAATATTCACTCTATCCCACTTGTCACGCATACAGTAGCAATTTCTAATGTCCAGCATCTGCAGTGTTTTGCTTTTACAATGCAGATATAAATATAATCGAGAGATATGCAATGCTGGATTTAAACTTGAGCTTGCCTTGTGAGGAACTGGTGATGCAGAGGTATCGTCACTGGACAAGTCATCCAGACACTCAGGGTAATGCTCTGGGGACCAAGGTTTGAATCCCACCACGGCAAATTGTGGAATTTGAATTCAATAAAGATTGCTATTAAAAATCTAATAGTGACGATTCTTGTAAAAGCCTATCTGGTCTGGCCTACATGTGATTGCAGACCCATGGCAACGTGGTTGACTCTTAAATGGCCCAGTATGTCAATCAGTTGGCATGCTGGGCCATTGGGGATGGATCAGTGACTCCCACAGCCCACACAATAATAAAATACAGTAGTTATTCGCGGCCGAGGCATGTGAAATTGGAGAGAAAAGAATGGATTTGCAAGAGTTACGATCCATATGAATGCAACAGAACTGCCTCAGGAAGTTCTCCCCTCTCAATGATAGTGGTAAAAGTGACGATTGATGAATAGGTACAATAAATTAGTGGTCCAGGACCTCCATCGCAAGTCGTTTACATTTTTAAAGTTTTGTCACCTCGCTCCCCAGTTTCAAGATGATTTGTTGCTGAAGCAACCCCCCCCACCCCCTCCCCCTCACCCGCCGACTGGGAAGTCAAAAACTTGCACCAATTGAGGAAGTTTCAACAGTGTCACAGTCTCACCTGACAGACTCCAGTATTTAACCCCGTGCTGTACCTATACTGGGAGTGTTTGATGGGGACAGTGTCGAGGAAGCTTTACTCTGTATCTAACCCTATGCGGTACCTGTCCTGGGAGTGTCTGATGGAGACAGTGTAGAGGGTGCTTTACTCTGTATCCTGTGTTGTATCTGGCCTGGTCATGTTTGACATGGCTAGTATAGAGGGAGGTTGACTCCATTTGTACTCTTTGAAACAGGGTGTGTGTGAGTAAAAAGTGACTGGATTGTAACAAACAAGAGAGTGAGAGTGTGAGTGACAAGGTGGAGGTGGACAGGTTGTTTACTCTTGTGGAAGAATCTAGAACCAGGGATCACTGTTAAAAATATTGTGGACAAGTCCCCAGGACCGGATGGAATGCATCCGAGGGTTCTGAAAGAAATGGCGGAGGTGATAGTGGATGCCTTGGTGGTTATTTTCCAGACGTCGCTGGATTCCGGGGAAGTGCCGGAAGATTGGAAAACGGCTAATGTTACGCCGTTGTTTAAGAAGGGTGCCAGGCAAAAGGCGGGGAATTATAGGCCGGTTAGTTTAACGTCTGTGGTAAGTAAAATGTTAGAATCCGTCATTAAGGAGGAAATAGCGAGGCATCTTGAGGGGAATTGCTTGATAGGGCGGATGCAACACGGTTTCATTAAAGGGAAGTCGTGTCTGACAAATTTACTGGAGTTCTATGAGGATGTGTCTAGGGCAGTGGATAGAGGAGAGCCGGTGGATGTGGTCTTTCTGGATTTTCAGAAGGCGTTTGACAAGGTACCTCACAAGAGGTTATTGCAGAAAGTCAGGGGACATGGAGTTGGGGGTAGGGTGTTAGCGTGGATAGAGGATTGGTTGTCAAATAGGAGGCAGAGAGTGGGGGTCAATGGATGCTATTTGGATTGGCGGTTGGTGACTAGTGGGGTGCCCCAGGGCTCGGTGCTGGGGCCTCAGCTATTTACCATTTATATAGATGATCTGGAGGAGGGAACCGAGTGCAGGGTGTCGAAATTTGCTGATGACACCAAGATTGGGGGAAAGGCAAATTGTGAGGAGGGTGTGGAGAGTCTGCAGAAGGATCTAGATAGGCTGGGCGAATGGGCCAGGAAATGGCAAATGGAATTTAATGTTGGCAAGTGTGAGGTGGTCCACTTTGGTAGGAGGAATGGTAGGAAGGACTATTACTTACGTGGTGAAAAACTGCAGCAGGCGACGGTGCAGACGGACCTCGGGGTCCTTGTGCATGAGTCGCAAAAACCCAGCTTGCAGGTGCAGCAGGTGGTCAGGAAGGCGAATGGGATGCTGGCCTTCATAGCGAGGGGGATTGAATATAAAAGTAGGGAGGTCTTGCTGCAGCTCTATAGGGCATTGGTGAGGCCGCAGCTGGAGTACTGTGTGCAGTTTTGGGCGCCGCACCTGCGCAAGGATATTTTGGCCCTGGAGGGAGTGCAGAGGAGGTTTACTAGGCTGATACCGGAGTTGAGGGGATTGAGCTACGAGGAGAGGCTGAATAAACTAGGCTTGTACTCGTTAGAGTTTAGAAGAATGAGGGGAGATCTCATTGAGACGTATAAGATGATGAATGGGATGGATGGGATAGAGGTGGAGAGACTCTTCCCGCTCAAAAAAGACAGTAGGACTAGGGGGCACAGCCTCAAGATAAAGGGGAGGCGGTTTAGAACAGAGTTGAGGAGGAACTTCTTCACTCAAAGGGTGGTGAATCTCTGGAATTCTCTGCCCGTTGAAGTGGTGGAGGCTGCCTCGCTAAATATTTTTAAGAAACGGGTTGATGGATTTTTGATAAGAGAAGGGATTAAGGGTTATGGGGAGAGGGCGGGAAAGTGGAGCTGAGCCACGACAGATCAGCCATGATCTTATTGAATGGCGGGGCAGGCTCGAAGGGCCAGATGGCCTACTCCTGCTCCTATTTCTTATGTTCTTATGTTTGACAAAGATAAGGAGAAACCTTTTTCGATCAGAGGGTCATGAGTCTCTGGAACTCTCTTCCTCAAAAGGCATTGAAAGCAGAGTCTTTGAATATTTTTTAGGCAGAGCTGGGTAGAATCTTGATTAATCGGAGGCAGGTGGTGTGAAAGGTTATTGGGAGGTCGACAGGGAATGTGGGGTTGAAGTTACAATCAGACCAGTCATGATCATGTAGAATGTTGGAGCAGGCTCCAGAGGCTGAGTGGCCTACTCCTGCTCCTAATTCATACGTTTTTATGTATGAAGCAGACATAAGGATCTCTGGCTCTATTCTGTACTAAGGGAGAATGGGAGTGTGTACTTGTTGGCAGGCAGGGATAGGGAAAATCCTGGAACGTGGGCATAAACTGATCCCGAGCTGCATTGAGATGTAATGATTTATGTTCGCAGAAGGAGCATTTAGGTAAATTTAGACTTGATTTAATTACTGCATCCTAAATTAACCTTTAAACTGTTCAAGTTCTACAGATGTAACAATCGGGCAAAGACTCAGACAGTGAATTAGCAAATAACAAAGTTTATTGAACATACGCAAAAGAAAACAACATTATACTTTTCAATTAACTAAAGACTAATCTATTTACTAATAAACAGAAAGAAAAGGTATACTTGAATATGGCAGAAGAAAGAGACAGATTGTTGAAGCTTTTTAATCTTTTTAGATCAAAGAGTTGATTGGCCTCATTTGAATTCCAATTAGAACCCTGGCAGTTAACTGTTCCCTGGTGCACAATGGAGTGAACCCATCTGGTTCACTAATGTCCTTTCAGAAAGAAAATCTGAAGTCCTTTTCTGGTCTGTCCCACATGTCACGCCAGATCCACAGCAATGCATTTGACTTTTAAATGATTTGATTCTGAATTACTTATCATTCAATTCCACAGTAATTCAGGTACTTTCTTCTAATGCAAACGTTTCATTCTCGCGATGATTACTGGACATCACGATAGTAACATAGCTGATTGATTAGTAACATCAATATGGCTTGTTTTTTGATCTACACTAATTTGATCTACCTGATTTTGTTTAAAAGTTTCTATTAATGGGCAAGTTAAGCAGTTAACTTAAGTCCTATTAAAGTTAAATTGAATTGCCAGGAAGGCCTAAATGGGGTTTGGTGAAGGGAGTGCTATGGGATAGGGGTTAAATTCCTGCTACTTTCGACTCATGGGCAGCACTGAGAAGGCAATTCTTATTTGATTTGACTGCTGCCATCTCAATTTAGCTCCCAGGAATGTCTCAGGAAGCAGTATTAAATTTCATTAGGATTCCCAATGACACTGAGAGAGGGACACAAACAAGCCCATGATGTGACAGGCTGCCACATTAATGTATCTGCGGTGGGCTACAGGGCTGACACATCATGACACTGTAGTTCTAAGTTCCTGGTCCTCTCCCACCCCTCATTGGAGAAGGGCGGGAAAAATATTGATCCCCATTTTTCTGCAAGTTCTCACACGAGGTTAGAAAGCTACTGTTCAAAATGAAGCAGTTTAAGGGGGACAGCATTTTCATCACACGACCCAACCCAAAAATAAGGGAAGAGTTTCTCAGTGAATGTGTCCGTGAAAGTGTAGAGGATGGACATATCATCAGCATTGTAAAAGGTCACCTGTCCACCCTCATAGTCCAGGAAAACTCCAATGTTCCTGGGATTCTCACTGGGGGTTAGGGGGTCTGATGATATTTCAATAGCTCCATATTCATTCCCATTTCTCAGCCACACAGCCCAGTAACCAGCTTCAGAATCCAGTGTTATCGGTCCCTTCCTATTGGCCAACTCTCTGGCCACACCCAGTGCCCACTCAGTCTTGTCCCCAACCTCCACCTCCCAGTAATGTTTCCCCGATGTGAATCCCTCTGATCCCAGGACACAGCAACACACATCAAATCTCTCCGGATTATCAGGAACTTGTAATTCTGTGTCACTGAGTCTCACGCTGGTCAGGTCCTCAGACAGCACCAAGTTACGATGGGCTGTGTTTGGGTCCAGTGTCAGTGGGGCTGTAAGGGAACAAATTAAAAAGAGATCAGGTTAAATATTGTAACATGGGAAGGTGCATGGATACAGAATATTATCCGATATCTTTACAAAGGACAAGTGCCAACTCCATAGTTCAATATCAGAAAGTATTATAGACTGGGCAACGTGTACGTAAATAAAAGTAAAATACTGCATTGCTGGAAATGTGAAATAAAAACAGAAAATACTGAATAAACTCAGCATCTGTGCAGCAAAATTAATTTAGAGTTTTGGATCTAAATGTCCTTTCTATCCCAAAGTTTAACTCTATTTCCCTCCAGAAATATTCCATGGTGTACAGTTAGACATATTTCCAGATTCCAGTGTGTACAGTGAACAGATATTACAGACTGGGTATGGTGTACAGTTAGATATATTCCCAGACTCCAGTGTGTACAGTGAACAGATATTACAGACTGGGTATGGTGTACAGTTAGATATATTCCCAGACTCCAGTGTGTACAGTGAACAGATATTACAGACTGGGTATGGTGTACGGTTAGATATATTCACAGACTCCAGTGTGTATAGTGAACAGATATTACAGACTGGTATGGTGTACAGTTAGACATATTTCCAGACTCCAGTGTGTACAGTGAACAGATATTACAGACTGGGTATGGTGTACGGTTAGATATATTCCCAGACTCCAGTGTGTACAGTGAACAGATATTACAGACTGGGTACAGTGTACAGTTAGATATATTCCCAGACTCCAGTGTGTACAGTGAACAGATATTACAGACTGGGTACAGTGTACAGTTAGATATATTCCCAGACTCCAGTGTGTACAGTGAACAGATATTACAGACTGGGTATGGTGTACAGTTAGATATATTCCCAGACTCCAGTGTGTACAGTGAACAGATATTACAGACTGGGTACGGTGTACAGTTAGATATATTCCCAGACTCCAGTGTGTACAGTGAACAGATATTACAGACTGGGTACGGTGTACAGTTAGATATATTCTCAGACTCCATTGTGTACAGTGAACAGATATTACAGACTGGGTATGGTGTACAGTTAGATATATTCCCAGACTCCAGTGTGTACAGTGAACAGATATTACAGACTGGGTATGGTGTACAGTTAGATATATTCCCAGACTCCAGTGTGTACAGTGAACAGATATTACAGACTGGGTACAGTGTACAGTTAGATATATTCCCAGACTCCAGTGTGTACAGTGAACAGATATTACAGACTGGGTACGGTGTACAGTTAGATATATTCCCAGACTCCAGTGTGTACAGTGAACAGATATTACAGACTGGGTACAGTGTACAGTTAGATATATTCCCAGACTCCAGTGTGTACAGTGAACAGATATTACAGACTGGGTATGGTGTACAGTTAGATATATTCCCAGACTCCAGTGTGTACAGTGAACAGATATTACAGACTGGGTACGGTGTACAGTTAGATATATTCTCAGACTCCATTGTGTACAGTGAACAGATATTACAGACTGGGTATGGTGTACAGTTAGATATATTCCCAGACTCGTGTGTACAGTAAACAGATATTACAGAGTGGGTACAGTGTATGGTTAGATATATTCCCAGACTCCAGTGTATACAGTGAACAGATATTACAGACTGGGTATGGTGTACAGTTAGATATATTCCCAGACTGCATTGTGTACAATGAACAGATATTACAGACTGGGTACAGTGTACAGTTAGATATATTTCCAGACTCCAGTGTGTACAGTGAACAGATATTACAGACTGGGTGTGGTGTACAGTTAGATATATTTCCAGACTCCAGCGTGTACAATGAACAGATATTACAGACTGGGTACGGTGTACAGTTAGATATATTCCCAGACTCCAGTGTGTACAGTGAACAGATATTACAGACTGGGTACAGTGTACAGTTAGATATATTCCCAGACTCCAGTGTGTACAGTGAACAGATATTACAGACTGGGTACGGTGTACAGTTAGATATATTCCCAGACTCCAGTGTGTACAGTGAACAGATATTACAGACTGGGTACGGTGTACAGTTAGATATATTCCCAGACTCCAGTGTGTACAGTGAACAGATATTACAGACTAGGTACGGTGTACAGTTAGATATATTCCCAGACTCCAGTGTGTACAGTGAACAGATATTACAGACTGGGTACGGTGTACAGTTAGATATATTCCCAGACTCCAGTGTGTACAGTGAACAGATATTACAGACTGGGTACGGTGTACAGTTAGATATATTCCCAGACTCCAGTGTGTACAGTGAACAGATATTACAGACTGGGTACGGTGTACAGTTAGATATATTCCCAGATTCCAGTGTGTACAGTGAACAGATATTTCAGACTGGGTGTGGTGTACAGTTAGATATATTCCCAGACTCCAGTGTGTACAGTGAACAGATATTACAGACTGGGTACGGTGTACGGTTAGATATATTCCCAGACTCCAGAGTGTATAGTGAACAGATATTACAGACTGGGTATGGTGAGATATATTCAGATATTTTATCAGACTCCTGTGTGCAAAGAACAGCTCTTGGATCAGGTACTTGGTGCTGCTGCCACAGTGATCTGGATCAGTTACAGACAGCACCTTCAAGAGAGGGAGGATGAGAGTCGGAAACTGTACAGAAAGCAAGCACAAAGTTGGGAAGTTTCTTACTGTTATGAAGCAGAAGTTGATCCCTCTGAGAAGTAACACTTAACCACTCAAAGAGAAGTATCTCACCTCATAATTTGTTAAAAATGTATGAGAAATAGTTCGATCTGCTCTTCAGCAACTTTTAGTGGTTAAATCAAAATAACTACCTGAGACTGTATAATCAACAAATAACACTTTATTTATCTAACAGTGAACAGATTAACAAAAATATTAATAAACCGATTAAAATCACAATTCTAATGGAATGCTGTTTAGATAATATAATTCCTATTATTAAAAAAAATATGGGATTTTTGTCACACTTAATTACAACCAGGTTTTTGTATTTTCTGGAATTTGTTGTCTTCTTTCTTCTGTCAGAAACCTCTGTCTTCTTTTGAGTACCTTTGCCATTCAGTTGAGGCTTTGAGCTAAAATCTATTCGCTGTGATAGAGATAGTTGCTGTGTCAGAGAGCACCTGCTGCATCTCTCTGGATCTGAGACCTGTCGCTCATACCCCTGATGTCATACCAACATCCCCACAATAGGATTGGTTCTCATTACCAAAACATCAAATTTAAATCTAATAGCGAAGTGCCTAGTTTAAACTGATTGGGCTAAATTCAAAATACACCCTGTTGTCTTGGCAACACTACTGCCTGGCCTCTCGATACAATGTTTCAGTCTGTGTACTGCAGGCACAGCACCTCTCCTTTTTTAACTCTAAATACAGAAAAAAACCTACCTTTTAAAGGGACCATGCAATTTTACAATTTTTAAATAATTTTACAAACAGCAACTTTGCAACACTTACCTGGAGAGATGATCTGTTTAATTTCCTCCCACACTGCATGGAGTAAGGGGCCTTGAAATCCAGTGTAATTCCATCTTGGTATTTCCAGAATATTTGCATCTTCACTTTCATAATATGAGGTCAATTCACCTGAATACTGGATTTCATTGTTATCTTCCCAATATGTATATTCACTTTCAGAGTATAGGCTTAATTCATCTAAGTACTGGATTTCATTGTTATCTCCTTTATCTTCATCTCTGATCTGTTTTATTGCCTTCAATACTGCATCAAGGAATGGGCTTTGGTACCCTGTGTACTTCTCTGTTGGAAACTCCCGCATAACCTCATCTTCACTTCCCTCTGCAACTTTCTCCAGGTAGCTGTGTGAATGGGATTGATTTAATCACTCTCTGCTGGATACAGACTGTGATCACAGTGTAAAACTGTATGAATTTGGATTAGATACTCACCTTTCTCTCAATCTTTTCAGTTCCTGCAGCACAAAGAATCAGAAGTATTTTAATAAATATAGAAGCTGCTGTTTAGAGTGTAATTTTAAATGATGTAGAATCAGTGACTTTAGTTAAATATGAAGCAATTTGGGTAGAGTTTGCAATGTACTTCCACAACTCTTACCTTACTTTCCCATCCATTGACTCTGTCTATACTTCCCACTGCCTCAGCAAAGCAGTCAGCATAATTAAGGACTCCATGTACCCTGGACATTCTCTCTTCCAACTTCTTCCATCAGGAAAAGATCCAAAAGCCTGAGAACATGTACCAACCGACTCAAGAACAGCATCTTGCCTGCTGCCATCAGAGTTTTGAGTGGACCTACCTTGCATTAAGTTGATTTTTCTCTACACTCTAGCTATGACTGTAATACTACATTCTGAACTCTCTTCTTTCCTTCTCTATGAATGGTATGCTGTGTCTGTATAGCATGCAGGAAACAATACTTTTCACTGTGCACTAATACATGTGACAATGATAAATCAAATCAAACTCAAAATCAAAACCTCCAACCCCAAATGCACCCACACTGTTTCACCTGAAAACCTGAAGAATCAATGACCCTCATAAGACCAGCACCCATGGGACTCAACCCCAATGTGTCAGTGCTCTCAGCACCAGCACCCATGGGACTCAAATGGAACACATGGCTACACTGGGGATCAATAATCATGGAACAATACTTCACCCATTCAAACAAAGGGAAGTAGGAAAGAAATATGAAAGGAGATGACCTTTATTTGAAAAGAGAGAACCTCTGTAACTCCATTTGAGATATTTAGATGCTGACTGAACTGATACAGTAATCTGGTAATCACTGTTAATGTTGTAACATTAATAAGGGTTAGAGCAACAGGACAAGATTAATTCTTTGCCCTCACTCAGCTGATCTGAATCATAAAGGGATTTTCAGCAACAATAGTTTGTAACTGGAAAGTACACACAGCTGGGAGTTCTCCACTGTCCAGTTCAAACCCAAAATCCTATCACATCAAGACTTCTGTTTCTGTTTTCTCTGCAGCCAGTGTGAAGTGAGACAGTGTGGGACAGCTTCCTCAAACACTCCCAAACTCAATCCTGACTGAGACCTCAGTTATGCTGCACACTGTGTATTGTTGTGATGGTGATTAAACCCAATTATAAAGTTTTTATACTTAAAGCAACTGTTTGGGGATTGGGTTATAAAGAGTCACCTGGAGAAAGGAGATATTGTCTTGCTGCTCATTGTCTGCAGAAAGGTTAGTCAGTTCATCACAAAGCATCTGTGCGTCTTCCATCTTTCTCAGGTTCTCCTCCATCAGTTGCTTATCTTCCTCCTTTTGCCTCCTCAGCTCTTCGATTAAATGTTTCTCTTTGATTTCAAGATATTGATGGATTTTGGTAAATTGTGCAGAGATGTCTTGCTCCAGGGATCCAGTGAGTTGCTATGACAGTGAGAGAGATTGTTTAAACAGCAGGTTGTTAAAGAGTTTCAGTGTTGAAAGGGAACTGGAGTCATACTCACCTCCAGTTCTGAAATCTCCCTCTGCTGCTGCTGTTTCAATTTATTTAATTTATTCTTATCATCCTCTGTGATAGCAATCGATATCAATTTGTCCTGAAATTGAATCAGATCAGAGCATAATCCACTGTAATGTCTACTGTTGTATCACAAACTAGTGAGGGTCTAGTTTCCTATAACCCAGGGAAGGAACAGCATGTAAACAGAAGGCAGAAGTGATAGAACTGTGGGCTCGAATTGCACAACAGAGAAATTGGGCGGGATTTTCCATAAAATATTCAAAGCTTCATAATGGCAAGAAAACAGGCAGTCAGTGCCCATTGAACGACACAGAGGCCAATGCTGGAAGATTAACTACCTTGTTTGGCAGCAAGGGTGAGAGTCCACTTTGTCTGGGCATCAAACCTGTCTGTCACACCTCCAGTGTCCATGTTGAGCCATGCCTTGACACCGTGTGGCCCTGTGCACCTGAACCCCCAGCACCTTCCTCCAACCTCTCTGGCACCCCTCGTTAGAACCCGTGCCGACCGAGGCACAGCCCGACGCACTCCACAACCGACCCAAGCCCCGACATCCATCCACCTTCCAGCCATCAGACATTCAATCCCCACCCCTTCTGTCCCCACGGGAGGAGTTGGCCCATAACCACTGGAATGGGAGAACATAAGAAATAGGAGCAGGAGTAGGCCATCTAGCCCCTCAAGCCTGCCCCACCATTCAATAAGATCATGGCTGATCTGAAGTGGATCAGTTCCACTTTCCCGCTTTCTCCCCATAACACTTAATCCCCTTGCCTACAAAAAACCTATCTATCCGTGTCTTAAATATATTTAGCGAGGCAGCCTCCACCACTTCAAGGGTCAGAGAATTCCAAAGATTCACCACCCTTTGCGTGAAGAAGTTCCTCCTCAACTCCATTCTAAACTGATGCAGTTCCCAAGCTGCGAATCTTCACTCTGTTCAAGGAGCGAGCACTTCATTGCAGAGTAAGCTTCACACTCATTTTGGGTGTGATGTGGCTCTCACCATTGGAAAAAGGCTGGGATGCTAGCTCCTGGCACGATTTGCACCTGGCACGATTTATTTCTTTTACCATCTCACATTATTTTCCCAGCTGGCCACACTGATCGCTGGGCAAACCCATCATCAATGGACAAAAGGGGGAGCGTGGTGTGAAAATCATTGTAAGCTTCTAATTTAATCAAAAATCAATTAGTTATTTCATATAAACATAAAGCAAAATTGATCATTTAACAGTCAATTAAATTATGTACAATTGATTAATCAGATCTTGGGGAGAATTTTAAAATTAAATTATAATAATACCAATAGGTTCTGAATTTATCAATAAATTGAGATCTGTGTTATGTAGGTGTTAAGAGTTGAGTAAAACCATTTAAATTATACAATAAAATGTCAGCACAAGGGGGGCAATTGACAACTGAGTCGCTGGTGAGTGTTTATTTATTCAAGCCTTAGCATTATTTCTGTTAATTCAATTAATAGTTTAATAAATAGAGGGATGGCAGGTACTCTCGGAACTGTCACGTGGGAACTCCAAGTTACTGCCCCAGTCCTGCATAGCCACATGTGCAGGAAATCTCTTCAGCTGTAGTAGCTGAGTTGACAGGTTTCACACATTGAGCAGCAATTGCTGTCACTGCATTGCGCTGTCAAGGCTAAGAGTTAACTTGTTTCTGGATGCAGTCACCCTACAATCTTAAGCATGTACTAGCAGAGCAAGGGTAGGTTACTGTCACACTATTGTAGATGATCTGACAGGTAGTTGAGATGGACCCTGAATGTATCCCATTCCCCAATCTGCCCTCCTTACTTGGACTGTTTGACATGTGATTCCAGATCCACAACAATGTTGTCTCTTCTTAAACACCCTCTGAAAAAGCCTAGTGAACCATGCAGTGCAAGGCCATTTAGGGATGGGCAATAAATGCTGGCCCCACTAGTGACAGCCATATCCCATGAATGAATAAAAAATAAACTGGGGATACATCTCTCTAGAATAGGAGAAAAAAATTCAGAGACCCCCTGGATGGGGCAGCATAGGGACACAGTTGTTAGCACAGTTGTCTCACAGTGCCAGAGACCCAAGTTTGATTCCGGCTTTGGGTCACTGTCTGTATGGAGTTTACATGGTATTTCCATGTCTGTGTGGATTTCCTCCAGGTGCTTCAGTTTCCTCCCACAATCCAAAAGACGTGCTGTTTCGGTGCATTGGCCATGCTGAATTGCCCGTTAGTATCCAAAGATGATTAGGTTAGGGAGATTAGCCATGGTGAATGCACACACTTACAGGGATAGAGTGTGGGGTTCACCTGGGTTAGATGTTTTGGAGAGTTGGTGGACCACGTGGCCTCTTTCTGCACTAAAGGGATATGATTCTACGAGAGAGAATGAAAGAAGGTTTTTGCACAGGAATAAAAAATGCTTAGGCTCTGACCAAGGGCACAAGAAACTGAAAAGGGGGTTGTGAATGTTATCCAATCCATCACATAAACCAGCATCCCATCCATTCACTCCGTCTACACTTCCCGCTGCCTCGGCAAAGCAGCCAGCATAATTATAGACCCCAGGCACCCCAGACATTCTCTGTTTCATCTTTTTCCATCAGGAAAAAGATACAAAAGTCTTAGGTCACGTACCAACCGATTCAGGAACAGCTTTCCTGCTGCCATCAGACTTTTGAATGGACTTACCTTGCATTTTCCTACACCCCAGCTATGAATGTAACATTACATTCTGCACTCTCTCATTTCTTTCTCCCCATGCCACAGTGGTTAACACTGCTACCTCACAGTGCCAAGGACCAGGTTCGACTCCTGGCTTGGGTCACTGTCTGCGTAGTTCGCACATTTTCCCCATGCCCGTGTGGGTTTCCTCCAGGTGCTCCGGTTTCCTCCCACAGTCCAAATGACATGCTGGTTAGGTGCATTGGCTATGCTGAATTCTCCCTCAGTGCACCTGATCAGGTATGCTGACTAAGGGATTTTCACACAGTTAATTGCAGTGTTAATGTAAGCCTCCTTGTAACTATTAAATAAATAAACAAACTTTATGTATTCTATGTATGATATCATTTGTCTATAAAGCACGTAAGAAAACACTTTTCACTGTATCTCTGAACATGTGACAATAATCTGCTTCCAGACAGTAAGTCTCATTTACAGAGTGACTCAGTGAATTGGCTCCAGATAAGAACCAAATGATCTAGTTCGATCCTGGGATGGGATTTCAGACAGGCAGCCAATGATGCGCTGGGAAACAAACATTTCAGCTCCCCTGTCCCTCGCCCGGAGGCTGCACCCACCCACTGGGGAAGGGGGAATTGATTAATCTCTTTCCTCTCCCTCTGCACCCACCCACCACGTCCCCCTTACCTTGTACTTCCTCACCGCGTCTGCCACGGGCAGGAAACTGTGTCCTGAGTGTGAGGGTGAGTCTCTACAAATGACACAGACCAGAGTCTGATCGTCCTCACAGAAGAGTTTCAGCTTCTCATCGTGTTCCTCACAGTGAGAGTCCACCGCCCGTGGTGCCGGCTTCACTTCCAGCTGTCTGGCTTTCTCACAGAGATTGGCCAACACCCTGGCATTTTTAAACGACCTCTGGGGGAAAACTGTCCGACATTCCGGGCAGGAAACCTTCTCCCCCTGCTTTCCCCAATACTTCAGGATACAGGATTTACAGAAGTTGTGCTCACAGTCCAGCCGCACCGGCTCCACAAACAGAGCCAGGCAGATGGAGCAGGTTAAATCCTCACTCAGGGTTAAGATTGATTTACTGGCAGCCATCTCAGTTCCTGATCCTCGACTTAATTTTAATTTCACTTTCCAGTTTATTGTGAAACTCACTGAGCAACCTACCTTTTATCAGGCAAACTGGTCAAGGTTCAGTTTAATTTACATGCTTGTAAATTTCTTACTCTTCTACTGGATATGGGTCTTACTGGTTAGACCAGCATTGATTGCCCCTGACGCAATCGCCGTTTAATTTCCCAATCTCTCCTACCAATGGAATTTAATGTTGGCAAGTGCAAGGTGGTCCACTTTGGTAGGAGGAATGGTAGGAAGGATTATTACTTACGTGGAGAAAAACTGCAGCAGGCGACGGTGCAGAGGGACCTCGGGGTCCTTGTGCATGAGTCGCAAAAACCCAGCCTGCAGGTGGTCAGGAAGGCGAATGGGATGCTGGCCTTCATCGCGAGGGGGATTGAATATAAAAGTAGGGAGGTCTTGCTGCAGCTGTGTAGGACATTGGTGAGGCCGCAGCTGGAGTACTGTGTGCAGTTTTGGGCGCCGTACTTACGCAAGGATATTTTGGCCTTGGAGGGAGTGCAGAGGAGGTTTACTAGGCTGATACCGGAGTTGAGGGGGTTGAGCTATGAGGAGAGACTGAATAAACTAGGCTTGTACTCGTTAGAGTTTAAAAAATGAGGGGGGATCTCATTGAGACGTATAAGATGATGAATGGGATGGATAGGATAGAGGTGGAGAGGCTCTTCTCGCTCAAAAAGGATAGTAGGACTAGGGGGCACAGCCTCAAGATAAAGGGGGTGGGACGGTTTAGAACAGAGTTGAGGAGGAACTTCTTCACTCAAAGGGTGGTGAATCTCTGGAATTCTCTGCCCGTTGAAGTGGTAGAGGCTGCCTCGCTAAATATTTTTAAGATACAGGTTGATGGGTTTTTGATAAGAGAGGGGATTAAGGGTTATGGGGAGAGGGCGGGAATGTGGAACTGAGCCACGACAGATCAGCCATGATCTTATTGAATGGCGGGGCAGGCTCGAAGGACTAGTTGGCCTACTCCTGCTCCTATTTCTTATGTTCGTATGTTATCTGGACTCGAAAGGTCAGCTCTTTTCCTCCCCTACAGATGCTGCCAAACCTGCTGAGATTTTCCATCATTTCCTCTTTTGGAATTCAAATGTCTCTCCCCCTGTAATAATCTCCCCTGCAACCACAATCTCTTCTCCAAGTCCCAATCTCTCCCCCCAGTCCCAAACTCTCCCCCTGTCCCAATCCAGTCTCTTCTTACAACTCAATCCATCTAGTCCCAGTAGCATCTGGTAAATCTTTTCTGCATTTTTTCTAGTTTAATAAGATCCTTTCTAGAATAGGGTGACTAGGACTGTACACAGTATTCCAAATGAGGCCTTACCAATGTCTTGTACAACGTCACAGGAAATTCCAGGTGGTGGAGTTCCCAGGTATCTGCTGCCCTTGTCTTCTAGATGGAAATAGTATGGGTTTGGAATGTATTGCCTAAGGATCTTGGTGAGTTCCTGCAGTGCAACTTTTTGTGGTACAGATGGCTGCTACTGTTTGTCGGTGGTGGGGCAAAGTGAATGGTTATGGTGGTAATGGGTTAACAGTTAAGCAGGTTGCTATGTCCTGGATGGCATCGAACTTCTTGAGTGTTGTTGGAGCTGCACCCATTTCAGGTAAGAGGGGAATATTCCATCACGCTCCTGACTAGAGCCTTGTAGACAGACTTGGTACCTTATTAATTCTGTTCTTCATTCCTACCTAGGCATATTTGGCATTTTGGGAGAAGGAGTGTAATAACATTTTCTGTTTAAGGAGGACAGGCTTTGAGGACTCAGGTAGTAAGCTACTCGCTGCAGAATTCCCAGAATTTTCTGGGTTCCTTTAAGTTTTGACTCAGGCGAGAAAAGTGGGTTGGAGCTCACCTGCTGCACTGCTGGCTTTTCCTGCTTCTAAACACTTCAAAAACAAATGCTGGAGACATGGTTCACACCGTCACAGCAGCTGAACAGGGTCAGAAATAGCTGGAATCCCCAGGTCAGGGCACCCTTATTATCGATTTCCAATTTTAAAAAAATGAACCCTCCACACTAACACAACCCCCCAATTCCTCCTCAATGGAGCTACCCAGAGGCCCCCCCAGCATCTAGCCATGTGTTGTAACATCGCCAAATCCTTATTGTTACTGTGATAGATCGAGGGTGACTCAATGTGGCTTGAATCAATAAAGGATTTATTACCAAATACAGAGTAATATATAGCAAACAATCTCAGACTAGATTAGCTCTAATCGGCTCTCTGACCCCAACTGCAAGTCCCTCCTTGAACCATGGTACACACCTTCCTGCTGATTTGCTCAGCTTCTTGCCATGGCGATCAGTCGAGTTCTCACCGATCACAACCCTTGGGAACCATCCATCCTTAAAGGGCCATGCTATCACACTCCTTCCCCCTCAAAATCCCAAATGCATTTATGTAGGAATGAAGAACAGGATTAGTATATCACACAATAGGCTCTAGTTCAAATGGCTAACAAGGAAACGTCTGGAAAACTCACCAAAGATTTGATCAGTCTGGAGACTCCCTAGCTCTGGTAGAATGCTTCAGTTCAGTGGTAAGCTCTTCTCCATTTAAAGGGCCAGGCTAGACAGACAAAAAAGCAGACTATTTATTCCAGGATCTGGTGGCCATTCTGGCTTCTCAGTCCCACAACCAACGGTTGCTCCGGTTCCACATTCTCCACAGAAATCCCAGAAACTAGTCTTTCCTAAAGCAGTTGAAGTAACAAAGTTGCATATTTCCCGCTGTAAATCTAACTCTATATCTTAAGAGGTTTCTAAGGATCAACATTGCATCAGGGAGACTCTTAAAACTGGGGTAAACAACACTGCTTAAAGTACACAGCAAAATAGATTTGAGTGGAGACTTATTACAGACACTGCAAATCCATTTTATTACACATAACTATACTTTTCACCGGAAATTAACAGTGTGTCATAGCAAAATGGTAAGAAGATTTTAAAAAGTAAATCTTTAACTTTCTGTGCATTTCAAATATTTTAAACATCTTTTAAACATATTTAAAATAAAAATAACCACCCCCTACCTCACAAAGAATGTCTGCTGCCTCTATCATTGCAGCTAGAGCAGAGAAAGTGTGTAAATGAATAAGTGTAAATACTCACCTATCATCGGGGCAAGTAGAGGAAGTCAGGAGAGAATACAGCTTAGTGCTTCAACCCCAGCACCTTTAAAAACAGAACCAGTGGTTTAAACTTGGCATACTTTCACCATGCATGTCCATGCTTCTGTATTGAATCTATCTCAGTTAGGATAGGTCATTGGTGGGTAACAGTCAGTGGTGCTGCAGATTGGCGCATTCCAAAACCCAGGGCGCAATGCTGAGGAACGCACTCAAATCTGGGGCAGCCGCTGCCACGGCGCAATGGGGAAAAGCCACTGTGTAAGAACTTTCAGCCAATGTAGACTGAGTGGCTGCTAACTAGGTACAAGTCCTCATATTTTGTGCCTAACCCAAATGATTTGTAACTGTATTGAAGCACCATAGAGCAAGGTTTGTTTGTTAGTCACAAGTAAATCTTACATCAACACTGCAATGAAGTTACTGTGAAATTTCCCTCATCACCACAGTCCAGCGCCTGTTTGGGTCAATGCACCTAACCAGCATGTCTTTCAGAATGTGGGAGGAAACCAGGGCACCCAGAGGAAACCCATGCTGACAAGGAGAGATCGTGAAAATTCCACACAGTGACCCAAGCCAAGAATTGAACAGTAGTGCTAACTATTGTGTTACCATGCCGCCCCACTGTGCAATGTGACCAATGTATATAGCTTGAACAGAAATGTACTCCCTGTAATGAAAATTGAAAAGCCTGTTATGTTCCCATTATTGAATTGAAGTACCTCAGATTGCATCTTGTTCTCTGGAGAAAATGTGACTTTACTGCTATAACAATTTGAAATGTTTTGTCATGTTTCTTCCAGAGATTTTATGTATTTACATTTTTTTAAATTTCCATCACCAGGGACCCATGCCTGTCTTCTTTTCCCTCCCCAAAGTCCTTGTCCCAAATCTGTACCCAGTTTTCCCAACTCCATATGGACACCGACTACCAGGTTTCCATCCCTACCACAGTGCCTAAACATTCCTAAACTGCCACAAAAATGACATTCCCTCTTCCTGTGACAATGACAATGTCCCTCTTTATCCTCCCTGCTGACATTAACACTAAGACAGTGAGCCACACAACCCCCCTTCCACCACGCAGCGTCCATCTCTACAGGGACTGCTTCCCACTTAGTTCCATTCTAACATGTACAGTCCTCACCAGAGAACCTGCTGTAAAATAACAACAATCAAGAAGCTCAACACCATCAAGGACAAAGGAGCACAAATGATTGTTACCCCTTCCACAAACATTCAATCCCTTCACCACCGATGCACAGCGAGAGCCATTGTTACCATCTACAAGATGCACTGCAGGAAGTCGCCAAGGTTCCTGAGGTAGCACCTTCCAAACCCACAACTTGTACCATTCAGAAGGACAAGGGCAGCAGAGACCTGGGAACACCATCACCTCCAAATCACTCACCATCCTTGGTCTTGGAAATATATTGCCGTTCCTTCACTGTCGCTGGGTCAAAATCCTGGAGTTCTTTCACAAACAGCAATTACAA
The DNA here is from genome assembly GCA_037974335.1 of Prionace glauca. NCBI lineage: Eukaryota > Metazoa > Chordata > Chondrichthyes > Carcharhiniformes > Carcharhinidae > Prionace > Prionace glauca. The sequence goes on along the minus strand of CM075729.1, from coordinate 106,283,965 downwards.
CTCAGGGACTGTAGGGGTTCAAGAAGACCAATCATCATCTTATTATCAAATGCAAGTAGGGTTGAACAATAAATGTTGGCCTAGCTAGCAACGAATACTTTCCGTAAATAAAAATGAACTCCTGCAGTGACCCCCACCAGGATCTATCCACATTCAGTTCTTTTTCTCATCCTCAGCACTGTCCCTAAGCAACATCATCCACAGGCAGGATGTCAGGATCCAAAGGTATGCTGAAAGTATCTGACGCGCCACAACAAAAAACTGCACCGACCTCCTCAGAAGACAAACATGGGACACGATGGACAGAATACCCTTTGCTGTCCAGTGCTTCCCCGGAGCAGCGAAGCTACGACGTGTTCTCCTGAGTCTTCAACATGTCATTGATGAAGATGAACATCTCGCCAAGGCTGCCCCCACACCCTCACTTCTTGCCTTCAAACAACTGCACAACCTCAAACAGATCATTGTTTGCAGCAAACCATCCAGCCTTCAGGAGAACAATAACTATAACACTACACAACCCTGCCACAGCAACCTCTGCAGGACATGCCGGATCATTGACACGGATGCCATCATCTCATGTGAGAACACCATCCACCAGGTACACGGCACATACTCTTGCAATTCGGCCAACGTTGTCCACCTGATACGTTGCAGGAAAGGATGTCCTGAGGCATGATGCATTGGGGACACCATGAAGACGCTACGACAACTGATGAATGAATACTGCTTGACAATCACAAGGCAAGACTGTTCTCTTCCTGTTGGCAAAAACTTCAGCGGTCATAGGCATTCGGCCTCTGATCTTCGGGTAAGCGTTCTCCAAGGTGGCCTTCACGACACATGACAGTGTAGAGTCCTTGAGCAGAGACTGATAAACAAGTTCCGCACACTTGAAGACGGCCTCATCCGGGATCTTGGATTCATGTCACACAATCTGTAACCCCCATGATTTGGCTGGGCTTGCAAAATCTCACTTATTGTACAGCCTGGAGACAATACACATTTCTTTAACCTATGCTTAATGCTATCTCCACCCACATTTTCCGCACCTTTAAGATTTGATTAGCTGTAAAGACTCGCAATCTAATCAGTATTGTGTAAACTGAGTGTGTGTCTTTATATGGTTAATATGTTTAACTTAAACTTAATGCTATCTCCACCCACATTTTCCGCACCTTTAAGATTTGATTAGCTGTAAAGACTCGCAATCTAATCAGTATTGTGTAAACTGAGTGTGTGTCTTTATATGGTTAATATGTTTAACTTAAACTTAATGCTATCTCCACCCACATTTTCCGCAACTTTAAGATTTGATTAGCTGTAAAGACTCGCAATCTAATCAGTATTGTGTAAACTGAGTGTGTGTCTTTATATGCCCTGTTTGTGATCAGAACTCCCCACTCACCTGATGAAAGAGCAGTGCTCTGAAAACTAGTGGGGTTTGCTACCAAATAAACCTGTTGATCTTTAAGCTGGTGTGAGACTTCTTATGCTGAAAGTAGGCAGCTAATACTCCTCCCTCAACCATCCCACCCTCAGGCTTTTGACTCTTTGAAACAAGATTGTCTGGTTGTGATGTCCGACCTCCAGCCTGCCCCAGAAAACTCTGTGCTATTTTCATCCATTTTGAGGAGAAGGCTACAATAAATCTGGAACTGGGAGAATTTCAGTCAGAAGGGGTGGAGAGATTGTTCTGCTCAGAGAAATCAGACTGGAATTTCCAGCTCTTTCCCAGATTTGTATCCCCTTTCAAAACTCTAGAGCAAAAACAAATAATTCCATTGTGTCTTTAGACGTCTGACTTTCAAAGAGATAGATATTTCCCAGATAATTTAACTGATGCAGGCTGGGTGAAATGAAACTGAAAGTTCAGCGAATAACAGAAGCAGGAGCAGCAACAGAGATGGCCGTCAGTAAACACTTCTTATCTCTGAGTGAGGATTTAACCTGCTCCATCTGTCAGTCTCTGTTTGTGGAACCGGTGAGGCTGGATTGTGATCATAACTTCTGTAAATCCTGTATCCAGAAGTGTTGGGGAAAGCAGCGTCAGGCTGTGTCCTGCCCGGAATGTCAGCAGCTTATCCCCCGGAGAAGTTTCGCCAGTAACAGGGTGCTGGCTAATCTCTGTGAGAAAACCAGGCAACTGGAGCTGAAACTGGAGGAGGAACACGGGGAGAAGCTGGATGGAGAGACAGGGAGGGAGCAGTCTCTCTGTGAGGAACACGGGGAGAAGCTGGATGGGGACACAGGGATGGAGCAGTCTCTCTGTGAGGAACACGGGGAGAAGCTGATACTGTTCTGTGAGGATGATGAGATCCTGATCTGTGCCAAATGTGTGGACTCTCCCCCACATTCAGACCACAGGTTCATTTCAATGCAGAAGGTAGTTCAAAAATACAAGGTAAGGGGCTACAGTGGCCAGTCTCTATGTGCGCATTCAATTGTAAATTGGGCTGTTTGGAGTGAATGGGCAAGTCTTGCTCAGTGTCCCCCATTCGCTCACTTCAGCACTGACAATTCCACACTGGTCATTCTGGTGGCAAACATTAATTGTTCTCCAAACAAACGCTCTAAAAGCTGATTAGCAAACGAAATAAAGGCTTCTTTAATTGAAGACTATCAGGGTTACAGGAGATTGAATTAGTACCAGGAACTATGATGTTGTTGCCATTACAGAGATTTGGCTAAGGGAAGGACAGAATTGGTAGCTTAACATTCCAGGATACAGATGTTTCAGGCAGGATAGAGGGTGTGGGGGAGAGTCCACACATTTGGCAGTGGGGGAGTTGCACTACTGGTTAAGGAGAATAGCACTCTGGGGAGGACACATTGGAGGACTCATACCACAAGGCAATATGGGTAGAGCTCAGGAATAGGAAAAGTGCAGTCAAACTGTTGAGGATTTACTATAGGCCATTCAACTGCCAGTGGGAGATTGAGGAGCAGATAGTAGCCAGATTTTGGCAAGGTGCAAAAGTAACAGGGTTGTTGTGGTGGCAGATTTTAATTTCCCCGATATTGACTGGGACTCCCTTGGTGCTAGGGGTATGGATGGGGCAGAGTTTATAAAGAGCATCCAGGAGGGCTTCCTGAAAGAGCATGTAGATAGTCCAACTAGGCAAGGGGCCATACAGGTATTGGGGAATGAACCCGGCCAGGTGGTTGATGTTTCAGTAGGGGAGCAGTTCAGTAATTCGGTAAGTTTTAAGGTACTGATGGATAAAGTTAAGTGTAGTCCTCAAGTTAAGGTACTAAATTGGAGGAAGGCTAATTACAATAATGTTAGGCAGGAACTGAAGAATGTAGATTGGGGGCAATGTTTGAGGGCAAATCAACATCTGGCATGTGGGAGGCTTTCAAATGTAAGTTAATAAGGATACAAGACAGGCACATTCCTGTAAGGATGAAGGATAAGTATGGCAAGTTTTAGGAACTTTGGATAACGAGAGATATTGTGAGCCTAGTCAAAGAGAAAAAAGAAGCATTTGTCAAACCTAGGAGGCTGGGAACACACGAAGCAAGTGTGAAATACAAAGAAAGTAGAAAGAAACTTAAGCAAGGAGTAAGAAGGATTAAAAGGAGTCATGAGAAAGCATTGGCCAGCAGGATTAAGGAAAATCCCAATTCTTTTTATACATATATAAAGAGCAAGAGGGTAACCAGAAAGAGGGTTGGCCCACTCAAGGACAAGAAAGGGAAACTATGTGTGGAGTCAAAGGAAATGGATGAGGTATTAAATGAGTATTTTGCATCAGTATTCACCAAAGAGAAGGACTTGATGGATGATGAGTCTGGGAAAGGATGTGTAGATAGTTTGAGTCATGTTGAGATCAAAAAGGAGGAGGTATTGGGGTTCTTGAGAAACAGTGAGGTAGACAAGTCCCCAGGGCCTGATGGGATATACCCCAGAGTAGAGGTAGGAATTGAGAGAGGCAAGGGAGGAAATTGCTGGGGCCTTGAGAGAAATCTTTGTATCCTCACTGGCTACAGGGGAGGTCATGATGTGGGTATGCCGGCGTTGGACTGGCGTAAACACAGTAAAAAGTCTGACAACACCAGGTGACAAAGAGGCAGTCCCCTTGAAAGCTTGTGAGTATATTATCAAATAAATAGGTTGGACTAAAACCTGGTGTTGTCAGACTTTTTACAGGGGAGGTCCCAGAGGATTGTTCCTTTGTTTAAGAAGGGTAGCAAGAATAATCCAGGTAATTACAGGCTGGTGAGCCTTACGCCAGTGGTAGCGAAATTATTGGAGAGGATTCTTCAAAACAGGATTTATTCCTACTAGGAAATAAGTGGACATATTAGTAAGAGGCAAGATGGTTTTGTGAAGGGGAGGTTGTGACTCTCAAACTTGATCGAATTTTTCAAGGAAGTGTCGAAGATGATTGATGAGGGTCGGGCAGTAGATGTTGTCTACATGGACTTCAATAAGGCCTTTGATAAGGTCCCTTATAGAACATAGAACATTACAGCGCAGTACAGGCTCTTCGGCCCTCGATGTTGTGCCGACCAGTGGAACCAATCTAATGACCCTCTAACCTAAACTATTCCAATGTTATCCATATGCCTATCCACTGATCAATTGAACGCCCTTAAAGTTGGTGTGTCAACAACTGCTGCAGGCAGGGCATTCCACAACCTTACTACCCTCTGAGTAAAGAACCTACCTCTGACATCCGTCCTATAACTACCACCCGTTAATTTAAAGCTATGTCACCTCGTGTTAGCCATCACCATCCGAGGAAAAAGGCTCTCACTGTCCACCCTATCCAATCCTCTGATCATCTTGTATGCCTCAATTAGGTCACCTCATAACCTTCTTCTCTCTAATGAAAATAACCTCAAGTCCCTCAGCTTTTCCTCATAAGACCTTCCCACCATACCAGGCAACATCCTGGTAAACCTCCTCTGCACCCTTTCCAATGCCTCCATATCTTTCTTATAATGCGGTGACCAGAACTATACTCAATGCTCCAAGTGCGGCCGCACCAGAGTTTTGTACAGTTGTAACATGATCTCACAGCTCCGAAATTCAATCCCTCTACCAATAAAAGCTAACACACCATACGCCTTCTTAACAACCTTATCAACCTGGGTGCTAACTTTCAGGGAGCTATGCACATGTACACCGAGATCTCTCTGCTCATCAACACTACTAAGAGTCCTTCCATTAGCCCTATATTCTGTACTCCTGTTACTCTTTCACCTTCTACACCCTCACCTGGGTCATTTATAAAAATGACAAACAGCAGTGGCCCCAAAACAGATCCTTGAGGTACACCACTTGTAACTCATGGCAGACTGGTGCAGAAGATGAAGTCGCATGGGATCAGAGCTGAGCTGGCAAGGTGGATACAAAACTGGCTCAGCCAAAGAAGGCAGAAGGTACCAGTAGAAGGGCATATTTCTGAATGGAGGTCCATTGCAATTGGTGTTCCTCAGGGATCAGTGCTGGGACCTTTGCTGTTTGTAATATATATAAATGATTTGGAGGAAAATGAAACTGGATTGATTAGTAAGTTTGCGGATGACACAAAGGTTGATGAATTTGCGGATCGTGATGAGGACCATCTGAGGATACAGCAGGATATAGAACAGTTGGAGACATGGGCGGAGAGATGGCAGATGGAGTTTAATCTGAACAAATGTGAGGTAATAAATTTTGGAAGGTCTAATACAGATAGAAAATATATACAATAAATGGCAGAACTCTTAAAAATATTGACAGGCAAAGGGATCTGGGTGTACAGGTACACAGGTCACTAAAAGTGGTAATACAGGTGGAGAAGGTATTCAAGAAGGCATATGGCATGCTTGCCTTCATCACCCAGAGCATTGAGTTTAAAAATTGGTGAGTCATGTTGCAGTTTTATAGAACCTTAGTTACGCCGCACTTGGAAGATAGTGTTCAATTCTGGTCACCACACTACCAGAAGGATGTGGAAGCTTTGGAGAGGGTATAGAAAAGATTTACCAGGATGTTGCCTGGTATGGAGGGCATTAGCTATGAGGAGAGATTGGAGAAACTTGTTTTGTTCTCACTGGAGCGATGGAGGTTGAGGGGAGACCTAATAGAAGTCTGCAAAATTATGAGAGACAGGGACAGAGTGGATAGTCAGAAGCTTTTTCCCAGGATGGAAGAGTCAATTGCTAGAGGGCATAAGTTTAAAGTGAAAACGGCAACGTTAAAGGAGATGTACGAGGCAGAATTTTTACACAGAGCGTAGCAGATGTCTGGAATTCATTGCTGGGGAGATAGTGGAAGCGAATAGGGTAGTGACTTTTAAAGGGCATCTTGACAAGTACATGAACAGGAAGGGAGTAGAGTGATATGGTCCCTGGAAGGGTAGGGGATTTTAATTAAGTCGGGCAGCATGGTTGGTACAGGCTTGGAGGGCCGAAGGGCCTGTTTCTATGCTGTAATTTTCTTTGTTCTTTGTCTCCTGAGATTTCTCTACACATTCCACCTGCTGGCAGAATCATTGAATCATTCAGCACAGAAAAGACTCTTCAGCCCATCTGCACTGACAATAACTACCAATAAAATCATGCTGATCCCATTTTCTTCATTTGTCCTGCATCCAAGAATGTTATGATATTTTAAGTGCTCATCCAAATATTTTTTAAAGGTTGTAAGGTTTCCAGCATCCACTACCTTCCCAGGCAGCGCATTCCAGATTCCCACCATCCTCTGAGTGGTTTTTTAATCGCCTTGGAATCTTAGCATTTCTAAACAATAGTCAGAAAAATATAAGGAATTGAAGATTCTACATAAGTGGGTGGCACAGTGGTTAGCACCGCTGCCTCACAACAGTAGGGAAGTGGATGCAATTCCAGTCTCGGGTGGCTGTCCATGTGGAGTTTACATTTTTTCCCTAGTCTGCGTGGGTTTCCTCCGGGTTCTCCAGATTCCTCCCATAGTTTAAAGATATGCAGGTTGCATTGCTTAGTGCCTCAAGGTGTGTAGGTTGGATGGGTTACCCATTGTAAATGTGTTAGGTGATAGGGATAGAGTAGAGAAGTGGGCCTGGTAAATTAATCTATCAGAGAGTTGGTGCAAACTCAATGGGCTGAATGGCCTCTTGTGCACTGTAGGGATTTTATGAATTTAAGGTGCTTGGCAAAAGAAGTGACGACAACTAGAGAAAAGGTTTTTGAGACCGGAATCTTTAATATACCACCTGAGAATGTGGGAGAAGTGGGGTCAATTGTACCTTTTGAAAGAGTGCAGAGGAGGTTTACTAGGCTGATACCGGAGTTGAGGGGATTGAGCTATGAGGAGAGGCTGAATAAACTAGGCTTGTACTCGTTAGAGTTTAGAAGAATGAGGGGAGATCTCATTGAGACATATAAGATGATGAATGGGATGGATAGGATAGAGGTGGAGAGACTCTTCCCGCTCAAAAAAGACAGTAGGACTAGGGGGCACAGCCTCAAGATAAAGGGGGGGCGGTTTAGAACGGAGTTGAGGAGGAACTTCTTCACTCAAAGGGTGGTGAATCTCTGGAATTCTCTGCCCGTTGAAGTGGTGGAGGCTGCCTCGCTAAATATTTTTAAGAAATGGGTTGATGGGTTTTTGATAAGAGAAGGGATTAAGGGTTATGGGGAGAGGGCGGGAAGGTGGAGCTGAGTCACGACAGATCAGCCATGATCTTATTGAATGGTGGGGCAGGCTCGAAGGGCCAGATGGCCTACTCCTGCTCCTATTTCTTATGTTCTTATGTTCTTATGTAAACAGAATTTGACAATTATCTGAAATGAAAAGTTTACAGGTGAAGGGGAAAAGATAGCGGGTTGGAACCAGGTGAGTGACTCTTTCAGAAAGACAGCATGGTCACAGTGGGCTGAGTGGCCTTCTTCAGCAGCATAAAATTTTATAATTGGTCACAGTGAGGAATTTGAGAGCATGTTGGTTGTGCGTGCACAAAAATGTTCCAACCTGTTTTTAAACAGCACCATTGTTTAATGTAGGTCAGGTTTCCTTAATTACAAGCTGTGTGTTGTGAACCTGGTGTTGCTTGGCTGCACTTGAGGATTTTCAGGGAATTCTTATCACTTGACCTCTTGGCTTCTAAACATCCCTATGGCCTTCCACACCATTGGTTACCTGAAGTGTCCACCCTCACGTTCAGAGAGGCTAAGTCTTCCTAAAAAATGGCAGAGTGTTATTTTCAGTCAGAAAACTGGCAAGTTTCCCTCCAGATCTTACAACACTGCCAAAAGAAAAATCAGGAAGGTGTGTTTCATGCTGAGATACAGGGAAACAGGGCCTCAACATGCTGGCAAAACCAGGCTGCACAGTCAGCTGGAGAATAAACAGATTCTTTGGTTTAAATTTTCCAGCCAGCCTTGCAGGCAGGTCCCACCAATAGCTACCATCCACCCTTTCCGCAGCCTTTTCCCTGGCAGTGTGCCAGGAAAACACCGTAGGCAGCGGCAGGACAGGAATGTAACATAGAACATAGAACACTACAGCACAAACAGGCCCTTCGGCCCACAAGTTGTACCGATCACATCTATACCTACCAAGCCATAGGACTATCCATAACTCCCAGTCCCATTAAATCCCATATACTCATCCAGAAGTCTTTTAAAAGATCCCAGCGAGTTCGCCTCTACCACCACCAATGGCAGCCGATTCCACTCACTGACGATTTCACTCTCTGAGTGAAAAACTTACCCCTGACATCTCCTCTGTACTTGCTTCCCTTGTAAGTTTGTAAGGTTGTTGTAAGTTAGGATGATTCTTGACTGTGGGTCAAAAAACCTTCATCCTCCATTTGACAATACTTCAAGACCTCAAACAAATGTGTGAAAAATAAAAAAAACATGAATTTTTTGTAAAAGTATGCCTTTCTTAGCTAGCTCTCAGTAGACTGCTGATACAGTGCCGCAGAGCACCAAAGACCCAGGTTCAATTCTCAGTTTGGGTGACTGCCTGTGTGGAGCCTACACATTCTCCCTGTGACTGCATGGGTTTCCTCTGGGTGTTCTGGTTTCCTCCCACAGTCCAAAAAAACATGCTGGTTAGGTCCACCAGCCATGCTAAACTCTCTCTCAGTGTATCCAAACAAGCGCAGGAGTGTGACAACTAAGGATTTTCACAGTAACTTCATTGCAGTGTTAATGTAAGCCTACTTGTGGTATTAATAAATAAACTTAAAAAAAGAGATTAAACTTTAATCCTGGATGAACTCCAGGATAATCCTGGAGAATAAGTAAGGTTAGCTGTTGTATAATGTAGCTTTAAATAAGTTTCCTTTATTACAGATTGTGTTACACTATTAATGTAGTGTAATATAGCATTAAGTGAGTTTCCTTTATTACAGACCACTATTACTGTCATATAATGTAGCTTTAACTGAGGTGATCAGATCATAGAATCCCTGATCATAGATTCATACAATCCTTTCTGTACAGAAGGAGGCCATTCAGCCCATCAAGCCTGCACTGACCACAATCCCCCCAGGCCCTATTCCTGTAACCCCAATATCTACCCTGCTAATCCTCCCAGACACGAAGGGACAATTTATCATGACCAGTCCACCTAACTCACGCATCTTTGGAGTGTGGAAAAATCCGGAACACCCGGAAGAAACCCATGCAGACATAGGGAGAACCTGCAAACTCCACACAGACAAGTTGGGAATCGAACCAGGTTCCCCAGCACTGTAAGGCAGCAGTGCTAACTACTGTGCCACCCATGCTGGTGTTGTTCATTTTTGATGATGAACAATTTATTACTCCAGGAAGCTAGGCGATGCTTAGAAAACCACCCCTACAACCCCCCTCCCCCAACTCCCTCATTGAACATGTGGACAGATACTACAACTCTACAGATTTAAATGTCTCATCCGTTCAAATCCTTTCAAGGTCTCACTCATTCCCTCAGTCCGATAACCATCAAAAATCATTTAGAACTGAACTTATATTTATCAAGCTCATCAGAGACACTGCAAAGGGTGAATTGTGTGCAAAAAAAAGGTGTTTGATGCACAGCCACTGTAAGGTGCTATGAGGTTCGAGACCAAACACTTGATCACAGAGGTAGGTTTCTAAGGAGTAGCTTAAAGGAGGAAAGTGAGGGAAAGAAACAGAGAGGTGTAGGGATGGAATTTCCAGTGTGTGGGGCCAAGACTATCAGAAGGCACAGCCTCCAATGAGGGAGAAATTAAAATTGGATGTGCTCAAGGGGTCAGAATTGGAAGAGTGCAGATAACTCCAAGGAGACAGAGGAAATTTGGTAAAAAGGGACAGATGAGGCCATGGAGGGATTTGAACAGAAAGATGAGAATGTTAAAATCGAGACTTTGTTTGACCAGAATCTAATGGAGGACAGTGTGAAAGGTGAACAGCACTTGGTCTGAGTTAAGATGTGGGCGGCAGAATGTTGGGCAACAGATGATGTAAGATTTAAGGAGGGAAGAATCTAAGAGAACAGGCAGCAATACATCGCAATAGTCAATCCTGGAGTTCACAAAGGCAACTCCATATAGTTTAAAGAGCAGATGAGGTGAGGCGGGGCAAGAGCGCTGTCCAACGAGACTAAATAATTTGAGGCTGTGCTCGCTGGAGCTTAGCATACTGAAATCTCACTGAAACATTTAAGATGCTGAATGAGTGTGTCCCTGTCGAAATCAAGAGATTGTTCCCCTGAAGGAGAAGGGGGAGAGGGGGGATTGTGAACACAAGCATATTTTCACAATAACTGCTCAATCATTTAGGACTGAGATGAGGATTAATTACTTCACTCCGACATTTGTGGAAATGTCTACCTTATAAGGGTTGTGGATGCTCCTTTGTTGAGCATATTCAACGCTGAGATGGCAAAAATCTTGATCTTTAATGGAATGGGGATATTGTTGGCTCGGCCAATATTTATTGCCCAATCTTAACTTCCCTTGAGATGGTAGCAGTGAGCTACCATCCAGCCCTTTTGAAAGGTGATTCCAAGATTTTGACCCAACAATAGTGAAGGAACAGCAATATATTTCCAAGTCAGGATGGTGAGTGCCTTGGAGGGGAATTTCCAGGTGGTGGTGTTCCCAAGTATTTGCTACCCTTGTCTTTCTGGTTGGTAGCATTTGCGGGCTTGGATGGTGCTGTCAATGGAACCTTGGTGAGTTGCTTCTCTCAGGAAACCAGAGGATATTGGGAGCAGGCAGACAAGTGGCATTAAGGCTGAAGATCAGCCACATTGAATGATGGTGCAGGTTTCTCGAGTTGTTTGGTCTATTCCTGCTCCTATTTCTTATGTTCTTAACTATTCATTATGGCAGTAAATTCCATGTTATAACCATTCTTTATGCGACGAGATTTATCTTGAATTCACTATTGGATTTATTACTGATTTTCTCACTGTCCACACAGATTTTCACATCTCAACATCCTTCCTATCAAACTCACACATCTCTTTCATATTCCATTGATTGATTTGAAGTTGTCAAATTGAATACCTTTCACTCTGCCAGTTATAAAGTGCTCGTGGCACATGTTAACACCTCTCCCCTTACAGTTTTCAGACATTACACTGAGATCTAATTCCATTTTTAGGAGCAGCTGAAATTACCCTTGGATTCCATGGAGAATAAAAAGAAAAATCAAAGTAAACTCAAACAGCAGCAGGAGAGGGAGATTTCAGAACTGGAGGTGAGTATGATTTCAGCTCCCTTTCAACACTGCAACCCTTTAACAACCCACTGTTTAAACAATCTCTCACTGTCATAGCAACTCACTGGATCCCTGGAGCAAGACATCTCCGCACAATTTGCCAAAATCCATCGATATCTTGAAGGCAAAGAGAAACATTTAATCGAAGAGCTGACGAAACAAAAGGAAGATAATCTGCGAGCAATGGAGAAAAATCTGAGGAAAATAGAAGAGGAACTGACTTCACTTGAGGGCAAGATATTGAACCTTTGTGTGGACATCGAGCAGCAAGACAATGTCTCCTTTCTCAAGGTGACCCTTTATAACCCAATCCCCAAACTGTTGGTGTGATTGTAAACAGCATTTTATAATAGGGTCAAACCCTATTGCTTCTATGATGCTTCGCTTGTTAAGGTAGTTGTAACTATCATTTCCCTCAAGTAGCCAGACAAAATGACAGAGTGGTTTAAAATGATTTATTGAAGACTCGAGCTACAAGGACCCTTATTAAACCATTAAAGCCAGTCTGAATATTGAGAACAGAGTTCAGAAATACACAGGTAGTTATAGATTCAAATTTGATTACAAGTAATTAGCAAATATCAATCAAAGTATAGGAGTTATCTCAATCCATCCACAGTTATCATTCATAAGATACTGTTATTAAAACCAATCCCAATCAGCATACACTTGCTTAATTATAATATCCAATCAGTGTGAGGTTATCGTTCCAACTATCTTTGGACACCCCAGCTGTGCCTGAATGTTATAACAAAAATCAATCCTCCCATTTCCAAATGCTGTGGTTTAATGGCCTCTGATCGGTATCGGTTGGACTAAAACATGGTGTTGTCAGACTTTTTACTGTGTTAATGGCCTCTGCCAGACTAAGACATTGTCCTCGCTTTCTGCTTATCCGAAAGATCTGTATACTCAGACAGTTGTCCTTTGTATAGCAGCTTACTATCCTGATGTACATGTCTCTGCTGTTAAACTATGTGCTTGCTTTTTCATGGTTTAACACTTTCACTGGATATAGTTATTAATATGGCTACTGTTTGCTGCCATAGCTTCTAGTATGGTTCTTATTCCCCCGCCCCGCAAACCCCATCACATTTGTAAATGCGAGGTTATCCATTTTTGGTAGCAAAATGGATTATTATTTAAATGGTGAAAAATTGCAGCATGCTGCTGTGCAGAGGGACCTGGGTGTCCTTGTGCAGGAATCTGAAGGAGTTGATTTACAGCTGCAGCAGATAATTAAGAAGGCAAATGGAATTTTTCCTTCATTGCGCGAGGGATGGAGTTTAAAAACAAGATTATGTTGCAGTTGTATAAGGTGGTAGTGAGGGCACACCTGGAGTACTGTGTACAGTTTTGGTCTCCTTACTTGAGAAAGGATATACTGGCACTGAAGGAGCTGCAGAAGAGAGGTTGATTCCGGAGTTGAGAGGGTTGACTTATGAGGAGAGATTAAGTAGACTGGGCCTATACTCATTGGAATTCAGAAGAATGAGGGGAGATCGTATAGAAACATGTAAGATTATGAAGGGAATAGATAGGATAGAAGCAGGGGAGTTGTTTCCACAGGCAGGTGAAACTAGAACTAAGGGGCATGGCCTCAAAATAAGGGGAAGCAGGTTTAAGACTGAGTTGAGGAGGAACTTCGTCACACAAAGGGTTGTGAATCTGTGGAATTCCCTGCCCAGTGAAGCAGTTGAGGCTACCTCATTGAATGTTTTTAAGGCAAGGATAGATAAATTTTTGAACAGTAAAGGAATGAATGGTTATGGTGAGCGGATGAGTGAGTGGAGCTGAGTCCACAAAAAAATCAGCCATGATCTTATCGAATAGAGGAACAGGCTTGAGGCCAGATGGCCTACTCCTGCTCCTAGTTCTTATGTTCTTATGTTCTTCCAATAGTATGTAATGTGCAGTATAACTGAGGACTGTCCGTCAGGATTGAACTCAGAGTGTTGAGGAAACTGTCCCACACTGTCACCACCTCACACTGGCTTGATGAGCTTTGATGAATTCTATGTAGGATATATTTCTGCTTGTAGGGAAATCCAAACTGGGAAACAGAATTCATCAAACAGATAGGAAAACTCTGCTTACCCAGATAGGAATGGACTAATATGGAGTACTGTATTAACACCAGCATTAAACAGATGGGCCAAATGGCCTGTTTTCCTTTCACTGACTTTCTGTATTTCGATAGAATTGCCTCATAACTTCTGAGCTTTGGATCATTGTCAGTGGATGTTCGATTGGATAATTAAGAAAGTGAAAGAGAATGTGTTGGAACTTTTGAATAGCATCAAGATAGATAAGTTGCCAGGACCAGATAGGATGTACCCCAGGTTACTGTGGGAGGCAAGGAAAGAGATTGGAGAGCCTCTGGCAATGATCTTTGCATCGTCGATGGAGACGAGAGAGGTACCGGAGGATTGGAGGATTGCAGATGTGGTTCCTATATTCAAGAAAGGGAAGAGGGACAGCCCAGGAAATTACCGACCGATGAATCTAACCTCAGTGGTTGGTAAGTTGATGGAGAAGAGCCTGAGAGACAGGATTTATGAACATTTAGAGAAGTTTAGTGTGCTCAAAAGTAGTCAGCACAACTTTGTCAAAGGCAAATCGTGCCTTACGAGCCTGGTTGAGTTCTTTGAAAATGTGACTAAACACATTGATGAAGGAAGAGCGGTGGATGTGGTTTATATGGACTTCAGCAAGGTGTTCGATAAGGTCCTCCATGCAAGACTTCTTGAGAAAATGAGAGGGCATGGGATCCAAGGGGCTGTTGCCTTGTAGATCCAGAATTGGCTTGCCCACAGAAGGCAGAGAGTGGTTGTAGGTGGATCTTTTTCTGCATGGAGGTCGGTCACCAACAGAGTGCCCCAGGGATCTGTTCTAGGACCCTTGCTGTTTGTGATTTTCGTAAATGACCTGGATGAGGAAGTGGAGGGATGGGTTGGTAAGTTTGCCAACGACACGGAGGTTGGTGGTGTTGTGGGTAGTTTGGAGGGATGTCAGAAGTTGCAGTGTGACATAGATAGGATGCAAGACTGGGCGGAGAAGTGGCAGATGGACTTCAACCAGGATAAATGTGTAGTGGTCCATTTTGGCAGGTCAAATGGGATGAAGGAGAATAACATCAAGGGTAAGATTCTTAGCAGTGTAGAGTATCAGAAGGACCTTGGGTCTGGGTCCATAGGACACTTAAATTGGCCTCTTACGTAGAGGATGTGGTTAAGAATACATATGGTGTACTGGCCTTCGTTAATCGAGGGATTGAGTTTATGAGTAGGGAGGCAATGCTGCAGCTTAATAAGACCCTAGTCAGACCCCACTTGTGGTCTGGTTGTATCATTACAGGAGGGATGTGGAAGCTATTGAAAGGGTGCAGAGAGATTTACAAAGATGTTGCCTGGGTTGGGTGGCTTGCCTTATGAGGATAGGTTGAGAGAGCTTGTCTTTTCTCCTGGAGAGACGAAGGATGAGAGGTGACCTGATAAAGGTGTACCAGATGTTGAGAGGTATTGATCGGGTGGGTTCTCAGAGGCATTTTCCCAGGGCTGGAATGGTTGCTACGAGAGGACACAGGTTTAAGGTGCTGGGGAGTAGGTACAGAGGAGATGTCAGGGGTAAGTTTTTCACTCAGAGGGTGGTGGGTGAGTGGAATCGGCTGCCATCGGTTGTGGTGAGGAAGATTCGATAGAGTCTTTTAAGAGACTTCTGGATGAGTGCTTGGGACTTAATAGGATTGAGGGTTATAGGTAAGCCTAGTAGGTAGGGATATGATTGGCACAGCTTGTGATCTGAAGGGCCTGTTTGTGTGATAGTTTTTCTATGTTCTATGTTCTAATTATCTTGCAGTAGGAACCATCCAAAAAACACGATTAAAACCGCAAACATCAGAAGGTTTCAACTGTGTAACCAGAATAATTGTCCAGAAAAAGTTAGAGTTTTCTATGACATTTCTTCCAAACCTGTTCTGAACAGTCCCTCAGAAAGCTCAGATAAACACAAAACATTAGCACTCTTTCTCTCACACGTCTGCTCCCAGGCCTGCTGGGTTTTTCCATTGTTTTCAATTTTTAATTCAGGTTTCCAAATGCACTATTTGGCCTTTATCTTGGTGACAGAATAAACTGTCCTATCAGCTCTGTCACCCCACTAATGCTTCTGCTGATTTGAACTCAAAGGTTAACAGGAATGGAGAGGACTGTTAGTTGGGTGAGCAAGTCTATATGTACCAAAGTCAAAATACAGCCTGCAGTATGATAGAAATGTTGAGAAGTCAGGAGGCCAAAGAGGATTAAGACAGCAAGTCAAAGTTTTGTAGCCTGCAAGTATGGATAGTGACAATAGAGGCTCCCATTTCTTTCCATCATTTAGCTGACCAGTAGTCTTTCCTGCTTGGCTGCCAGCTATTGGCGTGTTGGGAAGCATTTGTAGATTGACACTCTCAACCTATTTTGCTGCGTTATGAACATACGTTCCTTGGCCATCAGATCCTGGGGTGGGACTGGAACCAGGAGCTTCTGGTTCAAAAGAAGTGGTGCTACCCACTGCGCCAGAAGACCTCCCCATGCAAAGGCCTATTGGACATGTAGTCAAAGGGTAAGACCAAACAAGGGTGAGTGTTCCAGTGCCTAAGCTTTTTATCCAATAAGTGTTGGGAGATTAGTCCTTGCTGCCCTTCCATAGACATCTCACCCCAAATGCTGTTTCTATACACAACTTAGATCACTTGGTCTAAGCCTCACACACATGTCTCAACAAATCAGTTACAGAGAAAACACAATGAGAGTAAATTTCATGTCCCACCTGCCAAGGGGGACTTCATGGGCTGGACAGAAAATTTGACAGACCATTTAAAGATCTGTTGACATCAAACAGGAATTTCCAGTTTTGGGTTGGGTGGGAGTGCAAAATCCCATCAAATGTTTTAAAAAGATGGCCAGTTACCTACGTAGAGTGGACTTCCTGGCTCCCTATCTGCTCTGCTATCTCCTTATTGCCTTCTTCTCCAAATTGTGACCATAGTTAGGATTTTACAATTCGTGATTATGAGGTGAGTCCTCATAGTAGCTTTCCCATCATTCCTCTGTGTTGGCTAACTTTCCCATCATGCCTGAAAGACTCCCATAGTTGATTTTAAAGCTGTTAATATCCAAACCATATTTGTGTATTTCTAAAGCTGTAAATGTACATCTTAATATGAGTCTGAAGATCAAATGATTTCATTCTCCTGAGTCTGGTAGCGTTAGCTGAGCATGCATTTAGGTGATGCAATGAGGATAGGAGGGGATCACTGATAGTCTGGTGGTGAATTGATGAACTCGATGGCTTCACATACCCAGAAATAGTTTGTGACCCAACATCTGAATATCTGACAGGTTATTGATATTTCCTCATTGAGCAGACACTGAAATCATGTTCCCAAACCACGGTTCCAAGGTCAGAGTTGTACAGACCAGCGAGATGCCCTGAGTTATTGGGAACAAAGTGAATAGAAATGAAAGGATCTGATCAATGAACCTTCAAAGTCTTCAACAACAGAGCAAACTTTGTCCGAGCATTCGGGGTTGGACATGGAAGGGAAGAGGGTGATATCTGACAAGGTATCAAATCAGTGGAACACATCACTGAAAACTCCACCCAGATCCTTTCACATTTAACTAAAATCATTGACTCTACATCATTGAAAATTACAATCTAAACAGCAGCATGTATATTTATTAAAATGTTTCTGATTCTCTGTCCCACAGGAACTGAAAAGACTGAAAGAAAGGTGAGTATCTAATCCAAACACACAGGGTTTTACACAATGATCACAACCTGTGAGTGATTAAATCAATCCCATTCACACAGCTACCTGGATAAAGGGAAGGATGTGGAAGATTCAGAGGAGAGTGATGATGATGAAGATGAATATGGATTTGAAGATTCAGATTCAGATAGAAGTGATGTCTTTAAACTGAATGAAGAGATAGTGATGTTTCCAAAACAGAAATATGCAGGATTCCAAGGCCTGTTTCTCTACCCAGTGTGGAAGGCAATGAAACGGATCATCTTTCCAGGTAAGAAACTCCTCAGCTTGGTGTCCACTCTCTGTACAGCTTTCTGCCCTCATTCCCCTCTCCTGAAGGTGCTGCCTGTTACTGGGTACAGATCACTAGGGCAGCAGCATCAGGGTCCCCTCTCCAGGGACTGTTCTTTATGTGAAATCTGAGATTGAGTGATCCAAGCATTGAGAGGATTAGAACATCCTCTTACTTGACACCCAGTCACTCAGACGCAAATTTTCACCACTTCAGAACCTCCCGGCCTTGGTGAAAATGTTGAATGAGATCAGAAATCCCAGACCTCTTCCCCCGAACACAGTCCCTCCATTTTCCTGGGAGCTCAGGTAGGGGTGTATTACCAAGGCAGCTGATCCGATAAATGATCAGTTGCCTCCACAGAAGTTGGATTGTGGTAGGCCGGAACTATGAAACCTGGAGTGCGCAGATTAGACCAGCTAAGAGCTGGTGGTGGCACAGTGATCAGTACTGTTGCTTCACAGCGCCAGGGACCCAGGTTCAATTCCAGCCTTGGGTGATTGTCGGTGTGGAGTTTGCATTCTCCTCATGTCTGTGTAGGTTTCCTCCGGGTGCTCTGGTTTCCTCTCACAGTCCAAAAGCATGCAGGTTAGGTGTACTGGCCATGTTAAATTGCCCCTTAGTGTCCCAAAATGTTTCAGTTAGGAGGATTAGCAATAGGAAATGTGTGGAATTACGGGGATAGAGCCTTGATGGGATGCTCTGACGGAGAGTCGGTGCAGAATGGATGGACTGAATGGCCTCCTTCTGCACTGTAGGGATTCTATGATTCAGCTAGTAGCCAGTATAGAGATATAAGAGAATGTTAAAAGTTTGCATGATTATGTATGAAAAGTGCATCAACTCATTGGGGCTGTCAATGAAATATCCAAATGATACGAGGTGAGTTGGGATGAAGGAGTAAAGGTAAAGAATGGTAGGTGGGGGGCAAGGTGTAAAAGGTCAAGTGCATGATGGGGCAGGAGGCAGCAGAGACTTGCATTGATGGAGAATGGGGTGTTCATGGAGTTCGATGGGAACATGCAGTTTTCTTGTTTCAATTTTTTTCATTTATACAAATACAATGCTGGAACACAGAGACAAGCTAACATCAAGATTGCCTCCATAATATAGTCATGGCTAATCTCTGCCTCCTCTCCACAGCCTTGTCTACCAAGGGAGGAGGAAGGGAGGAAGGTGAAGATGAGCCTGAAACGAGATCAGCCATGATTGTATTGAATGGCAGAGCAAACTTGAGGGGCTGAATTGCCTATTCCTGCTCCCAGTTCTTTTATTTTCCAGTCTCAAACCTAGGGGAGGAGACGAGGGAGCGTAGCTGGAGTCTGGGAATATATCTAACTGTACACCGTACCCAATCTGTAATATCTGTTCACTGTACACACTGGAGTCTGGGAATATATCTAACTGTACACCATACCCAGTCTGTAATATCTGTTCACTGTTTACACTGGAGTCTGGGAATATATCTAACTGTACACCGTACCCAGTCTGTAATATCTGTTCACTGTACACACTGGAGTCTGGGAATATATCTAACTGTACACCATACCCAGTCTGTAATATCTGTTCACTGTATACACTGG
Source organism: Prionace glauca (assembly GCA_037974335.1). Lineage (NCBI taxonomy): Eukaryota > Metazoa > Chordata > Chondrichthyes > Carcharhiniformes > Carcharhinidae > Prionace > Prionace glauca. The sequence continues at coordinate 106,264,617 of CM075729.1, read as the reverse complement.
AGTCTGGGAATATATCTAACTGTACACCGTACCCAGTCTGTAATATCTGTTCACTGTACACACTGGAGTCTGGGAATATATCTAACTGTACACCGTACCCAGTCTGTAATATCTGTTCACTGTACACACTGGAGTCTGGGAATATATCTAACTGTACACCATACCCAGTCTGTAATATCTGTTCATTGTACACACTGGAGTCTGGGAATATATCTAACTGTACACCGTACAGAGTCTGTAATATCTGTTCACTGTACACACTGGAGTCTGGGAATATATCTAACTGTACACCATACCCAGTCTGTAATATCTGTTCACTGTACACACTGGAGTTTGGGAATATATCTAACCGTACACCATACCCAGTCTGTAATATCTGTTCACTGTACACACTGGAGTCTGGGAATATATCTAACTGTACACCACACCCAGTCTGTAATATCTGTTCACTGTACACACTGGAGTCTGGGAATATATCTAACTGTACACCATACCCAGTCTGTAATATCTGTTCACTATACACACTGGAGTCTGGGAATATATCTAACTGTATACCGTACCCAGTCTGTAATATCTGTTCATTATTTCCTATGGTAGAGACACGTAGGACAAGGGGACATGGACTTAAGGTGAGGGGGGAGAGGTATAACACAGATATTAGAGGGAGATTTTTCACACAGAGGGTAGTGGGGGTATGGAATGCTCTGCCAAGTAAGGTGGTGGAGGCAAACACATCAGAGTCATTTAAGAGTAACTTAGACAGGCACATGACTGGGTTGGAGGTGGGTGGATATAGGAGATTGTTTTAAATAAGGGTCATTAGCATTGGGGCGTCCCTGGTAATGTATTTGGATATGGTATGATAATAATGTTTTTTCTCTTTTCATTCACAGGTTTTAAGTTGGTCGGCCTCGTGTCCAACGAGGGGCATACACGTGATGGGTCGTACTTGGGCTGCTCTTGGTTGTTTGAGATTGGCCTAGTGCTTCATGTCATTAGTGTGTGCCTAAACTGGACAAGATACTGGGCAAGACGACAGCTCAGTGACTATCGCTGATTGCTGTGCAGACACATGGATTTGGGCCGGTGTCTGTGGGAGTTTGCGCATTCTCCCCGTGCTTGCGTGGGTTTTCTCCGGGTGCTCCGGTTTCCTCCCACACCCCAAAGATGTGCTATTAGGCTGATTGGCAGGAATAAATTGTCCCTAAATCAGATTCCCTTAATGTGGATGGCCATAAAACATCAGACAGGGGTCATGGGTAGAGAGGGGGACTGGTGGTGTTGAAATGGCAGCGCCGGCTCGTTGGGCCGAAGGGCCTGTTTCCCGGGCTGATTTTGTTCTTTGTTCTTTGTACACCGTACCCAGTCTGTAATATCTGTTCACTGGACACACTGGAGTCTGGGAATATATCTAACCGTACACCGTACCCAGTCTGTAATATCTGTTCACTATACACATTGGGGTCTGGAAATAGTTAATGATATTGAATTTATGGGCAGTTTGCTGAATACAGTTATAAACTGTATCCATGTATGTCCTTCTATGAAAAATGTTGAACATGTTCTCTCATTCCTTTCCTCCAGCTCCTGACTCACTGACATTGGACCCAAGTACAGTGCATCGTGACTTTGTCCTGTCTGATGGCCAGACCTGTGTGAAATTCAAGAATTTACCACTTCGTGTTAAATCGGAGAGGTTTGATGAGTGTCGTTGTGTCTTGGTGTCCCAGGGATTCACATCAGGGAAACATTACTGGGAGGTGGAGGTCAGTGGCACCCACACAGTGGGTGTGGCCAGAGAGTCAGCCAATAGGAAAGGAAAGCTCACATTGAATCCTAATGAAGGGTATTGGAGTGTGGGGTGGAGAGATCATAAGTATGGAGCAAATGAACAATATTTTGTCCCACTGACTACGAATGTGATACTCAGAACAATCGGAGTTTTCTTGGACTATGAGGGGGGACAGGTGATCTTTTACAATGCCAATGATATGTCCGTTCTCTACATTTTTACCGACACATTCACTGAGAAACTCTTCCCTTTCCTCTATCCTCAATCTCCCGGTATGAGTGACGGGGCTCTTAAACTCCGTCACTTTGAACCATAGCGTCCTAAAGTGTTGTGTGAATTCAGATTGATATTCAGCCCTCATCAAGGATATCACAGGTCATCTAATGTTTAAAACTGATATATGTGAGGTACAGAGAGATTATACTTGTATGGGAAAGGGGAGGAAGCTGCTGGGAGTGCCCCAATCTTAGCATTGTGTTGGGGAGGGGTGTGATGCTTGTGGTGTCCTGGTGTCTTTTGGAATGGATGGAGTACCTTAAATATAACTGAGATCAGGGAACCCTATAAATGGCTCAGATTGGCAGCGTTGCCAGTATGTTTAGGCCCCAACCCTCCAACTGGCTACGTGATCCTCATGATGTGGGTATGCCGGCGTTGGACTGGCGTAAACACAGTAAAAAGTCTGACAACACCAGGTTTTAGTCCAACCGATTTATTTGATAATATTCTCACAAGCAAGCAAGCTTTCGAGGGGGCAGCCTCTTCGTCAGGTGAATGGAGAGTTCTGGCCTCAGACAGACAGAGCATATAAAGCACAGACAGTTGCTGATTAGAATGCGAATCCTTACACCTAACCTGCTGTTCAAGTCTTAAAGTGGCTGATAATGTGAGTGGAAGGAGCACTGATCACAGTTTAAAGAGATGTGTATTGTCTCCAGACAGTACAGTAAGTGTGGTTTTGCAAACCCAGGCAAGTCACGGGGGTTACAGATAGTGCGACATGAACCCAAGATCCCTGTTGAGACCGTCCTCATGTGTGCGTCCGCAGACCCAGACTTGCCTGGGTTTGCAAAACCTCACTTACTGTACTGTCTGGAGACAATACACATCTCTTTAAACTGTGATCAGTGCTCCTTCCACTCACATTATCAGCCACTTTAAGACTTGAACAGCAGGTTAGGTGTAAGGATTCGCATTCTAATCAGCAACTGTCTGTGCTTTGTATGCTCTGTCTGTCTGAGGCCAGAACTCTCCATTCACCTGACGAAGAGGCTGCCCCCTCGAAAGCTTGCTTGCTTGTGAGAATATTATCAAATAAATCGGTTGGACTAAAACCTGGTGTTGTCAGACTTTTTACGTGATCCTCACCAGACCTCTGAAATTGCACAGAGTGCTATTTAATCTAGTGATAAAAGGTACCTGTTTAATCTGGTGAGAAAAGGCGCCTCTGAAACCAGTGTGTTTCACACTGCTTTTCTCTCCTGATCCAACAGTCTGTGCAATTTTGGGGAAATCCTGCCCCATGATTTCTACATTGTTCTATATTGTCACTACAGTTTGATGGCTTACCAATGTTTGATAACATTGCTGTTTCTTATCTGGTAGTCAGAGCCCTCTCTGCCACCCTAATTATAGAACCTGCCAGACCTGTCTTGTCTGGTTCAGATGAAGACTGCCCCAGTGGTACAGCTTTCAGTTTTCCCAGCACCCTGGTCAGTTTGCTTGTCCACCTTGCAGCCCACGCTTTCTTTCATGCAATCTGCAAAAATCTGGAACCTGTTGGATAATTGGAAAGGCCGAGACTTCTCCACTTGTACTTCTTACTGCCCAGACCTGCCTCACTAGCGGCTGCACCCTTCCCTCCCTCACTATAAACTGGGTTAGACACTTGGCACAAGGTGTACTTTTCCCCCTCCATGATGTATTGCATTTCCTCATAGCTCGGTCTCCAGCTCAGTGAATCTGAGCCAAGGTTCCTCCAACTGCCATGCTACTGACGTGTTTGAGTTGAACCTCAGAGGTATCCATGAGTTCCCACATTCTGCAGCTGCAACGTGGCACCTGCCCAAACAACTTTGTAGAATTGGTTGATCAATTGCTTTACTGTTATAAATTTTAACTAATGTATCTTGTCCTAATTGTGTTTTTATTCTTCTTGTTTCAATAAAATCATCAAATTCCAACTGGAGTGACTCACTAACAGCTCAAACTCAGTTGCAGTCCCAGATTCAGGAAAGGGAGATTCTCCCCCAAGATTTGAGCTATGGAACTAAGTGACCCCAAATGGAACAAAACTGGCGATGCCAGTCCTGTGAGTGACTTGTCTCAGTCACTGGCAGTCTTGGTCTTTGAAGCAGACTCTGACACTCAGAATCCCTGGGGTGGCGCCAGGCTCTGGCACATTAGAGTTGGGAAGAGGGGGAGCTGGAATTCATCCTCAAATCAGTCACAGGCCAGAGAGAGGGGCAACAGAAATGCAAATTCTTCCTTGCAGCTATCCGCTTCACTGACAATGAAAGTAACATCGCAGGAAACTCAGAAGCTGCTACCTTAGTGTCACCACCTCCCATACTTTTATACTGAATTTTTCAATTGGTATCCATTCATCAACCGTGGTCTTATTCAGTGGCTGAGCAGCCTCGATGGGCTGAATGGCCTATTCCTGCTGCTATGAACATATCTTCCCATTTTCTTGGTTTCTCTTATCACTTACTTCCATGTCATAGCTCCCCTGTCCCAGGATTCACCGTCCTCCAGCCCTGTACCCTGATTGTTCACTCTTGCGGGGGAACATTTGGTCGGGGGGGGCTACAATACCAGTACCGACTCCCATGAGCTCAATGAACCCTCACTGTGCCTGTATCCTGCACATTTACACAGGTAGACGTGTCACTTGCCCTGGCACTGCTAGTTAGCTGTGGCTGCCACTTTCTCCTGAGGGAGAGTGAGGGAAGTGTGATCCGTGAGTTTGAGGCACAACGTGTTTGAGGGATGGGCCTCCTGCAGTTGAACAGCTGGCAGCATGGGCCAATCGTGAGGCAGGAGATCAGATGCACACATTGTAGAGAAATGGAGCACAGCACAGGAAAATCAATCTCTGACCAGGAAATAAGATATGACAAAACAAAACTGGTAAACTAGTAATACAGAGTCACATAGGACAACAGAATCCTACAGTACAGAAAGAGGCCATTCAGCCCATCAACCCTGCACTGACATCAATCCCACTCAGGCCCTCTACCCATAACCCTAAGTATTTATCTTGCTGGACTCCCTGACACTCAGGGGCAATTTAGCCCGGCCAATCAGCCTAACCCACATATCTTTGGACATAAGAACATAAGAAATAGGAGCAGGAGTAGGCCATCTGGCCCTTCGAGCCTGCCCCGCCATTCAATAAGATCATGGCTGATCTGTCGTGGCTCAGTTCCACATTCCGGCCCTCTCCCCATAACCCTTAATCCCCTCTCTTATCAAAAACCCATCAACCCGCTTCTTGAAAATATTTAGCGAGGCAGCCTCCACCACTTCAACGGGTAGAGAATTCCAGAGATTCACCACCCTTTGAGTGAAGAAGTTCCTCCTCAGCTCCGTTCTAAACCGCCCCCCCTTTATCTTGAGGCTGTGCCCTCTAGTCCTACTGTCTTTTTTGAGCGGGAAGAGTCTCTCCACCTCTATCCTATCCATCCCATTCATCATCTTATACGTCTCAATGAGATCTCCCCTCATTCTTCTAAACTCCAACGAGTACAAGCCTAGTTCATTCAGCCTTTCCTCATAGCTCAACCCCCTCAACTCCGGTGTCAGCCTAGTAAACCTCCTCTGCACTCCCTCCAAGGCCAAAATATCTTTGCGCAGGTGCGGCGCCCAAAACTGCACACAGTACTCCAGCTGCGGCCTCACCAATGCCCTATACAGCTGCAGCAAGACCTCCCTACTTTTATATTCAATCCCCCTCGCTATGAAGGCCAGCATCCCATTCGCCTTCCTGACCACCTGCTGCACCTGCAAGCTGGGTTTTTGCGACTCATGCACAAGGACCCCGAGGTCCCTCTGCACTGTCACCTGCTGCAGTTTTTCGCCACGTAAGTAATAGTCCTTCCTACCATTCTTCCTTCCAAAGTGGACCACCTCACACTTGCCAACATTAAATTCCATTTGCCATTTCCTGGCCCATTCGCCCAGCCTATCTAGATCCTTCTGCAGACTCTCCACACCCTCCGCACAATTTGCATTTCCCCCAATCTTGGTGTCATCCGCAAATTTCGACACCCTACACTCGGTTCCCTCCTCCAGATCATCTATATAAATGGTAAAAAGCTGAGGCCCCAGCACCGACCCTGGGGCACTCCACTAGTCACCAACCGCCAATCCGAATAGCACCCATTGACCCCCACTCTCTGCCTCCTATTTGACAACCAATCCTCTATCCACGCTAACACCCTACCCCCAACTCCAAGTCCCCTGACCTTCTGCAATAACCTCTTATGAGGTACTTTGTCAAACGCCTTCTGAAAATCCAAAAAGACCACATCCACCGACTCTCCTCTATCCACTGCCCTAGACACATCCTCGTAGAACTCCAGTAAATTTGTCAGACACGACTTCCCTTTAATGAAACCGTGCTGCGTCTGCTCTATCAAGCAATTCCCTTCAAGATGCCTCGCAATTTCCTCTTTAATGACGGATTCTAACATTTTACCAACCATAGACGTTAAACTAACTGGCCTATAATTCCCTGCCTTTTGCCTGGCACCCTTCTTAAACAACGGCGTAACATTAGCCGTTTTCCAATCTTCCGGCACTTCCCCGGAATCCAGCGACGTCTGGAAAATAACCACCAAGGCATCCACTATAACCTCCGCCATATCTTTCAGAACCCTCGGATGCATTCCATCCGGTCCTGGGGACTTGTCCACAATCAGCCCCCTCCAGTCTGTCGAGCACCACCTCTCTAGTAACAGTAATGTCATTAAGACCCTCCAGTCCTACCACCTTTCCATCGCTAACACCCGGTAAATTATTCACATCCTCCTCCGTGAAGACGGAAACAAAAAAGTTATTCAATACCTGGGCCAGATCCCCATCCCCTACCACTAGCTCCCCTTTCTCATCCTCTAAAGGACCAACGTTCACCCTAGCCAGCCTCTTCCTTTTTATATATTTATAAAAACTCTTGCTATCCTTTTTTATATTAAGCGCTAGCCCAGCTTCATAGTTTCTCCTACCCTCCTTTATCAACTTCTTTGTCAATCTTTGTTGACATTTAAACCTCTCCCAATCCTCTTCTCGCCCACTCTTCTTCACTACTCTAAATGCCTCCGCTTTTAATTTAACACTTTCCTTCACCTTCTTCGTTATCCACGGCTTATTACCTCTCCTCCTACAGTCCTTTTTGACCATCGGAATAAATTTCTGCTGAGCACCAAGAAAGATCTCCTTAAAGATCCTCCACTGCTTCTCAGCAGACCCTCCCTCCAACGCACTCCCCCAGTCCATATTCGCCAATTCTTCTCTCATCCTACCATACTCCTCTCTATTCAAACAAAGGACGTGTGTCCGGGAACCCATTTTCTCCTCCTCCATCTGCACCAGAAACTCTACCATACAATGATCACTCTCTCCAAGAGGATCCTTCACCTCAAGGTCCCTAATTCTACCTGCCTCATTACATAGCACCAGATCCAAGATAGCTCGCTCCCTTGTCGGCTCCAACACACACTGTTCAAGGAAATTATCCCGGCAGCATTCCAAGAACTCCTCCTCGAGCCCACCGTGTCCAACATGGGTCGACCAATCAATATGCAGATTGAAATCCCCCATAACTACGGCCGTCCCATTCCTGCACGCCGCACTTATTTGCGTGTTAACAGCCTGCCCCACCTCCAGATCATTAGTCGGGGGTCCATAGACGACACCCACCAGCGTCTTCCTCCCTTTGCTGTTCCTAATCTCTACCCACAACGATTCCACATTCTGCTCCTTGGCTCCAATATCATCCCTTGCTTCCACCTTGATACTATCCTTAATCAGCAGAGCTACGCCCCCCCCCCCTTTTCCCTCCCACCTATCCTTCCTAAACACTTGATACCCTTGGACATTCAGCTCCCAGTCCCTGTCACCTTGCAGCCACGTCTCTGTAATGGCCACCAGATCATGTCCTTTTGTGTCGATCTGCGCCACCAGCTCATCCACTTTATTCTGAATGCTTCGTGCATTCAGATACAGCGCTTTCATCCTAGCCTTCACCTGGTCCCTATTTGCCGTAATGCCACCAACCCTACTCACGCCCCCTACTCCCTCTATTATTGGGACATCCTCAGCCTCTTCCCTTACCTGTACCCTCTCCTTAACTTTAGACCTCGTAAGGTCACCTACCCTCGCACCCCCCCCCCCCCAATTAGTTTAAAGTCCTGTCTACAGTCCTCTTTACTCGATTCACCAGCACTCTGGTCCCAGCACAGTTCAGACCAACCCCATCCCGCCCGAACAGGTCCCACCTACCCCAATACTGGTACCAATGTCCCATAAACTCAAACCCATTCCTCCCACACCAATCCCTGAGCCACCCATTCATTTCCTTAATCCTGTCAACCCTACGCCCGTCTGCACACGGTTCAGGCAGTAGCCCAGAGATGACCACCTTGTCGGTTCTACTTTTTAATTCCATTCCCAGCTTCTCATACTCCCTCACCAGATCCTCAGTCCGCACTTTGCCTATGTCATTAGCACCCACATGCACCACAATGACCGGATTCTCACCCTCCCACTCCAGGTTCTTCTGCAGCCCAGCTGCGACATCCCGTACCCGAGCACCAGGCAGACAACACACCCTTCTGTGCATTTTGTCATTGTGACAAAGGACAGTGTCAATACCCTTCACCCCACTGTCCCCAATTACTACTGCGTTCCTTTTCCTCTTCTTTTTGCCTATGTCCTGCTGCATCACTGTACCGTGTGCAATTTGCTCACCAACCTCACCTGCCTTGTCCTCTTCCAGACTGGCAGCAAGAACCTCAAACCTGTTATGCAGATTAAGAGGCTGAGGCCTCCGCTTCTCACCCCCCTTCCTCTTCCCAGCAGCCCCCTCTTGTCCCTGACCCTTAGATTTAGCCAGTCTAGGGGGGGTGGATGTCAGTTGCATCCCATTGACAATGGCACCCTCTCTCCCCCTGATGAGCCTCAGTGTCTGTAGCTCAGAGGCCAGCTCATTTACCCTGAGCTGGAGCTCCTCCAGCAACCTGCACTTATTGCAGACATGGTCACTGGGATGGACCCTGGGGTCCACCAGTTCCCACATCATACAGAATACATGGAATTAACAGTTAAGTGCAGAGTTCTAATGGAAGGTCACTGGTCTGAGATAGTCACTCTGTCCCTCTTGTCACGCATGTTGCAGCAATTTCTAATGTCCAGCCTCTGCAGTGTTTTGCTTTTACAATGCAGATATAAATATAATCGGGAGATAAACACCAGAACGATAGGGAGTGGAATAGCTTGATCTTGGGTTTGGACATAGCTTGGCACAACATAGAGGGCTGACGGGTCTGTACTGTGCTGTACTGTTCTAAGAAATGCAGATTGAAACTTGAGCTTGCTTGTGAGGAACTGGTGATGCAGAGGTATCGTCACTGGATAAGTAATCCAGAGACTCAGGGTAATGCTCTGGGGACCAAGATTTGAATGTCACCACGGCAAATGGTGGAATTTGAATTCAATAAAAATTGCTATTAAAAATCTAATAATGTCAATTCTAGTAAAAATCTATCTGGTTCACAAATGTCCTTTCTGGAAGGAAATCTGCTGTCCTTACCTGGTCTGGCCTATATGTAATTGCAGGCTCATGGCAAGGTGGCCTAGCAAGCCAATTAGTTCAAGGGCAATTAGGGATGTGTCAGTGACTCCCACAACCCACACAATAAGAAAATATAGTAGTTATTCGCAACAGAGGAGGTGGAAGACAGGAGGTTGGAAGGAAAGGGATGGATTTGCAAGAGTTACGATCCACATGAAAGCAACACAACTACATCAAGAAGATCTTGGTGATAGCGGTAAAAGTGATGATTGCTGACTAGGCACAATAAATAAATGGTCAAGGGCCCCCATTGCAAATCGTTTACAATTTTAAAGTTTTGTTACCTTGCTCCCCAGTTTCAAGATAATGTGTTGCTAGAGCCCAACCACCCCCCCCCCGCCACCCACCCACCCACCCATCACCACCACCGTCACCATCACTGACTGGGGAGTCAAAAACTTGTGCCAATTGAGGAAGTTCTGACAGCATCACCATTTCTGCATGAAGAGGTCACTGCATCCAGTTTGAAACAGCACAGGAAATCCAGATGGTTTGCACCTGCAGTCATTGCCAGCCACTCGAGGGTGACCCTTTCTGAACATTTCGTTGAGGTGTTTGGTGACAGGTGAATGAGAGCAATTCAGACAGAATGATAGAATCTCTCCAATGCAGAAGGAGATCATTCGGCCTATCGAGCCTAAACTGACAACAATCGCACCCAGGCCTATCTTCTTAACCCTCGCATTTTTATCCTGTTAGTCTCCCTGACAATTTAGAATGGCCAATTAACCTAACTTGCGCATCATTGGACTGGGGGAGGAAACCGGAACACCTGGAGGAAACCCAGGCAGACACGGGGATAATGTGCAGACTCCACACACAGTGTTACTAATGCTGAATTGAAGCCATGTCCCTGGCGCTGTGAGGCAACCACTGTGCCACCATGCCGACAACAGGATATGTGATCATGAGGAGAACACCCTCATACCCCAGGGTCAGGAATCACTCTGTCTCCTTCCTGGACAGCAACTGTCCATGATCATTCTCTTTCCATCTTGTCTCATTACTATCTTTTTCCTCTCGTACCATCATCCCTTTTGTCATTTAATCACTCCCACATTCAACCCCACCAGCCACCTTCTGCTATGCCTTCTTTGCTCTCCCCCCATTGACAGTGAACACCCAGTAATGTGATGACTCCTCTTCCGCTCTAATTCAAATGAAATAGATTTCGTTCTGCCCCCCTCAAATGCACGAGCCCTTTTAACGGCTTTCTTTAATCAAACGGTCAACTTTTGGGCAGCATGGTAGCAGGGTGGCACAGTAGCACAGTGGTTAGCACTGCTGCTTCACAGCTCCCGGGTCATGGGTTCAATCCCGGCTCGGGTCACTGTCTGTGTGGAGTTTGCACATTCTCCTCATGTCTGCGTGGGTACTCCAGTTTTCTCCCACAGTCCAAAGATGTGGAGGTTAGGTTGATTGGCCATGCTAAGAAATTGCCCCTTAGTAAGCAGGGATGCGTAGGTTAGAGGGATTAGTGGGGATATGGGGGTAGGGCTTGGGTGGGATTGTGTTCAATGCAGACTCGATGGACCGAAGGACCTCTTTCGGCACTATAGGTTTCTATGACTTTGCTCCTTCCCTCGCTTCCTGGCTAGCTTGTCATTGGGAATTTTAGCTTCCCGTTCCTCCCTGTGTGTATCCGACTCTTTCTTGTTGTCACTAAATTCCAGGTAGCTGCAGCTCAACAACCCTATTTAACAACGCTGAGTGCATTTACCCACATGTGCTCAGACTCTGGAGGAGACCTTGTGGTGTAGCGCTAGTGTCCCTCCCTCGGGAACAGAAACTCCGGATTCAAATCCAACACCAGGACCCACTGGCAGTGGATATGCAACAGGCTGACAAACAGCTGGGGAATCTTTCCACCATTTTCCCCAAAGGGTTAATGAGAACAACGTGATGTGAAGATAAGGGATTCGATGGATATGGGGATAGGGTGAGAAAGTGGAGTTGAGGATTAATGTATCAATTCAGTCCTTATCTCATTGAATGGCAGGGCAGATTTGATGGACCAAATGGCCTACTTCTGCTCCTGCATTTTATGATCTTATATGTTTAGGAAGAACCTTGAAACCCATGCATTTCACCACCCCATTTCTCTATCTCCATCTTCCCTGCTCCCACTATCCCCTCTCATTTTGGATGTATTCTTCACTCTCGCGCTGTCTGTCTCTCTCTGTCCTCCATGTCCCTTTGTTCTTCTCTCCAATGCTTCTTCCTGTTTCACTACCCCCAAAACCTCCAAAGTGCCAAATTAGTTTAAACTCTCTAATTAGAAGCTGGGAGGGTGAGGAGTGGGGGGTTGCACTAGTAAAAAGTCTGACAACACCAGGTTTTAGTCCAACCGATTTATTTGATAGTAAACTCACAAACTTTCGAGGGGACTCTGATTAGAATGTGCTGTTCGAATCCTAAAGTGTCAGCCACTTTAGGACTCGAACAGCAGGTTAGGTGTAAAGATTCGCATTCTAATCAATAATCTCTAAACTGTCTGTGCTTTATAAACTCTGTCCGAGGCCAGAACTCTCCATTCACCTGACGAAGAGGGAGTCCCCTCGAAAGCTTGTGAGTTTACTATCAAATAAATCGGTTGGACTAAAACCTGGTGTTGTCAGACTTTTTACTGTGTTTACCCCAGTCCAACGCCGGCACATCCACATCAGGTTGCATTAGAGCAGAGGAGAAGGATTGTGTTGGCACTGTTTCCAATTCTATGCCTGTCATGTCTTTGGAACAGCTTCCGGTTGACTTTATTTCTTTATATGTAGCGGCTGGGCAGTGTGGGGTGTGCCCAGTAACTGGAGGCACACTGAGGTGGAGGAGGAGGTAGACTGTGAGGGAACTTCCTTAATATTTAATGGGACCCAGGAAAGGGGAATTCAAACTATATGGGGACATCTGAATATTGTATGGGACAAGCAACATAGATACTTCAGGGGAGAGGTAGGCAGACTGTGAGGGCTGCCAGGGTTATGTTATGGGACTCCACACACACACACACACACACACACACACACACATGCACACGCATACACCCGAATGCATGCATACACACACACACATACACACATGCATGTGCTTATGCACGTGTGCACATACACACACACACAAGAACACACACACGCACATATACACGATGCACACAGACATGGATACACGCACACATGAAACGAAAGGTTTATTAAAGTTTTTGCTGGCATGTTAACAGAAGGGTAGTTACAGAGGAACTAGTAGATGTAGTATACTTGGATTTTCAAAACCTTAATAAGCAAGATAAGGTGCTGTGGGGTGGTGGGGGTGGGGGGGGGGTGTGGTGATATAACAAATATAATAGTATGGATAGGGAATTGTGTACTGGATGGGAAGCATGGAGCCGGGATAAATGGGACATTTTCAAGTCCCATTTGGCAGGCTTTGATGACTGGGAGGTCACAAGGATCATTGCTGGGACCTTGACTATTTACAATCTTTACTCATGAATTAGATGAAAAGGCAGAGAGTAATCTATCTAAATCTCCTGAAAATACAAAGCTAGGTGGGAATGTAAGCTGTGAGGTGGAATAAAGAGGTTGCAAAGCGATATGGCCAGAATCTCTGGCTTTTCAAGCTGGGGGGATTCTTTGGACTCACTTATAGTTCACTCACACGGGTTTCCCAGGAGCATGGGGTGGGACCAGTGAATCCTACTGCCAGCAAACTGCAGGCTGCCTCCCACTGCTGAGAGGACGGAGAATTTGTCCATGGACAGACCACATGAGTGGTAAATAATATGGCATCTGGAATATAATCTGGAGAAGCCTGAGGTTATTCACTTTGGTGGTTATAATAGGAAAGCAAACTTCTTTTCCTGAAGCACATGAAACCTGTAAATGCTGGTGTTCAGGGTGCACTTACATAATGAACACACAAAGTTAGCATACAGTTAAGAAGGCAAATAACATGTTGGCCTTCTGGGGGATTGGGGAGCTCTGCCATTCAAACTGTGGATCACGACCCCCACTGAGGTTGCAAGATGAGATTCCAGGGTCGCAAGCGCTGAGGCAGCAATGGCTGCCATGGAGCACGAAATGAGTGCTAACTCTTTGTGAGGTCCCTTTAAATCCTTGTGTTTTATTTTCCACGGGCTGACAGGTGTTGATTCCTGCTGCAAAAGAAGGCTGTGCAAGGGGAGGGTTTGAAAAAATGCCTAAACGTCTCATTACCCTCCTTCCCTGCCGTGCTGTGGGTGTATCTAACCACGTGGATGGTTCAAGAGGGCAGTTCACCACCACCTTCACCTTTTGGAGGTAGGGTGAGGATTGTGAATGATGGCAACAGAGTCGCAAAGCATCAACCTCTGAAGGTCTCCCACCATTGCTGTTATCAGAGAGGGCAAAACACTTCTGTTTTGGGACGTCACAGAGAGACTGAGGAGCATGAGAATTGCCTGGGTACCTGAAGCATTGTGACAAGCGAGCCAGCTCCATTCCCGCTTACCTGGCCTCAGTGACCTACAGCCTCGCCCTCCTGCTCAACAGGATCGGGACCCATCAATCCAGGAGGAGAAGGGAGGGAGGGAGGGAGAGCTTGCTATTCATATCAGCTTCCACAACATGCCCTGCTACAGCAGTGGCGGGCAGAGTGACTGCGGTAGTCACAATTAAAAGGGCACAGGGTCAACCTTCCTGCCATGGGAGGGTTTCTAGATGATTCTGACCTCTGGTTGGAGAGACAAGACAGCCAGTGTCTTCACCCTGATGGGTGTTTGAGGAATCCTGCCAGATCTCTGCTTCCACACCAATCCCCCACATGGAACTGCCCGTTAAGGAGTTGGCTTAGCTCAGTTGGCTGAACAGATGGTAATGATGCCATCAGCGTGGGTTTAATTCCCACCCAGCTGAAATTATCCGTGAAGGCTCGGCCTTCTCAATCTTACCCCTCGCCTGAGGTGCGGTGACCCTCTGGTTAATTGACTACCAGTCAGCTCTCCCCTTCAAAGGGGACAGCAGTTCATGGTCATCTGGGACTCCGGTGATGTTTACATTTACATGTGGATGGCATCGCTGCCTTTGCGCCAGGAGTTCCAACTTCAAATCCCACTTCAGGACTTGGTGATCACAGAAGATGCGTTTACGCCAAGACCAAAACAGATTGATTATCAATCCTTCCAATGTGCCCAAGGCAGTTAATCAGAGTAGCAGAGTGTCCGGGTCAGCTATACTTGGTGTGGAGTAGTGCCCTTCAAGCAGCAACCTCCAGTGACAGGATAGTGCCCTGTTCCAGGATAAACTAGCTGTGGAAACATTCGGGAGCATGTTTCTTATTTTTCTCCTGCTGTGCCAGGCATGGGAAGAAAAAATGAAGGAGGGCGTATGTCCAAATCTCTCTCCAGTCCCAATCTCCCCCCATCCCGCCCAGCCCCAATCCCTCGTCCCATCCAAATCTCCCATCCTGTCTCAATCTCCACCCAGTCCTCATCTCCACCCCAGTCCCAATCTGCCCCTCCAGACCCAATCTCTTCCCCCAGTTCTAATCTCTCCCCCAGTCCCGATTGCTCCCCCAAACCTAATCCCCCCCACAGTCCCAATCTCTCCCCCAGACCCAATCTCTTCCCCCAGTCCCAGTCTCCCCCTAGTCCCAATCTTTCCCAAACCTCAATATCCACCCGGTCCCAATCTCTCCCCCGATCTCAATCTCTCCCCCAGTACTAATCTTTCCTCCAGTCCCAATTTCCCGCTGATCCAAATCTCCCCCGGTCCCAATTTCTCCCCAGTCCCAATCTCTCCCCTGATCCTAATCTCTCCCCCCGTCCCAATCTCACCCCCTTCTCTCCCCTGCCTAGACCTAATCTCCTCCACCCCACTTCCCAGTCCCAATCTCTCCCCTGGTCCCGGTCTCTCCCAATCCCAATCGCACCCCTCTCTCCCAGGACCCAATCTCATCCCAGTCCCAATCTCCACACCAGTCCTAATCTCTGCCCGGGTCCCAATCTCACCCCTGTTCCAGTCTTCCCAGTCTCAATCTTTCCTCGAGTTCCAATCTCTCCCCAGTCCCAATCTTTCCCTTGTCCCAGTCTTCCCAGTCACAATCTTTCCCCCAGTTCCAATCTCTCCCCAATTCCAATCTCTCCCCAGTCCCAAATTTTCCCCTGGTTCCAATCTCTTCCCAGTCTCAATCTTTCCCCCAGTCCCAATCACCCTGGTACCAAAGAAAAACCAAGCAGTGTGCCTTAATGACTATCAGCCAGTGCCTCTGACATCCATCATTACGAAGTGCTTCAAAAGGTGAGTCATGGCATAAATCAATTCCAGCCTCCCGGATCTATTATAGTTTGCCTACTGTCGCAATAGTTCCATAGCACTCGCCATCTCCCTGAGCTTGCACTCAACCCTGGAACACCTAGATAACAAGGACACTTATGTCAGACTCCTATTTATTGACTACAACTCAGCTTTCATCATTATTCCCATGAAACTCATCTCCAAACTCCGTGGCCTGGACCTCGGTGCCTTTCTCTGCAACTAGATCCTGAACTTCCGATCACACAGACCACAATCAGTAAGGATAGGCAAAAACACCTCCTCCACAATCATCCTCAACGCGGTACTCCACAAGGTTGTGTTCTCAGCCCCCATCTATATTCCTTATACAACTATGACTGTGTGGCCAAATTCCTCTCCAATTCGATTTTCAAGTTTGCTGACGACACCATCGTAGTGTGTCGGATCTCAAACAATAACGAGACAGAGTACAGGAATGAGATAGAGAACCTGGTGAACTGGTACAGCAAAAATAATCTCTCCCTCAATGTCAACAAAACGAAGGAGACTGTCATCGATTTCAGGAAGCGTAGAGGAGAACATGCCTCTGTCTATATCAATGGGGACAAAGTAGAAAAGGTCACAAGCTTCAAGTTTTTAGGTGTCTAGATCACCAATAACCCCTGTCCTGGCTCCCCTCCTTGCATACACTATTGTTAAGAAAGCCCACCAACATCTTTACTTTCTCAGAAGACTGAGGAAAAAGCTACAATGCTCACCAACTTTTACAGATGTACTATAGAAAGCACTCTTTCTGGTTATATTATAGCTTGGTGTGGTTCCTGCTCTGCCCAGGACTGCATGAAACTACAAAAGGTCATGAACGTAGCCCAATCTACCACACAAACCAACCTCTCATCCATCGACTCTGTCTACACTTCCCACTGTCTTGGCAAATCAGCCAGCAGAATTAAGGACCCCACACACCCAGACATTCTCTCTTCCACCTTTTTCCTTTGGGAAAAAGGTCACATTCCAACCAACTCAAGAACTGCTTCTTCCCAGCTACTGTCAGACTTTTGAAAGGATTTACTTTGCATTAAGTTGATCTTTCTCTACACCCTATCCATGACTGTAACACTACATTCTGCATTCTCTCATTTCCTTCTCTATGAGTGGTATGCTTAGTCTGTATAGTGTGCAAGAAACAATACTTTTCACTGTATGTTAATACATGTGACAATAATAAATCAAATCAAAATCAAAATCAAAATCTCTGCCCAGTCCCAATCTCTGCCTAGTCCCAATTTCTCCCCCAGTCCCAACGACCCCCAATACAAATCACTCCCCAATCTAAATCTCCACCAGTCCCAATCTGCCCCCAATCCCAATCTTCCCTCAGTCCTAATCTCTTCCCCAGTCCTATCTGCCCCCCAGTCCCAATCTGTCCCCAATCCCATTTTCCCCCCACTCCCAATCTGCTCCCCAGTCCCAATCTCTCCCCAGTCCCAAACTCTCCCTTGTCCCAAATTGTCCCCAGTCCTAATCTATTCCCCAGTCCCAATCTCTCCCCAGTCCCAATCTCCCCCAGTCCCAATCTGTCCCCAATCCCATTTTCCCCCCATCCCAATCTCTCCCCAGTCCCAATCTGTCCCCAAACCCAATTTCCCCCCAGTCCCAATCTGTCCCCAATCCCATTTTCCCCCCAGTCCCAATCTCGTCGCAGTCCCAATCTCTCCCCAGTCCTAATCTCTTCCCCAGTCCTAATCTGCCCCCCAGTCCCATTTTCCCCCCAGTCCCAATCTCCCCCAGTCCCAATCTGCCCCCAATCCCATTTTCCCCCCAGTCCCAATCTCCCCCAGTCCCCATCTGTCCCCAATCCCATTTTCCCCCCAGTCCCAATCTGGTGTGTCCTCATCACTGACCCCAGGCAGCACGGTGTGTCCTCAGCACTGACCCCCAGACAGCACGGTGTGTCCTCATCACTGACCCCAGGCAGCACGGTGTGTCCTCAGCACTGACCCCCCAGACAGCACGGTGTGCCCTCAGCACTGACCCCCAGACAGCACGGTGTGTCCTCAGCACTGACCCCCAGACAGCACGGTGTGCCCTCAGCACTGACCCCCAGACAGCACGGTGTGTCCTCAGCACTGACCCCCAGACAGCACGGTGTGTCCTCAGCACTGACCCCCAGGCAGCACGGTGTGTCCTCAGCACTGACCCCCAGACAGCACGGTGTGTCCTCAGCACTGACCCCCAGACAGCACGGTGTGTCCTCAGCACTGACCCCCAGACAGCACGGTGTGTCCTCAGCACTGACCCCCAGACAGCACGGTGTGTCCTCAGCACTGACCCCCAGACAGCACGGTGTGTCCTCAGCACTGACCCCCAGACAGCACGGTGTGTCCTCAGCACTGACCCCCAGACAGCACGGTGTGTCCTCAGCACTGACCCCCAGACAGCACGGTGTGTCCTCAGCACTGACCCCCAGACAGCACGGTGTGTCCTCAGCACTGACCCCCAGACAGCACGGTGTGCCCTCAGCACTGACCCCCAGACAGCACGGTGTGTCCTCAGCACTGACCCAGTTTTAGTTCATGTTTGTGCTGAGTGGGCAGATTCCTGATTGAGGTGGGAGGGTAAAGTACAGAGTTCCCTCACAGTGTAATCCTCTGTGTACCAGCCAGTGAAGTGGACAGTAACAATTCCTATGATGTGGTGCTTCCCGATAAAGTTCCTGCATATTGACAACACATTTGTCCGAGTTAAAGATTGTTGCTGTCTATGAGAAATGCTTTAAAGTTTCTGAGCTGGGGGCTACTTACCAGCAGGTGGAGGTGGTTATGACTGACCCTGTTACCATAGCAGTGAGCGGGATTGAAACTGCCCATGACATCCAGACCATTTGCTCAACGCAAGCATCAACACCTGAGGGGCACAATTTCTAAAGGGAATTCCCCTCAGCGTATTTGGAATAGTTTCTCCTCTCAAATGGCTTCTTTAGCTGCTTCTCCCACCCATTCTCCCATAATTATTTGGAGTGGGGGGAGTGGGAAGAGTGGAATGGAGTGATTGGGACTGGGGGAGAGATTGGAGCTGGGGGGAAAATGGGACTGGGGAGAGATTGGAACTGGGGGATGGGGGCAGAGATTGGGACTGGGAGAGAGATTGGGACTGCGGGGGAAAATGGGATTGGGGACAGATTGGGACTGGGGGAGATTGGGACTGGGGGGAAAATGGGATTGGGGACAGATTGGGACTGGGGGAGATTGGGACTGGGGGGAAAATGGGATTGGGGACAAATTGGGACTGGGGGAAAATGGGATTGGGGACAGATTGGGACTGGGGAGAGATTGGGACTGGGGGGAAAATGGGATTGGGGACAAATTGGGACTGGGGGAAAATGGGATTGGGGACAGATTGGGACTGGGGGAAGATTGGGACTGGGGAAGAGATTGGTCCCAATCTCCCCCAGTCCCAATCTGTCCCCAATCCCATTTTCCCCCCAGTCCCAATCTCCCCCAGTCCCAATCTCTTCCCCAGTCCCATTTTCCCCCCAGTCCCAATCTTCCCCCAGTCCCAATCTGTCCCCAATCCCATTTTCCCCCCAGTCCCAATTTGTCCCCAATCCCATTTTCCCCCCAGTCCCAATCTCCTCCAGTCCCAATCTGTCCCCAATCCCATTTTCCCCCCAGTCCCAATCTCTCCCCAGTCCCAATCTGTCCCCAATCCCATTTTCCCCCCAGTCCCAATCTGTCCCCAATCCCATTTTCCCCCCAGTCCCAATCTCTCCCCAGTCCCAATCTGTCCCCAATCCCATTTTCCCCCCAGTCCC
This sequence comes from Prionace glauca, assembly GCA_037974335.1. Taxonomy (NCBI): domain Eukaryota; kingdom Metazoa; phylum Chordata; class Chondrichthyes; order Carcharhiniformes; family Carcharhinidae; genus Prionace; species Prionace glauca. Next base: position 106,244,893 of record CM075729.1, on the reverse strand, counting down.
AATCTCTCCCCAGTCCCAATCTGTCCCCAGTCCCATTTTCCCCCCAGTCCCAATCTCTCCCCAGTCCCAATCTGTCCCTAATCCCATTTTCCCCCCAGTCCCAATCTCCCCCCAGTCCCAATCTGTCCCCAGTCCCATTTTCCCCCCAGTCCCAATCTCTCCCCAGTCCCAATCTGTCCCCAGTCCCATTTTCCCCCCAGTCACAATCTCTCCCCATTCCCAATCTGTCCCCAATCCCATTTTCCCCCCAGTCCCAATCTCACCCAGTCCCAATCTGTCCCCAATCCCATTTTCCCCCCAGTCCCAATCTCTCCCCAGTCCCAATCTTCCCCCAGTCCCAATCTGTCCCCAGTCCCATTTTCCCCCCAGCTCCAATCTCTCCCCATTCCCAATCTGTCCCCAGTCCCATTTTCCCCCCAGCTCCAATCTCTCCCCATTCCCAATCTGTCCCCAGTCCCATTTTCCCCCCAGCTCCAATCTCTCCCCATTCCCAATCTGTCCCCAGTCCCATTTTCCCCCCAGCTCCAATCTCTCCCCCAGTCCCAATCACTCCATTCCACTCTTCCCACTCCCCCCACTCCAAATAATTATGGGAGAATGGGTGGGAGAAGCAGCTAAAGAAGCCATTTGAGAGGAGAAACTATTCCAAATACGCTGAGGGGAATTCCCTTTAGAAATTGTGCCCCTCAGGTGTTGATGCTTGCGTTGAGCAAATGGTCTGGATGTCATGGGCAGTTTCAATCCCGCTCACTGCTATGGTAACAGGGTCAGTCATAACCACCTCCACCTGCTGGTAAGTAGCCCCCAGCTCAGAAACTTTAAAGCATTTCTCATAGACAGCAACAATCTTTAACTCGGACAAATGTGTTGTCAATATGCAGGAACTTTATCGGGAAGCACCACATCATAGGAATTGTTACTGCCCACTTCACTGGCTGGTACACAGAGGATTACACTGTGAGGGAACTCTGTACTTTACCCTCCCACCTCAATCAGGAATCTGCCCACTCAGCACAAACATGAACTAAAACTGGGTCAGTGCTGAGGACACACCGTGCTGTCTGGGGGTCAGTGCTGAGGACACACCGTGCTGTCTGGGGGTCAGTGCTGAGGACACACCGTGCTGTCTCGGGGTCAGTGCTGAGGACACACCGTGCTGTCTGGGGGTCAGTGCTGAGGACACACCGTGCTGTCTGGGGGTCAGTGCTGAGGACACACCGTGCTGCCTGGGGGTCAGTGCTGAGGACACACCGTGCTGTCTGGGGGTCAGTGCTGAGGACACATCGTGCTGCCTGGGGGTCAGTACTGAGGACACACCGTGCTGCCTGGGGTCAGTGCTGAGGACACACCGTGCTGTCTGGTGGTCAGTGCTGAGGACACATCGTGCTGCCTGGGGGTCAGTGCTGAGGACACACCGTGCTGTCTGGGGGTCAGTGCTGAGGACACATCGTGCTGCCTGGGGGTCAGTACTGAGGACACACCGTGCTGCCTGGGGGTCAGTGCTGAGGACACATCGTGCTGTCTGGGGGTCAGTGCTGAGGACACACCGTGCTGTCTGGGGGTCAGTGCTGAGGACACACCGTGCTGTCTGGGGGTCAGTGCTGAGGACACACCGTGCTGTCTGGGGGTCAGTGCTGAGGACACACCGTGCTGTCTGTGGGTCAGTGCTGAGGACACACCGTGCTGTCTGGGGGTCAGTGCTGAGGAGAAACCGTGCTGTCTGGGGGTCAGTGCTGAGGACACACCGTGCTGCCTGGGGGTCAGTGCTGAGGACACACCGTGCTGTCTGGGGTCAGTGCTGAGGACACACCGTGCTGTCTGGGGGTCAGTGCTGAGGACACACCGTGCTGCTTGGGGGTCAGTGCTGAGGACACACCGTGCTGCCTGGGGGTCAGTGCTGAGGTCACACCGTGCTGTCTGGGGGTCAGTGCTGAGGACACACCGTGCTGCCTGGGGGTCAGTGCTGAGGACACACCGTGCTGCCTGGGGGTCAGTGCTGAGGACACACCGTGCTGTCTGGGGGTCAGTGCTGAGAACACCGTGCTGTCTGGGGGTCAGTGCTGAGGACACACCATGCTGTCTGGGGGTCAGTGCTGAGGACACACCGTGCTGCCTGGGGGTCAGTGCTGAGGACACACCGTGCTGTCTGGGGGTCAGTGCTGAGGACACACCGTGCTGTCTGGGGGTCAGTGCTGAGGACACACCGTGCTGCCTGGGGGTCAGTACTGAGGACACACCGTGCTGTCTGGGGGTCACTGCTGAGGACAAATCGTGCTGTCTGGGGGTCAGTGCTGAGGACACACCGTGCTGTCTGGGGGTCAGTGCTGAGGACACACCGTGCTGTCTGGGGGTCAGTGCTGAGGACACACCGTGCTGCCTGGGGGTCAGTGCTGAGGACACACCGTGCTGTCTGGGGGTCAGTGCTGAGGACACACCGTGCTGTCTGCGGGTCAGTTGCTGAGGACACACCGTGCTGCCTGGGGGTCAGTGCTGAGGACACACCGTGCTGTCTGGGGGTCAGTGCTGAGGACACACCGTGCTGTCTGGGGGTCAGTGCTGAGGACACACCGTGCTGTCTGGGGGTCAGTGCTGAGGACACACCGTGCTGCCTGGGGGTCAGTGCTGAGGACACACCGTGCTGTCTGGGGGTCAGTGCTGAGGACACACCGTGCTGCCTGGGGGTCAATGCTGAGGACACACCGTGCTGTCTGGGGGTCAGTGCTGAGGACACACCGTGCTGTCTGGGGGTCAGTGCTGAGGACACACCGTGCTGCCTGGGGGTCAGTGCTGAGGACACACCGTGCTGTCTGGGGGTCAGTGCTGAGGACACATCGTGCTGCCTGGGGGTCAGTGGTGAGGACACATCGTGCTGTCTGGGGGTCAGTGCTGAGGACACACCGTGCTGCCTGGGGGTCAGTGCTGAGGACACATCGTGCTGTCTGGGGGTCAGTGCTGAGGACACACCGTGCTGTCTGGGGGTCAGTGCTGAGGACACACCGTGCTGTCTGGGGGTCAGTGCTGAGGAGAAACCGTGCTGTCTGGGGGTCAGTGCTGAGGACACACCGTGCTGCCTGGGGGTCAGTGCTGAGGACACACCGTGTTGTCTGGGGGTCAGTGCTGAGGACACACCGTGCTGCCTGGGGGTCAGTGCTGAGGACACACCGTGCTGTCTGTGGGTCAGTGCTGAGGACACACCGTGCTGCCTGGGGGTCAGTGCTGAGGACACACCGTGCTGTCTGGGGGTCAGTGCTGAGGACACACCGTGCTGTCTGGGGGTCAGTGCTGAGGACATACCGTGCTGCCTGGGGGTCAGTGCTGAGGACACACCGTGCTGTCTGGGGTCAGTGCTGAGGACACACCGTGCTGTCTGGGGGTCAGTGCTGAGGACACACCGTGCTGTCTGGGGGTCAGTGCTGAGGACACACCGTGCTGTCTGGGGGTCACTGCGGAGGACACACCGTGCTGTCTGGGGGTCAGTGCTGAGGACACACCGTGCTGTCTGGGGGGTCAGTGCTGAGGACACACCGTGCTGTCTGGGGGTCAGTGCTGAGGACACACCGTGCTGTCTGGGGGTCAGTGCTGAGGACACACCGTGCTGTCTGGGGGTCAGTGCTGAGGACACACCGTGCTGTCTGGGGGTCAGTGCTGAGGACACACCGTGCTGTCTGGGGGTCAGTGCTGAGGACACACCGTGCTGTCTGGGGGTCAGTGCTGAGGACACACCGTGCTGTCTGGGGGTCAGTGCTGAGGACACACCGTGCTGTCTGGGGGTCAGTGCTGAGGACACACCGTGCTGTCTGGGGGTCAGTGCTGAGGACACACCGTGCTGTCTGGGGGTCAGTGCTGAGGACACACCGTGCTGTCTGGGGGTCAGTGCTGAGGACACACCGTGCTGTCGGGGGTCAGTGCTGAGGTCACACCGTGCTGTCTGGGGGTCAGTGCTGAGGACACACCGTGCTGCCTGGGGGTCAGTACTGAGGATACACCATGCTGTCTGGGGGTCAGTGCTGAGGACAAATCGTGCTGTCTGGGGGTCAGTGCTGAGGACACACCGTGCTGTCTGGGGGTCAGTGCTGAGGACACACCGTGCTGTCTGGGGGTCAGTGCTGAGGACACACCGTGCTTTCTGTGGGTCAGTGCTGAGGACACACCGTGCTGTCTGGGGGTCAGTGCTGAGGACACACCGTGCTGTCTGGGGGTCAGTGCTGAGGACACACCGTGCTGCCTGGGGGTTAGTGCTGAGGACACACCGTGCTGTCTGGGGGTCAGTACTGAGGACACACCATGCTGTCTGGGGGTCAGTGCTGAGGACAAATCGTGCTGTCTGGGGGTCAGTGCTGAGGACACACCGTGCTGCCTGGGGGTCAGTGCTGAGGACACACCGTGCTGTCTGGGGGTCAGTGCTGAGGACACACCGTGCTGTCTGGGGGTCAGTGCTGAGGACACTCCGTGCTGCCTAGGGGTCAGTGCTGAGGACACACCGTGCTGTCTGGGGGTCAGTGCTGAGGACACACCGTGCGGTCTGGGGGTCAATGCTGAGGACACACCGTGCTGTCTGGGGGTCAGTGCTGAGGTCACACCGTGCTGTCTGGGGGTCAGTGCTGAGGACACACCGTGCTGTCTGGGGGTCAGTGCTGAGGTCACACCGTGCTGTCTGGGGGTCAGTGCTGAGGACACACCGTGCTGTCTGGGGGTCAGTGCTGAGGACACACCGTGCTGTCTGGGGGTCAGTGCTGAGGACACACCGTGCTGTCTGTGGGTCAGTACTGAGGACACACCATGCTGTCTGGGGGTCAGTGCTGAGGACACACCGTGCTGCCTGGGGGTCAGTACTGAGGACACACCATGCTGTCTGGGGGTCAGTGCTGAGGACACACCGTGCTGTCTGGGGGTCAGTGCTGAGGACACACCGTGCTGTCTGGGGGTCAGTGCTGAGGACAAATCATGCTGTCTGGGGGTCAGTGCTGAGGACACACCGTGCTGTCTGGGGGTCAGTGCTGAGGACACACCGTGCTGTCTGGGGGTCAGTGCTGAGGACACACCGTGCTGTCTGGGGGTCAGTGCTGAGGACACACCGTGCTGTCTGGGGGTCAGTGCTGAGGACACACCGTGCTGCCTGGGGGTCAGTGCTGAGGACACACCGTGCTGTCTGGGGGTCAGTGCTGAGGACACACCGTGCAGTCTGGGGTCAGTACTGAGGACACACCGTGCTGTCTGGGGGTCAGTGCTGAGGACACACCGTGCTGTCTGGGGTCAGTACTGAGGACACACCGTGCTGTCTGGGGGTCAGTGCTGAGGACACACCGTGCTGTCTGGGGGTCAGTGCTGAGGACACACCGTGCTGCCTGGGGGTCAGTGCTGAGGACACACCGTGCTGTCTGGGGGTCAGTGCTGAGGACACACCGTGCTGTCTGGGGTCAGTACTGAGGACACACCGTGCTGGCTGGGGGTCAGTGCTGAGGACACACCATGCTGTCTGGGGGTCAGTGCTGAGGACACACCATGCTGTCTGGGGGTCAGTGCTGAGGACACACCGTGCTGTCTGGGGGTCAGTGCTGAGGACACACCGTGCTGTCTGGGGGTCAGTGCTGAGGACACACCGTGCTGTCTGGGGGTCAGTGCTGAGGACACACCGTGCTGTCTGGGGGTTAGTGCTGAGGACACACCGTGCTGTCTGGGGGTCAGTGCTGAGGACACACCGTGCTGCCTAGGGGTCAGTGCTGAGGACACATCGTGCTGTCTGGGGGTCAGTGCTGAGGACACACCGTGTTGTCTGGGGGTCAGTGCTGAGGACACACCGTGCTGCCTAGGGGTCAGTGCTGAGGACACACCGTGCTGTCTGGGGGTCAGTGCTGAGGACACATCGTGCTGCCTAGGGGTCAGTGCTGAGGACACACCGTGCTGTCTGGGGGTCAGTACTGAGGACACACCGTGCTGCCTGGGGGTCAGTGCTGAGGACACACCGTGCTGTCTGGGGGTCAGTGCTGAGGACACACCGTGCTGCCTGGGGGTCAGTGCTGAGGACACACCGTGCTGTCTGGGGGTCAGTGCTGAGGACACACCGTGCTGTCTGGGGGTCAGTGCTGAGGACACACCGTGCTGTCTGGGGGTCAGTGCTGAGGACACACCGTGCTGTCTGGGGGTCAGTGCTGAGGACACACCGTGCTGTCTGGGGGTCAGTGCTGAGGACACACCGTGCTGTCTGGGGGTCAGTGCTGAGGTCACACCGTGCTGTCTGGGGGTCAGTGCTGAGGACACACCGTGCTGCCTGGGGGTCAGTGCTGAGGACACATCGTGCTGTCTGGGGGTCAGTGCTGAGGTCACACCGTGCTGTCTGGGGGTCAGTGCTGAGGAGAAACAGTGCTGTCTGGGGGTCAGTGCTGAGGACACACCGTGCTGTCTGGGGTCAGTGCTGAGGACACACCGTGCTGTCTGGGGGTCAGTGCTGAGGACACACCGTGCTGTCTGGGGGTCAATGCTGAGGACACACCGTGCTGTCTGGGGGTCAGTGCTGAGGACACACCGTGCTGTCTGGGGTCAGTACTGAGGACACACCGTGCTGTCTGGGGGTCAGTGCTGAGGACACACCGTGCTGCCTGGGGGTCAGTGCTGAGGACACACCGTGCTGTCTGGGGTCAGTACTGAGGACACACCGTGCTGCCTGGGGGTCAGTGCTGAGGACACACCGTGCTGTCTGGGGGTCAGTGCTGAGGACACACCGTGCTGCCTGGGGGTCAGTGCTGTGGACACACCGTGCTGCCTGGGGGTCAATGCTGAGGACACACCGTGCTGTCTGGGGGTCAGTGCTGAGGACACACCGTGCTGCCTGGGGGTCAGTGCTGAGGACACACCGTGCTGCCTGGGGGTCAGTGCTGAGGACACACCGTGCTGCCTGGGGGTCAGTGGTGAGGACACATCGTGCTGTCTGGGGGTCAGTGCTGAGGAGAAACAGTGCTGTCTGGGGGTCAGTGCTGAGGACACACCGTGCTGTCTGGGGTCAGTGTTGAGGACACACCGTGCTGTCTGGGGGTCAGTGCTGAGGACAAACCGTGCTGTCTCGGGGTCAGTGCTGAGGACACACCGTGCTGCCTGGGGGTCAGTGCTGAGGACACACCGTGCTGTCTGGGGTCAGTGCTGAGGACACACCGTGCTGTCTGGGGGTCAGTGCTGAGGACACACCGTGCTGTCTGGGGGTCAGTGCTGAGGACACACCGTGCTGCCTGGGGGTCAGTGCTGAGGACACACCGTGCTGTCTGGGGGTCAGTGCTGAGGACACACCGTGCTGTCTGGGGGTCAGTGCTGAGGACACACCGTGCTGCGTGGGGGTCAGTGCTGAGGAAACTCCGTGCTCTCTGGGGGTCAGTGCTGAGGACACACCGTGCTGTCTGGGGGTCAGTGCTGAGGACACACCGTGCTGCCTGGGGGTCAGTGCTGAGGACACACCGTGCTGCCTGGGGGTCAGTGCTGAGGACACACCGTGCTGTCTGGGGGTCAGTGCTGAGGACACACCGTGCTGCCTGGGGGTCAGTGCTGAGGACACACCGTGCTGCCTGGGGGTCAGTGCTGAGGACACACCGTGCTGCCTGGGGGTCAGTGCTGAGGACACACCGTGCTGTCTGGGGGTCACTGCGGAGGACACACCGTGCTGTCTGGGGGTCAGTGCTGAGGACACACCGTGCTGTCTGGGGGTCAGTGCTGAGGACACACCGTTCTGTCTGGGGGTCAGTGCTGAGGACACACCGTGCTGTCTGGGGGTCAGTACTGAGGACACACCGTGCTGCCTGGGGGTCAGTGCTGAGGACACACCGTGCTGTCTGGGGGTCAGTGCTGAGGACACACTGTGCTGTCTGGGGGTCAGTGCTGAGGACCCACCGTGCTGCCTGGGGGTCAGTGCTGAGGTCACACCGTGCTGTCTGGGGGTCAGTGCTGAGGACACACCGTGCTGTCTGGGGGTCAGTGCTGAGGTCACACCTTGCTGTCTGGGGGTCAGTGCTGAGGACACACCGTGCTGTCTGGGGGTCAGTGCTGAGGTCACACCGTGCTGTCTGGGGGTCAGTGCTGAGGACACACCGTGCTGTCTGGGGGTCAGTGCTGAGGACACACCGTGCTGTCTGGGGGTCAGTGCTGAGGACACACCGTGCTGTCTGGGGGTCAGTGCTGAGGACACACCGTGCTGCCTGGGGGTCAGTGCTGAGGACACACCGTGCTGTCTGGGGGTCAGTGCTGAGGACACACCGTGCTGCCTGGGGGTCAGTGCTGAGGACACACCGTGCTGCCTGGGGGTCAGTGCTGAGGACACACCGTGCTGTCTGGGGGTCAGTGCTGAGGACACACCGTGCTGCCTAGGGGTCAGTGCTGAGGACACACCGTGCTGTCTGGGGGTCAGTGCTGAGGACACACCGTGCTGTCTGGGGGTCAGTGCTGAGGACACACCGTGCTGCCTGGGGGTCAGTGCTGAGGACACACCGTGCTGCCTGGGGGTCAGTGCTGAGGACACACCGTGCTGCCTGGGGGTCAGTGCTGAGGACACACCGTGCTGCCTGGGGGTCAGTACTGAGGACACACCGTGCTGTCTGGGGGTCAGTGCTGAGGACACACCGTGCTGCCTGGGGGTCAGTGCTGAGGACACACCATGCTGCCTGGGGGTCAGTACTGAGGACACACCGTGCTGTCTGGGGGTCAGTGCTGAGGACACACCGTGCTGCCTGGGGGTCAGTGCTGAGGACACACCGTGCTGCCTGGGGGTCAGTGCTGAGGACACACCGTGCTGCCTGGGGGTCAGTGGTGAGGACACACCGTGCTGTCTGGGGGTCAGTGCTGAGGACACACCGTGCTGTCTGGGGGTCAGTGCTGAGGACACACCGTGCTGTCTGTGGGTCAGTACTGAGGACACACCGTGCTGTCTGGGGGTCAGTGCTGAGGACACACCGTGCTGTCTGGGGGTCAGTGCTGAGGACACACCGTGCTGTCTGGGGGTCAGTGCTGAGGACACACCGTGCTGTCTGGGGGTCAGTGCTGAGGACACACCGTGCTGTCTGGGGGTCAGTGCTGAGGACACACCGTGCTGCCTGGGGGTCAGTGCTGAGGACACACCGTTCTGTCTGGGGGTCAGTGCTGAGGACACACCGTGCTGCCTGGGGGTCACTGCGGAGGACACACCGTGCTGCCTGGGGGTCAGTGCTGAGGACACACCGTGCTGTCTGGGGGTCAGTGCTGAGGACACACCGTGCTGTCTGGGGGTCACTGCGGAGGACACACCGTGCTGTCTGGGGGTCAGTACTGAGGACACACCGTGCTGTCTGGGGGTCAGTGCTGAGGACACACTGTGCTGTCTGGGGGTCAGTGCTGAGGACACACCGTGCTGTCTGGGGGTCAGTGCTGAGGACACACCGTGCTGTCTGGGGGTCAATGCTGAGGACACACCGTGCTGCCTGGGGGTCAGTGCTGAGGACACACCGTGCTTTCTGGGGGTCAGTGCTGAGGACACACCGTGCTGCCTGGGGGTCAGTACTGAGGACACACCGTGCTGTCTGGGGGTCAGTGCTGAGGACACACCGTGCTGCCTGGGGGTCAGTGCTGAGGACACACCATGCTGCCTGGGGGTCAGTACTGAGGACACACCGTGCTGTCTGGGGGTCAGTGCTGAGGACACACCGTGCTGCCTGGGGGTCAGTGCTGAGGACACACCGTGCTGCCTGGGGGTCAGTGCTGAGGACACACCGTGCTGCCTGGGGGTCAGTGGTGAGGACACACCGTGCTGTCTGGGGGTCAGTGCTGAGGACACACCGTGCTGTCTGGGGGTCAGTGCTGAGGACACACCGTGCTGTCTGGGGGTCAGTGCTGAGGACACACCGTGCTGTCTGGGGGTCACTGCGGAGGACACACCGTGCTGTCTGGGGGTCAGTGCTGAGGACACACCGTGCTGTCTGGGGGTCACTGCGGAGGACACACCGTGCTGTCTGGGGGTCAGTACTGAGGACACACCGTGCTGTCTGGGGGTCAGTGCTGAGGACACACCGTGCTGTCTGGGGGTCAGTGCTGAGGACACACCGTGCTGTCTGGGGGTCAGTGCTGAGGACACACCGTGCTGCCTGGGGGTCAGTGCTGAGGACACACCGTGCTGTCTGGGGGTCAGTGCTGAGGACACACCGTGCTGTCTGGGGGTCAGTGCTGAGGACACACCGTGCTGTCTGGGGGTCAGTGCTGAGGACACACCGTGCTGTCTGGGAGTCAGTGCTGAGGACACACCGTGCTACCTGGGGGTCAGTGCTGAGGACACACCGTGCTGCCTGGGGGTCAGTGCTGAGGACACACCGTGCTGTCTGGGATACAGTGCTGAGGACACACCGTGCTGTCTGTGGGTCAGTGCTGAGGACACACCGTGCTGTCTGGGGGTCAGTGCTGAGGACACACCGTGCTGTCTGAGGGTCAGTGCTGAGGACACACCGTGCTGCCTGGGGGTCAGTGCTGAGGACACACCGTGCTGCCTGGGGGTCAGTGCTGAGGACACACCGTGCTGCCTGGGGGTCAGTGGTGAGGACACATCGTGCTGTCTGGGGGTCAGTGCTGAGGAGAAACAGTGCTGTCTGGGGGTCAGTGCTGAGGACACACCGTGCTGTCTGGGGTCAGTGTTGAGGACACACCGTGCTGTCTGGGGGTCAGTGCTGAGGACAAACCGTGCTGTCTCGGGGTCAGTGCTGAGGACACACCGTGCTGCCTGGGGGTCAGTGCTGAGGACACACCGTGCTGTCTGGGGTCAGTGCTGAGGACACACCGTGCTGTCTGGGGGTCAGTGCTGAGGACACACCGTGCTGTCTGGGGGTCAGTGCTGAGGACACACCGTGCTGCCTGGGGGTCAGTGCTGAGGACACACCGTGCTGTCTGGGGGTCAGTGCTGAGGACACACCGTGCTGTCTGGGGGTCAGTGCTGAGGACACACCGTGCTGCGTGGGGGTCAGTGCTGAGGAAACTCCGTGCTCTCTGGGGGTCAGTGCTGAGGACACACCGTGCTGTCTGGGGGTCAGTGCTGAGGACACACCGTGCTGCCTGGGGGTCAGTGCTGAGGACACACCGTGCTGCCTGGGGGTCAGTGCTGAGGACACACCGTGCTGTCTGGGGGTCAGTGCTGAGGACACACCGTGCTGCCTGGGGGTCAGTGCTGAGGACACACCGTGCTGCCTGGGGGTCAGTGCTGAGGACACACCGTGCTGCCTGGGGGTCAGTGCTGAGGACACACCGTGCTGTCTGGGGGTCACTGCGGAGGACACACCGTGCTGTCTGGGGGTCAGTGCTGAGGACACACCGTGCTGTCTGGGGGTCAGTGCTGAGGACACACCGTTCTGTCTGGGGGTCAGTGCTGAGGACACACCGTGCTGTCTGGGGGTCAGTACTGAGGACACACCGTGCTGCCTGGGGGTCAGTGCTGAGGACACACCGTGCTGTCTGGGGGTCAGTGCTGAGGACACACTGTGCTGTCTGGGGGTCAGTGCTGAGGACCCACCGTGCTGCCTGGGGGTCAGTGCTGAGGTCACACCGTGCTGTCTGGGGGTCAGTGCTGAGGACACACCGTGCTGTCTGGGGGTCAGTGCTGAGGTCACACCTTGCTGTCTGGGGGTCAGTGCTGAGGACACACCGTGCTGTCTGGGGGTCAGTGCTGAGGTCACACCGTGCTGTCTGGGGGTCAGTGCTGAGGACACACCGTGCTGTCTGGGGGTCAGTGCTGAGGACACACCGTGCTGTCTGGGGGTCAGTGCTGAGGACACACCGTGCTGTCTGGGGGTCAGTGCTGAGGACACACCGTGCTGCCTGGGGGTCAGTGCTGAGGACACACCGTGCTGTCTGGGGGTCAGTGCTGAGGACACACCGTGCTGCCTGGGGGTCAGTGCTGAGGACACACCGTGCTGCCTGGGGGTCAGTGCTGAGGACACACCGTGCTGTCTGGGGGTCAGTGCTGAGGACACACCGTGCTGCCTAGGGGTCAGTGCTGAGGACACACCGTGCTGTCTGGGGGTCAGTGCTGAGGACACACCGTGCTGTCTGGGGGTCAGTGCTGAGGACACACCGTGCTGCCTGGGGGTCAGTGCTGAGGACACACCGTGCTGCCTGGGGGTCAGTGCTGAGGACACACCGTGCTGCCTGGGGGTCAGTGCTGAGGACACACCGTGCTGCCTGGGGGTCAGTACTGAGGACACACCGTGCTGTCTGGGGGTCAGTGCTGAGGACACACCGTGCTGCCTGGGGGTCAGTGCTGAGGACACACCATGCTGCCTGGGGGTCAGTACTGAGGACACACCGTGCTGTCTGGGGGTCAGTGCTGAGGACACACCGTGCTGCCTGGGGGTCAGTGCTGAGGACACACCGTGCTGCCTGGGGGTCAGTGCTGAGGACACACCGTGCTGCCTGGGGGTCAGTGGTGAGGACACACCGTGCTGTCTGGGGGTCAGTGCTGAGGACACACCGTGCTGTCTGGGGGTCAGTGCTGAGGACACACCGTGCTGTCTGTGGGTCAGTACTGAGGACACACCGTGCTGTCTGGGGGTCAGTGCTGAGGACACACCGTGCTGTCTGGGGGTCAGTGCTGAGGACACACCGTGCTGTCTGGGGGTCAGTGCTGAGGACACACCGTGCTGTCTGGGGGTCAGTGCTGAGGACACACCGTGCTGTCTGGGGGTCAGTGCTGAGGACACACCGTGCTGCCTGGGGGTCAGTGCTGAGGACACACCGTTCTGTCTGGGGGTCAGTGCTGAGGACACACCGTGCTGCCTGGGGGTCACTGCGGAGGACACACCGTGCTGCCTGGGGGTCAGTGCTGAGGACACACCGTGCTGTCTGGGGGTCAGTGCTGAGGACACACCGTGCTGTCTGGGGGTCACTGCGGAGGACACACCGTGCTGTCTGGGGGTCAGTACTGAGGACACACCGTGCTGTCTGGGGGTCAGTGCTGAGGACACACTGTGCTGTCTGGGGGTCAGTGCTGAGGACACACCGTGCTGTCTGGGGGTCAGTGCTGAGGACACACCGTGCTGTCTGGGGGTCAATGCTGAGGACACACCGTGCTGCCTGGGGGTCAGTGCTGAGGACACACCGTGCTTTCTGGGGGTCAGTGCTGAGGACACACCGTGCTGCCTGGGGGTCAGTACTGAGGACACACCGTGCTGTCTGGGGGTCAGTGCTGAGGACACACCGTGCTGCCTGGGGGTCAGTGCTGAGGACACACCATGCTGCCTGGGGGTCAGTACTGAGGACACACCGTGCTGTCTGGGGGTCAGTGCTGAGGACACACCGTGCTGCCTGGGGGTCAGTGCTGAGGACACACCGTGCTGCCTGGGGGTCAGTGCTGAGGACACACCGTGCTGCCTGGGGGTCAGTGGTGAGGACACACCGTGCTGTCTGGGGGTCAGTGCTGAGGACACACCGTGCTGTCTGGGGGTCAGTGCTGAGGACACACCGTGCTGTCTGGGGGTCAGTGCTGAGGACACACCGTGCTGTCTGGGGGTCACTGCGGAGGACACACCGTGCTGTCTGGGGGTCAGTGCTGAGGACACACCGTGCTGTCTGGGGGTCACTGCGGAGGACACACCGTGCTGTCTGGGGGTCAGTACTGAGGACACACCGTGCTGTCTGGGGGTCAGTGCTGAGGACACACCGTGCTGTCTGGGGGTCAGTGCTGAGGACACACCGTGCTGTCTGGGGGTCAGTGCTGAGGACACACCGTGCTGCCTGGGGGTCAGTGCTGAGGACACACCGTGCTGTCTGGGGGTCAGTGCTGAGGACACACCGTGCTGTCTGGGGGTCAGTGCTGAGGACACACCGTGCTGTCTGGGGGTCAGTGCTGAGGACACACCGTGCTGTCTGGGAGTCAGTGCTGAGGACACACCGTGCTACCTGGGGGTCAGTGCTGAGGACACACCGTGCTGCCTGGGGGTCAGTGCTGAGGACACACCGTGCTGTCTGGGATACAGTGCTGAGGACACACCGTGCTGTCTGTGGGTCAGTGCTGAGGACACACCGTGCTGTCTGGGGGTCAGTGCTGAGGACACACCGTGCTGTCTGAGGGTCAGTGCTGAGGACACACCGTGCTGTCTGGGGGTCAGTGCTGAGGACACACCGTGCTGTCTGTGGGTCAGTGCTGAGGACACACCGTGCTGTCTGGGGGTCAGTGCTGAGGACACACCGTGCTGTCTGGGGGTCAGTGCTGAGGACACACCGTGCTGTCTGGGGGTCAGTGCTGAGGACACACCGTGCTGTCTGGGGGTCAGTGCTGAGGACACACCGTGCTGTCTGGGGGTCAGTGCTGAGGACACACCGTGCTGTCTGTGGGTCAGTGCTGAGGACACACGCACAGAATGACATTGACACATACACACTCTGACACACATGCACTCTGATACATACATACACACACACACACTCACACTCTGACACACACGCACTCTGACACACACACTCTGACACTGACATATACACACTCTGACACACACACTCTGACACTGACACACACATTCTGACACACACACACTCTGACACTGACACACACACACTCTGACACACTCTCTGACACTGACACATACACACTCTTACACACACACGTACCCACATCGTTCAATCAGATGTACGAAGCAAAGGTGACAGTAGGGATTAATTAGCTGCCTGCTCGGTGAGACCAGCTTCTATCCCATGTGAAATTTTCATCCTGGCTTCATTGAGTGAACATAGAACAGTGCAGCACAGGAACAGGCCCTTTGGCCCACAATTCCAATTTAAGCTAATCCCTTCTGCCTGGTTTGGTCCATATCCCTCTGTTCCTCGCATATTCATGTACTTATCAAAAAGCCCCTTTAAACCTCCTATCATATCTGCCTGCACCACCACCTCTGGCAGCACTTTCCAGACACCTATGTGTAAAACACTTGTCCCTCACATCTCCTTTAAACTTGCCCCCTCTCACCTTAAGTGCTTGTTCCCCTAATATTAGCCATTTCAATTCTGGGAAAAAGATTCTGACGGTCAACCCTATTTCTGCCTCTCATAATTTCTATCAGATCTCCCCTCAGCCTCCCCCCCTCCAGAGAAAACAATCCTAGTTTGTCCAGCCCTCCTAATAGCTCATACCCTCTAATCCAGGCAGCATCCTGGTAAACCTCTTCTACACCCTCCCCAAAGCTTCCACTTTCTTCCTGTAATGTGATGTCCAGAATTGAACGCAGTACTCGAAGTGAGGCCTTACCAAAGTTTAATAAAGCTGAAACATGACATCCTGGCTCATGTACTGAATGTAGCGACCAATAAAGGCAAGCATGCCTTACTCTGCATTCGCTTAGGATAATCTGTTCTCAATACACATCTTTAATACCGAGGAGGCAGGGGAAGGAAACACAACACATTTCAAAATAAAGATTTCAGTTAAGAAACGGTGTTAATGGACAGCACGGGTGGTGCAGTGGTTAGCACTGCTGCCTCACAGTGCCAAGGACCCAGATTCAACTTTGGCCTTGGGTGACTGTCTGTGTGGAGATTGCACGTTCTCCCTGTGTCTGCATGGGTTTCCTCTGGGTGCTCCGGTTTCCTCCCACAATCCAAAGATGTGCAGGTTAGGTTGATTGGCCGTGCTAAATTGAGCCTATTGTCAGGGGGATTAGCAGGGTGGGGTTGCTGGAATAGGGCCTGGGTGGGATTGTGGTCGGTGCATTCTTGATGGGCCAAATGGCCTCTTCCTGCACTGTCAGGATTCTATGCTTCTAAAAGCAAGTTGAGGAATTGAGAGAGCCTGTACACTTGACAAAGGCGATTTCTGTTTCAATGAAGTGACTTGAAACAAATGTCTTTTGCCAAGTATTTGCAGCCTTTTCAGTTTTTAATTTCAGATTTCCAACACCCCCAGTGCTCCTATTTTAATTACACTCTTGTCCATGCTTGTTAACAGCAGACCCCGGTGGGAAGATGGTGGTGTAATAGTAATGTCACTGAGCTAGTCATCCAGAGACTCAGGTTAATGTTCTGGGGACATGAATTCCAATCCTACCATGGCAGCTGCAGGAATTTGAATTCAGTTAATAAAACTCTGGAATTGAAAGCGAGTCTCAGTAACGGTGACCATGAAACCACCAGTCATTGTTGTGAAAAACAAAACCCATCTGGTTCACTTACATCCTTAGACGTGATTCCAGACCCACAGCAATGTGCTTGACTCTTAACTGCCCTCTGAAATGGCCAGGCAAAGCATTCAGCTCAAGGGCTTTCTAGCTATGCCCACATTACATGAAAGAATAAACAAAAAATTGAAGAGTCTGTGTATCACTCAGATCTGCTGAGTGCCACGTGAAAAAGTTCAATGGCATGTACCTTTTCTCAGCAACATTACTGAGCAGCTAGCAGTTTGCGTATCCCTCGACGGTGACTCATCACAGTGTAGTCCACTGGTGGGCTGTTCTGATTGGCGCAATCTGCCTCATCTGACTGGGTGAATGGCTATCCCAGTATACAGGGGCTAACCAATCACATGTTAATCACAAAGTATAACCGTGTTGCTTTCTCTCTCCCGAGCTGCCAGGGATTTCTATTATACTTTATGGTGTCGGAGCGTGATAACTTGCTAACTGTCCGATGTTGGTCTCTAGCATTCCCACTGTGGGTGAGACACTGTCAGTTACCCCGTAATGGTCACTGTCCCATCAATATTTTTAGTTCCCTGAGCCCTTTCACAGCGTGAGCCTGACATTTTGTTCCAATACTTGGGAACGGCTCAGATTTGGATAAGAGTTGACTCTATACCTAACTCATGACAGACTATTCTGTATTCCCTGGCAAGTAAGGTTCAAAGGTCGAGGTGCTGACTGGTCAAAAAACAAAGACAATTACAGCACAGGAACAGGCCCTTCGGCCCTTCAGCCCAGCCAGTCAAGGGTCACAGGTCAAGATCCATACAGATCCCAGGGTTCAAAGATCAGGGTGCTGGCCAGACTTTTTTTTAAACTTATTAGTGTCACAGGTAGGCTTACATTAATACTGCAGTGAAGCCACTGTGCAAATGCCCTAGCTCACCATACTCTGCTGTCTGTTAAGGTGCACTGAGGGTGAATGTAGCATGGCCAGTGCACCTAACCAGCATGTCATTAGAGTGTGGGAGGAAACTGGAGCACCCAGAGGAAACCCACGCAGACAGGGGGAGAATGTGTAAACTCCACACAGTCACCCAAGGCCAGAATCGAATCTGAGTCCCTGGTGCTGTGAGGCAGCAGTGCTAACCAATGTGCCACCATGCTGCCCTGCTGTGGGGTTGAAAGGACAAAACACTGTACCGAGCCCAGGGTTCAATGTTCAGGGTGGTGACCAATCAGTCAGGGGTCAAAGGGCAATATGCGATACAGACCCCAGGATTCAAAGGTCAAATCATTGAACCTGTGTCCAGGACGAAACATTTTGTTAAAATCTAGTTTACAAACAAAACAATGCAATGCAAATTGGCAATAAAGTCCACCTCCCAAGTCCCACGTGATCATGTTAGAGGCAGTGATGGTGCTGCTCAGTCACTCATCAGTATAACAGAGCGAGAGAGGGAGAGAGAGAGTGTCCATCCTGCTGATTCAGAGCTGGAAAGCTGGCAGGAGCCTCAGGTTCATTGAAGAGTTGATGCTGATCTGGAGAGGAGAAACAGGAGGGGGTTAGAGCTGGAACATTGCCACATACTAACTTGTCATTTGTGTCTTCAGGGTCAAATAAGATGTGAGAGTGGAATGTCTCTTGGGCGGCACAGCGGCACAGCGGTTAGCACTGCTGCCTCACAGCACCGGGGACCCGGGTTCGATTCCAGCCTTGGATCACTGTCTGTGTGGAGTCTACACAGAGACATAGAACATTACAACGCAGTACAGGCCCTTCGGCCCTTGATGTTGTGCCGACCAGTGGAACCAATCTAATGACCCTCTAACCTAAACTATTCCAATGTTATCCATATGCCTATCCACTGAGCATTTGAACGCCCTTAAAGTTGGTGAGTCCACAACTGCTGCAGGCAGGGCATTCCACGCCCTTACTACCCTCTGAGTAGAGAACCTACCTCTGACATCTGTCCTATAATTACCACCCCTTAATTTAAAGCTATGTCCCCTCATGTTAGCTATCATCATCCAAGGAAAAAGACTCTCACTGTCCACCCTATCCAATCCTCTGATCATCTTGTATGCCTCAATCAGGCCACCTCGTAATCTTCTTCTCTCCAATGAAAATAACCTCAAGTCCCTCAGCCTTTCCTCATAAGACCTTCCCATCATACCAGGCAACATCCTGGTAAACCTCCTCTGCACCCTTTCCAATGCCTCCACATCTTTCTTATAATGCAGCGACCAGAACTATACTCAATACTCCAAGTGCGGCCGGACCAGAGTTTTGTACAGTTGTAACATGACCTCAACGGCTCCAAAATTCAATCCCTCTACCAATAAAAGCTAACACACCGTACGCCTTCTTAACAACCTTATCAACCTGGGTGCCAACTTTCAGGGAGCTATGCACATGCACATCAAAATCTCTCTGCTCGTCAACACTACCAAGAGTCTTTCCATTAGCCCTATATTCTGGACTTCTGTTGCTCTTACCAAAGTGAATCACCTCACACTTTTCCGTATTAAACTCCATTTGCCACCTCTCAGCCCAGCTTTGCAGCTTATTTATGTCCCTCTGCAAACTGTAACATCCATCCTCACTGTCTACAAATCCTCCAACTTTGGTGTCATCAGCAAATTTACTAATCCATCCTTCTACACCCTCATCTAGGTCATTTATAAAAATGACAAACAGCAGTGGCCCCAAAACAGATCCTTGAGGTACACCACTTGTAACTGAACTCCAGGTTGAATATTTCCCATCAATCACCACCCTCTGTCTTCTATCAGCTAGCCAATGCCTGATCCAAACTGCTAAATCACCCTCAATCCCATGCATCTGCATTTTCTGCAATAGCCTACCATGGGGAACCTTATCAAACGCTTTGTTAAAATCCATATACACCACGTCAACAGCCTTACCCTTATCCACCTCTTTGGTCACCTTTTCAAAAAACTCGATAAGGTTTGTGAGGCACGACCTACCCTTCACAAAACCGTGTTGACTATCTCTAATCAATTTATTTCTCTCTAGATGATTATAAATCCTATCCCTTATAATTCTTTCCAAAACTTTGCCCACAACAGAAGTAAGGCTCACTAGTCTATAATTCCCAGGATGGTCTCTACTCCCCTTCTTGAACAAGGGGACAACATTTGCTATCCTCCAGTCTTCCGGCACTATACCTGTAGCCAATGGCGACATGAAGTCAAAGGCTCTGCAATCTCCTCCCTAGCCTCACAGAGAATCCTAGGGTAAATCCCATCCGGCCCAGGGGACTTATCTATTTTCATACTCTCAAGAATTGCTAACACCTCCTCCTTATGTACCTCAATCCCATCTAGTCTACAACCCTGTATCGCAGTAGTCTCCTCGACTACACTGACTTTTTCCTCCGTGAATACTGACGAAAAATATTCATTTAGTACCTCTCCTATCTCTTCAGGCTCCACGCACAACTTCCCACTGCTGTCTCTGACTGGCCCTAATTTTGCCCTAACCAATCTTTTATTCTTAACATACCTGTAGAAAGCTTTAGGATTTTCCTTGATCCTATCAGCCAAAGTCTTCTCATGTCCTCTTCTAGCTCTTCTTAACTCTCTCTTTAGCTCCTTGCTGGTTAATTTATAACTCTCCGGTGCCCTAACTGAGCCTTCACGTCTCATTTTTACATAAGCCTCCTTCTTCCTCTTCACCAGAGATTCAACTTCTTTAGTACACCACGGTTCCCTCACTCGACCACTTCCTCCCTGCCCAACAGGTACATATTTATCAAGGACTCGCAGTAGCTGCTCCTTGAATAAGCTCCACATTTCAGATGTTCCCAGCCCCTGCAGTTTCCTACTCCACCCTATGTATCCTAAATCTCACCTAATAGCCTCATAATTACCTTTCCCCCAGCTATAACTTCTGCCCTTCAGTATACACCTATCCCTTTCCATCACTAAGGTAAACGTAACCGAAGTGTAGTCACTATGACCAAAGTGCTCACCTACGTCCAAGTCTAACACCTGGTCTGGTTCATTACCCAGTACCAAATCCAATGTAGCTTCACCTCTTGTTGGCCTATCTATATACTGTATCATGAAACCTTCCTGCACACATTGAACAAAAACTGACCCCTCTAACGTACTCGAACTATAGATTTTCCGAAGGATATTTGTAAAGTTAAAGTCCCCCATAACAACTACCCTGTTACTTTCGCACCTATCCAGGATCATCTTTGCAATCCTTTCCTCGACATCTCTGGAACTTTTTGGAGGCCTATAAAAAACTCCCAACAGGGTGACCTCTCCTTTCTTGTTTCTAATCTCAGCCCATACCACCTCAATAGACAGGTCCACATCAAACGTCCTTTCTGTCACTGTAATACTGTCCTTGACTAACAATGCCACACCTCCCCCTCTTCTACCACCTTCTCTGCTCTGACTGAAACGTCTAAACCCCAGAACCTGGAACAACCATTCCTGTCCCTGCTCTATCCATGTCTCTGAAATGGCCACAACATCGAAGTCCCAGGCACCAATCCAGGCTGCAAGTTCGTCCACCTTATTGCGTGTGCTCCTCGCATTAAAGTATACACACTTCAACCCACCCTCCCGCCTGCCAATACACTGCTGTGACCTAGAAACCTTATCCATGACCTCCCTGTTCTCACCCTCCTGTACATTGGAGCTATAATTCAGGTTCCCATCCCCCCTCTGAATCAGTTTAAACCCCCCCGAATAGCATTGAAGCAGTCAGTCACCTGTGTCTGTGTCCTGCAGGTGTTCCAGTTTCTTCCCACACTCCAAAGATGTGGAGGTTAGCTGGATTGGCCTTGTTAAATTGACCCTTGTGTCACAAGATGTGAAGGTTAGGGGGATTAGTGGGGTAAATACGTAGGGTTAAGGGGATAGGATTGGGGGTGGGCCTCGGTAGGGTGCTTGATCAGTGCAGCTCAATGGGCCGAATGGCACCCTTCTGCGCTGTAGGGAATGTCTGATTCATCACTCACCCGCGATTGTATCTTCTCCTCGCTCCTCACTGCCCCGGCTCACTAGGCCATTCCTCCCATTAGTGCTAGCGCAGCCAGGAGCCCCAGCACTGGGCCTGAAGAAATCATCTCACTCAACCCCCCGACTCCTGTGCAAAAACACACACAAGCACGTGAAGGAGCAACGACAGTGAAATACCGGCAGCTGAATGTCTGAATCTATCCCCCTGCCCCTTCACCACACTTGTAATTGGTGCTGATAATGGAGGCACCCCTCCTTCCCCATTTACCCCTCCCACCTTCCCCAAAACAACAATCCGCCCAAACGCTCAACTTCCAATTCTCGCACCAACGGGTATTGAGACACAGACAATGGCTCGCCCACTCTACCCCTGCCCCACCTTTCTCCCCCGTTGCATTTAAATGGGTAAAACCCAGTGTCCGAATCGCTCGCCGCTTCCTGAGTGACTGCCCAGAGTGGGTATACCTGCCCCGCTTGACGTTGACCTTTGAGGCCTTGTAAAATCCCGACAAAAAAAAAGCTGGGTTAACCGAGGTTCTGAGTGTAAAAGTGAACTGAAGGTGTTGGGAAGGTGGGCAGTGGGGTGGTTACCAGTTTTGTCTGCTATGTGCCAACGTATCTCAAACACCCACACAACTCTACAACATAACCTGCGTCCCTGGCTTCACCCCTTATAAGGAACTGAAAGTAAAACATGCATTTGTGTAGTGAGAAATTGAGGCCAAACACTAATGTGTGTAGAATCAAGATGGAAAAGGGTGGAGGGGGTTGGTCAACTTATAAAGCGAGTATTTGTCAAAATATGTTTCTTAGGGCGGGAAAAATGGGGTCGATTTATATGCTGTAATCTATGGTACCTCATAACCTTCACTTTTCCAAGAAAAACAGTCCAAATCTTCCCCATCTTTCTTTGTAACTCAAGCCCCTCATCCATCACAAGCTGCCTCATGTATATTTCTGTACATCTTTCCTATTGTGTGACATCTGGAATTATCCACAGGTTTCCACCTGAATCTGAAGCATTGGCTTATTAAGTCCTACATGCCATGGTTTGAGTTTATAAATTCCTACATGCCATGATTTGAGTTTATAAATTCCTACATGCCATGGTTTGAGTTTATAAATTCCTACATGCCATGATTTGAGTTTATAAATTCCTACATGCCATGATTTGAGTTTATAAATTCCTACATGCCATGATTTGAGTTTATAAATTCCTACATGCCATGGTTTGAGTTTATAAATTCCTACATGCCATGATTTGAGTTTATAAATTCCTACATGCCATGATTTGAGTTTATAAATTCCTACATGCCATGATTTGAGTTTATAAATTCCTACATGCCATGATTTGAGTTTATAAATTCCTACATGCCATGATTTGAGTTTATAAATTCCTACATGCCATGATTTGAGTTTATAAATTCCTACATGCCATGATTTGAGTTTATAAATTCCTACATGCCATGATTTGAGTTTATAAATTCCTACATGCCATGATTTGAGTTTATAAATTCCTACATGCCATGATTTGAGTTTATAAATTCCTACATGCCATGGTTTGAGTTTATAAATTCCTACATGCCATGGTTTGAGTTTATAAATTCCTACATGCCATGATTTGAGTTTATAAATTCCTACATGCCATGATTTGAGTTTATAAATTCCTACATGCCATGATTTGAGTTTATAAATTCCTACATGCCATGATTTGAGTTTATAAATTCCTACATGCCATGATTTGAGTTTATAAATTCCTACATGCCATGATTTGAGTTTATAAATTCCTACATGCCATGATTTGAGTTTATAAATTCCTACATGCCATGGTTTGAGTTTATAAATTCCTACATGCCATGATTTGAGTTTATAAATTCCTACATGCCATGGTTTGAGTTTATAAATTCCTACATGCCATGATTTGAGTTTATAAATTCCTACATGCCATGATTTGAGTTTATATTCTGCGTCTCTCTTTATAAACTAAGTAACCCATCCACTTTGATAACCACCTGATCACCAGAAGAACACAAGTTACAGGAGCAGGAACTGAGAACTTGGCCCGTCGAGATTTCTCTGCCATTTTATCCATTCCTGGCTGATCTTGGTCATCAACTCCAACTTTCCCACTATTCCCTGTATTCCTAAATTCTCCAAGAGACCAGAAATCTTTAACGATAGAACACCCAGAGCTATCCGGAGTTGGGAATTTCAAAGATCTGCACCCCTTTGAGAGAAGAAATTTCTCCTATTCTCAGCCCTAAATGGTGCCCCCCCCCCCCCCACCCCTTTACCGTAAGACTTCCCCCAGCATCTTTTAAAATGTTGTGCCATCTTTTTCAGGATTTTGACTATGTGGTCACCAAGAATGGGATTTTTCAGTCCTTCCCACTGGTGGATTTTCCAGTTCCAACGATAGGATCTTCCAGTCCTGCCAAAAGGAAATCCCCCAGAAAGTGGGTGCCCCACAAGGCAGGTTCCCCACCAGCAGGATGGGTGACCCATACGAAACACCGTAGATCTGGAGGGGACTTGAAGATCCCCCAGCGAGTAGCAGTAAAGTACATTCGTCATCAGGAAACACACCATGGAGGGGTCGGGGTCAGGGAAGATCCCATCCCAAGTTTTCACTTTTCAAAATGGTGGCCATTAGTGATACTTTTTTTCCACCTTAATCCTCCAAAGCTGCATCACTTCTTCCTTTCCGACGTTGAACTCAATTCGCTTTGTTTCTGCCCTTTTCGCCACTCTGCTTATGTCCCGTGTGGCACTTTGTCAAGTGCCTTCTGAAAGCCCACATGCCCAAGATTTATTCCGCTACCTCGATGCACCTTCTCTTCCAGACTCCAGGAAATCAGTCAAGGGGTTAGTTTTGGTCAAAATCGCAATGCCTTGCTTGGGTGTCTATAAAACCCAAACGAGCGAGTGCATATTTTGACCCCTGACCTCACCATGATTGACATTGTTTGCAGTTGACACTCAGTTACTCTCCAGCCCAAATGTTGGTCAACACTTATCATTTGACA
Source organism: Prionace glauca (assembly GCA_037974335.1). NCBI lineage: Eukaryota > Metazoa > Chordata > Chondrichthyes > Carcharhiniformes > Carcharhinidae > Prionace > Prionace glauca. The sequence goes on along the minus strand of CM075729.1, from coordinate 106,220,769 downwards.
TCTCCTCACTCTTCCATTTGTTCCACCAAACTCTCTCCTGCGCAACACCCCCCATCTCCAGTTACTCCATTTCAGTTCCTATTGTCAGGTCGAGAGTCGGGAAGTGTAAATACAGATTTAATCTAAGCAAGGAGAGGTGAGGACATTTTATCATCCAGCAAGGTGCTGTGAGTGGCTGTAAATGGGCAAGGTGGGGTGGGGCAGGAATGACTTTCAAAAAGGAATTAGATATCTTTCTAAGGGACAGCTTTGCAAGGCAGTGGAGAATGAACTTGGACACTGCTTGCCTGCTTGGCCCAGTCTTTCAGAGAGCTGGAATGGGCATGATGGCCCAAATGGCCATCCTTGGGGCTCTATCTTTCTGGATAACTCACCTGCCCTCACTGTCAGTGTCCTGGGCAGGCTGCTGTGTTGAACCTGACACGTGTAGCTCCTTGGGTTGTTGCCATCAAGGTCAATGAGAATCTCCATTCTGTATGTGGCATCATGGTTTGGTAGAACCGTCACCGTAAGGTCATCCACCAAGGGCTCTCCATCCCGTAGCCAGGTGGCATTGACACCTCGCGGATAGAAAGGAGTGACGAGGCACAGGAGAGACTGAGTGAGGTTCGTATTGAAAACCAGCACCTCAGGGGCAACTGAGGAAGAGCAAAGAATCAGAAGCACTATTTCAGGAATCTTAAATTCAATCTTCAAGCCACATGTTACATTCATAATCATAGAAATATAGAAACATAGAAACTAGAAATAGGAGTAGGCCATTCAGCCCTTCAAGCCTGCTCCATCATTCATTTTGATCATGGCTGATAATCATTCAATATCCTGATCCCCCCCCCCCCCACTTCTTCCCATGTCCCTCGATCCCTTTAGCCTCCAGAGTTATATCTTCTTGAAATTAGACATTTTGGCCCCCAACTACTTTCTGTGATAGAGAATTCCACACATTCACCACCCTCTGGGTGAAGAAATTTCTCCTTACCTCAGTTTTAAAAGGTTTACTCCTTATCCCCAAACTGTGACCCCCTAGTTCTGAGCTACCCCACCATTAGGAACATTCTTTCTGAATCTAATCTGTCTAAACCCTGTTCGAATTCTATTAGATCCATTCTCACTCTTCTAAACTCCCATGAATATAATCCTAACTGATTTAGTCCCTCCTTATATGACAGACCTGCCATCAGCCTGGTAAATCTTCACTGTACTCCCTCTGTAGCAACGACATTCTTCCTCAGATAAGATCATCACTGCACATAATACATAATAAGTGTGACCTCAACAACATCCTGTACAATTACTGTAAAACACCCCTATTCCTATACTCAAATCTTCTCACTATGAAGGCCAACATACCATTTGCCTTCTTTACTGCCTACTGTACCTGCTCACTTACTTTCAGTAACTGATGTACGAGGACATCAAGGTCTCATAGTGTATTCACCTCTCTCAATTTATGCCCATTCAAGTGATAATCTGTCTTCCAATTATTGCTACCAAAGTGGATAATCTCACATTTATCCACATTGTATTGCGTCTGCCATGCATACGCTCACACACTCAGCCTGTCCACATCATGCTGAAGTATCTCTTCACCCTCCTCACAGCTCTCTCTCCCACCCAACTTTGTATCATCTGCAAATTTGGAGATAATACATTTAGTTCCCTCTTCCAGACCATTAATATATAATAAGAACAGTTGGGGTGCCAGCACAAATCCCTACAGAACCTCACTAATCACTGACTGCCAATCAGAAATAATATTTTCTTCCTGTCTGTTGTCCTTCCTGTCTAACCATCTCAAGACACTACCTGTAATCCCTTGCACTTTAACTTTACACAGTAGTGAGCTCTGTGAGTCCTTGTCGAAAGCCTTCTGAAAGTCTAAATGAACCACATCCACCGGTTCTCCTTGGTCAACTCTACTAGGTTACATCCTCAAAAAATTCCAATAGGTTTGTCAGGCATGATTTCCCTTCTGTAAATCCATGCTGATTTTGTCTGATTAAACCACTGTTTTCCAAATGCTGAGTTATGAAATCCTTTATAATGGACTCCAACAACTTCTCCAGTACCAACATTAGGTTCACTGGTTTATAATTCCCTGTTTTCTCTCCACCTCCCTTTTTGAATAACAGGCTTACATTAGCTCCCCTCCAATCTGTAGGAACCACTCCTGAGTCCAAGGTATTTTGGAAAATGACCACCAATGGATCACAATTTCCAGGGCCACTTCCTTAAGTACCCTAGGATGAAGATTATCAGGCCCTGGAGATTGATCTACCTTCAATCCCATCAATTTCCCCAAAACTATTTCTCTATTAATGCTGATTTTCTTCAGCTCCTCGCTAAAACTTGTTTCTCTCAGGACTTCTGGTACATTATTCATGTCTTCCTTTGTGAAGATAGAAGCCAAGTGAACATCTAGTTCCTCAGCCATTTCTTTGTTTCCCATTATGAATTCTCCCGTTTCTGACTTTAAGGGGCCTACATGCATTCTTGTCAATCTTTTTCTCTTTAAATACCTACAGAAACTTTTACAGTCAGTATATGTGTTCCCTGCTTGCTTACTTTCATACTCTATTTTCCCCTTCTTAGTCAATCCCTTCGTCCTCCTTAAAAATCTGAATCCAGATCCACTCTTAATACAGATCTCATTGTGAAGCTAAGTGTAGTGTTCCACTTGCCTTTTCTTTCCAGGGCTGCTTTACCATATTGAAGAGTTTTCTGCAGATGTTGAACGCAGCTGGTGTTTAGTAAGTGGACGAAAGTGATATTAGTGCTGAGGATTTGTTCAAACTCTTTTGTCAGCATATTGAGGAAGCCTGTCCCCCTGCAATGCATTGTGGCCATTTCACATTGAATCTCTCCATAGTCAGTTTTTATCCTTATCAAGCTGTTGGCGCTCTTGGTGTTTTCTAGCGTACAGCTCCAGAGCCCCTGGATGTACTGGATCCCTGACAAAAATCAACAGGTCAACACATTACAGGCTGAAATTTCCATGTGTCTCTCACTCTGCTGGGCAAAGCATAATTCCCCCACTCCACTCCACAAGAAGGAACAGATATCCACCCGAACAGGCTCCCTCATGATCTTATATTTTTCAGTGAGATCACCTCTCGCTCTTTGTATCAGTCTAATCTGCTCAACCTTTCCTCATAAGATAAGCCATTTTTTTTCCAGGAATGAAGCCAGTGACTCATTCCTGAACTGCTTTTAAAGCAGTTTTATATATTTTTAAATAAGGAAGCCATGCACAGCTGCAGTTAAACTTCCCTATTCCTATATTCCATTCCTCTTCCAATAGACACGAATATTCGATTTGCCTACCTCATCACTTGTTGCACTTGCATGCTAACTTTGTGTGATTTGTGTACCAGGACACCCAGCTCCCTTTGTACTGTAGACCTCTGCAAACTCTCTCTATTCTTCCTGCCAAAGTGAACAAACTCCCATTTTCCACATTATACTCCATCTGCCAAATTCTAGTCCACTCACTTCACCGGTCCCATGTCGCTTCACAAACTCCCCAGTTCCTCTTGATAACTTACTTTCCTACCTAGCTTGGTGTCAGTGGCAACCTTAACTACCATACACATAGTCCCTTCATTGATATAGATTGAAAGTTGTTGAGGACCCAGCACTGATCCCACAGCAGGCACTCTATTAGTTACACTTGCCAATCCAAAAAAAAAACCATTTGTCTCTACTCTCTGTATTTTAAGTATCCTTCTGTACCTTCTTTAATAATGGATTCTCGCAATTTCTTGATGGCTAGTTAGGTTAACTGGCATTAGGTTAACTGGCCCATAATATATTGCTTTCTCACTCCTTCCTTTTTTGATTAAAGGTGTTAAATTAGTTATTTTTCAATTTGCTAGAACCTTTCCAGAATCAAAGGAAGTTTGGAATATTACAACAAATGTGTCTGCTATTGGTAAATATGAGGTCACCCATTTTGGTAGAAATAACAGCAAAATGGGCCATTATTTAAATGGTAAAAAATTGCAGCATGCTGCTGTGCAGAAGGACCTGGGTGTCTTTGTGCAGGAATCTGAAGGAGTTGATTTGCCGGTGCAGTAGGTAATTAAAAAGGTAAATGGAATTTTTCCTTCATTGCCAGAGGGATGGAGTTTAAAAACAGCGAGGTTGTGTTTGTAGCTGTATAAGGTGCTGGTGAGGCCACATCTGGAGTATGTGTACAGTTTTGATCTTCTTACTTGAGAAAGGATATACTGGCACTGGAGGGGATGCAGAGGAGATTCACAAGGTTGATTCTGGAGTTGAGAGGAGGGACTGAGTAGACAGGGGCTCTACTCATTGTAATTCAGAAGAATGAGGGGAGGTCTTATAGGAATTTATAAGGTTATGAAGGGAATAGATAAGATAGAAGCAGGGAAGTTGTTTCCCCTGGCGGGTGAAACTAGAACTAAGGAGCATAGCCTCAAAATAAGTGGAAGCAGATTTAGGAGTTAAGGAGGAACTTCTTCACACAAAGGGTTGTGAATCTGTGGAATTCCCTGCCCAGTGAAGCAGTTGAGGCTGTTTCATTGAATGTTTTTAAGGCAAGGATAGACCAATTTTTGAACAGTTAAGGGTTATGGTGAAGGGGTGGGTAAGTGGAGCTCCTGGGGCCTTGTCAGCCCTGAGATCCAATGGTTTTCCAGTACCTTTTCCCTGATGATGGGGATTGTAATAAGTTCATTCCTCATCATCATCTCTTGATATTCAAGAATCTTTGAGATTCTTTTGGAATCTTTGGAGTGGCACGGTGGTTAGCACTCCTGTCTCACAGCGCATGGGACCTAGTTTCAATTCCGGCCTCAGGTGACTGTGTGGAGTTTGTTCATTCTCTCCATGTCTGAGTGGGTTTCCTCTGGGTGGTTCGATTTCCTCTCATTGTGCAAAGATGTGCAGGTTAGATGGATTGTCTGTGATAAATTACCCTTTAGTGTCAGGGGGATTAGCAGAGTAAATACCTGAGGTTATGGGGATAGGGCCTGGGTAGGATTGCTGTCTGTGCAGGCTCAATGGGCCAAATGGTCTCCTTCTGCACTGTGGGGATTCTATGGATTCTAAGTTTTCTAAGTTATCGCCCATGAAAGATCTTGTTCAATGCCACCTCAGTTTTTTTCTTTTAAGTTATTAATTGCCCACACCACTCTCCGGGAGCCAACACCAGTTTTAATCCTTTTCTATTTAAATACTTGTAGAAGCTTGTTGTTGCCTGTTTTTACATCCCTAGCCTTCTTTCTCTCACCTGTGCTCTCTCTCTCTGTATTACCTTTTCCGTGATTCTTTGTTGGTTCATAAAAATCTGTCTAATCCTCTGATCAACTAATAATCCTTGAAGATTCACACAATGTTGCTTTTGATTTTCCTGAACTTTCTTATTTAGCGTGAATGATATATCCTTCACAACAAGCCTTTCTTTCTCACTGGGATAAACCTTTTCCTGAGTGTTATTCAATTGCAGCTTCAAGGTCTGAAACAGTAACGTTACTGTGCTACCTTTAATACCTTTATAGTTACTTTTTACTACTTTAAAACATGAGCCATTTCAAACTGGACAAGGCATTTTACTATGTTATAATCACTGTCACCCAGAGGCTGCTTTTCTCATCAGATATCGATTCATGCAGTCTCAGTGCATATTGCCTGGTCCAGGATAATCCACTTTCTAGCTGGCTCGAGAATGTGCAGCTGTGAGTGAGTATGTGTGAATGTGAGTGTGAGTGTGTGTGAGAGAGGGCAAGCAAATGAGTGAGAGAAAGAGAGTGAGAGTGTGTATGTGAGAAAGTGTGTGTGTGAGAGAGCGTGTGTGTATGTGTGAGAGAGAGAGAGAAAGTGTGTATGTGAAAGAGAAAGTATGTGTGTGTGAGAGAAAAAAAGTGTGTGTGTGAAAGAGAGAAAGTGTGTGTGAGAGAGTGAAAGTGTGTGTGAAAGAGAAAGTGAGTGTGTGTGTGTGTGTGTGAGAGAAAGTGTGTATGTGAGAGAGAAAGCATGTGTGTGTGAGAGAAAGAGTGTGTGTGCGAAAGAGAGAAAGTGTGTGTGAGAGAGTGAAAGTGTGTGTGAAAGAGAAAGTGAGTGTGTGAGTGTGTGTGTGAGAGAGCGTGTGTGTGTGTGTGTGAGAGAAAGTGTGTATGTGAGAGAGAAAGCATGTGTGTGTGAGAGAAAGAGTGTGTGTGCGAAAGAGAGAAAGTGTGTCTGAGAGAGTGAAAGTGTGTGAAAGAGAAAGTGAGTGTGTGAGTGTGTGTGTGAGAGAGCGTGTGTGTGTGTGTGAGAGAAAGTGTGTGTGTGAGAGAGAAAGCATGTGTGTGTGAGAGAAAGAGTGTGTGTGCGAAAGAGAGAAAGTGTGTGTGAGAGAGTGAAAGTGTGTGTGAAAGAGAAAGTGAGTGTGTGAGTGTGTGTGTGAGAGAGCGTGTGTGTGTGTGTGTGAGAGAAAGTGTGTATGTGAGAGAGAAAGCATGTGTGTGTGAGAGAAAGAGTGTGTGTGCGAAAGAGAGAAAGTGTGTGAAAGAGAAAGTGTGTGTGAAAGAGAAAGTGTGTGTGTGTGAAAGAGAGAGAGAGAGAGTGTGTATGTGAGAGAGAGTGCGTTTGTGTGTGTGTGTGAGAGTGTATGTGTGTGTGAGAGTGTATGTGTGTGTGAGTGTATGTGTGTGCGCATGTGTGAGAGTGAATATGTGTGTGCGTGAGTGTGTGAGAAAGAGTGTGTGTGTGAGAGAGACCGTGAATGTGTGTGTGAGAGTGTGTGTGTGTGTGTGTGTGATAAAGAGAGAAAGTGTGTGTGTGAGAGAGAGTGAAAGTGTGTGTGAGAGATAAAGTGTGTGTGTGTGAAAGAGAATGAGAGTGTGTATGTGAGAGAGAGTGTGTATGTGTGCATGTGTGTGAGAGTGTATGTGTGTGAGTGTATATGTGTGTACGCATGTGTGAGAGAGTGAATATATGTGTGCATGTGTGTGTGTGTGTGTGTGTGTGAGAGAGAGAGCATATATGTGTGTGTGTGTGTGAGAGAGAGCGTATATGTGTGTGTGTGTGTGTGAGAGAGAGCGTATATGTGTGTGTGTGTGTGTGTGAGAGAGAGCGTAAATGTGTGTGTGTGTGTGTGAGAGAGCATATATGTGTGTGTGTGTGTGAGAGCGTGTACATGTGTGTGTGTGTGTGAGAGAGTGTATATGTGTGTGTGTGTGAGAGAGAGAGCGTATATGTGTGTGTGTGTGTGAGAGAGCGTGTGTGTGTGTGAGAGAGAGAGTGTGTGTGTGTGAGAGAGAGAGTGTGTATGTGTGTGTGTATGTGAGAGTGTATGTGTGTGTGAAAGAGCGTATGTGTGTGTGTGAGAGAGAGCGTGTCTGTGTGTGTGTGTGTAAGTGTGTGTGAGAGAGAAAGTGTGTGTGTAATAGAGAGAGGTGGAGTGAATGAGCAAGCAAGAGAAGAGAGTGAGCAAGTGAGGAGGAGAAAGAGAGTGAACAAGCAAGCGGGGGGAGAGACAAAGAGAGTAAGCGAGGTTGAGAGAGAGTGAGCGAGCAAGGAGGTAGAGAACAAGAGTGTGAGTGAGTGAATGAGTGAGAGGGAGCTCTAGAAATAGGGGAGAGTGAGAGGGAGAGAGGGAGCAAGAGGGGGAGAGGGAGCGAGAAGGGGGAGGGAGCGAGAAGTGGGGAGGGAACGAGAGGGGGAGAGGGAGCAAGGGGCAGAGGGAGCGAGGGGGGAGACGGAGCAGAGGGGGACAGGGAGCGAGAGGGGGGAACGGAGTGAGAAGGGGGGAGGGAACGAGAGGCGGACAGGGAGTGAGGGGGGAGAGGGAGTGAGAAGGTGAAAGGGAGCGAGAAGGGGAGAGGGAACGAAAGGAGGAGAGGGAGCGAGAAAGGGAGAGGGAGCGAGAAGGGCAGAGGGAACGAGAGGGGGAGAGGGAACGAGAGGGGGAGAGGGAACGAGAGGGGGAGAGGGAATGAGGGGGAGAGGGAGCAAGAAGGGGAGAGGGAGCGAGGGGGCAGAGGGAGCAAGAGGGGGAGAGGGAGCGAGGGGGGAACGGAGTGAGAAGGGGGGAGGGAACAAGAGGCAGACAGGGAGCGAGAGGGGGAGAGGGAGTGAGACGGGGAGAAAGAACGAGAGAGGGGACAGCGGGAGAGTAAACCAGAGAGGAAATGCGGCAGAACGAGTGAGTGAGCGAGAGTGAGTGAGTGAATCAGGTGACCCTGAATTGGAGTGAGTAATTCAGTGAATGTAAAGAATAACGATGAGGTTGGTGACTGACATTTGGGGCTGGGTGACATTCTGTGGCTGTGATTAAGGTCGCCCTTCCCTCCTGGTCCTTCTGCTGCTGTCTGCACCCTTTCACATAGTTAATTATACCATTTTGTTCTTCACTAATGTCCAACTTGTTACAACTGCACCGAATGGGTTCCACTCCTAAACCAGCTAGTCATAGCAAGAGAATTACCATCCTGCACACTGCGCCCCCCCCACCCACACCATTACCTCTGATATTCCCCAAGGACCCAACCTTTATCGCACCAATTTGCCATTTACATACTGATGTGGATGGCATCAGAAAACACAGCTGTTGTATTTATAGGTTCGCCCAGCTCAATGTCACCACCTCTATCACAATATTGTCAGACTGTTCATCTGACATCCAACACTGGGTGAATCGAATCTGCCTCCAATTAAACACTGGGAAGACAGTGGATGGAGGTGTTGTGGTACAGTGGGTAGCGTTCCGCCTCTGAGCACATTGACCTGTAAATCCTTCCCAACACGACAATGGCTGGCTTAAGAGCACAGAGACTCCTGCTCAGCCACGCTTCATGTGGAGTGGCATCCCTCAAGCTATAAGCCTCTAATGACCGGGAATGACTAGCTATGGAAACAGATGGAAGTTGGTGCACTGCTGTGTGCGGGAAGAGAATCAGAACGGGAATTCGAAAATGGTGGGCACGGTTTTCAGCTCCCACTAAAGCTCTGTTCCCGAGCTACAGGAATCAGCACTCTTCCTGGCAACAGCCTGAGAATAAACCAGACCCTTGGCAGTCATGTTGTTTTATTGAGATTGGGAGCTGAGCGGCACAGTGGTTAACCCTGAAGCCTCACAGCGCCACGTCACTTGTGCATGCAGTTTGCACATTCTCCCCATGTCTGCGTGGGTATCCTCCAAGTGCTCTGGTTTCCTCCCACAATGCAAAGATGTGCAGGTTAGACACATTGGCCATGATAAATTGACCCTAATGTCACAAGATGAGGTGGATTATCAGTGTAAATATACGGGGTTATCGGGATAGGGCCTGGGTGGGACTGTTGTCGGTGCAAGCTGTGGGGAGTCTATGACTCTATTCTCTGATTTTACGAGCTTTCAACCAGATGTCCTTGCTGTCACCAAGTGGATAACACCTGCAACATTAGTCAATTTATCCCCGGCCCATCTCCTCTGCCTCTGTAACCCTCATCCTTGTCTGTGTTACCTCAGGTTCAGATTATGACTATTGAGCAAAGCTGAATTTGTAAAAATTCGCTCCACCCTTGGTGGCCCAGTCTTCTAGCTGTCTGACTCCCCAACTCTGCAAAATCACCCCCCCCCCCCCGCCCCCCCGCCGATCCCACACACTTCTCTACCCCACTTTCCTTCTTCAAGCTACTTCCGAAAATCTGCCCCTTTGCCCACCTTTAGAGGTCTGGCCTGATGCCTCTTTGTGTGGGTCAGAGTCAAATTCCTCCTCAGAGACAACTTAGGACATTCTCCTATGGTGAAGGTGCTAGATAAATGCAAGCTTTTGTTTTTTCTTTTCCCATTGAATTCTGTAACTGGAGAGTTAAAGAATTCAGTCTAACTGTCCCTCACGAGCACCAAAGTTCCCCAGGGTGAAACTTCCCACATATTGGTGCCAATCTGGCTCTGTTTTAACCAAAACGTCAAGTGGATGTTGAATCAGACGCACCAAATTGTGGGAGGACTTGACCAAAGTTACGAGAGAGAAGCTGGTGAACAGACTCCATGGTCCTGGTCTGTTCACGCCAGTAGCTGTCTGTAAAGCTGTGGGCCATCCACTGCTGCCGAGGCTCGCTCTTCCTCTGGTCACTGTCGTAATACTGTGTCTGCAGATCATCCAGCATCCCCACCACGGAGAATTCCGGAAGGCCAGCCAGCTGCAGGTTGTAGTTGAAGAGGTTCTGTAAGGTGTGCGAGCCTGAGGTAATGAGGCAGAGAGTAATCATGAATGAGGGGTGGGCCTAAGCACGGGAACCTCCTACGACCCCTCATCTCCGGGAGACAGGGCAGGGAATAAATGCACGCGCAATGGGAAGGGGGCTAGACCAGACGGCCTGTCAAGCCTGCTTTGTCACTCAATATTATCTTGGCTGATCCTTAGACTCATCTCCACTTTCTCACTCGCTCCCCCCTCCCCACCACCCCCGCCCCTCCATTCCCACCCACCTTATCCTTGGGATCCCTGAATCTGAGTTAAATTTATTCAACGATGGAGCATCCACCACATTCAGGGTTAGAGAAATCCAAAGATTCGCAAACCCTCGAATGAAGAAATTGCTCCTCATCAAGGTCCTAAATAACACCCCCGCCCCGTTAGGCTAAGCCTTGGTCTGGATTCTCCAATCAGGGAAAGGGATCTCCCAGGCTCTATCTATCCTGCCAAGCCCCTTCTTGAATCTTGTAGGATTCTAAAATAGGAACATAGGAACTCGGAACAGGAGGAGGCCGTTTAGGCCTTCAAGCCTGCTCCACCATTCCGCAGATGATCTGATTGAAAAACACATGATGGAATTTTCCCAAGGAAAAGAAAAAGGGAGTCCCCCGCGGCAATCCTATTGGGGTGCTCTGCATCACAATCTTTCCCACTTTTTTAGACAGTTGGGAGCTTGGTGCCAGTACGGGGGATGCGGAGTCTAAACACACAGGTGAAACCAGTTGCAATGTGCTCAGGCGCTTTGGTCACCATATTAACCGAGAGACCTTCACCGCCAGCCCCCCCCACCCCCCCAGACATCGGAACCCTTTGGCACTGCCCCGGCACACTTACCTTGTGCCTCACTGGCGCTGCCAGTGTGCCTGGTGGGCACTGCCCCATTGGCAATTCCCAGCCATGCTCCCAACCACCCAGAGGCTTCAATGGCCTGTGGTTCACTAGTGGAGCCCAATCTGGTGAACATGTGCTATAGTGCCACCAATCCAAGCCTATCCATCTTTAATGGAGATCAAAGCTGCTCACAAGTTTCCAGGGATAGCCTTTTCCCAGTCCTCCACCCCCTCCCCACTCTTCAACGGCAAGCCGCACAAAACACCATAGACATTGGTGGATCCGAATTAGCCCGCCAGTGGCCAATGGCCATTTCCCACTGGAAAACAGGCCGTGGTTGGAGAGGTGGGGGATGAGTGGAAAATCCGGGTGGGGGGGTCGCAACAAAGCCCTTTAACTTTAACAAGATTCCTTTATCCTCGACCTCCAATTGCCTGGTAATACAAAGCTTAGCATGGCCCCCTCCTGACCTGATCTCTCTTGGCCCTGTTGAACGGTGTGAGTAGGGAAAGGTAGGGGACTATGCAACTGGATTCTGAGACCCTTCTTGACAGTGGAACAATTGGCATGGCAACTGTGCCAGGCTGCTGGCAGGGGCTCGGACAAGTGGCAAACCTGAGCATGAATGAGGCTTTTGGGGTAATCTGTGGTCGTGGGTAGTGGGCAATCTGATTAATGATAGGCAGCAAGACTTTGTAAAGGGGAGGTCGTGCCTTACGAATCTGGTAGAATGTTTTGAGGATGTGACAAAAACGGTCTACGAGGGATGAGCCGTGGATGTCGTCTACATGGATTTCAGTAAGGCATTTGACAAAGTCCCTCATGGTAGGTTGGTGGAAAAGGTTAAGGCTCATGGGATGCAAGGACAGGTGTCTAGATGGATTGAGAACTGGCTTGGTAACAAGAGACAGAGAGTAGTAGTGGAAGGGTCTTTTTCTAGCTGGAGGTCTGTAACTAGTGGCTCAGTACTGGGACCTCTGCTATTTGTAATATACATAAATGACTTGGAAGAGGGAGTAAGTGGTGTGATCAGCAAGTTTGCAGATGACACAAAGATGGCTGGACTTGCTAATAGTGAGGACCAGTGTCAGGCAGTACAGCAGGGTATAGATGGGCTGGTATATTGGGCAGATAAATGGCAGATGGAATTTAGTCCAGATAAATGCGAGGTGATGCATTTTGGAAGAAATAATGTAGGGGGGTGTTATACAATAAATGGTCGGACTATTAAGAGTATAGAAACACAGAGGGACCTGGGGGTGCAAGTGCACAAGTCCTTGAAGGTGACAGTACAGGTGGAGAAGGTGGCAAAGAAGGCCTATGGTATGCTTGCCTTTATAGGAAGGGGTATATATAGAGTACAAGAGCTGGCGTCTAATGTTGTAGTTGTATAGAACATTGGTTCGACCGCATTTGCAGTACTGCATCCAGTTCTGGTCGCCTTACTACCGGAGACCCTGGAGAGAGTGCAGGGGAGGTTTACCAGGATGCTGTCTGGTATGGAAGGACTGAGCTATGAGGAGAGATTGGGTAAATTGGGGCTGTTCTCTTTAGAAAGACGGAGAATGAGGGGAAATCTAAAAGAGGTGTATAAGATTATGAAGGGTATAGATAGAGTGAACAGCGGTAAGCTTTTTCCTAGGTTGGGTACAAAAATTACGAGGGACCACGGGCTTAGGGTGAACGGGGTGAGGTATAGTACAGATGTTAGAGGGAGATTTTTCACACAGAGGCTGGTGGGGGCCTGAAATGCACTGCCAAGTAGTGTGGTGGAGGCAGGCACGCTAGAGTTGTGTAATGTTTACTTAGATAGGCACATGAGCGGACTACAGATGGAGAGATACAGGACACTGTTCTAAATAAAGATCAAGAGCCTTGGGGCATTCCTGGGAATCAATTGATTCCTATGGACCTCCCAACATATTTTCTGGCTCACTTGTCTTACTTTTGAGCTTCTGGGGATTCTGTGAATGTCTGTATAAGTTGTGCATGTTTATTGATGTCTTTTCTTTTAATTCACAGGTGATTCAAAGAACAAAGAACAAAGAACAAAAACAGCCCGGAAAACGGGCCCTTCGGCCCAACGAGCCCACGCCTCCATTTTAACATTACCAGCCCCCCCCTCCACCCATGACCCTTATTTATGCTTATGGCATTCCACATTGAGGGAAAACTAATTTGGGGACAATTTATTACCTCCAATCAGCATAATAGCACATCTTTGGGATGTGGGAGGAAACCGGAGCACCCGGAGAAAACCCACGCAAGCACTTCAGTGCGCCTTGTTGTCCAACAAGGGACATACACACGGTGGGTTGTGCGAGGGCTGCTCTTGGATGTTGCTTGGAGAGTTGCCTAGTGCTTCACGTCGTTAGTGTACACTTAAACTGGACTATCCGTCGGGCAACATGACAGCTCAGTGATTGTCACTGTTTGCTGTGCAGACACATGGATTTGGGCTGGTGTCTGCAGGAGTTTTCACATTCTCCCTGTGCTTGCGTGGGTTTTCTCCGGGTGCTACGGTTTCCTCCCACACCCCAAAAACGTGCTCTTAGGCTGATTGGTGCTAAAAATTGTACCTAAATTAGTCGTCCCTCAATCTGGTTATGATTCTGTTATTGTGGAGTCCAATAGGCGTAGGTAGAAAGGTCATAGGTAGAAGGGGGTACTCACAATGTTAAAATGGCGGCGCAAGCTCATTGGGCTGAAGGGCCAGTTTCCCATGCTGTTTTGTTCTTCGTTCTTTGGGGATGTGCCAGAGGATAAACGGCAAGAGTCACCAGGCACACCTGAGTTGAAGAGGTTAAAACTGAAGGGGCAGCAGGAATCGAGCCTGGTCACCGTCCTTCACCAAGCAGACTCCAGCCTGTGCTTAGGCTCCGCGGAAGGCCAAGGATTGGGCCTTGCGTCAAATGCCTCCGCGAGCGGCTGGGGTGAGGTGCGCCTCAGTGAGCCTGAATTTGGGGCCTTTGGCCTGGAGGACAGAGGAATTAACCTTTGACCTGAGGCTCAGGGTCCGTCCATTTGGATTGAAACTCTGTCTCATTCCGCAACATGTTTTCACTCAGCATTCCCAATCCAATCTGCGTCTCTCATGACCACGCGGCTTTCTAGAACCCCTCAGTCCCGTGAAGTACCTCTTTCGAAGTGTGACTTGTGGATGGAATGTGAGAAAGGCAACAGCCAAATTACACAAAGTAAGATCCCACATTCAGCATTAAAAAGGGCAGCACAGTGGCACAGTGGTCAGCAGTGCTGCCTCACAGCCCCAGGGACCAGGGTTTGATCCCTGGCTCAGGTGACTGTCCGTGTGGAGTCTGTACATTCTCGCTGGGTCTACGTGGGTTTTCTCTGGGTGCTCTGGTTTCCTCCCACATTCCAAAGATGTGTGGGTTAGGTTAATTGACTATGCTAAATTGACCATTAGTGTCAGGGGGGCGAGCAGAGTAAACATGTGGTGGTGTGGGTATAGAGCCTGGATGGTACTGACTCGATGGGGAGAATGGCCTCCTCCTGCACAGTACGGATTCTATGAAAAGTGAAAAAAACTGTGCAGATCATCTTGGGAATGATACTGGAAAAGGGCACCATTTTCCCTTTATCCCAGTGCATCTCACTGTCAGGGGGAGGATAGAAGTGTTGGGCTCGTTAGTGAGTCTCAGACACCCAGGAATCGTGTGTGTGTGTGTGTGTGTGCGTGTGTGTGTATGTGTGTGTGCGTGCGTGCACGTGTGCCTCTGAGTGTATCTATGCGTGTAGAAAAACAGGCAGCCTGGTTGGGAAATAGCTGAAAGCAGAGTCAAATCCAGACTAAAGTCTGCTGAGCTGCTCGGAGGCAGTCCAGCACTCTCACTTCCCCATAGAGAGCTACATCAGTGCAGGGACAGGCAGCAGCTAAGCATTACTTCAGCTCAGCACTTCCTCCAGGCATGGTGCAGACAGATTGTGACATTTTCCAAAAAAAAGTTGATTCCCGTTCAGTGTTGGCGTTTCAGCATTTTCATCGCAGCTAATACCACAGCCCATTCAAAACCATACCCTGTCAACAGTGCAGCACTCCCTCAGCACTGACCCTCTGACAGTGCAGCACTCCCTCAGTACTGACCCTCTGACAGTGCAGCACTCCCTCAGTACTGACCCTCTGACAGTGCAGCACTCCCTCAGCACTGACCCTCTGACAGTGCAGCATTCCTTCAGCACTGACCCTCTGACAGTGCAGCACTCCCTCAGCACTGACCCTCTGACAGTGCGGCACTCCCTCAGTACTGACCCTCTGACAGTGCAGCACTCCCTCAGTACTGACCCTCTGACAGTGCAGCACTCCCTCAGTACTGACCCTCTGACAGTGCAGTGCCCCCTCAGCACTGACCCTCTGACAGTCCAGCACTCCCTCAGCACTGACCCTCTGACAGTGCAGTGCCCCCTCAGTACTGACCCTCTGACAGTGCAGCACTCCCTCAGCACTGACCCTCTGACAGTGCAGCACTCCCTCAGCACTGACCCTCTGACAGTGCAGCACTCCCTCAGTACTGACCCTCTGATAGTACAGCACTCCCTGAGTACTGACCCTCTGACAGTGCAGTGCCCCCCTCAGCACTGACCCTCTGACAGTCCAGCACTCCCTCAGCACTGACCCTCTGACAGTGCAGTGCCCCCTCAGTACTGACCCTCTGACAGTGCAGCAATCCCTCAGCACTGACCCTCTGACAGTGCAGCACTCCCTCAGCACTGACCCTCTGACTGTGCAGTGCCCCCTCAGTACTGACCCTCTGACAGTGCAGCACTCCCTCAGCACTGACCCCTCTGACAGTGCAGCACTCCCTCAGTACTGACCCTCTGATAGTGCAGCACTCCCTGAGTACTGACCCTCTGACAGTGCGGCACTCCCTCAGCACTGACCCTCTGACAGTGCAGTGCCCCCTCAGCACTGACCCTCTGACAGTGAAGCACTCCCTCAGTACTGACCCTCTGACAGTGCAGCACTCCCTCAGTACTGACCCTCTGACAGTGCAGCACTCCCTCAGTACTGACCCTCTGATAGTGCAGCACTCCCTGAGTACTGACCCTCTGACAGTGCGGCACTCCCTCAGCACTGACCCTCTGACAGTGCAGTGCCCCCTCAGCACTGACCCTCTGACAGTCCAGCACTCCCTCAGTACTGACCCTCTGACAGTCCAGCACTCCCTCACTACTGACCCTCTGACAGTACAGCATTCCCTCAGTACTGACCCTCTGACAGTGAGGCACTCCCTCAGTACTGACCCTCTGACAGTGAGGCACTCCCTCAGTACTGACCCTCTGACAGTGCAGCACTCCCTCAGTACTGACCCTCTGACGGTGCGGCACTCCCTCAGCACTGACCCTCTGACAGTGCAGCACTCCCTCAGCACTGAGCCTCTGACGGTGCAGCACTCCCTCAGCACAACCCTCAGACAGTGCGGCACTCCCTCAGCGCTGACCCTCTGATGGTGCAGCACTCCCTCAGTACTGACCCTCTGACAGTGCAGCACTCCCTCAGTACTGACCCTCTGACAGTGCGGTACTCCCTCAGCACCGACCCTCTGACAGTGCAGCACTCCCTCAGCACTGACCCTCTGACAGTGCAGCACTCCCTCAGCACTGAACCTCAGATGGTGCGGCACTCCCTCAGTACTGACTCTCTGACAGTGCAGCACTCCCTCAGTACTGACCCTCTGACAGTGCAGCACTCCCTCAGTACTGACCCTCTGACAGTGCAGCACTCCCTCAGCACTGAGCCTCTGACAGTGCAGCACTCCCTCAGTACTGACCCTCTGACAGTGCAGCACTCCCTCAGTACTGACCCTCTGACAGTGCGGTACTCCCTCAGCACCGACCCTCTGACAGTGCAGCACTCCCTCAGCACTGACCCTCTGACAGTGCAGCACTCCCTCAGCACTGAGCCTCTGACAGTGCAGCACTCCCTCAGTACTGACCCTCTGACAGTGCAGCACTCCCTCAGTACTGACCCTCTGACAGTGCGGTACTCCCTCAGCACCGACCCTCTGACAGTGCAGCACTCCCTCAGTACTGACCCTCTGACAGTGCAGCACTCCCTCAGTACTGACCCTCTGACAGTGCAGCACTCCCTCAGCACTGACTCTCTGATGGTGCATCACTCCCTCAGTACTGACCCTCTGACAGTGCAGCACTCCCTCAGTACTGACCCTCTGACAGTGCGGTACTCCCTCAGCACCGACCCTCTGACAGTGCAGCACTCCCTCAGCACTGACCCTCTGACAGTGCAGCACTCCCTCAGCACTGAACCTCAGATGGTGCGGCACTCCCTCAGTACTGACTCTCTGACAGTGCAGCACTCCCTCAGTACTGACCCTCTGACAGTGCAGCACTCCCTCAGTACTGACCCTCTGACAGTGCAGCACTCCCTCAGCACTGAGCCTCTGACACTGCAGCACTCCCTCAGCACTGAACCTCAGATGGTGCGGCACTCCCTCAGTACTGACTCTCTGACAGTGCAGCACTCCCTCAGTACTGACCCTCTGACAGTGCAGCACTCCCTCAGTACTGACCCTCTGATAGTACAGCACTCCCTCAGCACTGACCCTCTGACAGTGCAGCACTCCCTCAGCACTGACCCTCTGACAGTGCAGCACTCCCTCAGTACTGACCCTCTGATAGTACAGCACTCCCTGAGTACTGACCCTCTGACAGTGCAGTGCCCCCTCAGCACTGACCCTCTGACAGTCCAGCACTCCCTCAGCACTGACCCTCTGACAGTGCAGTGCCCCCTCAGTACTGACCCTCTGACAGTGCAGCACTCCCTCAGCACTGACCCTCTGACAGTGCAGCACTCCCTCAGCACTGACCCTCTGACTGTGCAGTGCCCCCTCAGTACTGACCCTCTGACAGTGCAGCACTCCCTCAGCACTGACCCTCTTGACAGTGCAGCACTCCCTCAGTACTGACCCTCTGATAGTGCAGCACTCCCTGAGTACTGACCCTCTGACAGTGCGGCACTCCCTCAGCACTGACCCTCTGACAGTGCAGTGCCCCCTCAGCACTGACCCTCTGACAGTGAAGCACTCCCTCAGTACTGACCCTCTGACAGTGCAGCACTCCCTCAGTACTGACCCTCTGACAGTGCAGCACTCCCTCAGTACTGACCCTCTGATAGTGCAGCACTCCCTGAGTACTGACCCTCTGACAGTGCGGCACTCCCTCAGCACTGACCCTCTGACAGTGCAGTGCCCCCTCAGCACTGACCCTCTGACAGTCCAGCACTCCCTCAGTACTGACCCTCTGACAGTCCAGCACTCCCTCACTACTGACCCTCTGACAGTACAGCATTCCCTCAGTACTGACCCTCTGACAGTGAGGCACTCCCTCAGTACTGACCCTCTGACAGTGAGGCACTCCCTCAGTACTGACCCTCTGACAGTGCAGCACTCCCTCAGTACTGACCCTCTGACGGTGCGGCACTCCCTCAGCACTGACCCTCTGACAGTGCAGCACTCCCTCAGCACTGAGCCTCTGACGGTGCAGCACTCCCTCAGCACAACCCTCAGACAGTGCGGCACTCCCTCAGCGCTGACCCTCTGATGGTGCAGCACTCCCTCAGTACTGACCCTCTGACAGTGCAGCACTCCCTCAGTACTGACCCTCTGACAGTGCGGTACTCCCTCAGCACCGACCCTCTGACAGTGCAGCACTCCCTCAGCACTGACCCTCTGACAGTGCAGCACTCCCTCAGCACTGAACCTCAGATGGTGCGGCACTCCCTCAGTACTGACTCTCTGACAGTGCAGCACTCCCTCAGTACTGACCCTCTGACAGTGCAGCACTCCCTCAGTACTGACCCTCTGACAGTGCAGCACTCCCTCAGCACTGAGCCTCTGACAGT
Source organism: Prionace glauca (assembly GCA_037974335.1). Lineage (NCBI taxonomy): Eukaryota > Metazoa > Chordata > Chondrichthyes > Carcharhiniformes > Carcharhinidae > Prionace > Prionace glauca. Next base: position 106,201,872 of record CM075729.1, on the reverse strand, counting down.
GCAGCACTCCCTCAGTACTGACCCTCTGACAGTGCAGCACTCCCTCAGTACTGACCCTCTGACAGTGCGGTACTCCCTCAGCACCGACCCTCTGACAGTGCAGCACTCCCTCAGCACTGACCCTCTGACAGTGCAGCACTCCCTCAGCACTGAGCCTCTGACAGTGCAGCACTCCCTCAGTACTGACCCTCTGACAGTGCAGCACTCCCTCAGTACTGACCCTCTGACAGTGCGGTACTCCCCTCAGCACCGACCCTCTGACAGTGCAGCACTCCCTCAGTACTGACCCTCTGACAGTGCAGCACTCCCTCAGTACTGACCCTCTGACAGTGCAGCACTCCCTCAGCACTGACTCTCTGATGGTGCAGCACTCCCTCAGTACTGACCCTCTGACAGTGCAGCACTCCCTCAGTACTGACCCCTCTGACAGTGCGGTACTCCCTCAGCACCGACCCTCTGACAGTGCAGCACTCCCTCAGCACTGACCCTCTGACAGTGCAGCACTCCCTCAGCACTGAACCTCAGATGGTGCGGCACTCCCTCAGTACTGACTCTCTGACAGTGCAGCACTCCCTCAGTACTGACCCTCTGACAGTGCAGCACTCCCTCAGTACTGACCCTCTGACAGTGCAGCACTCCCTCAGCACTGAGCCTCTGACACTGCAGCACTCCCTCAGCACTGAACCTCAGATGGTGCGGCACTCCCTCAGTACTGACTCTCTGACAGTGCAGCACTCCCTCAGTACTGACCCTCTGACAGTGCAGCACTCCCTCAGTACTGACCCTCTGACAGTGCAGCACTCCCTCAGTACTGACCCTCTGACAGTGCAGTGCCCCCTCAGCACTGACCCTCTGACAGTCCAGCACTCCCTCAGCACTGACCCTCTGACAGTGCAGTGCCCCCTCAGTACTGACCCTCTGACAGTGCAGCACTCCCTCAGCACTGACCCTCTGACAGTGCAGCACTCCCTCAGCACTGACCCTCTGACAGTGCAGCACTCCCTCAGTACTGACCCTCTGATAGTACAGCACTCCCTGAGTACTGACCCTCTGACAGTGCAGTGCCCCCTCAGCACTGACCCTCTGACAGTCCAGCACTCCCTCAGCACTGACCCTCTGACAGTGCAGTGCCCCCTCAGTACTGACCCTCTGACAGTGCAGCACTCCCTCAGCACTGACCCTCTGACAGTGCAGCACTCCCTCAGCACTGACCCTCTGACTGTGCAGTGCCCCCTCAGTACTGACCCTCTGACAGTGCAGCACTCCCTCAGCACTGACCCTCTGACAGTGCAGCACTCCCTCAGTACTGACCCTCTGATAGTGCAGCACTCCCTGAGTACCGACCCTCTGACAGTGCGGCACTCCCTCAGCACTGACCCTCTGACAGTGCAGTGCCCCCTCAGCACTGACCCTCTGACAGTCCAGCACTCCCTCAGTACTGACCCTCTGACAGTCCAGCACTCCCTCACTACTGACCCACTAACAGTACAGCATTCCCTCAGTACTGACCCTCTGACAGTGAAGCACTCCCTCAGTACTGACCCTCTGACAGTGCAGCACTCCCTCAGTACTGACCCTCTGACAGTGCAGCACTCCCTCAGTACTGACCCTCTGATAGTGCAGCACTCCCTGAGTACTGACCCTCTGACAGTGCGGCACTCCCTCAGCACTGACCCTCTGACAGTGCAGCACTCCCTCAGTGCTGACCCTCTGACAGTACAGCATTCCCTCAGTACTGACCCTCTGACAGTGAGGCACTCCCTCAGTACTGACCCTCTGACAGTCCAGCACTCCCTCACTACTGACCCTCTGACAGTACAGCATTCCCTCAGTACTGACCCTCTGACAGTGAGGCACTCCCTCAGTACTGACCCTCTGACAGTGAGGCACTCCCTCAGTACTGACCCTCTGACAGTGCAGCACTCCCTCAGTACTGACCCTCTGACGGTGCGGCACTCCCTCAGCACAACCCTCAGACAGTGCGGCACTCCCTCAGCGCTGACCCTCTGATGGTGCAGCACTCCCTCAGTACTGACCCTCTGACAGTGCAGCACTCCCTCAGTACTGACCCTCTGACAGTGCGGTACTCCCCTCAGCACCGACCCTCTGACAGTGCAGCACTCCCTCAGCACTGACCCTCTGACAGTGCAGCACTCCCTCAGCACTGAACCTCAGATGGTGTGGCACTCCCTCAGTACTGACTCTCTGACAGTGCAGCACTCCCTCAGTACTGACCCTCTGACAGTGCAGCACTCCCTCAGTACTGACCCTCTGACAGTGCAGCACTCCCTCAGTACTGACCCTCTGACAGTGCGGTACTCCCTCAGCACCGACCCTCTGACAGTGCAGCACTCCCTCAGCACTGACCCTCTGACAGTGCAGCACTCCCTCAGCACTGAGCCTCTGACAGTGCAGCACTCCCTCAGTACTGACCCTCTGACAGTGCAGCACTCCCTCAGTACTGACCCTCTGACAGTGCGGTACTCCCTCAGCACCGACCCTCTGACAGTGCAGCACTCCCTCAGTACTGACCCTCTGACAGTGCAGCACTCCCTCAGTACTGACCCTCTGACAGTGCAGCACTCCCTCAGCACTGACCCTCTGATGGTGCAGCACTCCCTCAGTACTGACCCTCTGACAGTGCAGCATTCCCTCAGTACTGACCCTCTGACAGTGCGGGTACTTCCCTCAGCACCGACCCTCTGACAGTGCAGCACTCCCTCAGCACTGACCCTCTGACAGTGCAGCACTCCCTCAGCACTGAACCTCAGATGGTGCGGCACTCCCTCAGTACTGACTCTCTGACAGTGCAGCACTCCCTCAGTACTGACCCTCTGACAGTGCAGCACTCCCTCAGTACCGACCCCTCTGACAGTGCAGCACTCCCTCAGCACTGAGCCTCTGACAGTGCAGCACTCCCTCAGCACTGAACCTCAGATGGTGCGGCACTCCCTCAGTACTGACTCTCTGACAGTGCAGCACTCCCTCAGTACTGACCCTCTGACAGTGCAGCACTCCCTCAGTACTGACCCTCTGACAGTGCAGCACTCCCTCAGCACTGAGCCTCTGACAGTGCAGCACTCCCTCAGTACTGACCCTCTGACAGTGCGGTACTCCCTCAGCACCGACCCTCTGACAGTGCAGCACTCCCTCAGCACTGACCCTCTGACAGTGCAGCACTCCCTCAGCACTGAGCCTCTGACAGTGCAGCACTCCCTCAGTAGTGACCCTCTGACAGTGCAGCACTCCCTCAGTACTGACCCTCTGACAGTGCGGTACTCCCTCAGCACCGACCCTCTGACAGTGCAGCACTCCCTCAGTACTGACCCTCTGACAGTGCAGCACTCCCTCAGTACTGACCCTCTGACAGTGCAGCACTCCCTCAGCACTGACCCTCTGATGGTGCAGCACTCCCTCTCAGTACTGACCCTCTGACAGTGCAGCACTCCCTCAGTACTGACCCTCTGACAGTGCGGTACTCCCTCAGCACCGACCCTCTGACAGTGCAGCACTCCCTCAGCACTGACCCTCTGACAGTGCAGCACTCCCTCAGCACTGACTCTCTGACAGTGCAGCACTCCCTCAGTACTGACCCTCTGACAGTGCAGCACTCCCTCAGTACTGACCCTCTGTCAGTGCAGCACTCCCTCAGCACTGAGCCTCTGACAGTGCAGCACTCCCTCAGTACTGACCCTCTGACAGTGCAGCACTCCCTCAGCACTCAGCCTCTGACGGTGCAGCACTCCCTCAGCACTGACCCTCTGACAGTGCAGCACTCCCTCAGCACTGACCCTCTAACGGTGCAGCACTCCCTCAGCACTGACCCTCTGACAGTGCAGCACTCCCTCAGCACTGAGCCTCTGACGGTGCAGCACTCCCTCAGCACTGAGCCTCTGACGGTGCAGCACTCCCTCAGCACTGACCCTCTGACGGTGCAGCACTCCCTCAGCACTGACCCTCTGACAGTGCGGCACTCCCTCAGTACTGACCCTCTGACAGTGCGGCACTCCCTCAGTACTGACCCTCTGACAGTGCAGCACTCCCTCAGCACTGAGCCTCTGACAGTGCAGCACTCCCTCAGCACTGACCCTCAGACAGTGCGGCACTCTCTCAGTACTGACCCTCTGTCAGTGCAGCACTCCCTCAGTACTGACCCTCTGACAGTGCAGCACTGCCTCAGTACTGAGCCTCAGACGGTGCAGGCCTCTATCTTGGTTTGGAGGCAATATTGTTATCCTCCTGAGGGGAAAAGTTTGAAAAGTTCCCTCTCTGCACTCTCTCCCTCTGCTGTAGAGCAGGCATTCAGTGGAGTAAGGCACCATGGCACCTCACACCCACTGCACCTCAGGGCAGCTTGACTGGCACTGTAGGTCAGTGACCATACTGGACCCCATCTCATTCCCAATCATCCAGCCACCTTTCTCCTTACCTGCATGGACTTGAATTGCTGCGCACAGAGGCAATATGATGAAATGTATCCTTGCCAAATTCCTTTTCCAACACTCCATCCTGGAGAAGACTTTGAGAGTACTCTGGAGTAACACTGGGAGTGAGACTAGGATCAACTGGACCCAAGGGGTTTTCCACTGAGTAATTGCACTCTGCCCAGGATCCTGTAACACAGCAGCCTTATCAAAGATCTTCCCACACTCTGTGTCGGATACTGTGTCTAGGGGAGGAGGAGCTGGAATTATTCAGCCCATCCCATCAACTGGAATCTGGTCTGGCCCTGTGTGTGTGTGCGTGTATGTGTTTGTGTGGGTGTGGGTGTGTGTTTTTGTGGGTGTGGATTAGGGTTTCTGTGTGTGTGCGTGTGGGTGTGTGTATGGGTTTATGTGTATGTGGGTGTGTGTGAGTGTGTGCAGAGCGAACTCACACAGGAAAAAGGGTAGATGTGGGAACAGCAGCCCAGAATAAACTGAAAAGCCACGTAGGAGGTGTCACACTGCCCGCAGAGCTGCTCAGTCCGCTCACTCCCCCATTGCAATATAACATCAGCCCTGCTGTCAACATCTGTCTGCAAGCCAAGCTCAGCACTGTTGCAAGCGTGCCAGATGAAGGCAGATTGCAAAGCACTTCAGGAGAGAGTAGGAACAGAATTACTCAATCTTTCCTAATCAGCTGAGGGGTTTTTTTTAAATGTACTTTATTCATTAAAAAAACTCTCAAATAAACTATTGCAAAACAGATCCAAAAATTACAAACAGTGCAAAAAAAATCATTTTTCCAGTACAATACCATGCTTATTTATACGACATTACATTAATTACTTAAAACTACATACATCCCTCAGATTTTACTGTGTGCTGTTGTTTTTTCAGTTTCACACACAGACACGCAGGCCGAGGGTATTCTGCAGTTACCAGGCCTCAGTCTGCCTCATTTGAAAGGCATTATTACAGTGTGACCTTTCCCCATTGTGCCTTTGTGGTGACTGCCCCAAGCTTGAGCGCGTCCCTCAGCCCATAGTCCTGGACCTTGGAATGTGCCAGTCTGCAACACTCGGTCGAGGACAGTTCTTTCAGCTGGAAGGTCAGCAAGTTTCGGGCGGACCAAAGTGCGTCCTTCACCGAGTTGATGACCTTCCAGCAGCAGTTGATATTTGTCTTGGTGTGCGTTCCCGGAAACAGCCCGTAGAGCACAGAGTCCTGCGTCACCGAGCTGCTCGGGACGAACCTCGACAAATACCACTGCATCTCACTCCAGACCTTCTTTGCAAAGGCACATTCCAGAAGGAGGTGTGCGACTGTCTCGTCAGCCCCGCAGCCGCTTCGAGGGCAGCGTGCGGTGTTGCTGAGACCTTGAGTGTGGATAAAGGATCTGACGGGGAGTGCCCTTCTCACCACCAGCCAAGCTAGATCTTGGTGCTTGTTTGTCAGTTCTGGTGATGAGGCGTTCTGCCAGATGACGCTGACAGTCTGCTCAGGGAACCTTCCGACAGGATCCGCCGTCTCCTTTTCTCTCAGGGCCCTAAGGACGTTACGCGCTGACCACTGCTTAATCGCCGTGTGGTCAAAGGTGTGTTTGCGGAGAAAGATCTCTACGAAGGACAGGTGCTGCGGTAGGGTCCAACTACTCGGAGCGTTCCGCGGCAGTGTGGCCAGACCCAGCCTTCGCAACACTGGGGACAGGTAGAACCTCAATAAATAGTGGCACTTGCTGTTGGTGTACCGAGGATCTACGCACAGCTTGATGCAGCCGCACACAAAGGTAGCCATCAGGACAAGGGCGGCGTTGGGAAGGTTTTTCCCTCCGTTCTCTGGAGATTTGTACATCGCCTCCCTCCGGACGCGATCCATCTTTGATCTCCAGATGAACTTGAAGATGGCCTGCGTCACTGCTGCAGCGCAGGGTTTGGGGATAGGCCACACCTGCACCACGTACAACAGCACAGACAGTACCTCGCACCGGATTTTTTCTGGTGATCGAGAGGGAGCGTTGTTCCCACAAGCCTAATTTTTGTTTGGCTTTGGCGATGTGCTTATCCCAGTTTTTGGCACATATCCCTGCTGCTCCAAACCATATCCCCAGCACATTAAGATAATTTGCTCCGATGATGAAGGGGACAAAGGATCCGTCAACCCAGCTCATGAGTCAGCCCATTACAGGACAGAAAGCACCAGCCCATTACAGGACAGAAAGAGCCAGCCTATTACAGGACAGAAAGAGCCACGAAATGTCCAGTCAAGTGGTGTTCAGTGTTAGTCCAAGTCCAATATCAGTGGCTCTGTTTGGCAGGATTCCATTCTTTGCCCTGGAAGAAACTGTCTGAAGGGCCAGTCTTGAGGGCAATTGTGGTTAGAACTGTCAGCATTTGACCAGCTGCAGCCATTATATCAGATCTGCAATTGTGAAAAACAGAACTTAAACAAGAGAATATGAAAGAGGAACATATTTCTAAGACTTTCTTTCTTCATCCCTTGTTGGCACGGCAAATTTAGATACCCAATGTAGATCACCACATCCCAGCCTTTTTACAGTTATACAAGGATGGGCTCACCGGGTCGCTGTGATGCAGCAGTGCTAACCACTGTGCCCCCCAGACTTTATCCCTTTCCTCTTTCCTCCACCACTCCCGCTGGTCGGCTCCCATCCTGCCTTAACCATCTTCCCGATTCATTTTGTTTAGTATCCGCTGGATAGCGTGCGAGAGACCCTTCTGCCCTCCAACTCAATCTCGGTATCGTTCTTGATCTTTCTGGTTATGAATTAGTTCTCCCTGCGGCTCCCTGTCTCCAGGGGCCGCTGCACCGTCTACTTTAGCGAGCACAGATCCATTTCCAACCTGCTCTCAGAGCCCCCCTTACAATGCGTGGCTTGCTGTGAGTTCGGTTGTTTTGCGAGCTGGGGGTGTACGGGCGGGATTAGTTTGTAAGGTTCCTGGTCGAGTCCTTAATCTGTCACTGTCGCAATGTCACCTGTAACAGTTTAAAACAAACTAATGGTATAATAACCCCACCCCAACACGATGAATCTTAACCAATACTTTGGCTGCCGGACAAATTCTACCCACAACTTCTGGATCCACCGACCGCTAAACGGTGCCCAGTCTCTGGGGTAAATTTTAACAGAGTAAAGATACTCTGTCCAGTCGAGAGTCGAATTTCGAATGCGTCTTTATAATATTTTATTTACGATGATATAAGTGATGAATCTCCTTCACAAATTCATCATTTATATCATCGTAAGTAAAATATTATAAAGACGTATTTTCAGTCATTGTTGGGGGAGAACAAATGGGTAGGATTAGCTAGGATACAGAAGATGACACTCAACATCCATTTCGGGACAAATCAAACCTAAAAGATCTTACAGCTTAAAAGCTGTAGGCCACTCACTGATGAAGGAGCAGCGCTCCAAAAGCTTGTGCTACCAGATAAACCTGTTGCACTTTAACCTGGTGTTGTGAGACTTCTCAGTGCCCACCCCAGTCCAACACCGGCATCTCCACATCACAGCTTAAAAGCTGACACCTCAGAACGTCCTGTCTGTACATGGTGAAGTCCACCAGCTCAAAGACATTCGCACATACACAAGGACACATCAACAAAACAATCACAGAATGAGATCCTGACAACTGCCAGAAATCAGGAATAGTAAAGAGCAAGGGCTCACCCATCAAGGCACCCCACTGCTCTGAATGTCTGCAAATGTATTTCAATGTCTCTGACTGGCCGCATGAATGAGGCCAGTCAGAGACATTCCGCACACATGAGGACGGTCTCAACAGGGATCTTGGGTTCATGTCGCACTATCTGTAACCGCCGTGACTTGCCTGGGTTTACAAAACCTCACTTACTGTACTGTCTGGAGACAATACACATCTCTTTAAACTGTGATCAGTGCTCCTTCCACTCACATTATCAGCCACTTTAAGACTTGAACAGCAGGTTAGGTGTAAGGATTCGCATTCTAATCAGCAACTGTCTGTGCTTTATATGCTCTGTCTGTCTGAGGTCAGAACTCTCCATTCACCTGACGAAGAGGGTAACCTCGAAAGCTTAAGCTTGTGAGAATATTATCAAATAAATCGGTTGGACTAAAACCTGGTGTTGTCAGACTTTTTACTGTGTTTACGCCAGTCCAACGCCGGCATTCCCAGCTCATGAATGAAGACAGTATCAGGTTATTATACAAAAATAGGTTTCAAAGTCTTTGCAGTTTGAGAAACGATACAGTAATGGTTATCTTCGCCCGGGTAACATCTAGCTAAATCAAACTGTGTCAATGTACTATGTGAATGCATCTTCCAACCAAGGGATAAATGTTGAGACTTTTTACTGGGAGGAAGCGCTGGGATTAGACGGAAGCTTTCTCTCCACCGGTGTTAAATAAAGTAATTTGGGAGCCGGATCGGGACTCTTGAGTGTGAAGCGATTTCTGGATTTGTCCATGCTAACAGTTGGGGGCTGGTCCGAAATTCGACTCTCGACTGGACAGAGTATCTTTACTCTGTTAAAATTTACCCCAGAGACTGGGCACCGTTTAGCGGTCGGTGGATCCAGAAGTTGTGGGTAGAATTTGTCCGGCAGCCAAAGTATTGGTTAAGATTCATCGTGTTGGGGTGGGGTTATTATACCATTAGTTTGTTTTAAACTGTTACAGGTGACATTGCGACAGTGACAGATTAAGGACTCGACCAGGAACCTTACAAACTAATCCCGCCCGTACACCCCCAGCTCGCAAAACAACCGAACTCACAGCAAGCCACGCATTGTAAGGGGGGGCTCTGAGAGCAGGTTGGAAATGGATCTGTGCTCACTAAAGTAGACGGTGCAGCGGCCCCTGGAGACAGGGAGCCGCAGGGAGAACTAATTCATAACCAGAAAGATCAAGAACGATACCGAGATTGAGTTGGAGGGCAGAAGGGTCTCTCGCACGCTATCCAGCGGATACTAAACAAAATGAATCGGGAAGATGGTTAAGGCAGGATGGGAGCCGACCAGCGGGAGTGGTGGAGGAAAGAGGAAAGGGATAAAGTCTGGGGGGCACAGTGGTTAGCACTGCTGCATCACAGCGACCCGGTGAGCCCATCCTTGTATAACTGTAAAAAGGCTGGGATGTGGTGATCTACATTGGGTATTGAGGTTTGGGGGTGACCTTATAGAGGTCCATAAAATAATGTGGGGTATAGGTCAGCTAGATAGTCAATATCTTTTCCCAAAGGTCTAAAACTAGAGGGCACAAAGGGGCCCAGCGGGGCAATGTTTTCACACAGGGGATGGTAAGTGTCTGGAACTGGTGCCATGAATGCCTCCCATTTCCTATTCGCCTACTCCTGACCTCCTTCCAGTTCGTTCTGAACCACCCCTACAACTGAATTCCTGGGCTGGTCCCAGGGTTCGTGTCATGTCCTTTTTGAAGCTCGTTAGACTATCTTCCTGCTGCTGGCGGTTCTCAGACAGATTCACACGGCATGGCCCGTTCCGGTAGTTCTCGGCTCTCACTCGCACTGGAACATCACAGTTGTGGAGATGATGACAGATCTGCATTTCTTTAAGTTTCTGCCAAAAACCCCGCATTGCTTTGCCACTGGAGAGACTGGGACTTTTTTCCACTGGAGAGTCAGAGGTTTGGGGGTGACCTTATAGAGGTCCAAAAAATAATGACGGGTATAGATCAGCTAGATAGTCAATATCTTTTCCCAAACTAGAGGACATAGGTTTAAGGTGAAAGGGGAGAGATACAAAGAGGTCCAGAGGGGCAATGTTTTCATACAGAGGGTGGTGAGTGTCTAGAAAAGTCTGCCAGAGGTATTAGTAGTGGGTACAATTTTGTCTTTTAAAAAGCGTTTAGACAGTTACATGGGTACGATGGATATAGAGGGAAATGGGCTAAATGCAGGCAAATGGGACTAGTTTAGTGGTTTAAAAAAGGGGTGGCATGAACAAGGTGGGCTGAAGGGCCTGTTTCCATACTGTAAATCTCTATGATTTTGACTCTATAATAGGCAGTTTGCCTCGTAATTTCATGGGGTCTCTGGGGAAGAGGGGGACACATGTCATTTGGAGTTGTGGTGTAGGGTTGTTGCCCTGGGCTTCTTGTTGGTTCCCCTGTCTTACCCCTACTACTGCTACCCCAGGGATGTATTCAACATTTACTGGTGTAACTTTGACTGACAGAGGTGAATATGGGGGTGGCGTGTCTTTTCCTACCCTATTTACTTCAGGATACTTCCTGAGGTTTAACGCGTTCTGTTAAAATTTCATGGGCTCTAAGGATTATAAAGTTTAAAGTTTATTTATTAGTCACAAGTACGGCTTACTTTGACACTGCAATGAAGTTACTGTGAAATCCCCCTGGTTGCCAAACTCTGACGCCTATTCACGTCAATGCACCTAACCAGCATGTCTTTCAGACTGTGGGAGGCAGCAGTTGGGCAATTGTGCTCTGACCCCAGTGTATCCAGTGATCCCAGAATGCGAGGTGAGCGAGGCTGCTGGAGTGGGGATGATACCCCCTTGTCACGTAAGACTGGGGACCATTTCCCCTGTACCAGATAGATATCAGGATCGTAAGGGGCAATACTTCCCTCTGCTACCACTTGACTGAAACCTATTGACGGGAATTACACATTGTATGTATAGCACTTCCCTCGTGGGCTCAAACAAAAGGGGAGATTACAGTATGTCCCCACCCGCTAGGGCAGGGAGAGATGGCTGAGGGTGCTTTTAACTGCACAGATGACTGCACACTGGAAATTGTGACTGCCCCCACCCACCTTGCCTGGGCACGATATGGAGGCGAGAGTAAATACTGTGTTCCCACTACAGAGGCGACCTTGCAATACAATGGCCTGCAATGTTCAATTCCCCACCCTAACATTTGTTTCACCCCAAAGGGGCCTATCACTATCAGTCAGGCACACATCACATAGGCAGGCACAGACACCAAAGTCCTCAATGCCACTGGCCAACTACACAAAGATTTAAAATACCACAGCAAATCTGAGGAACTCCTCCCCACTTAGCAGAGCTACTGACGGAACTTAAAGTGGCACACTCTGTCAAACACTTTCACCAACTACGAATGGAGTTTAACTTAGATAAATGCGAAGTGATGCATTTTGCTAGAGCGAACCAGAGCGGACTTACTCAGGCTAGGGTGCTGGAGAGAGTTACAGAACAAAGAGATCTAGGGATACATGTTCATAGCTCTTTGAAAGTGGAGTCGCAGGTGGACAGAATGGTGAAGAAGGCATTCGGCACGCTTGGTTACATTGGTCACAACACTGAATACAGGAGTTGGGATGTCTTGTTGAAGTTATATAAGGTATTGGTAAGGCCATGCTTGGAATACTGTCTACAGTTCTGGTCACCTAATTATAGAAAGGATATTATTAAACTAGAAAGAGTGCAGAAAAATATACGAGGATCCTACCAGGACTTGACGGTTTGAGTTATAAGGAAAGTTTGGATAGACTGGGACTTTTTTCTCTGGAGTGTAGGAGGCTTAAGAGTGATGTTATGCTAAAATAATGAGGGGCATAGATCAGCTAGATAATCAGTATTTTTTCCCCAAAGGTAGGGGAGTCTAAAACTAGAGGGCATAGGTTTATGGTGAGAGGGGAGAGATACAAAAGGGTCAGAGGTTCTGATGAGTGTCTGAAACAAGCTGCTAGAAGCAGTAATAGAGGCAGGTACAATTTTGTCTTTTAAAAAGAGTTTATAGACAGTTACATGGGTGACATAAGTATCAAGGGATATGGGCTAAACATGGGCATTGGGATTAGCATGGGGTTAAAAAAAGGGGCAGAATGAACAAGTTGGGCCGAAGGGTCTGTTTCTATATTGTGAACCTCTGATTCTACATGCACAAATCAAAACACTTGAACAGCACACAAAGACCACACAACAGAGCCAAACTGGATAAAGATGGTTTGAGACTGGGGAATGAATGTAGACATTCATCCATGGATCAGCATAATTTTGTAAATGCTTGTGGGGATACAGCTGGCGTTAGTTTTCTCTTGAGGCATTATGACTTGCCACTCATGCAGATGGCACGTGCTGCGCAGGGAGATTAGGGTCTTAGCGAGGGCACTGGACAACATGGAGAGGCCGGCGGGCAGGAGCAATTCAACCCAGTTGGAATTAATCTGACATTCACTGGGACTCCTCTAACCACAGAACGTGCCAGAGCAGGGAGTACCGGGCACATCCAAATCTAAATTAATGGGTCGGTTTCGGGGGCTGAAGGTTCAGCCCCCACCAAAAGGAGGGACTTTTGGGGGAGAACAAATGGGCTCCCTAGAATACAGAAGAAGGCACTCAGTATTCACTTTGGGACATAACAAGCTTAAAAGATCTTATAGCTTAAAAGCTGACACCTCAGAACGTCCTGTCTGTACATGGTGAAGTCCACCAGCTCAAAGACATTCGCACATACACAAGGACACATCAACAAAACAATCACAGAATGAGATCCTGATAACTGCCAGAAATCAGGAATAGTAAAGAGCAAGGGCTCACCCATCAAGGCACCCCACTGCTCTGAATGTCTGCAAATGTATTTCAATGTCTCTGACTGGCCTTATGAATGAAGACAGTGTCAGGTTATTATACAAAAATAGGTTTCAAAGTGTTTGCAGTTTGAGAAACGATACAGTAATGGTTATCTTCGCCCGGGTAACATCTAGCTAAATCAAACTGTGTGAATGTATTATATCAGTGTATCTTCCAACCAAGGGATAAATGTTGAGACTTTTACTAGAAGGAAGCGCTGAGATTAGACAGAAGCTTTCTCTCCACCGGTGTTAAATAAAGTAATTTGGGAGCCAGAATTTGTCCATGCTAACAGTTGTTAATGCAGCTGAATCCTGTGAGTGAGCTGTACATTATTTTGAGTTTGTTCAAAATTTGTATGTCTTTTTCTTGATGCCTACACATCAGTGGAATATAGAACAACAAAGAACAACCCAGCACGGGAAACAGGCCCTTCGGCCCAACAAGCCCGCGCCGCCATTTCATCAAAACATTTTCCTACATCTACCCTGCCCCGTGTGTATGTGAATGGTACCCCTAATGTAGCCAGATTCAGGGGAGAATAGAACCATAGAACCCTACAGTGCAGAAACAGGCCCTTCGGCCCATCGAGTCTGCACCGAACACAATCCCACCCAGACCCTATCCCCATATCCCTACATATTTTATCTGCTAATCCCTCTAACCTACACATCCCAGGATACTAAGGGGCAATTTTAGCATAGCCAATGAACCTAACCCGCACATCTTTGGACTGTGGGAGGAAACCGGAGCACCCGGAGAAAACCCACGCAGACACGAGGAGAATGTGCAAACTCCACACAGGCAGTGACCCGAGCCGGGAATAGAACCCGATTCCCGTGTCAATTTGGTACACCAATCAGCCTAAGAGCACATCTTTGGGGTGTGGGAGGAAACCGGAGCACCCGGAGGAAACCCACGCAACCACGGGGAGAATGTGCAAACTCCCACAGACACTGGCCCAAATCCATGTATCTGCACAGCCAGCAGTGATAGTCACTGAGCTGTTGCGGCACCCGTCCGCTGGTCCAGTATTAAGCATACACAATGACACAAAGCACTAGGCCACTCTCGAAACCTCCAAGAGCAGCCAACGCACGACCCACCGTGTGCATGCCCCTCGTTTGACAACAAGGTGGACCGACACCTGTGGATTAAAAGAGACTAATATGTTGCGATCTCACCTGGAGCAGGCATGTGGAAAACATTTGATGGTTAGGCCGCCTGCCAATTTGGCCTCCTCGCTTCAGCTTGTTATCCAGCCCGGCTGGACGGTTCGCTGCATTGCTCCCCTTGCTAACCGCTGGGGCCTTTGCGCACCTCACCCCTGCTGGACCTAGGAGATGAGCTGGCTCACTCACTGGCTATCTGGCCTCTGGCTCCTCACCTCACCCTCAGTTCTTTGCCCGCCAGCCTGGTCGAGTTACCCTGCTGCTGCCCTCAACAACTGTCAGGACTTCCTCCTCAACCCTCACACTCTGCACCCTCCACCCGTCCCGTCCCCCCCTTGATAAGCTCACAGCCTTGCCCCTGGCTCAGGCTCCAAACTTATCAAACTCTCAATGATCGGACGCTGTGTTCCCGCTCGAACAGGATTCGACCAATCACAGCTCGTTTTGCTTTGTATTGCCTGCTGATAGGCTCAAGACAAGACTCCTGCACCCTCTCCCTCTGCCCTTCACTGATCCACCCCTCAATCCTCCATAACTTATGCCTTCCCACCTCAATGTTAATTCTCTCATTCCTCAGAACATCGCTCCTCTACTCCATATTTTCACCACGTTCACTCCTCCACCTCTTCCTCCTTTGCCCCTCATTACCCTGTATGTAAACCCTGTCCCCTCATTTCTTCACCCCTCTCTGCTTGCTCCCTCACTTGGACACCCAGGTCTCTCACTCCTTAGTCCTCCCCCTGCTGTACTCATCACTCCTTGATCCTACTCCCACACTCCAGGTCCCTCTCTCCTTAGACATTGAGGGGAGGGAGGGAGAGTGCGGGAGGCAGGAGGGGAGTGTGGGGAGACAGGAGTGCAGGGGGGAGGTGTTGCGGTGGGGGAAGGGAAGTGAGGAGGGAGGCGAGTGGATGAAAGGGGCAGCGGGGGAGGGAGGTGAAGTGGGGGTAGGACAGAGCGGGGGATGGAAGTGCAAGGGGGCAGTAGGGGAGGAAGGAAGTGCGGGGGAGGGGCAGTGGGCAGGGAGAGTACTCAGGGAGGGACTGTGATGATTTGGGGAGGCAATGGGAAAGAGTGAGGGATAGTCACAACTCAACGTCTGTCCTTTACTGCTCACTGCACCTTGCCAGTCCTTTCCATTCCTCTTCATCAACCTCTCCAACACCCCCTATATCCACCCACCACACACACAATGACCCTCCTCCCCCATGCCAACACCCCCCTTTACACCCTCCCCAATACCCTCCCTCACTGGCCAACCTGTATTCCTTTCTCTCCAGCTCCTCCTCCATTTTCCTGGTCCCTGGCTGTCTCCTCCCACTTGATATTTCTCCATATCCTCTCCCACCAGCTCTCAAACCCTTCCCCCACACCTCCCTCTGCGCTCCGTCCCTACCTCTCTCTACACTCCCATCCTGCCTCCCTCTGCGCTCCCTCCCAGACTCCCAGGCAGCCGCAAGTCCTTCCAATTAACCCCAATTGCAGTGGAAGTTTTTATAGATTTCCCACAGCCAGTGCTGGCCTGGATGGTGGTCCCAGATATCCCCGGAATAACACAGGATCTATTAGATGGAAATAAGAATGAGACACTGCCTCACGCTGGGTTTCACTCATTTACAATATATGTATTGTTTCATTGCAGATTATTACAATATAGAGATGGAAGAACAGAAAGAGGAGAGAAAATCTCAGTAAGAAAATTAAAGAATTTAAAGGATTGAGATAAAATGAATAAATTGATATTTATTAAGACATTGGTATTTCCCATCCAAGCATTTAGCACTCTATCAAAGCATTAAATCCACCTGATAGGTAAACCCATCAAAACATTAAATACCTCCAAAAATTAAACCCATTTGAGCGCTCTCCCCGTCCAAGCACTCCCCCCCCCCCCCCACCCTCCTCCACTGGGCGCTCTCCCCCTCCGGATGCGCTCCCCTTTTCTGAGCACTAATTCCCCCCACTCCCCGCCTCATTGAACATCATTCTCCCCTCCCAGCAGCAAATCATCAAATCATTCATCTATCCTCCAAGTACTAATCTGCCCCTCCCCAGCATTAATCTGCACCCCCCCCACCCCGATCACCCCCCAAACATCAAGCTATGCCACCACCATAAGGAACAGGTTTTAAATCAACTGTGCAACATCTGTACATTGCTGGAGTAGTGGGTGCACAATACCCAATACCAGGGCTGGTCATTACCAATGTCATAAGAACATAAGAACTAGGAGCAGGAGTTGGTCAACTAGCCTCTCGAGCCTGCCCCGCCATTCAATAAGATCATAGCTGATCTGAAGTGGCTCAGTTCCACTTTCCCGCTTTCTCCCCATACCCTTAATCCCCTTGCCTACCAAAAACCTATCTACCCGTGTCTTAAATATATTTAGCGAGGTAGCCTCCACCACTTCAACGGGCAGAGAATTCCAGAGATTCACCACCCTTTGAGTGAAGAAGTTCCTCCTCAACTCCGTTCTAAACTGCCCCCCCCCCTTTATCTTGAAGCTGTGCCCTCTAGTCCTACTATCCTTTCTGAGCAGGAAGAACCTCTCCACCTCTATCCTATCCATCCCCTTCATCATCTTATACGTCTCAATAAGATCCCCCCTCATCCTTCTAAACTCCAACAAGTACAAGCCCAGTCTATTCAGCCCCTCTTCATAGTTCAACCCCCTCAACTCCGGTATCAGCCTAGTAAACCTCCTCTGTACTCCCTCCAATATCCTTGCGCAAGTGCGGCGACCAAAACTGCACACAGTACTCCAGCTGCGGCCTCACCAGTGCCCTGTACAGTTGCAGCAAGACCTCCCTATTCTTATATTCCCACTTGTGTTAGCTCCTCCAATGGCAGGATGAATGATGAGACCTGACCAGTTGATGATCCGTATTTGTGAGGAAGTTACAGAGCTCCGGATCAACCCAACCCAGAGTTTCCCTGGTGTCTCTGTGGCTGCTGTCACAAATCCTTCCTGTCATCCACTCTTAATTGCTAAGGGGTGATAGTCACCAATCCAGCAGCTAGCAGTGAGCCAGCCAGGAGAAACAGGTTTGCCCAGCCAGTGAAGGATAAATACAGAGGTCAACAGACCTCGATAGGATTACTGAAAAGGATCATTGATCCACTGGATCACTCGTGCCTCAGAGCATTAGGAGCAGGTCATTTTATCACTACTGGCCAGATGAGTCAGCACCTGCTCTATTGGAAGGGGCAGGAGATGATAGAGGTGGTCCAATGAGAATTAATCAATAGAAGCGGGTTATGTTGCATTGAGTGACAGGAGCAGAGTCGAGGTCAGTCCTATAGCGAGTGGAAGATATCCAACAAACAGATCTGTGTCACCTCAAATCACCAAGAAATTAAAGTTCTTCAGAAAGAAAGTCAGGCAGGATGTGGCATAACAACAAGTGTTATCAGCTCCTTTGCACCATGACTTATTCCCTGCATGGCCCGGGGTCTGGGGTTGAAAGGAATGGTTCCTGCACAGTCCCCATCCTGTTCTGTGAACTGTGGGTGCCTGGGGATAGTAAATTTCTGTCAACTTCAACTTCTATCTTCTCTGAGGAAATCTGAGAACTGTTAGAACCTAAGAAACAGAAAAAGACAAGCTGTCAGCAAATACAGAGCATCATTTATAGAAGGCCAACTTCATCTGGGTCAACCCAGCATGTGGGACCAGCACCGAGCCCTGTGACCCGCACTGCGTCATGTGACCAGCACCGAGCCCTGTGACCCGCACTGCGTCATGTGACCAGCACCAAGCCTTGTGACCCGCACTGCATCATGTGACCAGCACCAAGCCCTCTGACCCGCACTGCGTCATGTGACCAGCACCGAGCCCTGTGACAGGCACTGCGTCATGTGACCAGCACCGAGCCCTGTGACCCGCACTGCGTCATGTGACCAGCACCAAGCCCTGTGACAGGCACTGCGTCATGTGACCAGCACCGAGCCCTGTGACCCGCACTGCGTCATGTGACCAGCACCGAGCCCTGTGACAAGCACTACGTCATGTGACCAGCACCGAGCCCTCTGACCCGCACTGCATCATGTGACCAGCACTGAGCCCTGTGACCCGCACTGCGTCATGTGACCAGCACCGAGCCCTGTGACCTGCACTGCGTCATGTGACCAGCACCGAGCCCTGTGACCTGCACTGCGTCATGTGACCAGCACCGAGCCCTGTGACAGGCACTGCGTCATGTGACCAGCACCGAGCCCTCTGACCCGCACTGCGTCATGTGACCAGCACCGAGTCCTGTGACAGGCACTGCGTCATGTGACCAGCACCGAGCCCTCTGACCCGCACTGCGTCATGTGACCAGCACCGAGCCCTGTGACCTGCACTGCGTCATGTGACCAGCACCGAGCCCTGTGACAGGCACTGCGTCATGTGACCAGCACCGAGCCCTCTGACCCGCACTGCGTCATGTGACCAGCACCGAGCCCTGTGACCCGCACTGCGTCATGTGACCAGCACCGAGCCACTGTGACCCACACCAGGCCCTGTGACCTGCAACGTGTCTTGTGACCTGCACTAAGCCCATGTGACCTGCACTGCGTCATGTGATCAGCACTGCCTCATGTGACCTGCACCGAGCCACTGTGACCCACGCCACATCATGTTACCATTACCATGTCATTGTGACCTGCATCCTGGCACGTGACCTACAGTGTCACGTGACCTACAGTGTCACGTGACCTACAGTGTCACGTGACCTACAGTGTCACGTGACCTACAGTGTCACGTGACCTAGTGTCACGTGACCTACAGTGTCACGTGACCCACACCACGTCATGTTACATTGCCGTGTGATTCTGGTGTGAGGTTGCCCTGATTGTGGGAGTGGATTTGAGAATGGCCGCCCCACTATGGCTGCCCTTTATCCCATCACTCATCCCTCCACCCATCTCTCCAATGACTCCGCTCACCCAACTCCAGTGAGCGATCTGGAATTCTAACACCTTAAACTGTGAGCCACTCACAGAAGCCCATACTCACTGCCTCTCGTTCCATCATTGCAGAGATTCCAGGAGAAAGGGGCTATTCATCAAGCAGGGAGGAGAGGGAGACTCTCAGTGCTGGACCAAGTGTTAACCTCATTGCTATCAGTAAACATGAAGCAACAGTTCCATTCTCCAGTGACCCCATCCCCTCTTACTGTCCATCAGCCAAATCCCCTCAAAGGCTGTCACACCCCTCCCATTTCTCAAGCGCCCCCACGGCCCCCACCTACCAATCCAGCTCATAAAATCTCTACAGTGCCATTTGGCCCATACCAGGTCTTTGACAGAGTAATTTATCCTGGCCCACCCCACTGCCCTAACCCATAACTTCACATATTTATCATGGCTAATCTAACTAACCTACACATCTTAGGACAACTTAGCACGGCCAATCCACCCAACCCTCACATCTTCGGCCTGTGGGAGAAAACCAGATCACCCGGAGGAAACGCACACAAACACAGGGAGAAAGTGCAAACTCCACACAGACAGTCACCCAAGCCGGGAATCGAACCCGGAACCCCGGTGCTGTGAGGCAGCAGTGCTAACCACCGTGCTGCCCCCACTTTCCACGCCCTCAACCACAGTTCCCTCCCCTCCATCTTATCACCTCTCAGCTACCCTCACCTCCTCTCCCAGCACAACACTCGTCTGACACTCCCCAATACCCTCACTAGATCCCCCTTCCCTCCTCTCCTCTTCTTCACTCCCCTCCTTTCCTCATTCACTCCTCCTGCCCCTGGACCTGACAGTGTCACGTGACATGCTCCGCATCATTTTGGTTGACTCCGTGATCATTTTCAGCAGGCCATCAATTCTGGAATATTCCGCACAAACATTTAGTCCATGTATCCGGGTATTCCCAATTTACTTACTTCCTGTCGTGGAGACATCACTCACAGAACCTGAAGAGTAAATACACAAAGGTTCAGTCACTGACAAATCATTGGGAATATATTATTCACTGAGAGAGTTTCCAAAACATTTTATCATCTGTGTACAGTCAGATTAATAGCTGGGTGTAAAATCTCAGGAATTATGACTGTCCGTCTCCAGTTACAACCGGAGAAATAATGGAAACAAAAGTGAGTGCTGCACTATCAGAGGGTCGGTGCTGAGGGGGCGCTGCACTATCAGAGGGTCAGTGCTGAGGGAGTGCTGCACTATCAGAGGGTGGGTGCTGAGGGAGTGCTGCACTATCAGAGGGTCAGTGCTGAGGGAGTGCCGCACTGTCAGAGGGTCAGTACTGAGGGAGTGCCGCACTGTCAGAGGGTGGGTGCTGAGAGAGTGCTGCACTATCAGAGGGTCGGTGCTGAGGGAGTGCTGCACTGTCAGAGGGTCAGTACTGAGGGAGTGCTGCACTGTCAGAGGGTCAGTACTGAGGGAGTGCCGCACTGTCAGAGGGTGGATGCTGAGGGAGTGCTGCACTGTCAGAGGGTCGGTGCTGAGGGAGTGCTGCACTGTCAGAGGGTCAGTACTGAGGGAGTGCCGCACTGTCAGAGGGTCAGTACTGAGGGAGTGCCGCACTGTCAGAGGGTGGGTGCTGAGGGAGTGCTGCACTGTCAGAGGGTCAGTGCTGAGGGTGTGCCGCACTGTCAGAGGGTCAGTGCTGTGGGAGTGCTGCACTGTCAGAGGGTGGGTGCTGAGGGAGTGCTGCACTGTCAGAGGGTCAGTACTGAGGGAGAGCCGCACTGTCAGAGGATCAATGCTGAGGGAGTGCTGCACTATCAGAGGGTCAGTACTGAGGGAGTGCTGCACGGTCAGAGGGTCAATACTGAGGGAGTGCTGCACTGTCAGAGGGTCAGTACTGAGGGAGTGCTGCACTGTCAGAGGTTCAGAACAGAGGGAGTACTGCACTGTCAGAGGGTCGGTACTGAGGGAGTGCTGCACTGTCAGAGGGTCAGTACTGAGGGAATGCCGCACTGTCAGAGGGTCAGTGCTGAGGGAGTGCTGCACTATCAGAGGGTCAGTACTGAGGGAGTGCTGCACGGTCAGAGGGTCAGTACTGAGGGAGTGCTGCACTGTCAGAGGTTCAGTACAGAGGGAGTGCTGCACTGTCAGAGGGTCAGTACTGAGGGAGTGCTGCACTGTCAGAGGGTGGGTGCTGAGGGACTGCTGCACTGTCAGAGGGTGGGTGCTGAGGGAGTGCTGCACTGTCAGAGGGTCAGTACTGAGGGAATGCTGCACTGTCAGAGGGTCAGTACTGAGGGAATGCTGCACTGTCAGAGGGTCAGTACTGAGGGAGTGCTGCACTGTCAGAGGGTCAGTGCTGAGGGAGTGCTGCACTGTCAGAGGGTCGGTGCTGAGGGAGTGCCGCACTGTCAGAGGGTCAGTACTGAGGGAGTGCTGCACTGTCAGAGGGTGGGTGCTGAGGGAGTGCTGCGCTGTCAGGGGGTCAGTGCTGCAGTGTCAGAGAGTCAGTGCTGAGGGGGCACCGCACTGTCAGAGGGTCAGTACTGAGGGAGTGCTGCACTGTCGGAGGGTCAGTACTGAGGGAGTGCTGCACTGTCAGAGGGTCAGTGCTGAGGGAGTGCTGCACTGTCAGAGGGTCAGTACTGAGGGAGTGCCTCACTGTCAGAGGGTCAGTACTGAAGGAGTGCTGCACTGTCAGAGGGTCAGTACTGAGGGAGTGCTACACTGTCAGAGGGTCAGTACTGAGGGAGTGCTGCACTGTCAGAGGGTCGGCGCTGAGGAAGTGCCGCATTGTCAGAGGGTCAGTACTGAGGGAGTGCTGCACTGTCAGAGGGTCAGTGCTGAGGGAGTGCTGCACTGTCAGAGGGTCAGTGCTGAGGGAGTGCTGCACTGTCAGAGGGTCAGTGCTGAGGGAGTGCCTCACTGTCAGACGGTCAGTACTGAGGGAGTGCTGCACTGTCAGAGGGTCAGTGCTGAGGGAGTGCTGCACTGTCAGAGGGTCGGTGCTGAGGGAGTGCCGCACTGTCAGAGGGTCAGTAATGAGGGAGTGCTGCACTGTGAGTGGGTCAGTACTGAGGGAGTGCTGCACTGTCAGAGGGTCAGTACTGAGGGAGTGCTGCACTGTCAGAGGGTGGGTGCTGAGGGACTGCTGCACTGTCAGAGGGTGGGTGCTGAGGGAGTGCTGCACTGTCAGAGGGTCAGTACTGAGGGAATGCTGCACTGTCAGAGGGTCAGTACTGAGGGAGTGCTGCACTGTGAGTGGGTCAGTACTGAGGGAGTGCTGCACTGTCAGAGGGTGGGTGCTGAGGGAGTGCTGCACTGTCAGGGGGTCAGTGCTGCAGTGTCAGAGGGTCAGTGCTGAGGGGGCACCGCACTGTCAGAGGGTCAGTACTGAGGGAGTGCTGCACTGTCGGAGGGTCAGTACTGAGGGAGTGCTGCACTGTCAGAGGGTCAGTGCTGAGGGAGTGCTGCACTGTCAGAGGGTCAGTACTGAGGGAGTGCTGCACTGTCAGAGGGTCAGTACTGAGGGAGTGCTGCACTGTCAGAGGGTCAGTACTGAGGGAGTGCCTCACTGTCAGAGGGTCAGTACTGAGGGAGTGCTGCACTGTCAGAGGGTCAGAACTGAGGGAGTGCTGCACTGTCAGAGGGTCAGTACTGAGGGAGTGCCTCACTGTCAGAGGGTCGGTGCTGAGGGAGTGCTGCACTGTCAGAGGGTCACTGCTGAGGGAGTGCCTCCCTGTCAGACGGTCAGTACTGAGGGAGTGCTGCACTGTCAGAGGGTCAGTCCTGAGGGAGTGCTGCACTGTCAGAGGATCAGAGCTGAGGGAGTGCTGCACTGTCAGAGGGTCAGTACTGAGGGAGTGCGGCACTGTCAGAGGGTCAGTGCTGAGGGAGTGCTGCACTGTCAGAGTGTCAGTGCTGAGGGAGTGCTGCACTGTCAGAGGGTCAGTACTGAGGGAGTGCCTCACTGTCAGAGGGTCAGTGCTGAGGGAGTGCTGCACTGTCAGAGGGTCAGTGCTGAGGGAGTGCTGCACTGTCAGAGGGTGGGTGCTGAGGGAGTGCCACACTGTCAGAGGGTCAGTGCTGAGGGAGTGCTGCACTATCAGAGGGTCATTGCTGAGGGAGTGCTGCACTGTCAGAGGGTGGGTACTGAGGGAGTGCTGCACTGTCAGAGGGTCAGTGCTGAGGGAGTGCTGCACTGTCAGAGGGTCAGTACTGACAGAGTGTCGCCACGACAAGAGATGCTGTTTTTTAGTGACTCCATAGATAGTTTGTATTGTTGGATGAATGGGGAAGACCTCCTGCGAGTAAGGGGGGTTCATGTTGCTGTTTATTGTGGGTAATGTTCACTTTTTATCCATCTGGACTGTGACAGTTTATTACCTCCCTTGTTGACTGCTCTTACTGGGATGCTGCTGTGTGTGCTGTGTTTTATTACATCCCGAGTTCCCCACAGGAGCAATACAGACACTGGTGTTGCTTCTAATAATGACATGCCCTGTAGCTTTTCGAGAGACAACATGAGGGGATAATGAGTAAACCAAATGTAAACTTATCAAATTCTCAGCTTCAGGAAGAATGTTCTCGATGGTGGGAGTGTCCAGAACCTGGGCTCATCGTTTGAGGGTAAGAGATAAACCTTTTAGGACTGAGGTGAAGAGAAATGTCTTCACCCAGAGGGTGGTGAATGTGTGGAATTCACTAACACAGGAAGTAGTTGAGGCCAAATCGATGTCTGATTTCAAGAATAAATTAGATATAGCTGTGGGGCAAAAGTGATCAAGGGATGTGGGACCGAGAGGATCAGGATATTGAATTAGATGAAAATGAATGGTGGATCAGCTTGACGGGCTGAATGGCCCACTCCTGCGTGTAGTTTCTATGTTTGTATGAATGTAATCTTACCACCAAAATCACAGCAGCAGGATACCATTTTCTGTTTCCGGTAAAAGACAAAAGCACCGACACAACCAGCAAGCAGGATCACCAGCACCACCACGCCAACAATCATAGCGGTATAGTCACTCTGAACTGAATAAATAACAGTTAGGCTCAGCTCCCAAAGCCCAGATTCACGAGCTGGGACCGCCCCGACCCCGAGCCAGGAGCGCCCCGACCCCGAGCCAGGACCGCCCCGACCCCGAGCCAGGACCGCCCCGACCCCGAGCCGGGACCGCCCCGACCCCGAGCCAGGACCGCCCCGACCCCGAGCCAGGACCGCCCCGACCCCGAGCTGGGACCGCCCCGACCCCGAGCCGGGACCGCCCCGACCCCGAGCTGGGACCGCCCCGACCCCGAGCCGGGACCGCCCCGACCCCGAGCCGGCACCGCCCCGACCCCGAGCTGGGACCGCCCCGACCCCGAGCCGGGACCGCCCCGACCCCGAGCCGGGACCGCCCCGACCCCGAGCTGGGACCGCCCCGACCCCGAGCCGGGACCGCCCCGACCCCGAGCCGGCACCCGCCCCGACCCCGAGCTGGGACCCGCCCCGACCCCGAGCCAGGACCGCCCCGACCCCGACCCGGCACCGCCCCGACCCTGAGCCAGGACCCGCCCCGACCCCGACCCCGAGCCGGGACCGCCCCGACCCTGAGCCAGGACCGCCCCGACCCCGACCCGGCACCGCCCCGACCCCGAGCCAGGACCGCCCCGACCCCGACCCCGAGCCGGCACCGCCCCGACCCCGAGCCAGGACCGCCCCGACCCCGACCCCGAGCCGGCACCGCCCCGACCCCGAGCTGGGACCGCCCCGACCCCGACCCCGAGCCAGGACCGCCCCGACCCCGACCCCGAGCCAGGACCGCCCCGACCCCGACCCCGAGCCGGGACTGCCCCGACCCCGACCCCGAGCCGGGACTGCCCCGACCCCGACCCCGAGCCGGGACCGCCCCGACCCCGACCCCGAGCCGGGACCGCCCCGACCCCGACCCCGAGCCAGGACCGCCCCGACCCCGAGCCGGGACCGCCCCGACCCCGAGCCGGGACCGCCCCGACCCCGAGCCGGGACCGCCCCGACCCCGAGCCGGGACCGCCCCGACCCCGAGCCGGGACCGCCCCGACCCCGAGCCGGGACCGCCCCGACCCCGAGCCGGGACCGCCCCGACCCCGAGCCGGGACCGCCCCGACCCCGAGCCGGGACCGCCCCGACCCCGAGCCGGGACCGCCCCGACCCCGAGCCGGGACCCGCCCCGACCCCGAGCCGGGACCGCCCCGACCCCGAGCCGGGACCGCCCCGACCCCGAGCCGGGACCGCCCCGACCCCGAGCCGGGACCGCCCCGACCCCGAGCCGGGACCGCCCCGACCCCGAGCCGGGACCGCCCCGACCCCGAGCCGGGACCGCCCCGACCCCGAGCCGGGACCGCCCCGACCCCGAGCTGGGACCGCCCCGACCCCGAGCCAGGACCGCCCCGACCCCGACCCCGAGCCAGGACTGCCCCGACCCCGACCCCGAGCCAGGACCGCCCCGACCCCGACCCCGAGCCGGCACCGCCCCGACCCCGAGCCAGGACCGCCCCGACCCCGACCCCGAGCTGGGACCGCCCCGACCCCGAGCCGGAACCGCCCCGACCCCGAGCCAGGACCGCCCCGACCCCGAGCCAGGACCGCCCCGACCCCGACCCCGAGCCAGGACCGCCCCGACCCCGAGCCGGGACAGCCCCGACCCCGACCCCGACCCCGAGCCGGGACCGCCCGACCCCGAGCCAGGACTGCCCCGACCCCGAGCCGGGACAGCCCCGACCCCGACCCCGAGCCGGCACCGCCCCGACCCCGAGCCAGGACTGCACCGACCCCGACCCCGAGCCGGGACCGCCCGACCCCGACCCCGAGCCGGGACCGCCCCGACCCCGACCCCGAGCCGGCACCGCCCCGACCCCGACCCCGAGCCGGCACCGCCCCGACCCCGACCCCGTGCCGGCACCGCCCCGACCCCGAGCCAGGACTGCCCCGACCCCGACCCCGAGCCGGGACCGCCCCCGACCCCGAGCCAGGACCGCCCCGATCCCGACCCCGAGCCAGGACCGCCCCGACCCCGACCCCGAGCCAGGACTGCCCCGACCCCGAGCCAGGACCGCCCAGACCCCGAGCCAGGACCGCCCCGACCCCGAGCCAGGACCGCCCCGACCCCGACCCCGAGCCGGGACCGCCCCAACCCCGACCCCGAGCCAGGACCGCCCTGACCCCGAGCCAGGACCACCCCGACCCCGACCCCGAGCCGGGACCGCCCCGACCCCGATCCCGAGCCAGGACCGCCCCGACCCCGAGCCGGCACCGCCCCGACCCCGAGCCAGGACTGCCCCGACCCCGACCCCGAGCCGGCACCGCCCCGACCCCGAGCCAGGACTGCCCCGACCCCGACCCCGAGCCGGCACTGCCCCGACCCCGAGCCAGGACTGCCCCGACCCCGACCCGGCACCGCCCCGACCCCGAGCCAGGACTGCCCCGACCCCGACCCCGAGCCGGCACCGCCCCGACCCCGAGCCAGGACTGCCCCGACCCCGACCCGGCACCGCCCCGACCCCGAGCCAGGACTGCCCCGACCCCGACCCCGAGCCGGCACCGCCCCGACCCCGAGCCAGGACTGCCCCGACCCGGCACCGCCCCGACCCCGAGCCAGGACTGCCCCGACCCCGACCCCGAGCCGGCACCGCCCCGACCCCGAGCCGGGACCGCCCCGACCCCGACCCCGAGCCAGGACCGCCCGACCCCGAGCCAGGACCGCCCCGACCCCGACCCCGAGCCAGGACCGCCCCGACCCCGACCCCGAGCCGGCACCGCCCCGACCCCGACCCCGAGCCGGGACCGCCCCGATCCCAAGCCAGGACCGCCCCGACCCCGACCCCGAGCCAGGACCGCCCCGACACCGACCCCGAGCCGGCACCGCCCCGACACCGACCCCGAGCCGGCACCGTCCCGACCCCGACCCCGAGCTGGGACCGCCCCGACCCCGAGCCGGAACCGCCCCGACCCCGACCCCGAGCCGGGACCGCCCCGACCCCGAGCCGGGACCGCCCCGACCCCGAACCGGGACCGCCCCGACCCCGAGCTGGGACCGCCCCGACCCCGATCCGGAACCGCCCCGACCCCGAGCTGGAACCGCCCCGACCCCGATCCGGAACCGCCCCGACCCCGATCCGGCATCGCCCCGACCCCAAGCTGGGACCGCCCCGACCCCGATCCGGAACCGCCCCGACCCCGAGCCAGGACCGCCCTGACCCCGATCCGGAACCGCCCCGACCCCGATCCGGAACCGCCCCGACCCCGATCCGGAACCGCCCCGACCCCGATCCGGAACCGCCCCGACCCCGAACCGGGACCGCCCCGACCCCGAGCCGGGACCGCCCCGACCCCGATCCGGAACCGCCCCGACCCCGAGCCGGCACCGCCCCGACCCCGAGCCGGGACCGCCCCGACCCCGATCCGGAACCGCCCCGACCCCGAGCCGGGACCGCCCCGACCCCGAGCCGGGACCGCCCCGACCCCGATCCGGAACCACCCCGACCCCGAGCCGGCACCGCCCCGACCCCGAGCCGGGACCGCCCCGACCCCGATCCGGAACCACCCCGACTCCGAGCCGGCACCGCCCCGACCCCGATCCGGAACCACCCCGACCCCGAGCCGGCACCGCCCCGACCCCGAGCCGGCACCGCCCCGACCCCGAGCCGGCACCGCCCCGACCCCGAGCCGGGACTGCCCCGACCCGGCACCGCCCCGACCCCGATCCGGAACCGCCCCGACCCTGAGCCGGCACCGCCCCGACCCCGTCTCCAATCCGGAACCGCCCCAACCCCGACCCTGACCTGGAACCTCCCATGTTTCCCTTTCCCTATTGCAGGAATCCACATTCCTTGTGCCTGTCAAATTCCCACTCACTCCCCCACCCTGACCATCCCGGCTCCCCATCCATTCCTTATTCAGCATCATTCCCATTCTGTTCCCTGATTATTCCCATTGCTCATCCCGAGTCGCTCTCATGCCTCCTCTCAGGGTAATTCCATTCTTTTTGCCAGACTTTTCTTGCCCCTCGCCCCGGCATCCATCCCTCCTTCCCCTCCCCGGAATATTCTGGTGCTTTATCCCGGTTCATTCCCATTTCTGGAGCCAGGTGATCCGGCAGCGAGTTCCCGTTCCGCTCCCGGGTCGCTCATTCCCATTCCTTACCCCAGGGTGTCTCCAATATCTCAGGCAGGCTGCTGTGTTGGACGTGGCACACGTAACTACGGCCATCTCCGGCTTTGGTCTGGAAGTGTATCCTTATCTGGTGGGTGCCATCGTGGTTGGGTAGAATGCCAGTTCTTTGGGGACTATCCAAGGGCTCTCCATCTCTATACCAGCTCACATTGATGGCCCGTGGGTGAAAGCCAGTGACATGACAGTGGACATTGAGATTCTGGCCATCCGAGCTCTTTGTGTGATAGACGTACACCTCTGGGACAACTGAGGAGACAGAGAGAGACCACACACTGTACTGGATCTGTGGGCTGAGGTCGTCCAGATGGAAAGGGGGTTATTAAGAAGGACGGTGGAATGAAAAGGATTGCACCGTGTTAGAGTTTCACCCACTGCCCTGGACTCCCAGTGAATCATTATCACAGTGCTCAGCCCTCCATAGGGGCCACTCCTTATTGCTCTCATACGTGTTTATCCCTGTGTATGGGGGGGATGCGCATGGCAGAGTGAACGGGGGAAGAGTGAGGTGACGAGGGTCACGTAAATTCAGGTCAGGGTGGGGGTTGTGTCTGGATGACGAGTGTGAGAATTGGGACACCCTGTCATTGGAGCTCTGTCCATGTCTTTGTGTGGTCAGCAGAGGGTGCGAGTTACTGAATGCCCTGGGATAACACTGCACATTCTGCCTTATACCCTCCTCCTCCTCCTGCCCTCTATCCTAACCAGGTGCTGTGTTCTGTAACCTATGATATGCACCCTGTACTGTGGCACTGCGCCCTGTGTGACTCTGCAGTGTGCCCCATATGTGCTCTGTGCCCTGTGCCATTTGTACTCTGCTGTGTGCTCACTCTGCACCTACTCCGCTGTGTGCCCCATGCCCTGTGTACTCTGTGCCCTGCATACTTCACTGCTTGCTGTGTCCTCCATGCCCTGTGTACTGTGCTGTGTGCTGTCTTTGTTCCCATGCCCTGTGTACTCTGTTTGTTGTCCCTCTGCCCATTCTGTGTCCTGTGTACTCTGCTGCGTGCCCATTCTGTGTCCTTTGTACTCTGCTGCGTGCCCATTCTGTGTCCTGTGTACTCTGCTGCATGCCCATTCTGTGCCCTGTGTACTCTGCTGCGTGCCCATTCTGTGTCCTGTGTACTCTGCTGCGTGCCCATTCTGTGTCCTGTGTACTCTGCTGTGTGCCCATTGTGTCCTGTGTACTCTGCTGCATGCCCATTTTGTGTCCTGTGTACTCTGCTGCGTGCCCATTCTGTGTCCTGTGTACTCTGCTGTGTGCCCATTCTGTGCCCTGTGTACTCTGCTGTGTGCCCATTCCGTGCCCTGTGTACTCTGCTGTGTGCCCATTCTGTGTCCTGTGTACTCTGTGTGCCAGCTCTGTGCCATGTGTACTCTGCTGTGTGTCCATTCTGTGCCCTGTGTACTCTGCTGTGTGCCCATTCTGTGTCCTGTGTACTTTGTGTGCCAGCTCTGTGCCATGTGTACTCTGCTGTGTGTCCATTTTGTGCCCTGTGTACTCTGCTGTGTGCCAGCTCTGTGCCATGTGTAGTGTGCCAGCTCTGTGCCATGTGTACTCTGCTGTGTGCCAGCTCTGTGCCATGTGTACTGTGTGCCAGCTCTGTGCCAAGTGTACTCTGCTGTGCCAGCTCTGTGCTATGTGTACTCTGCTGTGTGTCCATTCTGTGTCCTGTGTACTCTGCTGTGTGCCCTGTGTACTCTGCTGTGTACCCGCTTTGTGCCCTGTGTACTCTGCTTTGTGCCCATTCTGTGCCCTGTGTACTCTGCTGTGTGTCCATTCTGTGACCTGTGTATTCTGCTGTGTGCCAGCTGTGCCCTATGTACTCTGCTGTATGCCAGCTCTGTGCCATGTGTACTCTGCTGTGTCCATTCTGTGCCCTGTGTACTCTGCTGTGTGCGTGCTCTGTGCCCTGTGTACTCTGTGTGCCAGCTCTGTGCCATGTGTACTCTGCTGTGTGTCCATTCTGTGCCATGTGTACTCTGCTGTGTGTCCATTCTGTGCCCTGTGTACTCTGTGTGCCAGCTCTGTGCCATGTGTACTCTGCTGTGTGTCCATTCTGTGCCATGTGTACTCTGCTGTGTGCCCATTCTGTGCCATGTGTACTCTGCTGTGTGTCCATTCTGTGCCCTGTGTACTCTGCTGTGTGCGTGCTCTGTGCCCTTACAGTGGAATTTCTCCTGGTCAGGAGATGTTTGCACTGTAACTGGATGGGTGGAATGTGCTTGTCAACGGGTGAATATTTGCGTATGTGACCCTCTCGGGTTTAATGGATGCTGTGAGTGAGTCAGGATGGAAATTCAGGCATACCTTTGCCACTAAGGGCCCCATTTCCATATTTCAGGTAGGTGTTCAGCCATTCGACACAGATCTCCTTGGTGTACTGTTTCTTGTACGTGTTGTCAGCCTTGTTCTTGTTCCACGTGTTCTGTGTGGACTGGGCAAAACGTGAGGCTGCAACCCAGGTAGCGTACTCCAGGTCAAAGCTGATGAACTCACGTCCATTGAAGGCATATTGACGAATTCCGCTCACAGTCCCATCATTCCCCACCTCACAGCCTGAGGTATACTGCAGGAAGTTCAGAGCTAAAGATAGGCCAGAAAAACAAGAATCAGCGCCAACCTTACAAAAACATGAGGCTGCAGGCTATCCACTCACTCTAACATGAGTGTCTTCACTATTACACACTCCCTGTGAACCTGAGTAAAGCTCTAACACGAGCGTGTTCACTATTACACACTCCCTGTGAACCTGGGTCACTTTCAAACACGAGAGTGTTCACTATTACACATGCTGTGAACCTGGCTCACTCTCTAAAAGGAGTGTGTTCACCATGACACACCCTTGGTGAATCTGGGTCACTCTCTAACATGAGTATGTTCACTATTGCTGCCTCTGTGAACCTGAGTAAATCTATCACATGAGTGTGTTCACTATTACACACTCCCTGAGAACCTGGGTCACTTTCTAACATGAGGGTGTTCACTATTACATGCTCCCTGTGAACCTGGCTCACTCACTAACATGAGTGTGTTCACTATTACACACTCTCTATGAACCTGTGTCACTCTCTGACACGAGTGTGTTCACTATTGCACATTCCCTGTGAACTTGGGTCACTCTTTAACTAGAGTGTGTTCACTATTGCAGCCTCTGTGAACCTGAGTAAATCTCTAGCATGACTGTGTTCACTATTACAAACCCCTGCTGAATATGGGTCACTCTCTAACTACAGTGTGTTCACTATTATGGCCTCTGTGAAACTGAGTAAAGCTCTAACATGGATGTGTTCACTATTACACACACTGTGAACCTGGATCATTCTCTAACCTGAGTACGTTCATTATTACACATTCCCTCTGGACCTGGTTCACTTTCTAACAAGAGTGTGTTCACTATTACACACTCGGTAAACCTGGGTAAATCTCTAACCTGTGTATATTCTCTATTACACACTCCCTGAGTAAATCTCTAACACAAATGTGTTCACTATTACACACACATTGTTATCATGGGTCACTCTCTAACATGAGTGTGTCCACTATTACACACACCGTGAACCTGGGTAACTCTCTAACACGGATGTTTTCACTATTACACACACACCCCAGTGAACCTGGATAACTCTCTAACATGAATGTGTTCACTATTACACACTGTCTTGAACCTGGGTCATTGCTGTCAGAAGAGTGTGTTAACATTACACATTCCTTTGTACGTGGGTAACTTTCTAACATGAATGTGTTCTCTACGATACACTCTGTCAAACTGAGCAAATCTCTAACACTGAGAATGTTCACGATTACAAACTCCCTGTTAACCTGGGTGACTCTCTAACACAGGTGAGTTCACTATACACACTCTCTCTGAAACTAGCTCACTCTCTAACATGAGTATGTTCACTATTACACACTCCCTATGAACCTGGATCATTCTCTAACACGAGTGTGTTCACTCTTACACACTTCCTATGAACCTGGGTCATTCTCTAACAAGAGTGTGTTCACTATTACACACTCTGTGAACCTCTAACACTAGCGTGTTTCACGATTACACACTTCCTGTTAACCTGGATCACTCTCTAACATGAGTGTGTTCACTATTACACACTCTGTGAACCTCAGTCATTCTCTAACACTAGCATGTTTCACTATTACACACTCCCTGTTAACCTGGATTACTCTCTAACACACGTGTGTTCACTATTACACACTCCCTATGAACCTGGGTCATTCTCTAACATGAGTGTGTTCACTGTTACGCAGTCTCTGTGAATCTGAGTCGCTCTCTTACATGAGGTGCTAGTGAGTTGAGGAACAGGGAGAGCGTGTAGATTAACATGTGGCTGCAGGGATGCTGTAGGAGAGAGGGTTTCAATTACTTGGATAATTGGAGCACATTTTGGAGAAGGTGGGACCTTACAAACAGGACGGTTTGCACCTAAACCAGAGGGGCACTAATATCCTGGGAGGAAATTTGCGTCAGCTCTTCAGGAGGGTTTAAACTAATTTGTCAGGGGGTTGGGAAAATGAGATGTAGTCCAAAAGCCATTGTTGAGGGTCACGAGGTACTGAGGAAGGTATCAAGGTCGCAGGAGTGTATAGACAGACGGGATGGTGGGTTGAAGTATATCTACTTCAATGCAAGGAGCATCAGGAATAAGGTAGGTGAACTTCGGAGTGTGGATTGGTACTTGGGACTATGATGTTGTGGCCATTACAGAGACTGGTTAGAACAGGGACAGGAATGGATGTTGGCAGTTCCAGGGTATAGATGTTTCAGTAAGATTAGGGAAGGCGGTAAAAGAAGGGGAGGAGTAGCATTGTTAACCATGGATAGTTTAACGGCTGCTGAAAGGCATTTCGAGGGCGATCTGCCTACTGAGATAATATGGGCTGAAGTTAGAAATAGGAAAGGATTGATCACGTTGTTAGGAGTTTTCTCTAGGCCCCTAAATATTAATAGAGATGTGGAGGAGGAAATGGCAAAGCAAATTATGGATAGGTGTGGAGGTCACAGGGTAGTTATCATGGGTGACTTTAACTTTCCAAATATTGATTGGAACCTTTATAGGTCGAATAGTTTGGATGGGACACTTTTTGTACAGTGTGTGCAGGAGGGTTTCCTGACACACTATGTGGATAAGCCGACAAGAGATAGGGCCACATTGAACTTGGTACTGGGTAATGAACCGGGCCAAGTGTTAGATTTGTTTGTGGGAGAGCACTTTGGAGATAGTGACCATAATTCGGTGTCTTTCATTATTGTAACGGAGAGGGATAGGGTCATACAGCAGGGCAAGGCTTATAATTGGGGCAGGGGTAATTATGACACAATTAGGCTAGAATTAGGGAGCATAAGATGGGAGCAGAAACTGTCAGGTATGGGCACAAATGAAAAGTGGAGCTTTTTCAAGAAACAAATACTGTGTGTCCTTGATAGGTATGTCCCTGGCAGGCAGGGAGGAAATGGCCGAGTGAGGGAACCATGGTTCACATGGGAGGTTGAATTTCTTGCTAAGAGGAAAAAGGATGCGTATGTAAGGATGAAAAAACAAGGTTCAGTTGAGTCGCTTGAGAGTTACAAGGTAGCTAGAAATGAGTTAAAAGGCTTAGGAGAGCTAGGAGGGAGCATGAGAAGTCCTTGGCGAGTGGGATAAAAGATAACCCCAAGGCTTTTTACTCTTATGTGAGAAATAAAAGAATGACCAGGATGAGGTTAGGGCCAGTCAAGGATGGTAAGTGGGAACTTGTGCATGGAGTCAGAAGAGATAGGTGAGGTGTTGAATGAATACTTCTCTTCAGTGTTCACTAAGAAGAGGGGTCATGTTTTTGAGGATGAGTATGTGATACAGGCTGATAGGATGGAGGAGGTAGATGTTCTGAGGAAGATATATTAGCAATTTTGAAAAATCTGAGGGTCGATAAGTCCCGTGGGCCAGATAGGATACATCCTAGGATACTTTGGGAGGCAAGGGATAAGACTGTAGAGCCTTTAACTTTGATCTTTGGGTCCTCACTGTCCACAGGGATAGTGCCAGAGGACTGGAGAGTGGCAAATGTTGTTCCTCTCTTCAAGAAAGGAAATAGTAATGACCCTGGTAATTATAGGTCAGTTAGTCTTACTTCAGTGGTCGGTAAGTTAATGGAAAGGGTCCTGAAAGATAGGATGTATGACCATTTGGAAAGATGCAGTTTAATCTGGGATAGTCAGCCCAGTTTCGTGAGGGGTAAATCCTGCCTCACAAATTTGATTGAATTCTTTGAGGAGGTAACTATGTGTGGACGAAGGTAGAGCAGTTGATGTCGTATACATGGATTTTAGTAAGGCCTTTGATAAGGTTCCCCATGGTAGGCTCATGAAGGAGATAAGGAGGTGTGGGATAGAAGGAAATTTGACCGATTGGATAAGTAACTGGCTGACTCATAGAAGACAGAGGGTGGTGGTGGAAGGAAAATTTTCAGACTGGAGCCAGTTACCAGCGGTGTACCACAGGGGTCAGTGCTGGGTCCTCTGCTTTTTGTGATTTTTATCAATGACTTGGAAGAGGGAGCTGCAGAATAGGTTAATAAATTTGCTGATGACACCAAGATTGGTGGAGTAGTGGATGAGGTGGAGGGCTCTTGTAGGCTGCAAAGAGACATTGATAGGATGCAGAGCTGGGCTGAAAAGCGGCAGATGCAGTTTAACCCTGATAAGTGTGAGGTGATTCATTTTGGTGGGACAAACTTGAATGCGGATTACAGGGTCAACGGCAGAGTTCTGAGGAATATGGAAGAACAGAGAGATCTTGGGGTTCATATCCACAGATCTCTGAAGGTTGCCACTCAAGTGGATAAAGCCGTAAAAAAGGCTTATAGTGTGTTAGCATTTATTAACACGTTTATTAAGGTTTGAGTTTAAGAGCCATGAGGTATTGCTGCAACCAGACCGGACGTTGGTGAGACTACATTTGGAATATTGTGTTCAGTTCTGGTCACCTCACTATAAGAAGGATGTGGAAGCATTGCAGAGAGTGCAGAGGAGATTTACCAGGATGCTGCCTGGTTTGGAGGGTAGGTCTTATGAGGAAAGGTTGAGGGAGCTGGGGGCTCTTTAGAGCAGTGGAGGATGAGAGGTTTATAAGATGATGAGGGGTATAGATAGAGTGGACGTGCAGAGACTATTTCCTCAGGTGGATGTAGCTGTTACTAAGGGGCATAACTATAAGGTTCATGGTAGGAGATATAGGAGAGATGTCCAAGGTAGATTCTTCACTCAGAGAGTGGTTGGGGTGTGGAATGGACTGCCTGCTGTGATAGTGGAGTCGGACACTTTAGGAACTTTCAAACAGTTATTGGATAGGCACATGGAGCACACCAGAATTACAGGGAATGGGATAGCTTGATCTTGGGTTTGGACATATCCTGGCACAACATCGAGGGCCGAAGGGCCTATACTGTGCTGTACTGTTCTATGTTCTATGAATGTGTTCACTATTATACACTCCCTGTAAACCTGGGTCACTCTCTAACATGACTGTGTTCACTATTGCAGCCTCTGTGAACCTGAATAAATCTCTAATATGACTGTGTTCACTATTACACACTCCCTTTGAAGCTGGGTCACTCTCTAACACAATTGTGTTCACCATTACACATTCCCTGTGAACCTGGGTAACTTTCTAACATGAGGATGTTCACTATTACACACTCCCTGTGAACCTGGCTCATTCACTAACATCAGTATGTTCACTATTACACACTCTGTAAATCTGGATCACTCGCTAACATGAGTCTGTTAACTATTACACACTCCCTGTAAACCTGAGTAAGTCTCTAACATGAATGTGTTCACTATTACACACTCCCTGTAAACCTGAGTAAGTCTCTAACATGAATGTGTTCACTATTACGCACTCCTTGTGAACCTGGGTCACTCTCTAACATGAATGTGTTCACTATTATACACTGTCTGTGAACCTGGTCACTCTCTAACACGAGCATATTCACTATTACAAACTCCCTATGAACCTGGGTCATTCTCTAACATGAATGTGTTCACGATTACACACTCCCTGTGAACCTGGCTCACTCTCAATCACAAATGTACACTTACCTTTGTCATCACTGCCTGTTCTCTTAGTTGCGATGCGAACATTGGCCATCGACAGCTTCTCTCGATCCATCAGTCTCTGTGTCTCTTCAGCCCAATAACCTTCCTTCACTGATGTGTTCATCCATGGTTGCCGTGCTATGTCTGTCTTGCCATTGCTGTCATAGTAAGTGATCGGTACACCATCAAGCACTCCAACATGAATGAACTGAGGCAGGTCACCACTGTTCAACATCGAGGTGTAGTAATATCTCAGCGAGTGGCTATCTGTCTCGGCAAATACATTCACTGCATTCAGAAGGATGTTCACACACAGACTGTACCACAAACCCTCTCACCCACCCACCGTCACACTCCCAAGACCACCATCACCACTCCCCACCCCCCGCACCACCTCACCAATCAGCTCTATCTGAACACGAGAAAATTAGGAAATCAGTGCTAACTTATTCAAAACGAGTCAAACACAAATCAACAACAGGCTCAGATGAAAAACTGTGCATCGACTGACTGAGATTAAAAACAGCAGGGGGTGGGGGGGCAGTGCTGCACTGTCAGAGGGTCAGTGCTGAGGGAGTGCTGCACTGTCAGAGGGTCAGTGCTGAGGGAGTGCTGCACTGTCAGAGGGTCAGTGCTGAGGGAGTGCTGCACTGTCAGAGGGTCAGTACTGAGGGAGTGCTGCACTGTCAGAGGGTCAGTGCTGAGGGAGTGCTGCACTGTCAGAGGGTCAGTGCTGAGGGAGTACTGCACTGTCAGAGGGTCAGTGTTAGGGAACACTGTTGGAAATGCTGCATTTTCTGCTCTCTTAGGTGGGTTTATATGATTCTATTTGAAAGACAAGCAAAGAGTTTATGTACATTTCTCTGGGTTCGTGTTGATCACTGAACCAACATAAGCAAAACAGATTACCTGGTCAATGTGAAGGACTGTCTTTGGGATCTTGCTGTACATGAATTGCCTGCTGTCTTTTCCAAATCGGCCTGGTGACTAGACTTACAAACAATACTTAATTGTCTATATGGAGGCCGTGGGGCATCCTAGGTTGATAAACCTTCCTCTACCTGTTGTTCTTTAGTGGCCTCACAGCTCCCTCCAGCCACTCCCTTACTCTATACCTGTTTCCACACACCTCTCTATATCTGTGTGGAACTATGTCCTGAATCTTTACACTGTCACGTCCCACATTTGGACTTTGGCTGTCGGCAGAAGTGAAGTTGTTGTCCTTTATGGGAATGTTTTGGTCTTGTCCTGTACTAAATTCTCCTTTAAACAGCTCTCACTTTTCTCTGTAGGTCTGTTCCTGACAGCCGGACCTCGGTTAACAGGCTCAGCTTCATTCTCAGTCCGGGGAATTCTCAGCCTTTCAACTTAATTCCCCACCTCGAGCTAAACATCAAACTCTACCATGCGATGTTCACTGTTTGGGTGTTGTTTCCTTTGCTGTCCTGATTTATATTAATTATTGTTTATTTCCTTGTTACTAAATCCAGTACAACCTGTTCCCTTGCCACTTTATAAAACATATTGAAAACTACCCAGTAAACATGATAGAAAATCACCATCGTCACAGCTATTGCTTCCGTCAATTGATGTGAAAATTAACATTGTCCATTGGAATCATTTTCTATTCTCTGATCTCAGTTTTAGTCTGTGTCCCCCCAGCTCTAATCTCCCTCACGAGGGGAAACATCCTTTCAGCATCCATCTTGTCAACTCTCCTCAGAATCTTCTCTGTTTCAATAAGATCACCTCTCATTCTCCCAAACTCCAATGGATACAAACCTGACCTTTTTCTGATTGGACAATCCCTTCATTCCAGGAACCAGCCCTTCATGTGTCTACATGTCCTCGACACTAAATCCTATCAGAGTCTTCCACACTGTGCTGTCTTCAATGGTATCAAATATCAGGCTGGCTGTATAACAGTGTCTGAGCAAACATCACCCATTTCAAACTCTCCCCAAAAGATTCAAATTCACCCCAGAGAGAGACAGAGATTGAGAATGGAAGAGGGAATTCTGTACTTACCGGGAGAGACCCAGGAAAAACACAGGGAGATGGAGAAAAGGATCAGCAACATTCTGGGAATCCACTGTCCCGATTCCAATCAGTGACTGGGTATTAAACACTCTGAGGATAAAACAACTTTATAAACTGGAGAAAAACATGAAAAAACAAAAACTTTATCCAGACTCCATTTTTCTGTCGATGTCGAACTTTGCTCATTTCCTTATTGCAGAACCAGAGGATGACTGATTGGTTAAAGTTTTGACACCAACCAATGAAAGAAATAAACAGCCAGCCTGTCACTAGTTACCAGGAAGATCAAACTCAGACAGGTTCAGATTCAGGCTGAAAAAAATCTAATCTTTACCCAGTACCTTTCACAAAGTGAAACCTCCCCAAGGACAGCTTTATAAAACAAAGATTCTCGGCCTTTTGGCTAAGATCAAGTGTAGTTTGTTAGTGTCGATCAAGTGTAGGGTCGACATGCTGCACTTGATTGAAGTCATTAGGTTGCAATTCAGCTTCATTTGAAGCAATTTTTTAAAGTGGCATCTCGGCCTTTTGGCTAAGATGCAAATTGGATCAAGCCCTGGAGGAGGAGCTACACCTACTCCAGTCAACTTGGATCATGTAGATCAAGCCCAAGACAGGAGACCTGTCTTGTCAGCTTGGATTGGAAATGTCCCAACTTGTTGGGACTCTGAATTGGGTTTAATCTGACTTGATTAGATTGGAATAAAGGGGTAAAAAAAAAAGATTGACTCAGAGACACACACAGCTCACTGCACAAAAACTGTCTCCAAATTCCAGGGTTAAAGGAGTGTTTTAAAGAGAGACTGCAGAGAGGTGTAGGGAGGGGATTACAGAGTGAAGGACTGAGGTTACTGAAGGCACAGTCCCCAGTGTGGGGGAGATTCTAATCCCTGATACTGGAGATGTCAGAATGAGAGGAACACAGAGGTCTCACAGAGTTTGTGAAACCGGAGGGGATTACAGAAATCGGAAGGTGTGTGGACATGGAGAGATTTCAATTTTAAATTTCTCAAGATCCACTGCAACAACTCACCAAGGTTGCTGTTCCGTTAAGTGTTCGAGATATAGATTCTTTGGGGCTTGTCAACTCCCAAGGTAACCAGTAGCTTGTTAAACCATTTCTCTGTATTTACAGCTTCAATGTATATCTGAGAATCTCTGCATGAGGCTAAAATTCCTCCCCACTCGAGCCACAGCAATGTGGTTGACTTTAACTGCCCTCGGACAACAAGGGATGGGCAATAAATACTCCCCGCCAGCGATATCCACCTCCCACGAATAAATAAAAAACAGATTAAAGATGTGCGGGTTAGGTGGATTGGCCGTGCTAATTTGCTCCTTAGTGTCCCAAGACGTGTAGGTTAGGGGTAGTAGTGGGGTAAGTGTATGGGCATAGGGCAGGGGCTGAGCCTGGGCCTGAGTAAGGTGCTCTGTCGGTGCATATTCAATGGGCCAAATGGTCTCCGACTGCACTGTAGGGATTCAATGATTCTGTGAAAATCCAGGGCAGAGGAAATGCTGGCTTTATTTCAAAGGGAATGGAATATAAAAATAGGGAAAGCTTGCTAAAACAACACAAGTCACGAATTAGACCACTTCTGGCCTGAAACTGAAAATTGTGAACAGTTTTAGTCCCCTTATCTAAGAAAAGATATACTGGCATTGGAGGCAGTCCAGAGAAGGTTCACGAGGTTCAGCTCAGCTGTTGAGGGATTTTTTTATGAGGAGAGGTTGAGTAGGTTAGGCCTGTACTCATTGGAGTTTAGAAGAATGAGAGGTGACCTTATTGAAGCATAGAGGATTCTCAGGGGGTTTGACAGGGTGCTGAGAGATTGTTTCCCCTTGTTGGAGAGTCTAGGGTCAGTGGGCAAAATCTCAGAGTAAGGTGTCACCCATTTAAGCCATGATGTGTTGATATGCGATCATCTTGGAGGAAAGACTGTCCCCAGGCAAGGTGCATTGGAGAGACCATGCAGACGCTATGACAGCGGATGCATGAACAAACACCAGGCAAGACTGTTCTCTTCATGTTGGGGAACACTTCATCGGTCACAGGCATTCAGCCTCTGATCTTTGGGTAAGCATTCTCCAAGACAGCCTTCACAACACACAACGCAAAATCGCTGAGCAGAGACTGATAGCCAAGTTCCGCACATATGAGGACGGCCTCATCCGGGATCTTGGGTTCATGTCACACTAACTGTAACCCCCATGACTTGCCTGGGCTTGCAAAATCTCACTAACTGTCCTGTCTGGAGACAATACAAATCTTTGTAACATGTGCTTAACCCTCTCTCCACTCACACTGTCTGTACCTTTAAGACTTGATTACCCGTAAAGACTCGCATTCCAACCATTATTTTGTAAATTGAGTTTGTGTCTTTATATGCTCTGTTTGTGAACAGAGCTCCCACTGACATGATGAAGGAGCAGTGCTCTAAAAGTTTGTGGCTTGTGCTACCAAGTAAACCTGTTGGACTTCAACCTGGTGTTGTGAGACTTCTTACTGTGCTCACCCATTTAAAACAGAGATGAGGAGGAATTTCTTCTCTCAGTGCGTAGTATCTCTGCGATTCTTTACGGCAGAGAGCTGTAGAGGCTGGGTCATCAGTATGTTCAAGGCTGAGGTAGACAGACTGTTAGTGAGTTTGGGAATGGAGGGTTATGGGGATAAGGTGAGAAAGTGGAGCTGAGGATTATCATATTAGGATCTATCATGATCTCATTGAATGGTGGAGGTGACCCGATGGGCTGAATGGACTACAACTGATCCTATATCTTCTGGTTATATAGGTTACTTGACTGGGAACTTACAGGTCAGTGAGCACAGGGGTACCCAGGAACACAGAGCCCAGTGTGAGGGTTCATGGACTGGGTTGTAAGAGCCTGAGGGATATTGACAGGATGGATGTCGAGAGGATGTATCCTCTTTGGGAGAATCTAGAAATCGGGGTCAGTGTTTAAAATAAGGAAGCTCCTGTTTAAGACAGAGATGAGGAGAAATGTTTTCTCTCAAAAGGTCACAATGCTCTGGATCTCTTTTCCTCCAAAGACAGTGGAAACTTTGAATATTTTTAAGGCAGAGTTAGATAGATTCTTCATTCTATCATTCAAACGGAACAATCTCACATTTTCCCACACTGAATTCCATTTGCCAATTTTTCTGTCCACTCTCCTAACCTGCCAATGTCTCTCTGTAAACTATTTATATTTCCTTACAACCTACCTTCTCTCCCATCTTTGTATCATCCACAAATTGGCCACAGTACACCCTGTTCGTGCAAATCATTCATATATGTTGTGATGATCTGTGGTCCCAGCACTGATCACTGTGGCATTCCCCTGGTTACTGCCCTCCAACCTGAGAAAGATCCCCTTATAGCTACTCAGTGCTTCCTGTTAGCTAGCCAATCCTCTATCCACGCCACAACACCATGAGCACCTATCTTGTACAGGAGCCTTTTGCATGGCACCTTATCAAATGCCTTTTGAAAATCCAAATATACAACACTTTCTGGTTCCCCTCTATTTACCCTGGCTGGTACCTCCTCAAAGAATTCCGGTAAATTTGTCAGATATTATTTCCTCTTTAGAAAACCATGCTAAATGTGTTTGATCAGATGCTGACTTTCCAAAGGCACTGCTATTCTCTCAATAATATTTTCCAACAAGCAAAGTTACGCTAACTGGTCTGTAGATTCCTACATTTTGCCGCTTTCCCTTTTTGAACACGGGCATCACATTGACATGTTTTTAATCCTTTGGCACAGTTTCAGAATCCAAGGATGTTTGGAAGCTGCCAACTAATGCATTCATGATCTCTGTAGTTCCCTTCTTTAAGATCATGGAGTGCAAGCCATCAGGTTCAGGGGGCTTGTCAGCCTTTAACCCCATTACTTTCCCTAAAACTAATTCTCTGGTGATGGTGACTGTATTTAATTTCTCCCCCATACTTTTTACTATTTTTGTGATGCTTGCAGTACCCTTTACAGTAAAGATTGATGCAAAGTATCTATTTAAATCCCTCGCCATTTCCTTGTTCCCCATAGTTACTTTCCCCAGTTTTATTCTCTAAGGGGCCAATGCTTCATTTTACTTCTCTCTTCCTTTTAATGTATTTTTAAAAATTCTAATTGTCTTTTTTTTAATGTTTCTTGCTAGCTTTCGCTCATATTTTGTTTTCTCCTTTTTTTTCATCCAACTGTGCTGCATTCTGAATTTGACCTTTGCCACCTTATGTGTTTCTGCTTTTAATACTCTCCTTAACTTCCTTGGTTATCCATAGTACATTCTTCCTCCCTATAGAGTCTCCTTCGTGGGATGTATTTTTGCTGGGAGCCATGAATTACCTCCTTAAATGTTAGCCACTGCTCATCTATTGTCTTACCCACTGATCTATACGACCAGTCCACTTTGACCAATTCATCCTCACCCTTCTCTAGGTTTAACACTGATACATCAACCCCAATTTTCTCACAC
This sequence comes from Prionace glauca, assembly GCA_037974335.1. NCBI lineage: Eukaryota > Metazoa > Chordata > Chondrichthyes > Carcharhiniformes > Carcharhinidae > Prionace > Prionace glauca. The sequence continues at coordinate 106,158,977 of CM075729.1, read as the reverse complement.
TCAAGAGGAACGCTAAATTCTATCATACTTTGATCACTATTTCCTGATCCTTATCCTTGAGATCATTTATTAAACCCACCTCATTACACATTACCAGATCCAAAATAGCCTGATCCCTAGCTGACTCCATAACTTCCAGCTCCAGATAAAACCATCCCAATGATTTAATTCTTTTGGCTTCCATTTCCAATTTGGTTAGCCAATCTACATGAAAATGAATGTCTCCCTATATTTCTCCTTTTACATGTATTCTCATTTATAATTAACATCTTTTCAACAGTGTGGCTACATTTCAGCAGCCTACCTGTTACCTCCCTGGTGTTAGGGTCCAGGATACTCCTACCACTCTCTTCCTTCCGATGGTATTTGTCCTTTCCACCCAAATTGACACCACATCCTCTAAGCTGAGACTATTACCCATAACTCTACTTATTTCCTCTCTAATGAGCAGAGCTACCCCACCACTTTCCTTTCCTGCTTGTCCTTCCTAACAGTCGAATGACTCTGAATATTGATTTCCCAACTCTGATCTCCTTGTAACCGTGCCTCAGTGATAACGGTCAGATCAAACCCATTTAACTCTATTTATGTTGTCAGTTCATTTATCTTGTTTTTTGTGTTATGTGCATTAAGATTCAGAACTCATCATTTTGTTTTCTACCACTTTTTACACGAAGCCCATCTCGAAGGGCAACAGAGCCACTGATCGTTTCTTATATTTTATTCACTTGTCTTTGTTTCATTTTTCTTTCCCTGCCATTTGTTTTTAGCCTAGTTTCTATTGCCTCTAATTCCCTGCTCAATTACCCATTCCCCTGCCATCGTAGTTTAAAACCTTCCCAACAACATTAGCAAGCACCCCTGAAACACATTGGTTTCAGTCCTGTTGGGATGTAACCCATTCAGTTTGTTCACGTCCCACGTTCCCCAGAACCTGTCCCAATGCCTCAGCAATCCAAAACCCATCCTCCCACACCACCACTCTACCTATCTTTTTATTCCTACTCACGTTAGTACGTTAGCTGGGAATCATCCTGAGATTACTACCTTAGAAGTCCTGCTTCTTAATTCATCAGCTAACTCCCTGTATTCAGCTTTCAGAACCTCATCCATTTTTACTTATGTCATTCGTACCGATGTGTACCATGACCACTCACTGTTCATTCCAGAATGTTCTGCAGGTGCTCTGTGACATTCTGGACTCTGGCATCAGGGAGGTAATGTACCATCCTGGAATCACTATTGTAGCCACAGAAATGTCTATCTTTCTCCTTTCATATTGATTACCCAATCACTATAGCCCCACACCCCCTTCTCCTCCTTGTCTGTGCAGTTGAGCTACCTGTGATGTCATGGACTTGGCTTTCACTGCTTCCCTTGAGCAGTCATTATCCCCAACAGTATCCAACATTACACATCTGTTTGAGAGGAGCATGGTTCCAGGGGACTCCTGTACTATCTGCCTGTCTCTGTGCTGTGGCAGTTACACCCATTTCCTTTCTGCCTGTGCAGACTGAGCCTGGGGTGTGACTAATTTTCTAAACATGTTATCCACAAAAATCTCAGCCTGACAGATACTTCAGAGTAACTCCAACTGCTGCAGGATCTCAGCCTGCTTCACAGCAATGCTGAGTACAGGACACTGCTGAGAGGTCGAACCTCAATAAGGGAACCCAGATTAAAAGGTGGTGGGGAAATGGGAGGAGAGTGATGGGAAGTGGGGAGGTTTGGGGAAAGGTGGATGATGGTGAAAGGGGGGCTTGGTGACACAGTGGTTAGCACTGCTACTTCTCTGCACCAGGGACCCGGGTTTGATTCCAGCCTAGGATCACTGTCTGTGTGGAGTTTGCACGTTCTCTCCGTGTCTGCATGGGTTTCCTGCGGGTGCTCCGATTTCCTCCTACACTCTAAAGATGTGTAGGTTGGGTTGATTGGCTAAGCTAAATTGCCCCTTAGCATCAGGAGGACTAGGAGGGTAAATGGGGTTACGGGGACAGGGTCTGGGTGGAATTGTGGTTGGTACAGACTCAATGGGCCAAATGGCCTCCTTCTGTACTGTAGGGATTCTAGGATTCTATGAGATGTGCGAGGCAGGTTTTTAACAGAGGGTGGTGAATGTCGTTGCCCAGGGTGGTGGTGGGAACAGGTTAGATAGTGGCATTAACTGAGCATCTAGACGAATACTTGAATAGGATGGGAATGGAAGGATGCGGACTCTGTAAGTGCATACAGTTTTAGTTTAGGCAAACATCATGATTGACACAGACTTGGAGGGCCAAAGAGCCTATTCCTGTGCTGTACTGTGTTTTGTTCTTCTTTGACTGTCAGACAAATAACTTTTACCCCCATTTTCAATAGTTTTGTATCTGTAAAAGAGAAATGGTGAAAGAAAATGACACCAGGTTAAAGTCCAACAGGTTTATTTGGTAGCAAATGCCACTAGCTTTCAGGGCTCTGCCCTTTAGTCGGGTGAAGGAGCAGCACTCCAAAAGCTAGTGGCGTTTGCTATCAAATAAACCTGTTGGACTTTAACCTGGTGTTGTGAGACTTCTTACTGTGTTTACCCCAGTCCAACACTAGCATCTCCGCGTGATGAAAGAAAATGACGCGTGTCAAAATCTGTGTTCCGTGTCCTGATGATTTTTCTCCCAGTTTGTTCACAGCAGAGTCCTGGAGAATGATCTTTAATTCCTGGAGACTCCAGGCCAATCCTGGAAGATTGGGAACCTGACATGCTGTTGACAAGATCCCATCAGCTCTTTAGAAAGAAAAACCTGTCTGAGTTTAATCTGCCTAGTAACTGCTGACATTTCATTCTTCATTCTATCATTGGCTATTTTTCTGAGACTAGCCAATCAGAACTTGTCCAGGAAGTTTAAGTTCCGGAAATGATCAAACTGGAAATAAAAATCAGTAAAAGAGGGAAATAAGATGACTGGTCTGAACTGTTTCTGCCCTTCTGAATCTCCTTGGACTGCTTGTTTATTGTGTGTTTTCCAATCACAATAAACAGTGTTAGTTTCCTTCTCAGAGTGTTTAATTCCCAGTCACTGATTGGAATTGGGACAGTGGATTCCCAGAATGTTGCTGATCCTTTTCTCCATCTCCCAGTGTTTTTCCTGGGTCTCTCCCGGTAAGTACAGAATTCCCTCTTCCATTCTCACTCTCTCTGGGGTGAATTTGAATCTTTTGGGGAGAGTTTGAAATGGGTGATGTTTGCTCAGACACTGTTATACAGCCAGCCTGATATTTGACACCATTGAAGACAGCACAGTGTGGAAGACTCTGATAGGATTGGTGTTCAGCTCTCCTGGACAGCAGGAGGTACAAACCCCGAGAGCAGAGAAGCTTGGAACAAATGGAAAATGCTTCAAATGGACAATTTTAACTTTCACATCGATTGGGGGAAGCAAAACAGCTTCATTACTCCTGGTTTAAAGTCTTTGAAATGCTTTGGCGAGGAGAAGTTTAATCCGTGTTTCACCCACCCCAGGATCAGCTGTGATGCCCTCATGGTTGATTAGGTCAGGTTATCTCAGACCATCCACATCCTAGTGAATATGTATAAAAGGCTGATTTAAAAAGCTGTGTGAAGGACAGTGGTCTGGATTGTCCATCCCCCTGTTTGACAGTCAGACTGTTCATGCAGTGACTGCACCCCCCCCCCCCCCCCCGTCGACTCTGCCCCCATAGTCTCACACTTCATTCTCCCAAATATCACTGTTTCTCTTCATTTCAATCCACTCACAATGATATCTCACTGACAGTTCTCAATGAAAAGATCACATTTGGATTATCATGATCTAAATGGGCATTGTCAGCATGGATTTACAAAAGGGAAATCATATTTGAGAAACCTATTGGAGCATTTTGGGGATTTTATTAACAAAGGAGAATCAATGGATGTAGCGTATTTGGACTTTCAGAAGGCTTTTGATAAAGTTCCCACAGGATGTTGATTAGCAAAATAAAAAAACATGGAATATGAGGCAATATACAGGCATGGATTGAGGATTGGCTAACAGGCAGTAAACAGAGAGTAGGAATAAATAGGTCATTCTCACCTTGGCAGAATGTGGCTAGTCAGCATCATATAGATCAGTACTTGGGTCCCAACTGTTCACAATATGGGAGTGATTTTTCCAGGCACGTTTTTCCTGCTGGTGGAAGGTAGTGTGCTATTTCTTTACAGCAGGATTATCTGGACTCACCCTGTCAATGGGAATTTCCATTGATGACACCCCATGCTTGGGGGGGGCAATGTGCTGCCGGTGGGAACGGAGAATCCCGCCGGTGTGGACGTTCAGAGAATTCCGGCCAATGTTTCAATGATTTGGATGTGGGACGAAATGTAACATTTCCAAGTTTTTGGATGATACAAAGCTAGACGGTAATGTGTGTTGTGAGGAAGGTGTAAAGCAGTGAGAGGAGGATTTAGGCAGACTTGGTGATGGGTAAGAACATGGCAAATGGAATATAATGTGGAAAATGTGAGGTGGATGTCCCGTCCAGAAACCGCTGAAGGCGAATATGGAGGTGCAGCAAACTATTAGGAAGGCTAATGGAGTGCTAGTCTTTATCACAGGAGGATTTGCGTGCTGGAGTAGTGAGGTCTTGCTTCAATTGCATAAACATTTGATTGGACCACACCTGGTGTACTGTGTGCAGTTTTTATACCTCACCTCAGAAAGGAAATTATTGCGATCGAGGGAATGCAGTGGCAATGGTTCGCCAGACTTATTCCTGGGATGATAGGAGTGTCTTATGAAGAAAGATTGGATAAACTGGGTCTGTATTCTCTCTAACTTTCAAAAAAATGAGAGGTGGTCTCATTAAAACCAACAAAGTACTGAAAGGAATAGACAGGGTAGATGCAGGTAAGATGTTTCCCTTCAGCTGGGGAGTCTAGAACCAGGGAGAACAATTTCCAAACAAGGGGGTTGCCACTTAGGTGAGGAGAATTTCTTTACACTGAAGGTTGTGAATCTTTGGAATTCTTTACCCCAGGCAGCTGTGGAAGCTCAGTTACTGAATGTGTTTAAGGTAGAAATTGATAGATTTTTGATTTGCAATAACATGAAAGGTTATGTGGGTGTCAAAGGCATTGAAGGGTCTGATCAGCTCTGATCACATTGAATGATGGAGCAGGCTTGATGGGTTGAATAGCCTACTCCTGTGTTCCTATAACAGCTGTCTCTCTCCTCATCATCAAAGGCCCCAAACTCTCCTTCCAGGTGAAGCACTGATTTATTGCATTCCTTTCAATTTAGCCGACTGTATTTGTTGCTCACCATATGCTCTCCTCTATGGTGGAGAGATCAAACACAGTCTGGGTGACCTCTGCTCAGTCTTCCAGCATGACCCTCGCCTTCCTGTTTGCTGTTTTAATTCATCACCTCGCTCTCATGCTCACACTTCTGTCCTTGACCTGCTGCAATGTTCCAGTAAAACCCAACGCAAACTGAAGGAACAATGTCTCACCTTTCAGTTACTTTACAGCCTTCAACAACTTTGGACTGTGAACTCTCCCCTTGTATTTGAAGTCTTGTTTTCTCCCAACTGCTGATCTGTGTCTTGTTTTCATGTTTCTGTTTGCAGGTCATGCCTACATTCTCTTATTTAAAGCAACTCTGGGCCAATGCTTTGTTTCATTACTACCAGCCATTTTTGCCATTTCTTCCATGACATCTTTATCATTTAACCTCCCCCATGTTCAAACCTGACCTTCACTTTATTCAGCAAAGAGTCCCATTCAAAGCTTTTTCAAATTTGAAAGAATTAAACAACTCCCACTCAGCTGGTGGGTGTGAGTGTTCAAAGTTGACCACACTCATGAAGGATTCAGAGAGAGAATTCTACCAGAGAAGTTCCCTTCTATACAGCCTTAAAATTCATGTAGAAGAGTTCCAGAAGCTGAAGAAACAGCCATCATAACAAGACAATGAATCAACAACTAAATCTCTAACTCAAAATTTCACTTGGTTCTGGTCGTCTTTTTACACTAGACAGAGGCATCATGGATGTAGATGAAGTAGAAATGTGTTTGAGAGGAAAGGGAGATATATGGGACAAGTAGGAAAATGGGAGTTATTGTCAGTGCAGCCTCGATGGGCCAAAGGGCCATTTCTGTGCTGTATGCCTCCTCTGTAGGAGAATAATAGAGCTGTGTCCAACTTTTAAAAGAAGGAACCAAGTTGGCAAAAGGGCAGGGGCTTGCTCAGTGTGTTTTCGGTGTGGAAAATCTGGGAATTTAAGAGCAGATTGGTGACATTCCAAAGCACAAAAAGTGGGTGATGCAGTCAGAACTCTGAGTGTAGCCATGACAGTGATAGGCCTGTGATAGGGAGGACCACAACGATTCTTCACAAAAGAGGTAAGTGACAGTGTTTTTATCCCTGGCACCAGGAAAAGGGATAAGCATCCTCAGGGATACCAGTTAGCTTCAAACACCACTTGTAGCAAAGATCACAGAGGTACCACCCGAACACAGAACAAATAGAACATAGAACATGTAACATAGAACGTTACAGCGCAGAACAGGCCCTTCGACCCACGATGTTGCGCCGACCAGTAAAACAATGACCCACTAACCTAAACCAATCCCTTTTCGTCCATAAACCTATCCACGGATCTCTTAAACGCCCCCAAACCAGGCGCATTTACAACCGCAGCAGGCAGGGCATTCCAATCCCTCACCACCCTCTGGGTAAAGAACCTACCCCTGACATCTGTCCTATAACTACCCCCCCTTAATTTAAAGCCATGCCCCCTCATGCTAGCTTTCTCCATCCGAGGAAAAAGGCTATCACTGTCCACCCTATCTAAACCTCTAATCATCTTATATGTTTCAATAAGATCCCCTCTTAGCCGCCTTCTTTCCAGTGAAAACAACCCCAAATCCTTCAGTCTCTCCTCATAGGACCTCCCCTCCATACCAGGCAACATCCTGGTAAACCTCCTCTGCACCCTCTCCAAAGCCTCCACATCCTTCCTGTAATGTGGGGACCAGAACTGCACACAACGCTCCAAGTGCGGCTGCACCAGAGTTGTGTACAGTTGCAACATGACGTTGCGGCTCCTAAATTCAATCCCCCTACCAATAAACGCCAAGACACCGTATGCCTTCTTAACAACCTTATCTACTTGATTCCCAACTTTCAGGGATCTATGTACACATACACCTAGATCCCTCTGCTCATCCACCATAGTATTGGTAAAAGGGCCTACTGCCAAATGCTTAAAAGTTCCCTTTGTATACTTTAATTGCATAATAAGCTGGTCACTACGGCAGTGATATTTGGGATCATTCTGAATTTAACCAATGAAGTGTTGTCCTGTTGCCAGGCAACAACTTGGCTGAAGGAAAGGTTTCTCGAGGATTCCAAACAGTCCACATAGATGTAGCAACTGAGGGAAACAAGCAAAATTTTGAAACTGCCTCCATGAATTACAGATGTGCACATGAGAACACACCCCCATCACTGCAATTACTCATCCCATCCCATGCTTGATTTGATTTATTATTGTCACACGTATTAGCACACAGTGAAAAGTGTTGTTTCTTGCGTGCTATACAGAAAAAGCATACCGTTCATAGAGAAGGAAATGAGAGAGTGCAGATTGTAGTGTAGGGTGTAGAGAAAGATCAACTTAATGCAAGGTAAGTCCATTCAAAAGCCTGACAGCAACAGGGAAGAAGCTGTTCTTGTGTCGGTTGGTACGTGACCTCAGATTTTTGTATCTTTTCCCAATTGGAAAAAAGTGGAAGGGAAAATGTCCCGGGTGCATGGGGTTCTTTAATTATGCTGGCTGCTTTTCTGAGGCAGCAGGAAGTGTAGACAGAGTTAATGGATGGGAGACTGATTGGGCTACATTCATGACCTTTTGTCGTTCCTTGGGCAGAGCAGGAACCATACCAAGCTGTGATACAACCAGAAAGAATGCTTTCTATGGTGCATCTGTAAAAGTTGGTGAAAGTCACAGCTGACATGCCAAATTTCCTTAGTCTTCTGAGAAAGTAGAGATATTGGTGAGCTTTCTTAATATATCAGCATGGGGGGACCAGACAGGTTGGTGATGTGGACACCTAAAAACTTGAAGCTCTCAACCCTTTCTACTTCATCCCGTTGATGTAGACAGGGCCATGTTCTGCTCTACGTTCCTGAAGTGGATAACAGCCTTCATTTTATTGACATTAAAGAGAGAATATTGTCTCATTCCTGCATGCTGTCTCATCATTGTTGGAGATCCAACACACTACAATGGTGTCATCAGCAAACTTGAAAATTGAGCTGGAGAGGAGTTTGGCCACACAGTCATAGGTGTGTAAGGAGTATAGTAAGGGGCTGAGAACACAGCCTTGTAGGACACTAGTGTTGAGGATGATGGTGGAGGAGGTGTTGTTGCCAATCCTTACTGATTGTGATCTGTGGATTAGGAAGTTCAGGATCCAGGGGGAGGAGCCAAGGCTCAGGCCATGAAGTTTGGACATGAGTTTCATAGGAATAATGGTGTTGAAGGCTGAGTTATAGTCAATAATTAAGAGACTGATATAGGTGTCTTTGGGCCCTCACTGGCATTTTCTTGATGCTTTCTGTCCATATGTCTGGTGGAATATGGATATTGGCATCGATTTGTCCGAATTCCTATAAATTGTTGCAAGTCCAAATTCAAGCACACATAACAAGGCTAAAAATAGAAAGAGGAGGGAAGATGCAAGATTCCTGAACAAAAACCTTTCTGGATCTAAACCTCAAGGCCCAAGTTGCCTAAGTGTGCCTCATCCAAAAAGGAAGATGAGAAACTGAAACCCGACGCTGAAAAATTGGCAGTTGCAGACAGTGTCAGGCATAGAACATAGAACATTACAGCACAAACAGGCCCTTCGGCCCTCGAGTTGCGCCGATCACATCAACCCCACCAATCTATAGACCTATCTATAACTCCCAATCCCATTAAACCCCATATACTCATTCAGAAGTCTTTTAAAAGACCCCAGCGAGTTCGCCTCCACCACCGATGACGGCAGCCGATTCCAATCACTCACCACCCTCTGAGTGAAAAACTTACCCCTAACATCACCTCTGTACTTCCCTCCCCGCACCTTAAATCTGTGTCCTCTCGTAGCAACCATTTCAACCCAGGGAAATAGCCTCTGAGAGTCCACCCTATCTATTCCTCTCAACATTTTATAAACTTCTATCAGGTCGCCTCTCAACCTTCGCCTCTCTAGGGAAAAGAGTCCCAGCTCCCTCAACCTATCTTCATAAGGCATAGTTGCTATAAGGTCGATGTGTGGAACCCTGACTGAGTGCAGAGTGAGGGAATGAGGCCTTCATGTTTCTCTTCCACAAGGGGAAGAATTGTGAACAAGATTCCAGTTATTTTTCGATACAATGGGAGTGTGTCAGCCCAGCACAAACATGTTGGGGGCAATTCTCAGCGCAGCGGGCTGGAAGATTCAAGCAGAGGACATTTAGCAGGCTCCCCACTGGACGCTGTGGCCTCCGGATTCCGCTGCCATCAGCTCCGTGCCAGAACTCGGTGTGGAGCTATATAATTTATTTAAATCAGCATTTGCATCTAATTAGTGGGCCTATTAATCTCTTTCACCATCCCCCTCCTCCTCCCTGCTCGCCAGGAGTGTTTCACTCCAGCAGGGTTTACGACAGCTCCCCACTTGTGGGGAGTTAGCAGCCCAACGCCACAGGAGATTCGAGGTAAGGGTGGTGCCCCCTGGGCATTGCCAGCTCAGCACTAGGGGAAGATCAGGCCAGGGCTGGCTTGGATTTGTCTTAGGGGCCAGCAACCGGGTCGTGGGGGGGGGGGAATTGGTGAGGCAGCTATGGGGGGTCACGTGGCAGGCTAGCAATCACAAGGCTGGCAGTGCAGATAGATCAGCACATGTGCAGTGGCTCACTCGGCACTATGCTGCCCGCCTCTCCAGTGGGAATAGGCCCTGCCCCAGCTTTTTCTGCGATTGACGCTCATGCACTCTGCAGTGCACAGCATGTGGGAGATTCCTTTTGAAACTCGTGCTGGAAAAACAAGCATGATTTACTCCAGTTTTTACGCAAATTCAACATTTTGAATTTTGTGGAGAGAATCGCCCCTATTATATCCCTAACTTTAAATATACAAACTTCATTCAAATGTGGATACTTGGGAGCTGATTTTTCCCCTCAAAAAGTGGGCAAAGTGTTCCAAAGGTGATCGATCACTCAAGGTTAGGTGACCTGTCCTTGTATTTAGAAACTGACTGTCTAATAGAACAAAGACCACATCCCAGGTGAAAATCTGTTAACTACACATAATCTGGGCCCACCAAAGGACATTCCCAATTTAATGGGGGTTTTTTTCAAACAAAGAAGGTAACCATATTAACCTCCTCAGGATGAATGTGTTACAAAGTAAATCAGGATGTTTAATCTGTCTAATGCCACCATAATTTAGAAAATGGAATGGGAAAAGTCACACAATAGGGCAGTTATATTTGTCTCTTTTTAACCTTTAAATTCTGACTGCAGAAAACTAGGGTAGAAAGGAGAAGGTCATCAATGCCTTTAGCTCTGGAGGCTATGACATTGTTAGCTCTCGAAGGCTGTACCATTTAAGTACCAAAAACCAGCATACTGGCCTCCTGGTACTGAGATGACAAACTTCATGATCTGCAGGAAGTCCTTGAAAGTAAAAGTACATTATTCTCTTCAACTGCAGTATGTTTGTGTGCCCCCGTGTTGGTGAATATCATGGCATTAGATTTCAAGGAGAAAGGTTAATCGTGCAACCATCTGTGCGGCACGGTAGCACAGTGGTTAGCACTGCTGCTTCACAGCTCCAGGGTCCTGGTTCGATTCCCGGCTTGGATCACGGTCTGTGTGGAGTTTGCACATTCTCCTCATGGCTGTGTGGGTTTCCTCTGGGCACTCTGGTTTCCTCCCACAGTCCAAAGATGTGCGGGTTAGGTTGATTGACCACGCTAAGAAATTGCCCCTTAGTGTCTAGGGATGTGTAGGTTAGAGGGATTAGTGGGTGGGATATGGTGGGTAGGGACAGGGTGGGATTGTGTTCGGTGCAGACTCGATGGGCTGAAGGGCCTCTTTCTGTACTTGTAGGGTTCTATGGATCTTTCTATATTTAAACTCATAGGGAGCTTGCTGCTGCTTTTCAAACTGTTCACACCCTAAGGAGTTAAATACATCAACATGTCTTAGCAAAATCTTACTGATTGAGGAAGGAAAAGGGATTTTCACTGTTCTCTCTCATCCTGTTGGTAGCAGTGTGTAAATGTTCTTAGCTTCTCTTTAATTGTTTTACAGACACTAACTCAATGATTGTAATATACACGGCAGTCTCTGGAATCTCAGATTTTCCTGAGGTTATAAAAGTCGCGATAGTTAATGGAGTGCCAGTTAATTATCATGACAGTAATAGTCGACGGACTATCCCCAGACTGCAAGTCATAGCAGACTTCATTAATGAGGAATTCTGGGACCATCTCACAGATCTCTGCAACCAGCAATCAGACATGGCGAGAGAGAATCTGAATTCGATTGTGAAGATTACAAACCAGACATCCGGTAAGATCACTGATGTCCAATCTCCCACTGACTGTCCTGTTTAATGTGTGTCAGACAGGTATCCATCCACAGTTATATTGCAGACTGTGACCCTGGGGTGTACAGTGTGTGGTACCACGAATGAGGGAGACACGAAGGGTGATTCTGTTCCTTCTCCCTATTCTAATTGAGATCTGTACAAAGCTGTGTTGACATTGATGAAGGTGGGGAGATGGGTTTATGAATGAAGAAGTTGTGAATGAGAATATGGTGAGAGGGTTGAGATGATTCAGGAAAGGGCAGCTTGTTGGCTCATTGCTGTCTCCTTGTTATGTCTCAATGTATTATTGATATATATGGGGCTGAGATTGGCCTTCTCCACTATTACATAATGGACAATGTGTGCCGGCTGACAGATTAATTGTTTGTTCTGACACAGTGATTGTGGAAAGTGGAAATGAGTGTTAACTTTATAAATGTTATCCGTGGTTAACCACTGAAAATTACTGGATCTGGTGACACTTTAGAAACTCTACCTTGTTTTGTATGCCCTTAATCTGTAGGATACACAACACAAACCTTATGATGAGTTTGCAGTTCATAACCAGAACTTTCTGGCGGCGAGATTACCCCTTTGCACTTACTTGGGATTGTTTAGCAGATTCTCAATTATTGCTGTTTATCTACACTTAAATTAGTTTTCACTGGAGTTTAGGAGAGTGAGGGGTGACTTGATTTAAATTTGGTTAGATACTGAGCAGTATTTTAATGTAGATGAGGAAAGAATATTTCTTATTGTGGATGAGTTCAGAATTAGGGGTCCTGTTTTAAAATTCAAGGTCATCCTTACGGAACAGAGGTGAGGAGAAGAATTTATTTTCTCTGAGGATTTTGCGACTTTGGGATTCTGCCTCAAAAGGTGCTGGAGGCGAGATTATTGAATATTTTTAAGGCAGACTTAGATAGACTCTTGTTGGGCAAGAGAGTTAAAGATTATTGGGGTGGATGAGAATGTGAAATAAAAACAGATCAGTTTTATTGAATAACAGAGCAGGCTCGAAGCCCAAGTCTTGTATGTTTATTCTATTCGTATGTTCCCTGGTTCCTGAACCAGTAGAAAATTGTACATTTTGAAGCAGTCATTTGGCCTCACTGTGAGGATGGGAGAGACTTTGTGGCATGTCTGCCACAGTTCACAACCCTCTCCAGGGGCTCCCAAAGTTACTCCCTGGGGCAGCTCGTCGCTTCCTGAGGAGTGGGGGCTAGGGGACTGGAGTGGGGGGGGGGGGGAGTGTGCGGTGGAGGGTCTCTTTCACAAAGACAGTGGTACTTGATCAAGGTACCCAACATCACACCACTCTACATCAGTGATGGGAACCTCGGCTAGTGAGTGGGCTGCAAACGTGGCCCACTCAGAAGAAGGAGGGACACAAGACTGAAGACAGTCTTATTCATGGGGTTGTGGTTAGAGAACAAGATTAAATAGATATTTCACATTGAGTTACAGAAAATGCTTAATGATTTATACATTAGTAGAATTGTCACCAACCTCAAATATAAAAGAAAAACAATGGTGGCAACAGTCAGCAAAGTTCTCATGAGTTGCACTCAGAAGCCAGGGGGTCTGCATGTGGGCCTGTAGCCTCAGATTGTCCACCACTGATCTACATCTTGCATAAGCTCTGCGATCCTGAAACTCCAGTCAGTGTTTTCCCTGCATCCGCCACTGCCTTCCCTATGGCGCTGCTGAGCACAAGAGCTGCTGGCCTCTGATTGGCTTCAGTTAGCCTGTCTCTGTTCCATTGGTGCCTCGATTCCAAGGCCAGGCCTGCCCAGTGGGCTTGGACTGTGCTTCAGCAGCCTTCACAACAAGAGGCCCCTGGGGTCTCTAACCGACTTTCCAGCTGGTTAACAAGACCCCCAGCCAGTCCGGCACTTCTTGATTAATTCATTCAGTGTTTCAGAACTACTGTGAACCTGAATTCCTTCTCTTCACAGATGCTGCCTTGGCTGCTGAACATTTCCTGCATTTTCTGTTCTAATTTCAAATTTTATGTTGCAGAAAGTCAGCATGCAGCAAGCAGTTAGGAAGGCAATTGCTGTCTTGGTTTTTATTGGTTTACAAAAATAAAGAACTATTTCTACAATGATGCAGTACTTCAGAGAGACCACACCCAGAGTGCTGCCTGCAGTTCTGGGTTCCACGTGCAGACTTTAACACCAGTGGGAATTTTCTCTCCCACCAAAGCCAATAGACCTTAGAAAAGCTGGCTTAGAGCCCTTCCCCTCAAGGAGATAAAATTCTAGCCCACGTCTCCAAATTCTTCTAAAATCAAAAAGCAACTTCTTGCTGCAATATACCCTTTAGGGAAGGAAATCTGTCATCCTTACACAGTCTGGCCTACGTGTAACTCCGGAACAACAGTAATGTGCTTGACTCTGAACTACCCCTTTGAAATGGCCTAGCAAACCACTCAGTTCAAGGGTGAATAAGGATGGGCAATAAATGCTGGCTGAACGAGTGATACCCACATCCCATGAAAGAATGAAGCAAAAATTGGTCTATATTTTCTAGGATTTGGAAGAATGGGAAGAAATGTTCTTGAAACCATACAAGACTCTGAATGGGCTTGACAGGGTCGACACTGAGAGATTCTTCCTGCTAGTTGGGAAGCTACAACACAAAGACACAGGCGAAGATCATATCGGAGTGAGAGGGCACTGAATCTGTGCAACTTGCTACCAAAGAAGGTTGTGAGTGCTCAATGATTGAATGTGTTTATGTCTGGGATTGATACATTCCTCATCCCTCTGGGAATCGAGGGGTATCCGTGGAAGAGGACAGGGAATTGGAGCTCAGCCATGATCATATTGAATTGTGCAGTACATTTGAGAATTTGTATGGTCCATCTACTTTGTCTTCTATTTTTAGGACTCATTTCTATTTCATAACAATATAGTTTCCAGCCAACTATTACGTATTTAATCTGAGTTTCAGTTTTACCAACAAGCGGATCACACGGTACATTCTTCTCTTTAATGATCAAGGGAATAATATCTGTTGCTGTTTATTTTATTCCAGGGGTTTCAGTTTTGCTGAAAATTCTATCACAAGATAATTTCTCCACTTTATTGTTTAACAAAGCAATGTTTCCAATCTTTCATTGAATATTGATCATCATTTGCTCTCTGACAGGAATTCACATTTTCCAATCAAAGCAGATTGTGGAGATTACTGAAGACGGCTCCATTAAGAGATCAATGAGTTTTGGATTTGATGGAAAGGACTATATTAGTTTAGAGCCAGACAGAATGAGATGGGTCGCATCCAATCACATGGCAGTGAAGACTAAAGAGAAATGGGATTCAGATCAATCCTGGAACAAGTTTTGGAAATGGAGCATAGAGGAAGTAGGTGTCCAGAATTTAAAATCATATTTCAAAGCTGGAAAGGAATATTTTGAACGGAAAGGTATTGATTTCAGTTTTGAGCCCATGTTCTGATCTAACTTCACTGATCTATCAAACCGTTCTCCCATTCCATTCAGTGTGGGTTTATTGTTTTGTGTTTTCACCCTTTCCCATTACAGTTCAGCCTGAAGTCTTCATCTCCAGAAGTGAGCCCAATAGTCAGTACAAGCCTCTCACTCTCTCCTGCCTGGTTACTGGCTTTTATCCTGTAGACATCGAGGTGAACTGGCTAAGGAATGGAGAGGTAATGTCTGAGACAGTATCCTCGGGGATTCGACCGAACCACGATGGGAGCCATCAGATCCAGAAAGAGATTGAAATAACTGCTGGGGATGAGGATCAATACTCCTGTCAAATTGAACACAGCAGCCTGGCAGAGCCCAAGCTCCATCAGTGGGGTAAGGAACTATCAAACTGTACTGTGGTTACTGTGCTGTTTGTATGTGCATATGAAATTTAGCAACAGCAGTCAGTGATTCAGCCCTTTGATTGTGTTCCACCATTCATTCACATCCTGACTGGTCGATCCCTCTGCTCCATTTCCCCACTATTGCTCCATATCTCTCACTGCTCTGGCCCAATAAAAATCTCACTATTTCAATCTGGAAAATATCAGTTGTCCCCAGCACACACACACTTCTGGGGAGAGATTTGCAAAGGGGAAATCATGCTTGACGAATCTATTGGAATTCTTTGAGTATGTAACTGGTAGCGTTGACTGAGGAGAACGAGTGGATGTGGTTTATTTAGATTTTCAAAAGGCTGTCGACAAGGTCTCACATAACAGACTACTATGTAAAGTTAATACACATGGGATTACAGGTAGAGTCTGGCGATGGATGGAAAGCTGGTTAGCAGACAGGAAGCAAAGAGTTGGAATAAAGGGGTCTTTTGCTAATTGGCAGTCAATGACTAGTAGGGTTCCGCAGGGATCTCTGTAGGCACCTCAGCTTTTCACATTATATATTAATGGTTTAGAAGAGGGAACTAAATGTATCCTCCCCAGATTTACAGACGATACAAAGTTTGGGTGTGAGGGTGAGTTGTGAGGAGGGTGCAGACATGCTTCAGTGTGATGTGGACAGACTGAGTGTGTGAGCATATGCATGGCAGATGCAATACAATGTGGATAAATGTGAGGTATCCAGTTTGGTAACAAATATAGGAAGGTGGATTATTATTTGAATGGGTGTAAATTGAGAGGGAGGTGGATACTCAGACCTTGGGTTCCTTGTGCATCAGTTGCTGAAAGTAAGCGTGCAGGTACAGCAGGCAGTGGTATGTTGGCCTTCATTGTGAGAGGATTTGAGTACAGGAATAGGGATACTTTACTGGAATTGGTGAGGCCATCAGACTATCTCCATTGTAAATATTGACTGTTTACAAACAAACGACCCTATTTCTAGCTTTTCAGCGAGAGTACTTTATAATTTTATTAGCGAAATGAAGAGGTTAGGTGGATTGACTATGCTAAGTTGCCCCTTGGTGTCAGGGGGACTAGCTAGAATAAATGCATGGGGTTCTGGGGATAGGACTGAGGTGGGACTGTTGTCGGTGCAGACTCGATGGGCCAAATAACCTACTTCTGCACTGTAGGATTCTAGGAGATATCAGCGGAGGCCATTTTGCATGCTCCCTTCTGATCTCCATAGCCAAGTTATCTGGAGTCGTCAGCTCTGACCAGAAATTGGTGGGGAGCTGATTTTAAATGTTAAAATCCTCATTTGAATTCCATTAGCGGACCCGGAACTGAAGTCTCTGGACCAGTTCATGTCTCCCCAGTAATGGAGAGCTGGTGGCCTGATCTGGCTGGAGTGAACAGACGCCATGGAAACCACCCAGGAGATGGGGGTAAGGGGGAGCAAGAGGTCCCCTTGGCACTACCAGCCTGGCCTTCTGAGTCAGGCCAAAGGGCAAAGTGTCAATGTCCAAGGGGCTTAATGGGCATTAGGCAGTGCCAAGTGGGTGGGGTCTATTGTGGGCAGGGCCTACTGGGGCAGAGCTTATCGGGGGGAGATCAGTGGGAATGGGCCTTCTCTGCATTGGGATCAGTGGCAAAAGGAGGGGAGATAAGGGGGTGATTGGGGTTAGCCATCAGGAGGGGGGAGGGAGTAGCGGGGTTGGGGAGATCAGGACTGCCAGTGGGACTGGCGGACATTGGTCTGGGAGGCCAGCGATCATAGTGGGGGTGTCAGAAGGGCAACGATGGGGAGTCACAGGGCAGACCAGCGATGCACGTGTGCAGTGGTCTGCTCAGTGCTATGCTGCTGGCGTGTCCAAAGGGAATAGCCCCCACCCACTGATTTTCAGCGTGAATCTTGCGAGGGCATTCTGCATTGCACAGACAAATTAAGCAGTTAGAACTTATTTGGGAGAATCACCCCTGTTAGCTTTCAGGATAAAGCCACCATTATTCAGCTTGTGAGAATATAAATACAAATGAAGAGTGCAGTGCATGTGTGGAATTCGCTATCACAGAAAGGAGTTGAAACCAAGACATTGTGTGATTTTTAAGATTAAATTAGATATAGCTCTTGGGGCTAAAGGGATATGGGAGGAACAAGGAGCTCAGGACATTTAATTTGATGATTAGCAATGATCAAAATGAATAGCAGAGCAGGTTTTTCACATAAATGGTGAAAAGCTGAGGCCCCAGTACAGATCCCTGGGGGATACACTGATTACATCCTGCCAATGGGAGCACATTCCCATTCTCCCCAATCCCTCTCTCCTCTCTCCCAACCAATCTTCACCCTGTGTCAAAGATTCCCTTCAATTCCAAACACTCTGATTATTGTCAAGAATCTCTTGTGTGGAACTTTATCAATGACCTTCTGGAAGTCCATCCAGAGCAGGTCCGTAGACATTCCCTTATCCACCATGGGGCCAGTGTAAAAGCAAAGCTTCAACCAATCCCATTTGGACTGGGGCAACTTCAGTTCAAATTGTCCCCAATGAACACAGAACTGGGAATGGATCCGGGAACAGAGACAATCCTCATATTATTCAAATGTGTTTCAGAAATCCCAGGAAACAGTGGGGGATGGTCCCATCTTGGAATAATAATTGGAGCAGTGATCCCAGCACTGGCTGTTATATTCGGAATAATCCTCTGGAAAAGACAGCAGAGAGGTAAGAATCAGAGAGAGGGGAATGTAGAACTGTAAGTTTTACTGTGAAAATCCCCTGGTTGCCACACTCTGGTGCCTATTAGGGTACACTGAGAAACAATTTCGCATGGCCAGTGCATGTAACCAACATGTCTTTTGGACTATGGGAGGAACCTGGAGCACCCAGAGGAAACCCATGCGGACATGAGGAGAATGTGCAGACTCCGCACAGTCACCAAGCCAGGAATCGAACTTGGGCCCTGGTACAGTGAGGCAGCAGTGCTCACCATTGTGCTACTGTGTCACCCAGAGGGGACAGAATGAGTGTGGGGAATCTCCAGTACTGGGAGTACAGGACACTGTTCAATGAACTGATTTAATTCCCACACACAGATACACACATATAAACACATCTTGTTCCCTGTCTGATCTTCCTTTGTGTGATCAGCCCAGACCAGGTGTAATATTGATCATTAAAGCCACCGCACACACTCACATCCTCACCTACTGAATATGGATGGAATGGAAGAGATCGACAGGATCTCCATAAAGTGTAAGAATTGGGGGGGGAGTGTGAGAATGAGTATTTCTCACACAATCGCCATTCCCTCACACTTGTTGTGTTCTCACTCTCTGAGAATGGATTATTCCCCATTCTAACTGATATTTATTTTACTTCTGCAGATTCACCAAGTGGGACGTACACAACAGCTCCAGTAAGTGACTGAGGGACAGATTGTTGGGAATGAAATACTCACATTTTCTGACTTTTCTCTCTTTCTGATTGCTCAGAGTTTTAAATATCTTTAAATGTTTGTGGATTTTGATCAAGACTTTTTGGAATCAGTATAAAAGATTATGTGAAATATCTGATAATAGAGAAGACAATCAGGATGTTGGAAACATTTTTCTGGTGCTGGGCAGTTTTCCACTTCACTTTATAAGTTGTCTGAGATGAAGGAAAATGAAATTTGATCTGATGAATTCCCACACAGTCACAGAGTGTTCACCCGACAGCTCCTTTATACAGGACTGGACACTGTACAGGCAGTTCCCAGGAACACACACTGAGATAAACACTGTCTCCTGGAGGACCATCAACTCAGTGAAAATCAACCTGAAACTTACAGTCTTCCAGGGCAAAGGGTTCTCCATGACTGAGGGTTTCAGATTGTCGCAATGCAAGGTCCAGGAATACTGGTGAGGGACACAACACAGCTTGGGGCAGCTACTGGAGACACTCAATGGGGAAAGACCTCCCATCATAGTTACAGGGAGTGGCTGAAAAACATGTCAAATCTCTCAGTGTGAATATTGCTGAGATATTAATATTGCCAATCTAAATTGTAACTCTGAGTGTAGTGGGACACTACAGAATGTCAGAATTTAAATTATTACACACTGGCCCATTTTGCTCTTTATGAAATATCATATTTGATGTGTTCTACGATTGTTTATTTTAATGATATAACACATTCATGGAGGAAAATCTATAATCAGGATCACAGCGAAACGTCATAACTGTGGATTGTAATCAATAAATAATTGTCAGTGTTTACCTTGTCTGAATTCTTCTTCACTGATTTCACAGGAAAGGTTTAATTCATTCACTCAGCAGCTTGTGATGATTGGAATGGACAGTTGGTGAGGTTCAATCCAATGTGAACTGGCTGAGTTCAGACCAAATGTCAGCATCACATTCACTGTTTTCCATCAGCATTGATTGACTTGTTAACAGAAAAGAAGATGTCAGTGCGAGAGACAGAGGAGAGGAAGCCGTGTCCTAACTTTAGAGAATCAAACTTCAACACATTTCCCAGTGAGCTGGAGGTGAAGGCTCACCAGCTTCTCAGTAATGAGAAGTGTAGGGAAGCTCAAAGTGAGTGTGTTGGTGTGGAAGGACAATATCCCGGCAATAGTGTTGAAGACTTGTGCTCCAGAACTTGCTGCTCCCCTAGCCAAGCTGTTCCAGTACAGCTACAACACTGGCAATGGAGAAAATTGCCCAGGTATGTGCTGTACACTAGGATCAGGACAAATTTAATCCAGCCAATAACTACCCCATCAGCTTACAGTCAATCATCAGTAAAGTGACGGAGGGGTTATTAACAGTGCCATCAAGTGGGAATAACCTGCTGAGTGACACCCAGTTTGGGTTCCTCCGGGGTCACTCAGCTCCTGACCTCATTACAGGTTTGATTCAAACATGGACAAAAGAGCTGAATTCCAGAGGAGAGATGAGAGTGACAGCTCTTGACATCAAGGCCACATTTGACTGAGTTATGGCATCAAGGAGCCCTCGTAAAACCGGAATAATAGGCATCAGGGGGAAATCTCTCCACATGTTGGAATCATAACTCGCACAAAAAAATAGTGGTTGTGTGGTTGGAGGTCAATTATCTCAGTCTCTGGGCATCACTGCAGGAATTCCTGAGGGAATTTGTGTCCCAGTCCCAACCATCTTCAGCTGCTTCACCAATGACCTGCCTTCGATGATAATGTCAGAAGTGGGGATGTTCACTGATGATTACACAATGTTCAGCTGCTTTATGTCTCCTCAGATATTGAAGCAATTCGTGTCCAAAATGCAGCAGCATCTGAACAATATCCAGGCTTGCACTAACAAGTGGCAAGTAATATTTGGGCCGTACAAGTGCAAAGCAACAATCATCTCCAACAAGAGAGAATCTAACTATTGCTCCTTGATATTCAATGGTATTACCGTGACTGAATCCCCCATTAACAATGTTCTGGGGCCTACCATTGACCTGAAACAAAGCTGGATTAGACATATAAATACAGTCGTTACAAGAACAGGTCAGAGATTAGGAATCCTGCAGTGAGTAACCACCTCCTGACTCCCCAAAACCTGTCCACCATCAACATGGCAGAGGTCAGGAGGGTGAGGATTGTATTCATTGGAGTTTAGAAGAGTGAGAGGGGATCTCATTGAAACTTATAAAATTCTCACAGGATTAGACAGGGTAGATTCAGAAAGAATGTTCCAAATGTGGGGGAGTCCAGAACTAGGGGTCATAGTTTGATGTGAGGAGAAATTTCTTTCCCCTGAGAATGGTGAATGTGAGGAATTCAGTACCACAGAAAGTAGGTGAGGCCAAAACATTATCTGACTTTAAGAATAAATTAGATGGAGCTTTTGGGCCTTTTGGGATTTAGGGTTATGGGGGAAAGAGGATCAGGATATTGAATTTGATGATCAGCCATGATCATAATGAATGGTGAAAAGTCTCGAAGGGTGGAATAACCTGCTCCTACTTCTGTTTTCTATGTTTCTGTGTAATGGAATTCTCTCCACTTGCCTCGATAAGTGCAGCTCTAAAAATACTCAAGAAACTCAACAGACACTATTCAGGATAAAGCAGCACACTTCATTGCTACCCTTTCCACAAGGAACAGCATGGTGGAACAGTGGTTAGTACTGCTGCCTCACAGCACCCAGGGACCCGGGTTTGATTCCCGTCTTGGGTCTCTCTCTGTGTGAAGTTTGCACATTCTCCCCGTGTCTGCATGTGTTTCCTCTGGGTGCTCCGATTTCCTCCCATAGTCCAAAGATGTGCGGGTGAACTGGACTGGCCAGGCTAAATAACCCCTTTGTGTCATGGGGATTAGTGTGGCTAAATGAATGAGTTAATGGGGATGGGGCCAGTGTGGGATTGCATTCAGTGCAGACTCGATGGACCAAAAGGCCTCCTTCTGCACTGGAGGATTCTATGATTCAAGCCCTCCACCACTGATACACAGTGGAGATGTGTGAATCATCTATAAGATTCACTGCAGGAACTCACCAAGGCTCCCTGGGCAGCATCTTATAAACCCATTAGCACCTTGAAGGAGAAGGACAGCAGATACTTGGGAACACACACTACCTGGAGGTTCCGCTCCAAGCCACACACCACCCTAACTTGGAAATATATCTGTTATTCCTTCACCGTCACTGGGTCAAAACCCTGGAACTCCCACTTTAACAGTATTGTGAAGGGCAACTCTGGATGGGCAATAAATGCTGGCCTAGCCGGTAATTTTCACATCCCATTGAGGCTAAAATAGAAGCAACTGGAAAGAAATTGAATAATTTAACAGTCTTACAGGGTTTGTAGAATTGTTGCAAGTTTTTCATTTAAATGTTAACTGATAATTGAATGAGTTATGGAGTGAGGATGCACATACACCCTCACGTAAGCATATACATATATACCAGCGCGCGCGCGCACACACACACATACACACAGACATATGTAAGCACACACATGAACACACAAACAGAGACATGTAAACACACAGACACAAAGATACATACGCACACACAGACACGCACGCACACTGGTGCGCAAATAAGCACAAACATGCTTATATACGCACACAAATGGAAACAGTACGCTCATGTACAGACATACTCACAGTCACAAAGAGAGGTGTACACACACAGATACAGGTCACAGTTAAGGATTTTCTGTGGGGGAACATTTACAATTGGCATCGAAACCATTTCCCTCACAATTAAGAGTAGTGGACAGGCTCCCCAACAGCCAATCCAGATTCCGCCAGCTTTCGACAAGCTGCAGTACAAGGTGTGTAACTGAGAAACTGCTTCAACAGGAAGGTCCATGTTAGTCACTTCAGAGAAACATCAAAATAAACCAGGAAAGAAGCCAGGCCTCCATAATGAGGGTGAGGGGGAGTGTGGTGAGGGGAGGGGAATGTCCATCTACAGGGCAAACTGTGCCTGCTCTTACAGCCAGGCAAGCTGAAAGGGACAGTGGGAGGACTGTCCTTCCTGGCCAACTGCTGGGCACTCACACCAGACCAATCGTCTGCTCAATTTTAAATTGGGAAACCTAAAGCGGACTAGAAAAATTGCAGTTTAACAAGGTTTTTAATAAGTCTAACAGTCTGTACCCTGACTGGGCCCAAAGCCTGCAGTGGCTAAAATGATGGTTGTCTGCAGAGTGGCTTCTTCATAATTTTCAAGCCCCTTTTTATGTCCATTCCTGATGGGGGAGGAAACTCAACATGGAAGTGTCGGAACTGGAAATGGACAATTTCCTGATAACTGGTCACAGGACAGGTGAATTAGCCATGCTAAATTCTCCCTCAGTGTACCTGAACAGGTGCCGGAGTGTGGCAGCTTGGGGATTTTCACAGTAACTTCATTGCAGTATTAATGTAAGCCTACTTGTGGAAAATAAATAAATGTTAGAAATTCTTTCCCTTTCATCAGCCCTTTTTGCAACACCAATCAATCAATCACCCGATGGTTGTGTGGCTTAACTTCAGGGAATTGATCACATTTTAATAAAGACAGGGAACTGGAGTCCTTATCAACATTTTTTTTGTGTTTTAAGAACATAAGAACAGAAGAAATAGGAGCAGGAGTAGGCCATCTAGCCCTTCGAGCCTGCCCCGCCATTCAATAAGATCATGGCTGATCTGTCGTGGCTCAGTTCCACATTCCCGCCCTCTCCCCATAACCCTTAATCCCTTCTCTTATCAAGAACCCATCAACCCGATCCTTAAAAATATTTAGCGAGGCAGCCTCCACCACTTCAACGGGCAGAGAATTCCAGAGATTCACCACCCTTTGAGTGAAGAAGTTCCTCCTCAACTCTGTTCTAAACCGCCTCCCCTTTATCTTGAGGCTGTGCCCCCTAGTCCTACTGTCTTTTTTGAGCGGGAAGAGTCTCTCCACCTCTATCCTATCCATCCCATTCATCATCTTATACGTCTCAATGAGATCTCCCCTCATTCTTCTAAACTCTAACGAGTACAAGCCTAGTTTATTCAGCCTCTCCTCATAGCTCAATCCCCTCAACTCCGGTATCAGCCTAGTAAACCTCCTCTGCAGTCCCTCCAGGGCCAAAATATCCTTGCGCAGGTGCGGCGCCCAAAACTGCACACAGTACTCCAGCTGCGGCCTCACCAATGCCCTATACAGCTGCAGCTGCAGCAAGACCTCCCTACTTTTATATTCAATCCCCCTCGCTATGAAGGCCAGCATCCCATTCGCCTTCCTGACCACCTGCTGCACCTGCAAGCTGGGTTTTTGCGACTCATGCACAAGGACCCCGAGGTCCCTCTGCACCGTCGCCTGCTGCAGTTTTTCGCCACGTAAGTAATAGTCCTTCCTACCATTCCTCCTACCAAAGTGGACCACCTCACACTTGCCAACATTAAATTCCATTTGCCATTTCCTGGCTCATTCGCCCAGCCTATCTAGATCCTTCTGCAGACTCTCCACACCCTCCTCACAATTTGCCTTTCCCCCAATCTTGGTGTCATCAGCAAATTTCGACACCCTGCACTCGGTTCCCTCCTCCAGATCATCTATATAAATGGTAAATAGCTGAGGCCCCAGCACCGACCCCTGGGGCACCCCACTAGTCACCAACCGCCAATCCGAATAGCACCCATTGACCCCCACTCTCTGCCTCCTATTTGACAACCAATCCTCTATCCACGCTAACACCCTACCCCCAACTCCATGTCCCCTGACCTTCTGCAATAACCTCTTGTGAGGTACCTTGTCAAACGCCTTCTGAAAATCCAGAAAGACCACATCCACCGGCTCTCCTCTATCCACTGCCCTAGACACATCCTCATAGAACTCCAGTAAATTTGTCAGACACGACTTCCCTTTAATGAAACCGTGTTGCGTCCGCCCTATCAAGCAATTCCCCTCAAGATGCCTCGCTATTTCCTCCTTAATGACGGATTCTAACATTTTACCTACCACAGACGTTAAACTAACCGGCCTATAATTCCCCGCCTTTTGCCTGGCACCCTTCTTAAACAACGGCGTAACATTAGCCGTTTTCCAATCTTCCGGCACTTCCCCGGAATCCAGCGACGTCTGGAAAATAACCACCAAGGCATCCACTATCACCTCCGCCATTTCTTTCAGAACCCTCGGATGCATTCCATCCGGTCCTGGAGACTTGTCCACAATCAGCCGCTCCAGTCTGTCGAGCACCACCTCTCTAGTAACAGTAATGTCATTAAGACCCTCCATTCCTACCACCTTTCCATCGCTAACACCCGGCAAATTATTCACGTCCTCCGTGAAGACCGAAACAAAAAAGTTATTCAAGACCTTAGCCATATCCCCATCCCCTACCACTAGCTCCCCTTTCTCATCCTCTAAAGGACCAACGTTCACCCTAGCCAGCCTCTTCCTTTTCCAATCACAATAAACAATATTAGTTTCCTCCTTCGAATGTTTAATTCCCAGTCACTGATTGGAATTGGGATAGTGGATTCCCAGAATGTTGCAGATCCTTTTCTCCATCTCCCAGTGTTTTTCCTGGGTCTCTCCCGGTAAGTACAGAATTCCCTCTTCCATTCTCACTCTCTCTGGGGTGAATTTGAATCTTTTGGTGAGAGTTTGAAATGGGTGATGTTTGCTCAGACACTGTTATACAGCCAGCCTGATATTTGACACCATTGAAGACAGCACAGTGTGGAAGAATCTGATAGGATTGGTGTTCAGCTCTCCTGGACAGCAGGAGGTACAAACCCCGAGAGCAGAGAAGCTTGGAGCAAATGGAAAATGCTTCAAATGGACAATTTTAACTTTCACATCGATTGGGAGATGCAAAACAGCTTCATCGCTCCTGGTCTAAAGTCTTCAAAATGCTCTGGAGAGAAGAAGGTTAATCTGTGTTTCACCCACCCCAGGCTCAGCTGTGATGCCCTCATGGTTGAATAGGTTAGGTTATCTCAGACCATCCGCATCCTGGTGAGTATTAGGAAAGGGCTGATTAATAAGCTGTGTGAAGGACAGTGGAGATCCTGCTCTGGATTGTCCATCTCCCTGTTTGACAGTCAGACTGTTCATACAGTGACTGCTCCCCCCGGACTCTGCCCCCATAGTCTCACACTTCATACTCCCAAATATCACTCTTTCTCTCCTTTTCAATCCACAATTCACATCACATCTTTCCTGGTTATGATGATAAATAACAGACCAGTCCCGAGTGACTGATTCTGTGTTTATTCACTGCTCTGAGATCTGCAGCATCAATATTACATAAGAACAGAAGAAATAGGAGCAGGAGTAGGCCATCTGGCCCTTCGAGACTGCCCCGCCATTCAATAAGATCATGGCTGATCTGTCGTGGCTCAGTTCCACTTTCCGGCCCTCTCCCCATAACCCTTAATCCCTTCTCTTATCAAAAACCCATCAACCCGCGTCTTAAAAATATTTAGCGAGGCAGCCTCCACCACTTCAGCGGGCAGAGAATTCCAGAGATTCACCACCCTTTGAGTGAAGAAGTTCCTCCTCAACTCCGTTCTAAAACTCCCCCCTTTTATCTTGAGGCTGTGCTCCCTAGTCCTACTGTCTTTTTTGAGTGGGAAGAGTCTCTCCACCTCTACCCTATCCATCCCATTCATCATCTTATACGTCTTAATGAGATCTCCCCTCATTCTTCTAAACTCTAACGAGTACAAGCCTAGTTTATTCAGCCTTTCCTCATAGCTCAACCCCCTCAACTCCGGTATCAGCCTAGTAAACCTCCTCTGCACTCCCTCCAAGGCCAAAATATCTTTGCGCTGGTGCGGCGCCCAAAACTGCACACAGTACTCCAGCTGCGGCCTCACCAATGCCCTATACAGCCGCAGCAAGACCTCCCTACTTTTATATTCAATCCCCCTCGCTATGAAGGCCAGCATCCCATTCGCCTTCCTGACCACCTGCTGCACCTGCAAGCTGGGTTTTTGTGACTCATGCACAAGGACCCCGAGGTCCCTCTGCACCGTCGCCTGCTGCAGTTTTTCGCCCCGTAAGTAATAGTCCTTCCTACCATTATTCCTTCCAAAGTGGACCACCTCACACTTGCCAACATTAAATTCCATTTGCCATTTCCTGGCCCATTCGCCCAGCCTATCTAGATCCTTCTGCAGACTCTCCACACCCTCCGCACAATTTGCCTTTCCCCCAATCTTGGTGTCATCCGCAAATTTCGACACCTTACACTTGGTTCCCTCCTCCAGATCATCTATATAAATGGTAAAAAGCTGAGGCCCCAGCACCGACCCCTGGGGCACTCCACTAGTCACCATCCGCCAATCCGAATAGCACCCGTTGACCCCCACTCTCTGCCTCCTATTTGACAACCAATCCTCTATCCACGCTAATACCCTACCCCCAACTCCAAGTCCCCTGACCTTCTGCAATAACCTCTTATGATGTACTTTGTCAAACGCCTTCTGAAAATCCAGAAAGACCACATCCACTGGTTCTTCTCTATCCACTGCCCTAGTCACATCCTCATAGAACTCCAGTAAATTTGTCAGACACGACTTCCCTTTAATGAAACCGTGCTGCGTCTACTCTATCAAGCAATTCCCTTCAAGATGCAATTTCCTCCTTAATGATGGATTCTAACATTTTACCTACCACAGACGTTAAACTAACTGGCCTATAATTCCCCGCCTTTTGCCTGGCACCCTTCTTAAACAACGGCGTAACATTAGCTATTTTCCAATCTTCCGGCACTTCCCCGGAATCCAGCGATGTCTGGAAAATAACCACCAAGGCATCCACTATCACCTCCGCCATTTCTATCAGAACCCTCGGATGCATTCCATCCAGTCCTGGAGATTTGTCCACAATCAGCCCCTCCAGTCTGTCGAGCACCGCCTCTCTCGTAACAGTAATGTCGTTAAGACCCTCCAGTCCTACCACCTTTCCATCGCTAACACCCGGCAAATTATTCACGTCCTCCTCCGTGAAGACCGAAACAAAAAAGTTATTCAATACCTTAGCCATATCCCCATCCCCTACCACTAGGTCCCCTTTCTCATCCTCTAAAGGACCAACGTTCACCCTAGCCAGCCTCTTCCTTTTTATATATTTATAAAAACTCTTGCTATCCTTTTTTATATTAAGCGCTAGCCCAGCTTCATAGTTTCTCCTATCCTCCTTTATCAACTTCTTTGTCAATCTTTGTTGACATTTAAACCTCTCCCAATCCTCTTCTCGCCCACTGCTCTCAGCAACTCTAAATTCCTCCGCTTTTAATTTAACACTTTCCTTCACCTCCTTTGTTATCCACGGCTTATTACCTCTCCTCCTACGGTCCTTTTTGACCCTCGGAATAAATTTCTGCTGAGCACCAAGAAAGATCTCCTTAAAGATCCGCCACTGCTCCTCAGCAGACCCTCCCTCCAATGCACTCCCCCAGTCCACATTTGCCAATCCTCCCCTCTATTCAAACAAAGGACGCGTGTCCGGGAACCCACTTTCTCCTCCTCCATCTGCACCAGAAACTCCACCATACAATGATCACTCTCCCCAAGAGGATCCTTCACCACAAGGTCCCTAATTCTACCCGCCTCATTACACAGCACCAGATCCAAGATAGCTCGTTCCCTCGTCGGCTCCAACACACACTGTTCAAGGAAATTATCCCGGCAGCATTCCAAAAACTCCTCGAGCCCACCGCGACCAACATGGGTTGACCAATCAATACGCAGATTGAAATCCCCCTCAACTAGGGCCATCCCATTCCTGCACGCCGCACTTATTTGCGTGTTAATAGCCTGCCCCACCTCCAGATCATTATTCGGGGGCCTATAGACAACACCCACCAGCGTCTTCCTCCCCTTGCTGTTCCTAATCTCTACCCACAACGATTCCACGTTCTGCTCCTTGGCTCCAATATTATCCCTTGCTACCACCTTGATGTTATCCTTAATCAGCAGAGCTACGCGACCCCCTCTTTCCTCCTGCCTATCCTTCCTAAACACTTGATACCCCTGGACATTCAGCTCCCAGTCCCTGTCACCTTGCAGCCACGTCTCTGTAATGGCCACCAGATCGTATCCATTTGTGTCGATCTGCGCCACCAGCTCATCCACTTTATTCCGAATGCTTCGTGCATTATTTATAAAATGTTGAGAGGAATAGATAGGGTGGACTCTCAGAGGCTATTTCCCCGGGTTGAAATGGTCGCTACGAGAGGACACAGATTTAAGGTGCGGGGAGGGAAGTACAGAGGTGATGTTAAGGGTACGTTTTTCACTCAGAGGGTGGTGAGTGAATGGAATCGGCTGCCGTCATCGGTGGTGGAGGCGAACTCGCTGGGGTCTTTTAAAAGACTACTGGATGAGTATATGGGGTTTAATGGGATTGGGGGTTATAGATAGGTCTATAGATTGGTGGGGTTGATGTGATCGGCACAACTCGAGGGCCGAAGGGCCTGTTTGTGCTGTAATGTTCTATGTTCTATTGCATTTGTGCATTCGTGCAATATGACCCAGTTTAATCTGATTCTGTTTCAGACAGGATTCTGACATTGGGAAAAGTGGGGGATTGTTGAAGTTTATCACTGTGTGAATGGCTCTCACTGGGATCGGGGGTAGTGTGTGGAAATGTTTATTACCCAGTCGCTGTAATTGTTTAATGCAGACACAGAAAATGAATGATGAACGGATCAGCATCAGCAGCATCTGATGGTGGGTGAAACAGTTCACAGTGGGGTTTGCCTCTCCATGCCTAGGCTGGGATCTTACGGTGGTGCAGATTTCCCCCAATGAAGCCGGCATTTCCCAGCGGAAAATCCCAGTCAACTTTAGAGAGATACAGACTGGGAAAGTTCATTCTTTTCTCTCTGCACAGATACTCCTGGAACCGCTCTGCTTTTCCAGTATCCAGTGTTCCAGGGTGGATTTACAATGAAACACACTGTGCCCCGACACAGGGCTCCCAGAATGATCAGTGACTTTTTCACAGACAATCAGAGAGAATCAGTTTGAAATCCCGCCCAGAACTTACCTGTCAATCAGTCTGCTGGGCCAATCACAGAGCAGAGGGCAGCTCCTTCCCGACACAATCATTGGTCAGAATGAGATTACCCACAGCTCTGACCAAACATTGGCTCCTCTCTCTCTCTGTCTCTCTCTCCACAGATGCTGTCAGACCTGCTGAGATTTTCCAGCATTTTCTGTTGTTGGTCCATTATCCATGTGTCCCTGGGCCTGCACAGTGAGGATGGCAGTATGGAATCAGGGGGAGACCCAGCCCGTGATGCCTGAGTTGTCATTTCTTTCACGCGCAGCGGCAGTTGGTGCCTCACGTTCGGGAGTTGGAATGTGAGGAAGCGCGAGCCTGAGCGGCTGTCATGGGGGCGGGGCTGGAATTGGAGGTGCGCACCTATAAATCCCAGCCCCGGGCTCCCAGTGAAACACCCTCACTCCCATCCACCCTCCATCAGCAGCATCCCACCATCCCCATCAAGATACGGTATTAGTGAGGCCACAGTTAGAATATCGTGGACAGTTTTGGGCCCCTTATTTAAGGAAATATATTGTCACTGGAGCAGTATAGAGGAGATTTACTCGGATGATCCTGGGCACAGAGGGATTGCCATATGAGGAAAGATTAAACAGATTGTGTCTGTGCTCCTTGGAGTTCCGAGGAATGAGCGATGATATGTTTCAAACATATAAGAGTCTTAGGGGGTTAGACAGGGTAAATGTTGGGAGGATGTTTCCATTCATGGGAGAGTGTAGGATCAGAGGACAGAGTCGCAGAATAAGGGGGTGATCATTTAACAAGGATTTCTTCTCCCAATGAAAAGTTAGAAATTTATTTATTATCACAAGTAGGCTTACATTAACAATGCGATGAAGTTATTGTGAAAAATCCCGAGCCATCACACTCCGGTGCCTGTTCGGGTACACTGAGGGAGAATTCAGCATGGCCAATGCACCCAACCAGCAAATCTTTCGGACTGTGGGAAGAAACTAGAGCACTGGAGGAAACCCACACAGACACGTGGAGAATGTGCAAACTCCACACAGACAGTGACCCAAACCGGGAATCAAACCCAGGCCCCTGGCTCTGTGAGGCAGCAGTACTATTGCTCATTGTTCTCCGGAGCATTGAACCTGGTGGCTGTGGCTGTGGTGAGTGACTGATTTAAAGTAAAAACCGCTTTTTTCCTGTACTTCCGGTTCTCGGGGCTTGTTAGAGTGTAGTTTGCTTCCGTACCGGAAGTTAGGCCAGGGGATTGTCGTTAAGGGGAAGCGGGGGGTATAAAAATAGGGGTAGCAGCATAGAGCGGGCAGCGTCGGGAGTGGGCAGCGGAGTGAGTGGGAACAGAGTGAGAAGGGCTTTGGCTCGCTGGGCCGAGAGCAGGCTTAGAGAAGGTGAGTGACAGATTTCTACCTTTGGGAGCTTACAGGAGGTTGGGACATGGCAGGGAATATAGGTAGGAATGTAAGTTGTGTCAGGTGCCACATGTGGGAGTTCATGGTGGTGTCACGTGTCCCCAAGGTCCACATCTGCAGTACATGTTTGGAACTGCAGAGCTTGTGGGCCCAGGTCAGGCAATTCGAGGGGCGGCTGGAGGATGCGTTTCTAGTCAGGGAGAACGAGGAGATAATGGCTGGGAACCATGAGAAGGAGGAGGTCTCAAGGGCTGAAGAGAAGGGAGGATGGACGACTGTGAGGAGGGGAAAGAGGAAGAAGAAGAGCAGTCAGGGTCCCCCAGCCTCCCCAGAGGCCCCCCAAGGTTCGTCGACAGGGGCACAGAAAGATAGGCAGGAGGGGGAGACTAACTTAGAGGGACAGAAGGGGGCCGGTAAGGTGATAGTGGTAGGGGACGGGAGGGTCAGAGGTATCGATAGGAGGTTCTGTGGACAGAGGTGTGACTCCAGGATGGTGGTCTGCCTCCCTGGAGCAGGGGTGAAGGATGTATCGGACAGGGTAGAGGGAATTTTGAAAGGGGAGGGGGCACAGGCTGAGATCATAGTACAGGTAGGGGAGGGGGACATAGGAAGGAGGAGTAGGGTAGAGGTACGTAGGCAATTTAAGGAGCTGGGGGCCAAACTAAAGAGTAGGACCTCCAGGGTGGCACTCTCTGGGTTGCTGCCCGGTACCAGCAGGGCAAAGAATGAAGAGATCATGCAGCTGAATGCATGGTTAAGGGATTGGTGTAGGGTAGAGGGCTTTACTTTTGTGGATCACTGGGAGGTGTTTAAGAGAGAAGGGCAATTGTACAGGAAGGGGGAGGAGAATTTGAACAGGAGGGGAACTAATGTCTTAGCGGGAAGGTTAGCTGGGGTGTTTACGAAGGGTTTAAACTAATGTGGGGGGGGGCAGGTGGCTGGGAGAGAGTCGGGTGAAAGGAAAAGTATCAGGGAGAAGGTAGTTCTGAGGGACACTTGTGGGTTGAACTGTGTCTGTTTCAATGCTAGGAGTGTGGTAGGGAAAACGGATGAGCTTAGGGCCTTGATGTTTGTGAGGCAGTTAGATGTGGTGGCTGTAACGGAGACGTGGTTATGGGAGGGGCAGGACTGGCAGCTGAATGTTCCTGGGTACAAGTGTTTTAGGTGTGACAGAGGAGGGTTGAAGAGAGGTGGAGGGGTGGCACTGTTAGTCAGGGAAAACATCACAGTAGTGCAGAGGGAGGACGATATGGAAGAGATAGGGATTGAGTCAGTGTGGGTGGAGTTGAGGAATAAAAAGGGAGAGATCACATTGCTAGAGGTGTACTATAGGCCACCCAACAGCCCTAAGTCAGTGGAGGAAGGCATTTGCAGGGGCATTTTGGATAGGTGCAGGAAGAACAGAGTGGTTGTAGTGGGTGATTTTAATTTTCCTGGAGTGAATTGGAGGGGGCCTAGAGCTGGGGGTACGGAGGGAGAGGAGTTTGTGAAATGTGTTATGGAAGGGTCGCTAGAACAGTATGTAACTAGCCCGACTAGGGGAAGAACTATACTGGATCTAGTGTTGGGAAACGAGCCGGGGCAGATGGGTGAGGTAGAGGTAGACGAACATGTGGCGAACAGTGACCACAAGTCCATCTGCTTTAGGATAAAAATGGAAAGGGACGAGTGCCGTCCGAATGGGAGTGTGCTGAACTGGGGAAAGGTGAGCTATGGCAGGATTAGGAGGGAGCTGCAGCAAACTGATTGGGAGGGACTGTTAGCTGGCAAGTCCACGGTTGGCAAGTGGGAGGCATATAGGGACAAAATGAAATGGTTGCAGGGGAGGTATGTTCCGGTGAAGCGAAAGGATGGGAAAGGTAGGATTAGACAGCCGTGGATTACGGGGGATATTGAAGACTTGGTCAGGAAGAAGAGGGAGGCGTATGTTAGGTCAAAACAAATGGGTACGGAGAGTGCGCTGGAGGAATATAGCGAGTATAGGAGGGAACTAAAAAGGGGAATTAGAAGGGCGAAGAGAGGGCATGAGATGGCTTTGGCTGATAGGATTAAGGAAAATCCAAAGGCATTTTATACCTATATCAGAGGCAAGAGAGTAGTTAAAGGAAAAATTGGTCCTCTTACGGACAAGAGTGGAGAGTTGTGTATTGAGTCGGAGGGAGTGGGGGAGCTCCTGAATGAATACTTTGCGTCGGTATTCACAAAGGAGAGGGGTGCGGAATCGTGCGGTCTCTTGGAGGGAGTGGAGGTTCATTTGCAGGATATAGTTATTACGAGAGAGGAAGTGCTAGGGCTTTTAGGTAGCGTAAGGACGGATAAAGCTCCGGGGCCTGATGGTATTTATCCCAGGCTGCTTAGGGAGGCGAAAGATGAAATTGCTGGGCCTCTGGCGCAAATCTTTGTCTCTTCTTTGGACACAGGTGAGGTCCCAGAAGACTGGAGGGTAACAAATGTGGTCCCGTTGTTCAAAAAAGGCAGTAGGGATAACCCTGGAAATTATAGGCCGGTGAGTTTGATGTCGGTGGTAGGGAAGTTAATGGAAAAAATACTTAGGGATAGGATGTATGAGCATTTGGAGCGTTGCGATCTGATTAGGGATACGCAACATGGCTTTGTTAGAGGGAGGTTTTGCCTTATGAATCTGGTGGAATTCTTTGAGGAGGTGACAAAAACGGTTGATGTCATCTGTAAGGATTTTAGTAAGGCGTTTGACAAAGTCCCTCACGGTAGGCTGGTAGAAAAGGTTAAGGCGCATGGGATACGAGGCCAGGTAGCTAGTTGGATTGAGAACTGGCTGGGAAATAGGAGACAGAGGGTAGCTGTGGAGGGGACCTTGTCGGGCTGGAGGCCACTGACCAGTGGTGTGCCGCAGGGCTCAGTACTGGGACCTCTCCTCTTTGTAGTCTACATAAATGACTTGGAAGAGGGCGTAGGTGGTGTGATTAGCAAGTTTGCTGATGACACCAAGATGGCAGGGTTGGCGGGTACGGAACTGGATTGTCAGGTGATACAACAGGATATAGATAGGTTGGTGCAGTGGGCAGATAGGTGGCAGATGGCATTTAATCCTGACAAATGCGAGGTGATGCATTTTGGACGGAATAATGCAGAGAGGAGCTATGAGATTAAAGGGAGGCCGATTAGGAGTATACGCATACAGAGGGACCTGGGAGTGCAGGTTCACAAATCCATGAAGGTTGCATCACAAGTGGAGAAGGTTGTTAGGAAGGCTTATGGGATGTTGGCCTTTATAGGAAGGGGCATAGAGTATAAAAGCTGTCGTCTAATGCTTCAGTTGTACAGAACGTTGGTTAGACCGCATTTGGAGTACTGCGTCCAGTTCTGGTCACCTTACTACCGGAAGGATGTGGAGTCTCTGGAAAGGGTGCAGAGGAGGTTTACCAGGATGTTGCCTGGCATGGGGGGACTGGGTTACGAGGAGAGGTTGAAGAAACTGGGACTATTCTCCTTGGAAAGACGGAGATTGAGAGGGGACATGATAGAAGTATATAAGATAATGAAGGGAATGGATAGAGTTAATAGTGAGAGACTGCTCCCTAGACTGGGTATGAACACGAGAGGTCATCATTTAAGGGTGAGGGGGGAGAGATATAATTTGGAGGTGAGAAGAAGGTTCTTTACGCAGAGAGTTGTGGGGGTCTGGAACGCGCTACCAAGTAGGGTGGTGGAGGCAGGAACGTTGGACTCGTTTAAGATGCAGTGAGATAGGCACATGAGTGAAACGAGAATGGAGGGATATGGTAGGGGCTATTAAATAGGGTTAAACCTCAGGAGACACTGGAAAGGCAGGCTGTAAGATTAATATTTTTGTCTTTATTCCACAGGCGGAGGTCCACCTCGTGTCAAACGAGGGGCATTCACACGGCAGGTCGTGCCTGGGCTGCTCTTGGAAGTTCCAGGAGTGGCCTAGTACTTCATGTCGGTGTGTGTGCTTGATCCTGGACCGGTAGACGGGCGCCGCAACAGCTCAGTGACTGGCACTGCTGGCTGTGGATTTGGGCCTGTGTCTGTGGGAGTTTGCGCATTCTCCCTGTGGTTGCGTGGGTTTCCTCCGGGCGCTCCGGTTTCCTCCCACACCCCAAAAATGTGCTCTCAGGCTAATCGGTTTTTACCAAATTGACACTATTTCTTCCCTGAATCTGACTGAGTAGGGTTCCATTCGTAGACATGCAGGGTAGAATGGGTGTAGGGTGATGTGGCGGCGCGGGCTCGTTGGGCCGAAGGGCCTGTTTCCGTGCTGGGTTGTTCTTTGTTCTTTGTACTACCGACTGTGCCAAATATTCAAAGCTTCTACTGCCTTGGAGGAGGAGTTTCAGACCTTCGTGACTCTCAGAGAAAACATTTTTCCTCATCTCTGTCTTAAACAGGAGCCCCCTTATTTTAAACACTGACCCCGATTTCTAGATTCTCCCAAAGAGGATACATCCTCTCCACATCCATCCTGTCAATATCCCTCAGACTCTTACAAATCACACCATGAACCGTCACACTGAGCTCTATGTTCCTGGGTACCCCTGTGTTCACTGACCTGTAAGTTTCCAGTCAAGCAACCTATATAACCAGAAGATATAGAATCAAGTGGAGTCCATTCAGCCCATCGGGTCACCTCCACCATTCAATGAGATCATGATAGACCCTGAAGTGATAATCCTCAGCTCCACTTTCTCACTTTATCCCCATAACCCTCCATTCCCGAACTCACTAACAATCTGTCTATCTCAGGCATGAACATACTTAATGGTACAGCCTCTACTGTCATCTGTGGTAAAGAATTACAAAGAGACGCCACACACTGAGAGAAGAAATTCCTCCACATCTCTGTCTTAAATGGGTGACATCTTACTCTGAGGTTTTGCCATCCGATTCTAGACTCTCCCACAGGGGGAAACACCCTCTCAGCATCTACCCTGTCAAACCCCCTGAGAATCCGATATGTTTCAAAAAAGATATGGCTCAAAAAAGACAGTAGGACTAGGGGGCACAGCCTCAAGATAAAGGGGAGGCATTTTAGAACAGAGTTGAGGAGGAACTTCTTCACTCAAAGGATGGTGAATCTCTGGAATTCTCTACCCGTTCAGTGGTGGAGGCTGCCTCGCTAAATATTTTCAAGAAGCGGGTTGATGGGTTTTTGATAAGAGAGGGGATTAAGGGTTATGGGGAGAGGGCCGGTATGTGGAACTGAGCCACGACAGATCAGCCATGATCTTATTGAATGGCGGGGCAGGCTCGAAGGGCCAGATGGCCTACTCCTGCTCCTATTTCTTATGTTCTTATGTTTCAATAAGGTCACATCTCATTCTTCTAAACTCCAGTGAGTATAGGCCCAACATACTCAACCTCTCATAATAAAATCCCTCCATCCCCAGGATCAACCTGGTGAACTTTCTCTGGATTGATTTCAAAGCCAGTATATTTTCTCTTAGATAAGGGGACTAAAACTGATCACAGTTTTCCAGATGTGGTCTAACTGGTGCCTTGTATAGTTTTAGCAAGCTTTCCCTACTTTTATATTCCATTCTCTTTGAATTAAAGGCGCCATTCCCTCTGCCCTATGTTTTAAAATTGAAATCTCTCCATGTCCACACATCTTCCTATTTCTGTAATCCCCTCCAGTTTCACAAACTCTGTGAGATCTCTGTGTTCCTCTCATTCTGACATCTCCAGTATCAGGGATTAGAATCTCCCCCACACTGGGTACTGTGCCTTCAGTAACCTCAGTCCTTCACTCTGTAATCCCCTCCCTACACCTCTCTGCAGCCTCTCTTTAAAACACTCCTTTAACCCTGGAATTTGGAGACAGTTTTTGTGCACTGAGCTGTGTGTGTCTCTGGGTCAATCTTTGTTTTATAAAGCTGTCCTTGGGGAGGTTTCACTTTGTGAAAGGCACTGGGTAAAGATTAGATTTTTATCAGCCTGAATCTGAACCTGTCTGAGTTTGATCTTCCTGGTAACTAGGAATAGACTGACTGTTGATCTCTTTAATGGGATGATTTTCCGAGACGAACCAATCAGGCATCCTCTAGTTCTGCAATAAGGAAATGAGCAAAGTTCAACATCGACAGAAAAATGGAGTCTGGATAAAGTTTTTGTTTTTTCCTGTTTTCCTCCGAGTTTATAAAGTTATTTTATCCTCAGAGTGTTTAATACCCAGTCACTGATTGGAATCGGGACAGTGGATTCCCAGAATGTTGCTGATCCTTTTCTCCATCTCCCTGTGTTTTTCCCGGGTCTCTCCCGGTAAGTACAGAATTCCCTCTTCCATTCTCACTCTCTCTCTCTCTCTCTGGGGTGAATTTGAATCTTTTGGGGAGAGTTTGAAATGGGTGATATTTGCTCAGACATTATTATGTATCTGTCAGATATAAATGTGAGATAACATCATGACTGACAAGGGAGTGAAAGTGTACAGAGAGATAGAGAGGAAAGTAGAGTTCAGATCACAATCATATCACCACAGAATGGCAGAGCAGATTCGAGGGGCCGAGTGGCCTACTCCTGCTCCATGTTTGTATGTTCAAAACACCCAGATCAGAGAAGCTTGGAGCAATGAAAGTGGAAAGGTCCAGAAACAGAGGGAAGAATGGAGGAACAGAAAGATTAAATTGCGATAAAGGACATGGGGAAAATGTGCAGGTAATATAAAGAATAATGGTAAAAGTTTATAGAAATATATTAACAGTAAATGAGTGACTCTGTGAGATATGGAACCATTAAAGATCGACAGGCAGAGCTGTAGATAACACGGGAGATTTATTACCCAAGTACTTTGTAATACCATAGAGGAAACAATAAAATATTAGCAGCAGAGAACAAGACCAGAAGATTCCAGGCTCGGCTCCTGGCTGGCTCACTGTTATATTTTTCCTGCACAGAATGCTGTCTGACTGAGAGAAGTGCTTTGGGAGTTGGATGAACACAGGGAGTTAGGTGAAACAGGCAGCAGAGGCGACAAACGAGAGTGCAGATTGGGAAATATATTTTCTTTTTGCGCTTGGCATTGTAGTTGTTGTACACTATTATAGTGTTTCTGTGTAATTTCTGTGGTTTATAGTTTGAAAAGGTTATACTCGGTAGTAACAAGGAGCAGGAAGGAAAGGAAATTGTATATATCTGAAACAAAACATCTTTCAAAAGTTAATTGAAAGGGGTAAGACATGACAGGAGAGCTCCAAGCAGTGGTCTACTCCTCTTGCTCCATGGGACAGTCTGGGGACAGTTCCAGTCTCCTGGGTCAGCATGTGTACAGGAAGTGTCTCCAGCTACATCTCCTGGAAGCTCGAGTATCAGAACTGGAGCGGCGGCTGGAGACACTGTGGAGCATCCACAAGTCAGAGTATTATGAATAGCATGTATAGAGAGTTGGTCACACCGCAGGCTCAGACTCCACAGGCAGGAAGAGAATGGGTGACCACTCGACAGAGCAAGAGAGACAGGCAGGTAGTGCAGGAATCTCCAGTGACCATTCCCCTGTGAAACAGATATACCGCTTTGGATACTGTTGGGAGGAATGACCTCTCTAGGGAAAGCAGCAGCAGCTAAACTTGTTGCACCAAGACTGGTTCTGCTGCAGAGGGAGGGGTTAAAAAGTGGAATAGTTATAGGGGATTCAATTGTAAGGAGAATAGACAAGCGTTTCTGTGGCTGCAAACAAGACTCCAGGATGGTATGTTGCCTCCCTGGTGTTCGGGTCAAGGATGTCTCAGAGCGGCTGCAGGACATTGTGAAGGGGGAGGGTGAACAGCCCATGGTTATATTACATGTTGGTACAAGTGACATACATCAAAAAAGGGTTGAGGTCCTAAAAGCAGAATATAGGGAGAATGTTAGAAAGAAATTTAAGAAATCAGACCTCAAATGTAGTGATTTCAGAATTAATAGCAGTGCCAAACGCTAGTCAGAGTAGAAAGGAGAGGATATATCGGATAAATACATGGCTGAAGAGATGGTATCAGGGAAAGGGTTTTAGATTCTTGGGGCATTGGGACCGGTCCTGGGGGAGGTGGGACCTGTACAAATTGGATGGATTACACCTGGACAGGACTGGGACTGATGTCCGAGGGGGATTGTTTGCTAGAGCAGTTGGGGAGGGTTTAAACTAATAATGCCAGGGGGATGGGAACCTATGTAAGGAGTCCGAGAAGGAGGGAGCAAGTTCCAACTACATCAAAAATCAGGAGAAAAGTTAAAAGGAAGGAGGACTCAGGGGATATTATTAATGGAAGTGTTAGAATTCAAAAAGAAGGTACAAAAACTAGCATAAGGGCACTTTATCTGAATGCTAGCAGCATTTGAACCAAGGTAAATGAGATGACAGCACAAATCAGTGCGAATAAGTTTAATTTGGTGGCCATTACAGAGACAGAGTTGCGGGATGGTCACGGCTGGGAGTTGAATATCCAGGGGTATCAAACTGTTCAGAGGGATGGACAGGAAGATAAGGGAGGCAGTGTAACTCTGATATTTAAGGGTGATATCAGGGCAGTAGGGAAAGATGTTATAGGTTCTATGGCAAAAAAGATTGAATCCATTTGGGTGGAAATTAGAAATAGTAAGGAGAAAAATCACTAATTGGCATAGACCACCAAATAATAACATCATGGTGGGGCAAGAACTAAACAAAGAAATAAGTGATGCATGTAAAAATGGTATAGCAATTATCATGGGGGATTTTAATCTACATATCAATTGGTCAAACCAGGTCAGTCAAGGCAGCCTTGAGGAGGAGTTCATAGAATGTTTCCCTGACAGCTTCCTTGAACAGTATGTAATGGAACCGATAAGGGAGCAAGTTCTCCTAGATCTGGTCCTGTGTAATGAGACAGGACTAACTAATGATCTTGCAGTTTGGGATCCTCTTGGAAGGAGCGATCACAGCACGGTTGAATTTAAAATACAGATGGAGCGTGAGAAGGTAAAATTCAATACCAGTGTCTTGTGCTTAAACAAAGGAGACTATAATGGAAAGAGGGAGGAGTGGCTAAGGTAGACTGGGAACAAAAACTATATGGTGGGACAATTGAGGAACAGTGGAGAACTTTCAAAGCGATCTTTCACAGTGCTTAGCAGAAGTATATACCAGTGATGAGGAAGGACTGTAGAAAAAGAGATAATCAGCCATGGATATCTAAGGAAATAAAGGACGGTATCAAATTGAAAAAAAAACATACAAAGTGGCAAAGATTAATGGGAACCTAGAGGATTGAGAAATGTTTGAAGGTCAGCAGAAAGCCACGAGAAAAGCTAAAGAAAGATAAGATGGATTACGAGAATAAACTAGCTCAGAATATAAAAACAGATAGCAAAAGTTTCTACATATATACAAAATGAACAAGAGTGGTGAAAGGAAACATTGGTCCCATCGAGGATGAGAAGCGGGGTGTAATAACTGGACATGAGAAAATGGCTGAGGCATTGAGCAGGTATTTTGTGTGGGTCTTCACAGTGGAAGACACAAATAACATGCCAAAAATTGATGACAGGAAGGCTGTGGCAGGTGAGAACCGAGAAGCTATCATTATCACGAAAGAGGTAGTGTTGGGCAAGTTAATGGGGCTAAAGGTAGACAAGTCTCCTGGTCCTGATGGAATGCATCCCGGATACTAAAAGAGATGTCAGGGGGAATTACAAATGCACGAGTGGCAATTTACTAGAATTCGCTGGACTCTGGGGTGATTCCCGCAGATTGGAAAACAGCAAATGTGACGCCACGGTTTAAAAAAGGAGGTAAACAAAAGGCAGGTAACTATAAGCCAGTAAGCTTAACTTCTGTGGTAGGGAAAATGCTTGAATCTATCATCAAGGAAGAAACAACGAGACATCTGGATATAAATTGTTCCAATGGTAAGATGCAGCATGGGTTCATGTACAGCAGGTCATATTTGACTAATTTGGTGGAATTCTTTGAGAACATTACATGTGCAGTGGACAATGGGGAACCTGTGGATGTATTAGCGTGGTGTATGTATTAGCGTGGTGTATGTATTAGCGTGGATAGAGGATTGGACTGGCTAAATCTAAGGGTCAGGGACAAAAGGGGGCTGCTGGGAGGAGGAAGGGGGGTGAGGAGCGGAGGCCTCAGCCTCTTAACCTGCATAACAGGTTTGAGGTTCTTGCTTCCAGTCTGGAAGAGGACGAGGCAAGAGAGGTTGGTGAGCAAACTGCACACGGTACAGTGATGCAGCAGGACATAGGCAAAGAGAAGGGGAAAAGGAACGTAGTAGTGATTGGGGATAGTGGGGTGAAGGGTATTGACACTGTCCTTTGTCACAATGACAAAGTGCACAGAAGGGTGTGTTGTCTGCCTGGTGCTCGGGTACAGGATGTCGCAGCTGGGCTGCAGAGGAATCTGGAGTGGGAGGGTGAGAACCCAGTTGTTGTAGTACATGTGGGTGCCGGCGACGTAGGCAAAATGCGGACTGAGGATCTGGGAAGGGAGTATGAGAAGCTGGGAATGGAATTAAAAAGTAGAACCGACAAGGTGGTTATCTCTGGGCTACTGCCTGAACCGAGGGCAGACGGGCGTAGGGTTGACAGGATAAAGGAAGTAAATGGGTGGCTCAGGGATTGGTGTGGGAGGAATGGGTTCGAATTTATGGGGCATTGGCACCAGTATTGGGGTAGGTGGGACCTGTTCGGGCAGGATGGGGTTGGTCTGAATCATGCTGGGACCAGAGTGCTGGCGAATCGAGTAAAGAGGACTGTAGACAAGGCTTTAAACTAATTGGGGGGGGGGGGTGCGAGGGTAGGTGACGCTATGAGGTTTAAAGTTAAGGATAGGGTACAGGTAAGGGAAGAGGCCAAGGATGTCCCAATTGGTGGCGTTACGGCAAGTAGGGTCCAGGTGAAGGCTGGGATGAAAGCGCTTTATCTGAATGCACGAAGTATTCGGAATAAAGTGGATGAGCTGATGGCGCAGATCGACACAAATGGATACGATCTGGTGGCCATTACAGAGACGTGGCTGCAAGGTGACAGGGACTGGGAGATGAATGTACAGGGTTATCAAGTGTTTAGGAAGGATAGGCAGGAGGAAAGAGGGGGTGGCGTAGCTCTGCTGATTAAGGATAGTATCAAGGTGGTAGCAAGGGATGATATCGGAGCCAAGGAGCAGAAAGTGGAATCGTTGTGGGTGGAGATTAGGAACAGAAAAGGGAGGAAGACGCTAGTGGGTGTCGTCTATAGGCCCCCGAATAATGATCTGGAGGTGGGGCGGGCTGTTAACGCGCAAATAAGTGCAGCGTGCAGGAATGGGACGGCAGTAGTTATGGGAGATTTCAATCTGCATATTGATTGGTCGACCCATGTTGGACGAGGTAGGCTCGAGGAGGAGTTCTTGGAATGCTGCCGGGATAATTTCCTTGAACAGTGTGTGTTGGAGCCGACGAGGGAGCGAGCTATCTTGAATCTGGTGCTATGTAATGAGGTGGGTAGAATTAGGGACCTTGCGGTGAAGGATCCTCTTGGAGAGAGTGATCATTGTATGGTGGAGTTTCTGGTGCAGATGGAGGAGGAGAAAGTGGGTTCCCAGACACGCGTCCTTTGT
Source organism: Prionace glauca (assembly GCA_037974335.1). NCBI lineage: Eukaryota > Metazoa > Chordata > Chondrichthyes > Carcharhiniformes > Carcharhinidae > Prionace > Prionace glauca. The sequence goes on along the minus strand of CM075729.1, from coordinate 106,116,084 downwards.
TTGAATAGAGGGGAGTATGGTAGGATGAGAGAAGAATTGGCGAATGTGGACTGGGGGAACGCGTTGGAAGGTAGGTCTGCTGAGGAGCAGTGGAGGATCTTTAAGGAGATCTTTCTTGGTGCTCAGCAGAAATTTATTCCGATGGTTAAAAAGGACAGTAGGAGGAGAGGTAATAAGCCGTGGATAACGAAGGAGGTGAAGGAAAGTGTTAAATTAAAAGCGGAGGAGTTTAGAGTAGCTAAGAGCAGTGGGCGAGAAGAGGATTGGGAAAGGTTTAAATGTCAACAAAGATTGACAAAGAAATTGATAAAGGAGGGTAGGAGAAGCTATGAGGCTGGGCTAGCACTTAATATAAAAAAGGATAGCAAGAGTTTTTATAAATATATAAAAAGGAAGAGGCTGGCTAGGGTAAACGTTGGTCCTTTAGAGGATGAGAAAGGGGAGCTAGTGGTAGGGGATAGGGATATGGCTAAGGTCTTGAATAACTTCTTTGTTTCTGTCTTCACGGAGGAGGACGTGAATAATTTGCCGGGTGTTAGCGATGGAAAGGTGGTAGGAATGGAGGGTCTTAATGACATTACTGTTACTAGAGAGGTGATGCTCGACAGACTGGAGGGGCTGATTGTGGACAAGTCCCCAGGACCGGATGGAATGCATCCGAGGGTTCTGAAAGAAATGGCGGAGGTTATAGTGGATGCCTTGGTGGTTATTTTCCAGACGTCGCTGGATTCCGGGGAAGTGCCGGAAGATTGGAAAACGGCTAATGTTACGCCGTTGTTTAAGAAGGGTGCCAGGCAAAAGGCGGGGAATTATAGGCCGGTTAGTTTAACGTCTGTGGTAGGTAAAATGTTAGAAACCGTCATTAAGGAGGAAATAGCGAGGCATCTTAAGGGGAATTGCTTGATAGGGCGGACGCAACACGGTTTCATTAAAGGGAAGTCGTGTCTGACAAATTTACTGGAGTTCTATGAGGATGTGTCTCGGGCAGTGGATGGAGGAGAGCCGGTGGATGTGGTCTTTCTGGATTTTCAGAAGGCGTTTGACAAGGTACCTCACAAGAGGTTATTGCAGAAGGTCAGGGGACATGGAGTTGGGGGTAGGGTGTTAGCATGGATAGAGGATTGGTTGTCAAATAGGAGGCAGAGAGTGGGGGTCAATGGATGCTATTCGGATTGGCGGTTGGTGACTAGTGGGGTGCCCCAGGGGTCGGTGCTGGGGCCTCAGCTATTTACCATTTATATAGATGATCTGGAGGAGGGAACCGAGTGCAGGGTGTCGAAATTTGCTGATGACACCAAGATTGGGGGAAAGGCAAATTGTGCGGAGGGTGTGGAGAGTCTGCAGAAGGATCTAGATAGGCTGGGCGAATGGGCCAGGAAATGGCAAATGGAATTTAATGTTGGCAAGTGTGAGGTGGTCCACTTTGGTAGGAGGAATGGTAGGAAGGACTATTACTTACGGGGCGAAAAACTGCAGCAGGCGACGATGCAGAGGGACCTCGGGGTCCTTGTGCATGAGTCGCAAAAACCCAGCTTGCAGGTGCAGCAGGTGGTCAGGAAGGCGAATGGGATGCTGGTCTTCATAGCGAAGGGGATTGAATATAAAAGTAGGGAGATCTTGCTGCAGCTGTATAGGGCATTGGTGAGGCCGCAGCTGGAGTACTGTGTGCAGTTTTGGGCGCCGCACCTGCGCAAGGATATTTTGGCCCTGGAGGGAGTGCAGAGGAGGTTTACTCGGCTGATACCGGAGTTGAGGGGATTGAGCTATGAGGAGAGGCTGAATAAACTAGGCTTGTACTCGTTAGAGTTTAGAAGAATGAGGGGAGATCTCATTGAGACGTATAAGATGATGAATGGGATGGATAGGATAGAGGTGGAGAGACTGTTCCCGCTCAAAAAAGACAGTAGGACTAGGGGGCACAGCCTCAAGATAAAGGGGGGGCGGTTTAGAACAGAGTTGAGGAGGAACTTCTTCACTCAAAGGGTGGTGAATCTCTGGAATTCTCTGCCCGTTGAAGTGGTGGAGGCTGCCTCGCTAAATATTTTTAAGAAACGGGTTGATGGGTTTTTGATAAGAGAAGGGATTAAGGGTTATGGGGAGAGGGCGGGAAGGTGGAGCTGAGTCACGACAGATCAGCCATGATCTTATTGAATGGCGGGGCAGGCTCGAAGGGCCAGATGGCCTACTCCTGCTCCTATTTCTTATGTTCTTATGTTCTTATGTTTACAAACAGAAAGCAAAGAGTGGGTCTAAATGGGTGTTTTTCTGGTGATCAGTGACTAGTGGTGTGCCTCAGGGATCAGTGTTGGGACTGCAATTGTTTACAATTCACATAGATGATTTGGAGTTGGGGACCATGTAGTGTGTCAGAATTCGCAGATGACAGTAAGATGGGTGGAAGAGCAAAGTGTGCAGGGGGTGCTGAAAGTCTGTAAAGGGATATAGATAATCTAAGTGAGTGGGCAAGGGTCTGGCAGATGGAGGACAATGTTGGTAAATGTGAGGTCACCCATTTTGGTGGAATAACAGCAAAATGGATTATTATTTAAATGGTAAAAAATTGCAGCATGCTGCTGTGCAGAGGGACCTGGGTGTCCTTGTGCAGGAATCTGAAGGAGTTGATTTGCAGGTACAGCAGGTAATTAAAAAGGTAAATGGACTTTTGTCCTTCATTGCCAGAGGGATGGAGTTTAAAAACAGCGAGGTTGTGTTGTAGCTGTATAAGGTGTTGGTGAGGCCACATCTGGAGTACTATGTACAGTTTTGGTCTCCTTACTTGGGAAAGGATATACTGGCACTGGAGGGGATGCAGAGAAGATTCACGAGGTTGATTCTGGAGTTGAGAGGTTTGGCTTATGAGGAGACACTGAGTAGACTGGGTCTATACTCACTGGTATTCAGAAGATGTTATAGAAACATCTAAGTTTATGAAGGGAATAGATAAGATAGAAGCAAGGAAGTTGATTCCACTGGGGGGCATAACCTCAAAACGAGGGGAAACCTATTTAGGACTGAGTTGAGGAGGAACTTCTTCACACAAAGCGTTGTGAATCTGTGGAATTCCCTGCCCAGTGAAGCAGTTGATGCTACCTCATTGAAAGTTTTTAATCATAGAAACCCTACAGTGCAGAAAGAGGCCATTCAGTCCATCGAGTCTGCACCGACCACAATCCCACCCAGGCCCCAGTCCCATATCCCTACATATTTGCCCACTAATCCCTCTAACCTACACACCTCAGGACACTAAGGGCAATTTTAGCCGGGCCAATCAACCTAACCCGTACATTATTGGACTGTGGGAGGAAACCGGAGTTCCTGGAGGAAAACCACGCACACACGAGGAGTATGTGCAAACTCCACACAGACAGTGACCCAAGCCGGGAATCAAACTCAGGTCCCTGGGGCTGTGAAGCAGCAGTGCTATGTGCCCTGCTTAAGGCAAGGATAGATACATTTTTGAACAGATAAGGAATTAAGGGTGAGCGGGCGGGTAAGTGGAGTTGAGTCCACAAGAAGATTGGCCATGATCTTATTGAATGGCGGAACAGGCTTGAGGGACCAGATGGCCAACTCCTGCTCCTGGTTCTCAACAAATTAAAATCCGTACTTTGATTTGGGAGCAGTGATGTTAGATTGCAAAGTTACTGATGTATTTTGACAAAAGGTGTGAGAGAGAAAGCAGATACAGGAAGACTTCACAACACCAGGATGCACCAAATCTCTTTCCAGCCAATGAAATACCTTTTCTAGTCTCCTCACTGTTATGGTGCAGGAAACTCTGATTAGACAATCGACATGAATGATGTTGCCTCAGGAATCAGTATTGATCCAGTTTATGATCATCCGGCTCTGTCCCGGGATCTATTACATTAATCTGTGAGGAAAGTTCTCCCTCAGGACTGATCCTCTGACAGTGCAGCATTCTGTCAGTAATACACTGTGTGTGCAGCCCAGTCTCTGCAATGGGAGCTTCAATCCGGAACATTCTGAGTCAGAGGTGAGAGTGTTTCCAGGCCGCTACAGCTGGGAGTGAAATTTAAATCGGAATATTCCTGCCTGGTGATTCCTAGACTTTTCCAAACTGAGGGTATACTCGTAACCATGTATAAAGGGGGATTACAAAGCTCTGTGAAGTTCAGTGGAGATCCTGCTCTGGATTGTCCATCTCCCTCATAGCATCATAGAATCCCTACAGTGTAGAGGGAGGCCATTCAGCCCATCAAGTCTACACCGATCACAGTCCACACAGGCCCTATCCCCATAACCCCAGGCATTTATCCTGGCGAGTACCCCTGACACTAAAGGGCAATTTACCATGGCCATTCACTAACCTGCACATTTCAGTCTGTGAGAGGAAACCGGAGCACCCGGAGGAAACCCATGCACACCCGGGGAGAACATGCAAATTCCACACAGACAGTGACCCAAGCCAGGAATTGAACCTGGGTCCTTGATGCTGTGATCTCTCCACCCTGCTGCACTGGTTGGTTGATGTATCAGGGGAAGGAAATAGGCTGCGATCCAAACAATCGAATTTGCGCCTGGTGTCAGTCGGTTCGGGATTCTCCCAGGCCATTTTTTCCGGCAGGATGTCAATTTCCATGCATTTGAATAGGTTTACATATCATTAGAGTTTGGCCCGGCCCTTTTCCCCCTCCCGTACCTTCCCCTCCTCTCCAGCGTGACGTCACTCCAGCATGAATCACAGATAGTTTATAAAAGTCTGGGCCTGGGGCAGCAATAGTGAAGGAGGGTGAGGAGGTAATTCCCATTGAGCGGCAGCCCCTGGAGTTCAGGGGGAGGGGGCACCGGATACTCAGGTGCTGCACTGTTGCTGGGATGGGGTGGGGGGCTTTTTGATTTGTTCATGGGATGTGGGTGTCAGTGGCTGGGCCAGCGTTTATTACCCATTCCTCAGAGCATTTAAGACTCAACCACATTGCTGTGGGTCTGGAGTCACATGTAGGCCAGACCAGGTAAAGATGGGAGATTTTCTTTCCTAAAGGACATTAGTGAACAAGATGGGTATTTGTGACAATAGATTGCAGTTTCATGGTCACCAATAGATTTTTAATTCCAGACTTCTATTGAATTCAAATTTCACCATCTGCCATGGTGGGATTCGAATCCAGGTACCCAGAGTATTCCCCTGGGTCTCTGGATTAGTCCAGCAGCAATGCCACTACACCAGCACCTCCCCTGGGGGAACCAGTGCTGGGAGTCACCATTTGCAGCAGGTTCATGGTGCACACATTGCCCCTGGCTACACAGAGACCCCCGAAGGGTGTCACATGATGTTCATCACCAACCCACAAATATTAACCTGTTTGTTTTACTGTCTGTCTGCTGGACAGACACTGCGGCTGACACCAGATCTTGTATCCCAGGCCCCACTAACAGTAACAGACAGCAGCTCTGTCAGCTGCTGCTCCAAGCACGGGAGCTGTGCAGTTGTTAACACGGCTCTTCACACTGCCTGGACTCTGCACTGCTGCCTGCGATGGGAACCCATCCTGTGATGGTCACGAGGCTGCCCTGCCCTGTCTGTCTGTAATACCTGGAAGGCACTGCGGTGATAGCACTCATACCCAAGCTTCAAGGGTCCGCAATGGGTAGCCTGGCATCCCATACCTGTGCCCACCCTGCGTGCCAGAAGGCAGAAGCCACAGCAGGAGGGCAGGGGGCTGCCGGTCAGCGCCAGGACATGGCAGCACATCCTGCCACAGGGGAGGGGGGCAGGGGAAGGAGGAGGTGGAGGCTCAGGGTGTACAGGAGTTGTAGATGTTTTGCAGGGATGATGGAAGCCACACGATGCTGCTGGCTCTGTCTAAGTACGGAGACAGTGTGGCACCTGTTTCAGCTCCTCAGACCTGGTAACTCGAGGCACAGGAGGACACCCACTCCCGGTGGCAGTGATGGTCACGGTGCCCTCAACTTCTACACCACCAGGTCCTTCCAGGAATCCAGCCAATTACATCCACTTCAACATGGGCCAGGCCCAACAGGAAGCCTGGACTGCAGCTTGACCACCATCACTGCACTGCCCCATGTGCAGAGGGCTGTAGATGGCATTCACGTTATCCAGTGGATCCCACATGATCAGGGAATGCACTTCATCAATAAGAAGGGGTTCCACTTCCTAAATGTGCAGATTGTCCGTGACCACAGGCTGAATATCATGCACTGTGTGTACAACACCCAGGGAGTGTCCACAACAGCTCCATCCTCCGGAGTTCGGACATCCCCGGACTCTTTCAGGACCAGTTCAGGCTGCCGGGATGGCTGGAGGAGGACAAGGGTCCAAATGGTATCAGACCAGGGTGATGGGAGTGGGCTGGGCATGCTAGCGAGTCCTTGGTCCAGGCAGGAGGGTGGTGATGACTCACTCTGTGGCACACGGTAATGCTGCCCTGGTGCCACACAAGTCTGAATCCTACCAAGAACAAAGAACAACACAGCACGGGAAACAGGCCCTTCGGCCCAACGAGCCTGTGCTGCCATTTTAACATTGTGCCTTTCCTCTTCTACCCTTGACCCATGTCTATGCTTATGGCACCCACATTGAAACCAGATTCAGGGGAGAATAATTTAGGGACAATTTGTTGCACCAATCAGCCTAACAGCTGTGGTGTGGGATGAAACTGGAGCACCCGGAGAAAACCCACGCAACCACAGGGAGAATGCACAAACTCCCACAGACACTGGCCCAAATCCATGTGTCTGCACAGCCAGCAGTGCTAGTCACTGAGCTGTCATGGTGCCCATCAGCTGGTCCAGTTTAAGCGTACACAAACAACATGAAGTACTAGGCCACTCTCGAAACATCCAAGAGCAGCCCATGCACGACCCACCGTTTGCATGCCTCTCGTTAGACAACAAGGTGGACCAACACACTTGTGGAGTAAAAGAGAAAAACATCAACAACATGTAACAGTTGATTTCCAGGAACGTCCCGAGGCTCTGATCCTTATTTAAAACAGTCTCCTATAACCCTCCATCCCTATTTCGCTCATGTGTCTATCTAAGTAAACCTTAAACAAGTCCAGCATGCCTGCCTCCACCACCTTACTTGGCAGTGCATTCCATACCCCAACAACCCTCTGTGTGAGAAACCTCCCTCCAGCATCCAAATTATACCTCGCCCTCCCCTCATCCTAAGCCCGTGCCCCCTTGTGATATTTGTCTCCAATCTAGGAAAAAGCCTGCCACTGTTTACTCTATCTATACCCTTCATAATCTTATACACTTCTATTAGATCCCCCCACAATCTTCCTCTTTCTAAGGAAAAGAGCCCCAATTTACCCACTCTTTCCTCATACCCCAGTCCTTCCATACCAGGCAACATCCTGGTAAACCTCCTCTGCACTCTCTCCAGGGTCTCCACGTCCTTCCGGTAGTAAGGTGACCAGAACTGGACGCAGTACTCCATATGCGGCCTAACCAATGTTCTGTACAACTGTAGCATTAGACTCCAGCTCTTGTACTCTATTCCCCTTCCTATAAAGGCTAGCATACCATAAGCTTTCTTCGCAACCTTCTCCACCTGTGTTGCCACCTTCAAAGGCTTGTGCACTTGCACCCCCAGGTCCCTCTGCATTTCTATACTCTTAATAGGTCTACCCTTTATCATATAACTCCCCTCTACATTATTCCTTCCAGAATGTATCACCTCGCATTTATCAGGATTAAATTCCAATTGCCATTTATCTGCCCAATATACCAGCCTATCTATATCCTGCTGTGTTGCCTGACACTCCTCCTCACTGTCCGCCAATCCTGCCATCATTGTGTCATCTGCAAACTTGCTGATCACATATTACCTGCCCTCTCTGTCCACACTGGCACCTGGGCACACGTATGAGTGTGGGTCTCGCACATAAATGTGCAGTCAATGGGCTGTGTGGGGTTAAGGAGGGAACAGAACCCTGTGCGGGTGGGGTGGGGGGTGCAAACCTTAACTTCTACCCTCCTGATGACACGAGAACTTCTGAATTTTTCGTGGTCTTTTACTGCACCTGGGTGACCCCCCAGGATGCACATTGGATGGGGAGGCACCCTATTGCCTTCCACACCCGGAGCCTGTGATCCTCTTGGTGGGAGACCCCTGGGGGGCTGAGACCTCCAGGTCTCTGGCTGACTTGCGGATGACACTGGTGTAACCACCCTGTTCATCTCGCTGCCCGTGAGATGCTCCGGTGTCAGGAAAGAGTGGGAGGGGGTGGAACCAGAAGGTTTAGGGTTGTCTGGTGTCTCCTGGCTGGAAGGTCCCAGCATTGGCTCCAAGCCTTCCTCCTCCCTCAGGGTGCCCATATGTACCGGGGATACTCCATGGGACAGTGGGCCAGCCTCAGCATCACCTGGTTCTGTCAGTCCTGGAATCCCAGCTACATCTGCCCCATGCTGTGCAAACCCTCAGCGATGCCCCCTGAGACTGGACCAAGTTTGAGGCTCGCAGTCATGGCCGTGTCTCCAGGATGGTCTACATCCTGTCAGCCATGGTGACCAATCCTTGCCCCAGGCTTTCCACTGTGGATGTGACCCTTGCAGTGTTAGCCTGAGTGCCACACTGTACCGGTACCACCTCCTGTGACAGAAATCTGTTCGACTCCTCCAAAAGCCTCACAGTTGATGCAGTGTTGCTGACAGCCCCTCCACCATTGCTGCTGATGTATCTCCAGCAGTTTCAGGATGACTGATCCCAGAGGCCTAGCACTTGGGTTGGGGCCGGATGCATCCTGAGCTCCGGAAGAACTCCGTGTGCCCGAACCCTCGATGTTCCCGCCCTCACCCGATGTGGATCAAAGGCTGTGTGGTGCCCACCAATAAGTGACCCAGAAGACTCAGCACAAACTTGTCCCACTGAGGTGATCGTGTCTGCTCTGAGGGATTGTGTGGTGGAAGCTGGTGTCGATTGATAAATATTAAGCTTGGTTATTTCCTCAGGGCTTTCCTCCGAGATTTTCTTCCAACTGCCGTTCTGCATCTTAGGAGGAGCGGAGTGGGGGGGTTGAATGCATCTGGATCATTTCCTGTAACAGATGACAAAAGGTTCAGTGCAAGAGAATAAAGAACAAAGAAAATTACAGCACAGGAACAGGCCCTTCGGCCCTCCAATCCTGCACCAACCATGCTGCCTGACTGAACTAAAACCCCCGACCCTTCTGGGACCATATCCCTCGATTTCTATCCTCTTCATGTATTTATCATGATGCCCGTTAAAAGTTACTACCGTATCTGCTTCCACTACATTCCTCGGCAATGGGTTCCAGGTACCCATTGCTCTCTGTGTAAAAATATCTGCCTCGTACATCTCCTTTAAACCTTGCCCCTTGCACCTCAAACCTGTGGTCTCTAGTAATTGACTCTTCCACCCTGGGAAAAAGCTCCTGACTATCCACTCTGTCCATTCATCTCATAATGTTGTCGACTTCTATCAGGTCTCCCCTCAACCTTTGTGGTTCCAGTGAGAACAAACTAAGTTTCTCCAACCTCTGATAGCTAATGCTCACCATACCAGGCAACATCCGGGTAAATCTTTTCTGTTCCCTCTCCAAAGCTTCCACATCCTTCTGGTAGTGTGGCGACCAGAATTGAACACTATATTCCAAGTGCGACCTAACTAATGTTCTATAAAGCGTCAACATGACTTGCCAATTTTTAAACTCAATGCCCTGTCCGATGAAGGCAAGCATGCCATTTGTCTTCCTGACCACCTTCTCTACTTATGTTGCCACTTTCAGTGAGTGACCTGTGTACCTGTACATCCAGATCCCTTTGCCTATCACTACTCTTAACGGTTCTGCCATTTACTGTATATTTCCTATCCGTATTAGACCTTACAAAATGCATGACCTCACATTTGTCTGGATTAAACTCCATCTGCCTTTTCTCTGTGCAAGTCTCCAACTGATCTATATCCTGCTGTATCCTCTGATGGCCCTCATCGTTATCCTCAAAACCACCAACATTTGTGTCATCTGCAAACTTTCTAATTGAATCAGTTACATTTTCCTCCAAATCATTTATATATATTACAAACAGCAAATGTCCCAGCACTGATCCCTGAGGAACCGCACTTGTCACAGCCCTCCATTCAGAAACACATCCTTCCACTGCTACCCTCTGTCTTCTTTGACCGAGCTAGTTTTGTATCCACCTTGCCAGCTCACCTCTGATCCCATGCAACTCTACCTTCTGCACCAGTCTGCTATGAGGGACCTTGTCAAAGGCCTTACTGAAGTCCATGCAAAGAGCATCCACTGCCCTACCCTCATCAATCATCTTCGACACTTCCTCAAAAAACTCGATCAAGTTAGTGAGACATGACCTCCCCTTCACAAAACCATGTTGCCTCTCACTAATACATCCACTTATTTCCAAGCAGGAATAAATCCTGTCTCGAAGAATCCTCTCCAATAATTTCCCTCCAATGATGATCCAGCCAATAGTTACCTGGATTATTCTTGCTCCCCTTCCTAAACAAAGGAACAACATTGGCTATTCTCCGGTCCTTTGGGACCTCCCCTGTAGTCAGTGAGGATACAAAGATTTCTCTCAAGGCCCCAGCCATTTCCTCCTTGCCTAACTCAGTATTCTGGGGTATATCCCATCAGGCCCTGGGGACTTGTCGACCGTAATACCTCTCAAGAACCCAATAGCTCCTCCTTTTTGATCTCAACATGACTCAAGCTACCTACACATCCTTTCCCAGACTCATTATCTCTGAAGTCATTCACTTTGTTGAACACTGATGGAAACTATTTATTAATATCTCATCCAATTCCTCTGGATCCCCACATAGATTCCATCCCTTGTCCTTGAGTGGGCCAACCCTTTCCATGGCTACCCTCTTGCTCTTTACATATGTATAAAAAGCCTTGGGATTTTCCTTAATCCTGCCGGCCAGTGCTTTACGTGACCCCTTTTAGCTGTCCTTATTCCTTGGCTTAAGTTTCTTTCTAATTTTTAAAGTAGAAAAGGACAAGGGTCTGGGCAGTTTGCCACTTACCTGGAATGAGTCATGTGAACTCAGGTTTTGGGAATGCTCACTTCCATGGTGAACCCTGACCTGACTGTCAGTGACCATTCCCTCTTCACCCTTCCCTGCTAGCCCCATAGTGCTCCTCAGAGGTATTGAGGAGATGCAGCTCGGAGACCCCACCTCCAATCTTGGCATTGTCCCACAGGAGGAAACACCCTCTCAGTACCTACCCTGTCAAAGACCCTGAGAATCCGATATGTCTCGATAAGGTCGCCTCTCTTTCTGCTCAACTCCAATGAGTACAGGCCCAATCTACTCAACATCTCCTCATAAGAAAATCCCTTCATACCCGGGATCAACCTGGTGAACTTTCTCTGGGCTGCTTCCAATGCCAGTATATTTTCCCTTTGATAAGGGGACTAAAATTGTTCACAGTTTTCCAGATTTAGTCTAATTGGTGCCTTGTATAGTTTTAGCAAGCTTTCCCGACTTTTATATTCCATTCTCTTTGAAATAAAAGCACCATTCCCTCCTCAGCCTTCCCTGCGAGCCCCAAAGAGCTCCTCAAAGGTAGTGAGGAGATGCAGCTTGGAGACCCCAGCCCCAGTCTTGACATGTTCCTGGTGGTTATGGGTCACTTTATCCTATGGGGATAAAGGAGGGATTGAAAATCTGATGGCTGTGAGGACACAGGGTGTAGGGGGGTGGGGGTGATAGGGTGGGGTTTATCGGGGCTGTGCCTCGGCAGTCTGTGGTTGTGACTGGGGGGTGGGGGGGGCCGGAAGGGTTGGAGGAATATCCTTGGAGGCTGGGTGCTGGGAGGCTGCAGAGTGTCAGGCGGGTGGCTCGACATTGCAGGCACGACAGACGGGACCGATATCAGGATGGGATGGACACTGACCCTTCCTGCCTGACAACCGCTTACACAGCCTCCCAGACCATATTACTGGCCCATTCAGGGTGGTGTTCGGGGGGTGGCTCTGATGGTGATTGGGAGGAGGGGATGGTGAATGGGGGACAGGGTGGTGATCAGGGGTGGGGGTGGTTATCGGGGAGAGAGGTGTGGTGACTGGGAGGAGGAGGAGGAGGGGATGGTTATTGGGAGGTTGGGGTAGTGAACAGGGGGGGGGATGGTGATCGGGGAGTGGGTGGTAATTAAGAGGGAGGGTGGTAATTGGTGCGAGGGTTTGGTGATTGGGGGAGGGGGAGGGGGAGGGGGTGGTGATTGGTGATCGGGGGAGGGGGGTGGTGATCGGGGGTGGGGGGTGGTGATCGGGGGAGGGGGTGGTGATCGGGGGAGGGGGTGGTGATCGGGGGAGGGGGGTGGTGATCGGGGGAGGGGGTGGTGATCGGGGGTGGGGGTGGTGATCGGGGGGAGGGGGTGGTGATCGGGGGGAGGGGGTGGTGATCGGGGAGGGGGGTGGTGATCGGGGGAGGGGATGGTGATGGGGGAGGGGGTGGTGATTGGGGGTGATGATCGGGGGAGGGGGTGGTGATTGGGGAGGGGTGGTGATCGGGGGAGGGGGGTGGTGATCGGGGGGGGGTGGTGATTGGGGGTGATGATCGGGGGAGGGGGTGGTGATTGGGGGAGGGGGTGGTGATCGGGGGAGGGGGTGGGTGATCGGGGGAGGGGTGGTTGATCGGGGGTGGATTGGTGATCGGGGGAGGGGGGTGGTGATCGGGGGGAGGGGGGTGGTGATCGGGGGAGGGGGTGGTGATCGGGGGAGGGGGTGGTGATCGGGGGAGGTGGTGGTGATTGGTGGGAGGGGGTGGTGATTTGGGGGTGATGATCGGGGGAGGGGGTGGTGATCGGGGGAGGGGGTGGTGATCGGGGGAGGGGGGTGGTGGATCGGGGGAGGGGGTGGTGATCGGGGGAGGGGGGTGGTGATCGGGGGAGGGGGGTGGTGATCGGGGGGGAGGGTGTGGTGATCGGGGGAGGGGGGTGGTGATCGGGGGAGGGGTGGTGATCGGGGGAGGGGGTGGTGATCGGGGGAGGGGGTGGTGATCGGGGGAGGGGGTGGTGATCGGGGGAGGGGGTGGTGATCGGGGGAGGGGGTGGTGATCGGGGAGGGGGTGGTGATCGGGGGTGGGATTGGTGATCGGGGGAGGGGGTGGTGATCGGGGGAGGGGGTGGTGATCGGGGGAGGGGTGGTGATCGGGGGAGGGGGTGGTGATCGGGGGTAGGGGGTGGTGATCGGGGAGGGGGTGGTGATCGGGAGGGGGTGGTGATCGGGGGAGGGGGTGGTGATCGGGGGAGGGGGGTGGTGATCGGGAGTAGGGGATTCTATATGGGGGGCTCTGTCGGGGTGATGATTGGGGACATGGGGAGAGGGGATGGTGAAGGCCAGTGAGATTGTTGTGATGATCAGACGGTGTTTAGTGACCAATCCCTTGAACTTTTTTTTTACAGACACGAACACACACACGGTGATGCGAACTGTTGTCTCTGGGATAGAAGGTTTTCCTGAGTTCATAAGCACTGCAGTGGTCAATGGTGTCCAAATAGGATATCGTGACAGTAATACCCATCGCTGCATTCCCAGGCAGAGGTTCATAGCTGAAAATATCAACTCTGAATTCTGGGATTATATCACAGAACTGGTGAACACACACTCAAACATGGCAAAGGAGAATCTGAATACAGTCCTGAGATGACAAACCAGACATCCGGTAAGATCAGGCAGAGAGAATCAGCGTGTCAATGTACAACCTTACAGTGAACTCAGTCCCCCAGCACTGACCCCTGGGACACTGAACTCAGTCCCCCAGCACTGACCCCTGGGACACTGAACTCCGTCCCCCAGGCACTGACCCCTGGGACACTGAACTCAGTCCCCCAGCACTGACCCCTGGGACACTGACTCAGTCTCCCAGCACTGACCTCTGGGACACTGAACTCCGTCCCCCAGCACTGACCCCTGGGGACACTGAACTCCGTCCCCCAGCACTGACATCTGGGACACTGAACTCAGTCCCCCAGCACTGACCTCTGGGACACTGAACTCCGTCCCCCAGCACTGACCCCTGGGACACTGAACTCCGTCCCCCAGCACTGACCTCTGGACACTGAACTCCGTCCCCCAGCACTGACCCCTGGGACACTGAACTCAGTCCCCCAGCACTGACCCCTGGGACACTGAACTCCGTCCCCCAGCACTGACCCCTGGGACACTGAACTCAGTCCCCAGCACTGACCCCTGGGACACTGAACTCAGTCTCCCAGCACTGACCTCTGGGACACTGAACTCCGTCCCCCAGCACTGACCCCTGGGACACTGAACTCCGTCCCCCAGCACTGACCCCCTGGGGACACTGAACTCCGTCCCCCAGCACTGACCTCTGGGACACTGAACTCAGTCCATCTCCCAGCACTGACTCCATCTTATTTAATGCCCTTGCCACTCAGCTTCCTGTTACTAATGGCAGAGGAAGATTCCATCCATTTCTATCTCAGACTCAATCCCCTTTCACCACTGAAAAGATTGTCTATTGATTATTGATCCCTGTTTAGTTTCTGACAGGAATTCACATTCTTCAGTGGATTTGACCTGTTGAGGTCAAATTGCATCACCTCGCATTTGCCTAAGTTTAACTCCATCTACCATTCGTCAGCCCACTGGCCCAATTGATCAAGATCCCATTGCAATTGGAGATAACTTTCTTCACTGTCCACTATGCCAGCAGTCGGGATCATGGAGGAGGGAGGAAGGCCAACGACCAGGACTGGCCATCGGGGTGGGTGTGGGGTCAGCGTGCTGGAGGTGGGGGGGTAAGTGGGGCTGCCATAAATGGGGGGGATGTTGGCACTGCGGGGTGTGGGGTTGTTGGCACTGAGGGGAGGGGGGTAATTGTCAAGAGCGTGTGGGATCAGGGGGTTACTGGAGATCAGGGTGGGGCTGGAAGGGCGGTGGGGGGAGTTTGGGGATGTTGCACGAATGTTCAGGGGACCAGCGATTGGGCCGTGGGGAGGTGGAGGGCCGGCGTTGCGGGGGATTGCAGATCTGACCAGCGATGGAGCCGGCCAGCAATTGGGAGGCCGACAGACCCAGGGGCTACAGAGCATGCACCAATCTGACTGATTGGCACATGTGGCAGTGGCCATTCAGCACTTTGCTGTCAGTCTCTCCAGCTGGAATAGGCCCCCACCTACAGCTTTTCAGTGTGAAACATGCTACTGCTCTCTGCAATGTACAGATTGTGGGAGATTCATTTTGAAACTCCCACTGTCAAAAACAAACATGATTTACTCCAGGTTTCAAACAAATTCGACAGTTGAATTTTTTTGGGGAGAATCCCGGCCACTCTGTTTCCTATCCATTCAGCAAGTTTGTTTACGTTCTGATGCTGCTTATTTTATTCCAGGGATTTCAGTTTTGCTGACAATTCTATCACAAGATCATTTCTCCACTTTATCGATTAACAAAGGCAATATTTCCCAATCCTCCAGTTCACTGAATATTGATCATCATTTGCTCTCTGACAGGAATCCATATTTTCCAATGGATAACGTTTGTTGAGGTCACTGAAGACGGCTCCATTAAGAGATCGATGAGTTTTGGATTTGATGGAAGAGGACTATATTAGTTTAGAGCCAGACAGAATGGAGATGGGTCGCATCAATCACATGGCAGTGAAGACTAAAGAGAAATGGGATTCAGATCAACACAGTGAGCACGTGAATTCAGATCAATCCTGGAATAATTACTGGGAAAAATATCTGCAGGGAGAATTTGTTCAACATTTAAAGAAATATTTGGAAGCAGGAAAGGAATATTTTGAACGGAAAGGTAATGATTTCAGTTTTGAGCCCATGTTCTGATCTAACTTCACTGATCTATCAAACCGTTCTCCCATTCCATTCAGTGTGGGTTTATTGTTTGTGTTTTCACCCTTTCCCATTACAGTTCAGCCTGAAGTCTTCATCTCCAGAAGTGAGCCCAATAGTCAGTACAAGCCCCTCACTCTCTCCTGCCTGGTTACTGGCTTTTATCCTGTAGACATCGAGGTGAACTGGTTAAGGAATGGAGAGGTAATGTCTGAGACACTATCCTCGGGGATTCGACCGAACCACGATGGGACCCATCAGATCCAGAAAGAGATTGAAATAAATGCTGGGGGATGAGGATCAATACTCCTGTCAAATTGAACACAGCAGCCTGGCAGAGCCCAAGCTCCATCAGTGGGGTAAGGAACTGTACTGGATATGTGCATGCGTTTGTATGGGAGCACATTCCCATTCTCCCCATTCCCTCTCTCACAACCAATTTTGACCCCATGACAAAGATTCCCTTCAATTCCAAACACTCTGATTATTGTCAAGAATCTCTTGTGTGGAACTTTATCAATGACCTTCTGGAAGTCCATCCAGAGCAGGTCCGTAGACACTCCCTTCTCCACCATGGGGCCAGTGTAAAAAGCAAAGTTTCAACCAATCCCATTTGGACTGGGGCAGCTTCAGTTCAAATTGTCTCCAATGAACACAGAACCGGGAATGGATCCGGGAACAGAGACAATCCTCATATTATTCAAATGTGTTTCAGAAATCCCAGGAAACGGTGGGGAATGGTCCCATCTTGGAATTCTGGTTGGATTCGTGATCCCAGCAATGGCTGTTATATCTGGGATAATCGGAATAATCATCTGGAAAAGACAACAGAGAGGTAAGAATCAGAGAGAGGGGAATGTAGAATCTCCAGTACTGGGAGTACAGGACACTTGGTAGATGAACTTGATTTAATTCCCACTCACAGATACACACATATAAACACATCTTGTTCCCTGTCTGATCTTCCTTTGTGTGATCAGCCCAGACCAGGTGTAATATTGATCATTAAAGCCACCGCACACACTCACATCCTCACCTACTGAATATGGATGGAATGGAAGAGATCTACAGGATCTCCATAAAGTGTAAGGATGGAGGGGAGTGTGAGAATGAGTATTTCTCACACAATCTCCATTCCCTCACACTTGTTGTGTTCTCACTCTCTGAGAATGGATTATTCCCCATTCTAACTGATATTTATTTTACTTCTGCAGATTCACCAAGTGGGACGTACACAACAGCTCCAGTAAGTGACTGAGGGACAGATTGTTGGGAATGAAATACTCACGTTTTCTGACTTTTCTCACTTCCTGATTGCTCAGAGTTTTAAATATCTTTAAATGTTTGTGATTTTGATCAAGACTTTTTGGAATCAGTATAAAAGATTATGTGAAATATCTGATAATAGAGAAGACAATCAGGATGTTGGAAACATTTTTCTGGTGCTGGGCAGTTTTCCACTTCACTTTATAAGTTGTCTGAGATGAAGGAAAATGAAATTTGATCTGATGAATTCCCACACAGTCACAGAGTGTTCACCCGACAGCTCCTTTATACAGGACTGGACACTGTACAGGCAGTTCCCAGGAACACACACTGAGATAAACACTGTTTCCTGGAGGACCATCAACTCAGTGAAAATCAACCTGAAACTCACAGTCTTCCAGGGCAAAGGGTTCTCCATGACTGAGGGTTTCAGATTGTCGCAATGCAAGGTCCAGGAATACTGGTGAGGGACACAACACAGCTTGGGGCAGCTACTGGAGACACTCAATGGGGAAAGACCTCCCATCATAGTTACAGGAAGTGGCTGAAAAACATGTCAAATCTCTCAGTGTGAATATTGCTGAGATATTAATATTGCCAATCTAAATTGTAACTCTGAGTGTAGTGGGACACTACAGAATGTCAGAATTTAAATTATTACACACTGGCCCATTTTGCTCTTTATAAAATATCATATTTGATGTGTTCTACGATTGTTTATTTTAATGATATAACACATTCATGGAGGAAACTCTATAATCAGGATCACAGTGAAACGTCATAACTGTGGATTGTTATCAATAAATATTTGTCAGTGTTTGCCTTGTCTGAATTCTTCTTCACTGATTTCACAGGAAAGGTTTAATTCATTCACTCAGCAGCTTGTGATGATTGGAATGGACAGTTGGTGAGGTTCAATCCAATGTGAACTGGCTGAGTTCAGACCAAATGTCAGCATCATTCACTGTTTTCCATCAGCATTGATTGACTTGTTAACAGAAAAGAAGATGTCAGTGCGAGAGACAGAGGAGAGGAAGCCGTGTCCTAACTTTAGAGAATCAAACTTCAACACATTTCCCAGTGAGCTGGAGGTGAAGGCTCACCAGCTTCTCAGTAATGAGAAGTGTAGGGAAGCTCAAAGTGAGTGTGTTGGTGTGGAAGGACAATATCCCGGCAATAGTGTTGAAGACTTGTGCTCCAGAACTTGCTGCTCCCCTAGCCAAGCTGTTCCAGTACAGCTACAACACTGGCAATGGAGAAAATTGCCCAGGTATGTGCTGTACACTAGGATCAGGACAAATTTAATCCAGCCAATAACTACCCCATCAGCTTACAGTCAATCATCAGTAAAGTGATGGAGGGGTTATTAACAGTGCCATCAAGTGGGAATAACCTGCTCAGTGACACCCAGTTTGGGTTCCTCCGGGATCACTCAGCTCCTGATCTCATTACAGCTTTGGTTCAAACATGGACAAAAGAGCTGAGTTCCAGAGGTGAGATGATAGTGATAACTCTTGACATCAAAGCCGCATTCGACCGGGTTATGGCACCAAGGAGCCCTTGTAAAACCGGTATAGTAGGTATTACGGGGAAAGCTCTCCACTGGTTGGAATCATAAATAGCACAAAAAATAGTGGCTGTGTGGTTGGAGGTCAATTATCTCAGTCACTGGACATCACTGCAGGAATTCCTGAGGGAATTTGTGTCCCAGTCCCAACCATCTTCAGCTGCTTCACCAATGACCTGCCTTCGATGATAATGTCAGAAGTGGGGATGTTCACTGATAATTACACAATGTTCAGCTGCTTTATGTCTCCTCAGATATTGAAGCAATTCGTGTCCAAATGCAGCAGCACCTGAACAATATCCAGGCTTGGACTAACAAGTGGCAAGTAATATTTGGGCCGTACAAGTGCAAAGCAACAATCATCCCCAACAAGAGAGAATCTAACTATTGCTCCTTGATATTCAATGGTATTACCATGACTGAATCCCCCATTAGCAATGTCCTGGGGCCTACCATTGACCTGAAACAAAACTGGATTAGCCATATAAATACAGTCGTTACAAGAACAGGTCAGAGATTAGGAATCCTGCAGTGAGTAACCACCTCCTGACTCCCCAAAACCTGTCCACCATCAACATGGCAGAGGTCAGGAGGGTGAGGATTGTATTCATTGGAGTTTAGAAGAGTGAGAGGGGATCTCATTGAAACTTATAAAATTCTCACAGGATTAGACAGGGTAGATTCAGAAAGAATGTTCCAAATGTGGGGGAGTCCAGAACTAGGGGTCATAGTTTGAGCATAAGAACTGAGGTGAGGAGAAATTTCTTTCCCCTGAGAATGGTGAATGTGAGGAATTCAGTACCACAGAAAGTAGGTGAGGCCAAAACATTATCTGACTTCAAGAATAAATTAGATGGAGCTTTTGGGCCTTTTGGGATTTCGGGTTATGGGGGAAAGGGGATCAGGATATTGAATTTGATGATCAGCCATGATCATAATGAATGGTGAAAAGTCTCGAAGGGTGGAATAACCTGCTCCTACTTCTGTTTTCTATGTTTCTGTGTAATGGAATTCTCTCCACTTGCCTCGATAAGTGCAGCTCTAAAAACACTCAAGAAACTCAACAGACACTATTCAGGATAAAGCAGCACACTTCATTGCTACCCTTGCCACAAGGAACAGCATGGTGGAATAGTGGTTATTACTGCTGTCTCACAGCACCCAGGGACCCGGGTTTGATTCCTGTCTTGGGTCTCTCTCTGTGTGAAGTTTGCACATTCTCCCCGTGTCTGCATGTGTTTCCTCTGGGTGCTCCGATTTCCTCCCATAGTCCAAAGATGTGCGGGTGAACTGGACTGGCCAGGCTAAATAACCCCTTTGTGTCATGGGGATTAGTGTGGCTAAATGAATGAGTTAATGGGGATGGGGCCAGTGTGGGATTGCAATCAGTGCAGACTCGATGGACCAAAAGGCCTCCTTCTGCACTGGAGGATTCTATGCTTCAAGCCCTCCACCACTGATACACAGTGGAGATGTGTGAATCATCTATAAGATTCACTGCAGGAACTCACCAAGGCTCCCTGGGCAGCATCTTATAAACCCATTAGCACCTTGAAGGAGAAGGACAGCAGATACTTGGGAACACACACTACCTGGAGGTTCTGCTCCAAGCCACACACCACCCTAACTTGGAAATATATCTGTTATTCCTTCACCGTCACTGGGTCAAAACCCTGGAACTCCCACTTTAACAGTATTGTGAAGGGCAACTCTGGATGGGCAATAAATGCTGGCCTAGCCGGTAATTTTCACATCCCATTGAGGCTAAAATAGAAGCAACTGGAAAGAAATTGAATAATTTAACAGTCTTACAGGGTTTGTAGAATTGTTGCAAGTTTTTCATTTAAATTTTAACTGATAATTGAATGGGTTATGGAGTGAGGATGCACATACACCCTCACGTAAGCATATACATATATACCAGCCCGCGCGCGCACACACACACATACACACAGACATATGTAAGCACACACATGAACACACAAACAGACACATGTAAACACACAGACACAAAGATACATACGCACACACAGACACGCACGCACACTGGTGCGCAAATAAGCACAAACATGCTTATATACGCACACAAATAGAAACAGTACGCTCATGTACAGATATACTCACAGTCACAAAGAGAGGTGTACACACACAGGTACAGGTCACAGTTAAGGATTTTCTGTGGGGAACATTTACAATTGGCATCGAAACCATTTCCCTCACAATTAAGAGTAGTGGACAGGCTCCCCAACAGCCAATCCAGATTCCGCCAGCTTTCGACAAGCTGCAGTACAAGGTGTGTAACTGAGAAACTGCTTCAACAGGAAGGTCCATGTTAGTCACTTCAGAGAAACATCAAAATAAACCAGGAAAGAAGCCAGGCCTCCATAATGGGGGTGAGGGGGAGTGTGGTGAGGGGAGGGGAATGTCCATCTACAGGGCAAACTGTGCCTGCTCTTATAGCCAGGCAAGCTGAAAGGGACTGTGGGAGGACTGTCCTCCCTGGCCAACTGCTGGGCACTCACACCAGACCATTCATCTGCTCAATTTTAAATTGGGAAACCTAAAGCGGACTGGAAAAATTGCAGTTTAACAAGGTTTTTAATAAGTCTAACAGTCTGTACCCTGACTGGGCCCAAAGCCTGCAGTGGCTAAAATGATGGTTGTCTGCAGAGTGGCTTCTTCATAATTTTCAAGCCCCTTTTTATGTCCATTCCTGATGGGGGAGGAAACTCAACATGGAAGTGTCAGAACTGGAAATGGACAATTTCCTGATAACTGGTCACAGGACAGGTGAATTAGCCATGCTAAATTCTGCCTCAGTGTACCTGAACAGGTGCCGGAGTGTGGCAGCTTGGGGATTTTCACAGTAACTTCATTGCAATATTAA
This sequence comes from Prionace glauca, assembly GCA_037974335.1. Taxonomy (NCBI): domain Eukaryota; kingdom Metazoa; phylum Chordata; class Chondrichthyes; order Carcharhiniformes; family Carcharhinidae; genus Prionace; species Prionace glauca. The sequence continues at coordinate 106,094,558 of CM075729.1, read as the reverse complement.
TGTAAGCCTACTTGTGAAAAATAAATAAATGTTAGAAATTCTTTCCCTTTCATCAGCCCTTTTTGCAACACCAATCAATCAATCACCCGATGGTTGTGTGGCTTAACTTCAGGGAATTGATCACATTTTAATAAAGACAGGGAACTGGAGTCCTTATCAACATTTTTTTTGTGTTTTAAGAACATAAGAACATAAGAAATAGGAGCAGGAGTAGGCCATCTAGCCCTTCGAGCCTGCCCCGCCATTCAATAAGATCATGGCTGATCTGTCGTGGCTCAGTTCCACCTTCCTGCCCTCTCCCCATAACCCTTAATCCCTTCTCTTATCAAAAACCCATCAACCCGTTTCTTAAAAATATTTAGCGAGGCAGCCTCCACCACTTCAACAGGCAGAGAATTCCAGAGATTCACCACCCTTTGAGTGAAGAAGTTCCTCCTCAACTCTGTTCTAAACCGCCTCCCCTTTATCTTGAGGCTGTGCCCCCTAGTCCTACTGTCTTTTTTGAGCGGGAAGAGTCTCTCCACCTCTATCCTATCCATCCCATTCATCATCTTATACGTCTCAATGAGATCTCCTCTCATTCTTCTAAACTCTAACGAGTACAAGCCTAGTTTATTCAGCCTCTCCTCATAGCTCAATCCCCTCAACTCCGGTATCAGCCTAGTAAACCTCCTCTGCACTCCCTCCAGGGCCAAAATATCCTTGCGCAGATGCGGCGCCCAAAACTGCACACAGTACTCCAGCTGCGGCCTCACCAATGCCCTATACAGCTGCAGCAAGACCTCCCTACTTTTATATTCAATCCCCCTCGCTATGAAGGCCAGCATCCCATTCGCCTTCCTGACCACCTGCTGCACCTGCAAGCTGGGTTTTTGCGACTCATGCACAAGGACCCCGAGGTCCCTCTGCACCGTCGCCTGCTGCAGTTTTTCGCCACGTAATTCATAGTCCTTCCTACCATTCCTCCTACCAAAGTGGACCACCTCACACTTGCCAACATTAAATTCCATTTGCCATTTCCTGGCTCATTCGCCCAGCCTATCTAGATCCTTCTACAGACTCTCCACACCCTCCTCACAATTTGCCTTTCCCCTAATCTTGGTGTCATCAGCAAATTTCGACACCCTGCACTCGGTTCCCTCCTCCAGATCATCTATATAAATGGTAAATAGCTGAGGCCCCAGCACCGGCCCCTGGGGCACCCCACTAGTCACCAACCGCCAATCCGAATAGCACCCATTGACCCCCACTCTCTGCCTCCTATTTGACAACCAATCCTGTATCCACGCTAACACCCTACCCCCAACTCCATGTCCCCTGACCTTCTGCAATAACCTCTTGTGAGGTACCTTGTCAAACGCGTTCTAAAAATCCAGAAAGACCACATCCACCGGCTCTCCTCTATCCACTGCCCTAGACACATCCTCATAGAACTCCAGTAAATTTGTCAGACACGACTTCCCTTTAATGAAACCGTGTTGCGTCCGCCCTATCAAGCAATTCCCCTCAAGATGCCTTGCTATTTCCTCCTTAATGACGGATTCTAACATTTTACCTACCACAGACGTTAAACTAACCGGCCTGTAATTCCCCGCCTTTTGCCTGGCACCCTTCTTAAACAACGGCGTAACATTAGCCATTTTCCAATCTACCAGCACTTCCCCGGAATCCAGCGACGTCTGGAAAATAACCACCAAGGCATCCACCTCCGCCATTTCTTTCAGAACCCTCGGATGCATTCCATCCGGTCCTGGGGACTTGTCCACAATCAGCCCCTCCAGTCTGTCGAGCACCACCTCTCTAGTAACTGTAATGTCATTAAGACCCTCCATTCCTACCACCTTTCCATCGCTAACACCCGGCAAATTATTCACGTCCTCCGTGAAGACCGAAACAAAAAAGTTATTCAAGACCTTAGCCATATCCCTATCCCCTACCACTAGGTCCCCTTTCTCAACCTCTAAAGGACCAACGTTCACCTAGCCAGCCTCTTCCTTTTCCAATCACAATAAACAATATTAGTTTCCTCCTTCGAATGTTTAATTCCCAGTCGCTGATTGGAATTGGGACAGTGGATTCCCAGAATGTTGCTGATCCTTTTCTCCATCTCCCAGTGTTTTTCCTGGGTCTCTCCCGGTAAGTACAGAATTCCCTCTTCCATTCTCTCTCTCTCTGGGGTGAATTTGAATCTTTTGGTGAGAGTTTGAAATGGGTGATGTTTGCTCAGACACTGTTATACAGCCAACCTGATATTTGACACCATTGAAGACAGCACAGTGTGGAAGACTCTGATAGGATTGGTGTTCAGCTCTCCTGACAGCAGGAGGTACAAACCCCGAGAGCAGAGAAGCTTGGAGCAAATGGAAAATGCTTCAAATGGACAATTTTAACTTTCACATCGATTGGGAGATGCAAAACAGCTTCATCGCTCCTGGTCTACAGTCTTCAAAATGCTCTGGAGAGAAGAAGGTTAATCTGTGTTTCACCCACCCCAGGCTCAGCTGTGATGCCCTCATGGTTGAATAGGTTAGGTTATCTCAGACCATCCGCATCCTGGTGAGTATTAGGAAAGGGCTGATTAATAAGCTGTGTGAAGGACAGTGGAGATCCTGCTCTGGATTGTCCATCCCCCTGTTTGACAGTCAGACTGTTCATACAGTGACTGCTCCCCCCGGACTCTGCCCCCATAGTCTCACACTTCATACTCCCAAATATCACTCTTTCTCTCCTTTTCAATCCACAATTCACATCACATCTTTCCTGGTTATGACGATAAATAACAGACCAGTCCCGAGTGACTGATTCCGTGTTTATTCACTGCTCTGAGATCTGCAGCATCAATATTACATAAGAACAGAAGAAATAGGAGCAGGAGTAGGCCATCTGGCCCTTCGAGCCTGCCCCGCCATTCAATAAGATCATGGCTGATCTGTCGTGGCTCAGTTCCACTTTCCCGCCCTCTCCCCATAACCCTTAATCCCCTCTCTTATCAAAAAACCATCAACCCGCGTCTTGAAAATATTTAGTGAGGCAGCCTCCACCACTTTAACGGGCAGAGAATTCCAGAGATTCACCACCCTTTGAGTGAAGAAGTTCCTCCTCAACTCCATTCTAAAACGCCCCCCTTTTATCTTGAGGCTGTGCCCCCTAGTCCTACTGTCTTTTTTGAGTGGGAAGAGTCTCTCCACCTCTATCCTATCCATCCCATTCATCATCTTATACGTCTCAATGAGATCTCCCCTCATTCTTCTAAACTCTAACGAGTACAAGCCTAGTTTATTCAGCCTCTCCTCATAGCTCAACCCCCTCAACTCCGGTATCAGCCTAGTAAACCTCCTCTGCATTCCCTCCAAGGCCAAAATATCTTTGCGCTGGTGCGGCGCCCAAAACTGCACACAGTACTCCAGCTGCGGCCTCACCAATGCCCTATACAGCCGCAGCAAGACCTCCCTACTTTTATATTCAATCCCCCTCGCTATGAAGGCCAGCATCCCAATCGCCTTCCTGATCACCTGCTGCACCTGCAAGCTGGGTTTTTGTGACTCATGCACAAGGACCCCGAGGTCCCTCTGCACCGTCGCCTGCTGCAGTTTTTCGCCACGTAAGTAATAATCCTTCCTACCATTATTCCTTCCAAAGTGGACCACCTCACACTTGCCAACATTAAATTCCATTTGCCATTTCCTGGCCCATTCGCCCAGCCTATCTAGATCCTTCTGCAGACTCTCCACACCCTCCGCACAATTTGCCTTTCCCCCAATCTTGGTGTCATCCGCAAATTTCGACACCTTACACTTGGTTCCCTCCTCCAGATCATCTATATAAATGGTAAAAAGCTGAGGCCCCAGCACCGACCCCTGGGGCACTCCACTAGTCACCATCCGCCAATCCGAATAGCACCCGTTGACCCCCACTCTCTGCTTCCTATTTGACAACCAATCCTCTATCCACGCTAATACCCAACCCCCAACTCCAAGTCCCCTGACCTTCTGCAATAACCTCTTATGATGTACTTTGTCAAACGCCTTCTGAAAATCCAGAAAGACCACATCCACTGGTTCTTCTCTATCCACTGCCCTAGCCACATCCTCATAGAACTCCAGTAAATTTGTCAGACACGACTTCCCTTTAATGAAACCGTGCTGCGTCTACTCTATCAAGCAATTCCCTTCAAGATGCCTCGCAATTTCCTCCTTAATGACGGATTCTAACATTTTACCTACCACAGACGTTAAACTAACTGGCCTATAATTCCCCGCCTTTTGCCTGGCACCCTTCTTAAACAACGGCGTAACATTAGCTATTTTCCAATCTTCCGGCACTTCCCCGGAATCCAGCGATGTCTGGAAAATAACCACCAAGGCATCCACTATCACCTCCGCCATTTCTTTCAGAACCCTCAGATGCATTCCATCCAGTCCTGGGAACTTGTCCACAATCAGCCCCTCCAGTCTGTCGACCACCGCCTCTCTAGTAACAGTAATGTCGTTAAGACCCTCCAGTCCTACCACCTTTCCATCGCTAACACCCGGCAAATTATTCACGTCCTCCTCCGTGAAGACCCAAACAAAAAAGTTATTCAAGACTTTAGCCATATCCCTATCCCCTACCACTAGGTCCCCTTTCTCATCCTCTAAAGGACCAACGTTTACCCTAGCCAGCCTCTTCCTTTTTATATATTTATAAAAACTCTTGCTATCCTATTTTTATATTAAGCGCTAGCCCAGCTTCATAGTTTCTCCGACCCTCCTTTATCAACTTCTTTGTCAATCTTTGTTGACATTTAAACCTCTCCCAATCCTCTTCTCGCCCACTACTCTTAGCAACTCTAAATTCCTCCGCTTTTAATTTAACACTTTCCTTCACCTCCTTTGTTATCCACGGCTTATTACCTCTCCTCCTACGGTCCTTTTTGACCCTCGGAATAAATTTCTGCTGAGCACCAAGAAAGATCTCCTTAAAGATCCGCCACTGCTCCTCAGCAGACCCTCCCTCCAATGCACTCCCCCAGTCCACATTTGCCAATCCTCCCCTCTATTCAAACAAAGGACGCGTGTCCGGGAACCCACTTTCTCCTCCTCCATCTGCACCAGAAACTCCACCATACAATGATCACTCTCCCCAAGAGGATCTTTCACCACAAGGTCCCTAATTCTACCCGCCTCATTACACAGCACCAGATCCAAGATAGCTCGCTCCCTCGTCGGCTCCAACACACACTGTTCAAGGAAATTATCCTGGCAGCATTCCAAGAACTCCTCCTCGAGCCCACCGCGACCAACATGGGTTGACCAATCAATACGCAGATTGAAATCCCCCTCAACTAGGGCCATCCCATTCCTGCACGCAGCACTTATTTGCGTGTTAACAGCCTGCCCCACCTCCAGATCATTTTTCGGGGGCCTATAGACAACACCCACCAGCGTCTTCCTCCTCTTGCTGTTCCTAATCTCTACCCACAACAATTCCACGTTCTGCTCCTTGGCTCCAATATCATCCCTTGCTACCACCTTGATGTTATCCTTAATCAGCAGAGCTACGCCCCCCCCTCTTTCCTCCTGCCTATCCTTCCTAAACACTTGATACCCCTGGACATTCAGCTCCCAGTCCCTGTCACCTTGCAGCCACGTCTCTGTAATGGCCACCAGATCGTATCCATTTGTGTCGATCTGCGCCACCAGCTCATCCACTTTATTCCGAATGCTTCGTGCATTATTTATAAAATGTTGAGAGGAATAGATAGGGTGGACTCTCAGAGGCTATTTCCCCGGGTTGAAATGGTCGCTACGAGAGGACACAGATTTAAGGTGCGGGGAGGGAAGTACAGAGGTGATGTTAGGGGTAAGTTTTTCACTCAGAGGGTGGTGAGTGAATGGAATCGGCTGCTGTCATCGGTGGTGGAGGCGAACTCGCTGGGGTCTTTTAAAAGACTTCTGGATCAGTATATGGGGTTTAATGGGATTGGGGGTTATAGATAGGTCTATAGATTGGTGGGGTTGATGTGATCGGCACAACTCGAGGGCCGAAGGGCCTGTTTGTGCTGTAATGTTCTATGTTCTATTGCATTTGTGCATTCGTGCAATATTGACCCAGTTTAATCTGATTCTGTTTCAGACAGGATTCTGACATTGGGAAAAGTGGGGGATTGTTGAAGTTTATCACTGTGTGAATGGCTCTCACTGGGATCGGGGGTAGTGTGTGGAAATGTTTATTACCCAGTCGCTGTAATTGTTTAATGCAGACACAGAAAATGAATGATGAACGGATCAGCATCAGCAGCATCTGATGGTGGGTGAAACAGTTCACAGTGGGGATTGCCTCTCCATGCCTAGGCTGGGATCTTACGGTGGTGCAGATTTCCCCCAATGAAGCCGACATTTCCCAGCGGAAAATCCCAGTCAACTTTAGAGAGATACAGACTGGGAAAGTTCATTCTTTTCTCTCTGCACAGATACTCCTGGAACCGCTCTGCTTGTGGGCGGCACGGTAGCACAGTGGTTAGCACTGCTGCTTCACAGCTCCAGGGTCCTGGGTTCGATTCCCGGCTCGGGTCACTGCCTGTGTGGAGTTTGCACATTCTCCTCGTGTCTGCGTGGGTTTTCTCCGGGTGCTCCGGTTTCCTCCCACTGTCCAAAGATGTGCGGGTTAGGTTCATTGGCTATGCTAAAATTGTCCCTTAGTGTCCTGGGATGTGTAGGTTAGAGGGATTAGCAGGTAAAATGTGTAGGGATATGGGGATAGGGTCTGGGTGGGATTGTTTTTGGTGCAGACTTGATGGGCCGAAGGGCCTGTTTCTACACTGTAGGGTTCTATGTTCTAGGGTTCTATGTTCATGCTTTTCCAGTATCCAGTGTTCCAGGGTGGATTTACAATGAAACACACTGTGCCCCGACACAGGGCTCCCAGAATGATCAGTGACTTTCTCACAGACAATCAGAGAGAATCAGTTTGAAATCCCGCCCAGAACTTACCTGTCAATCAGTCTGCTGGGCCAATCACAGAGCAGAGGGCAGCTCCTTCCCGACACAATCATTGGTCAGAATGAGATTACCCACAGCTCTGACCAAACATTGGCTCCTCTCTCTCTCTGTCTCTCTCTCCACAGATGCTGTCAGACCTGCTGAGATTTTCCAGCATTTTCTGTTGTTGGTCCATTATCCATGTGTCCCTGGGCCTGCACAGTGAGGATGGCAGTATGGAATCAGGGGGAGACCCAGCCCGTGATGCCTGAGTTGTCATTTCTTTCACGCGCAGCGGCAGTTGGTGCCTCACGTTCGGGAGTTGGAATGTGAGGAAGCGCGAGCCTGAGCGGCTGTCATGGGGGCGGGGCTGGAATTGGAGGTGCGCACCTATAAATCCCAGCCCCGGGCTCCCAGTGAAACACCCTCACTCCCATCCACCCTCCATCAGCAGCATCCCACCATCCCCATCAAGATACGGTATTAGTGAGGCCACAGTTAGAATATCGTGGACAGTTTTGGGCCCCTTATTTAAGGAAATATATTGTCACTGGAGCAGTATAGAGGAGATTTACTCGGATGATCCTGGGCACAGAGGGATTGCCATATGAGGAAAGATTAAACAGATTGTGTCTGTGCTCCTTGGAGTTCCGAGGAATGAGCGGTGATATGTTTTAAACATATAAGAGTCTTAGGGGGTTAGACAGGGTAAATGTTGGGAGGATGTTTCCATTCATGGGAGAGTGTAGGATCAGAGGACAGAGTCGCAGAATAAGGGGGTGATCATTTAACAAGGATTTCTTCTCCCAATGAAAAGTTAGAAATTTATTTATTATCACAAGTAGGCTTACATTAACAATGCGATGAAGTTATTGTGAAAAATCCCGAGCCATCACACTCCGGTGCCTGTTCGGGTACACTGAGGGAGAATTTAGCATGGCCAATGCACCCAACCAGCAAATCTTTCGGACTGTGGGAAGAAACTAGAGCACCGGAGGAAACCCACACAGACACGTGGAGAACGTGCAAACTCCACACAGACAGTGACCCAAACCGGGAATCAAACCCAGGCCCCTGGCTCTGTGAGGCAGCAGTACTATTGCTCATTGTTCTCCGGAGCATTGAACCTGGTGGCTGTGGCTGTGGTGAGTGACTGATTTAAAGTAAAAACCGCTTTTTTCCTGTACTTCCGGTTCTCGGGGCTTGTTAGAGTGTAGTTTACTTCCGTACCGGAAGTTAGGCCAGGGGATTGTCGTTAAGGGGAAGCGGGGGGTATAAAAATAGGGGTAGCAGCATAGAGCGGGCAGCGTCGGGAGTGGGCAGCGGAGTGAGTGGGAACAGAGTGAGAAGGGCTTTGGCTCGCTGGGCCGAGAGCAGGCTTAGAGAAGGTGAGTGACAGATTTCTACCTTTGGGAGCTTACAGGAGGTTGGGACATGGCAGGGAATATAGGTAGGAATGTAAGTTGTGTCAGGTGCCACATGTGGGAGTTCATGGTGGTGTCACGTGTCCCCAAGGTCCACATCTGCAGTACATGTTTGGAACTGCAGAGCTTGTGGGCCCAGGTCAGGCAATTCGAGGGGCGGCTGGAGGATGCGTTTCTAGTCAGGGAGAACGAGGCGATAATGGCTGGGAACCATGAGAAGGAGGAGGTCTCAAGGGCTGAAGGGAAGGGAGGATGGACGACTGTGAGGAGGGGAAAGAGGAAGAAGAAGAGCAGTCAGGGTCCCCCAGCCTCCCCAGAGGCCCCCCAAGGTTCGTCGACAGGGGCACAGAAAGATAGGCAGGAGGGGGAGACTAACTTAGAGGGACAGAAGGGGGCCGGTAAGGTGATAGTGGTAGGGGACGGGAGGGTCAGAGGTATCGATAGGAGGTTCTGTGGACAGAGGTGTGACTCCAGGATGGTGGTCTGCCTCCCTGGAGCAGGGGTGAAGGATGTATCGGACAGGGTAGAGGGAATTTTGAAAGGGGAGGGGGCACAGGCTGAGATCATAGTACAGGTAGGGGAGGGGGACATAGGAAGGAGGAGTAGGGTAGAGGTACGTAGGCAATTTAAGGAGCTGGGGGCCAAACTAAAGAGTAGGACCTCCAGGGTGGCACTCTCTGGGTTGCTGCCCGGTACCAGCAGGGCAAAGAATGAAGAGATCATGCAGCTGAATGCATGGTTAAGGGATTGGTGTAGGGTAGAGGGCTTTACTTTTGTGGATCACTGGGAGGTGTTTAAGAGAGAAGGGCAATTGTACAGGAAGGGGGAGGAGAATTTGAACAGGAGGGGAACTAATGTCTTAGCGGGAAGGTTAGCTGGGGTGTTTACGAAGGGTTTAAACTAATGTGGGGGGGGGGAGGTGGCTGGGAGAGAGTCGGGTGAAAGGAAAAGTATCAGGGAGAAGGTAGTTCTGAGGGACACTTGTGGGTTGAACTGTGTCTGTTTCAATGCTAGGAGTGTGGTAGGGAAAACGGATGAGCTTAGGGCCTTGATGTTTGTGAGGCAGTTAGATGTGGTGGCTGTAACGGAGACGTGGTTATGGGAGGGGCAGGACTGGCAGCTGAATGTTCCTGGGTACAAGTGTTTTAGGTGTGACAGAGGAGGGTTGAAGAGAGGTGGAGGGGTGGCACTGTTAGTCAGGGAAAACATCACAGTAGTGCAGAGGGAGGACGATATGGAAGAGATAGGGATTGAGTCAGTGTGGGTGGAGTTGAGGAATAAAAAGGGAGAGATCACATTGCTAGGGGTGTACTATAGGCCACCCAACAGCCCTAAGTCAGTGGAGGAAGGCATTTGCAGGGGCATTTTGGATAGGTGCAGGAAGAACAGAGTGGTTGTAGTGGGTGATTTTAATTTTCCTGGAGTGAATTGGAGGGGGCCTAGAGCTGGGGGTACGGAGGGAGAGGAGTTTGTGAAATGTGTTATGGAAGGGTCGCTAGAACAGTATGTAACTAGCCCGACTAGGGGAAGAGCTATACTGGATCTAGTGTTGGGAAACGAGCCGGGGCAGATGGGTGAGGTAGAGGTAGACGAACATGTGGCGAACAGTGACCACAAGTCCATCTGCTTTAGGATAAAAATGGAAAGGGACGAGTGCCGTCCGAATGGGAGTGTGCTGAACTGGGGAAAGGTGAGCTATGGCAGGATTAGGAGGGAGCTGCAGCAAACTGATTGGGAGGGACTGTTAGCTGGCAAGTCCACGGTTGGCAAGTGGGAGGCATATAGGGACAAAATGAAATGGTTGCAGGGGAGGTATGTTCCGGTTAAGCGAAAGGATGGGAAAGGTAGGATTAGACAGCCGTGGATTACGGGGGATATTGAAGACTTGGTCAGGAAGAAGAGGGAGGCGTATGTTAGGTCAAAACAAATGGGTACGGAGAGTGCGCTGGAGGAACATAGCGAGAATAGGAGGGAACTAAAAAGGGGAATTAGAAGGGCGAAGAGAGGGCATGAGATGGCTTTGGCTGATAGGATTAAGGAAAATCCAAAGGCATTTTATTCCTATATCAGAGGCAAGAGAGTAGTTAAAGGAAAAATTGGTCCTCTTACGGACAAGAGTGGAGAGTTGTGTATTGAGTCGGAGGGAGTGGGGGAGCTCCTGAATGAATACTTTGCGTCGGTATTCACAAAGGAGAGGGGTGCGGAATCGTGTGGTCTCTTGGAGGGAGTGGAGGTTCATTTGCAGGATATAGTTATTACGAGAGAGGAAGTGCTAGGGCTTTTAGGTAGCGTAAGGACGGATAAAGCTCCGGGGCCTGATGGTATTTATCCCAGGCTGCTTCGGGAGGCGAAAGATGAAATTGCTGGGCCTCTGGCGCAAATCTTTGTCTCTTCTTTGGACACAGGTGAGGTCCCAGAAGACTGGAGGGTAACAAATGTGGTCCCGTTGTTCAAAAAAGGTAGTAGGGATAACCCTGGAAATTATAGACCGGTGAGTTTGATGTCGGTGGTAGGGAAGTTAATGGAAAAAATACTTAGGGATAGGATGTATGAGCATTTGGAGCGTTGCGATCTGATTAGGGATACGCAACATGGCTTTGTTAGAGGGAGGTTTTGCCTTATGAATCTGGTGGAATTCTTTGAGGAGGTGACAAAAACGGTTGATGTCATCTGTAAGGATTTTAGTAAGGCGTTTGACAAAGTCCCTCACGGTAGGCTGGTAGAAAAGGTTAAGGCGCATGGGATACGAGGCCAGGTAGCTAGTTGGATTGAGAACTGGCTGGGAAATAGGAGACAGAGGGTAGCTGTGGAGGGGACCTTGTCGGGCTGGAGGCCACTGACCAGTGGTGTGCCGCAGGGCTCAGTACTGGGACCTCTCCTCTTTGTAGTCTACATAAATGACTTGGAAGAGGGCGTAGGTGGTGTGATTAGCAAGTTTGCTGATGACACCAAGATGGCAGGGTTGGCGGGTACGGAACTGGATTGTCAGGTGATACAATAGGATATAGATAGGTTGGTGCAGTGGGCAGATAGGTGGCAGATGGCATTTAATCCTGACAAATGCGAGGTGATGCATTTTGGACGGAATAATGCAGAGAGGAGCTATGAGATTAAAGGGAGGCCGATTAGGAGTATACGCATACAGAGGGACCTGGGAGTGCAGGTTCACAAATCCATGAAGGTTGCATCACAAGTGGAGAAGGTTGTTAGGAAGGCTTATGGGATGTTGGCCTTTATAGGAAGGGGCATAGAGTATAAAAGCTGCCGTCTAATGCTTCAGTTGTACAGAACGTTGGTTAGACCGCATTTGGAGTACTGCGTCCAGTTCTGGTCACCTTACTACCGGAAGGATGTGGAGTCTCTGGAAAGGGTGCAGAGGAGGTTTACCAGGATGTTGCCTGGCATGGGGGGACTGGGTTACGAGGAGAGGTTGAAGAAACTGGGACTATTCTCCTTGGAAAGACGGAGATTGAGAGGGGACATGATAGAAGTATATAAGATAATGAAGGGAATGGATAGAGTTAATAGTGAGAGACTGCTCCCTAGACTGGGTATGAACACGAGAGGTCATCATTTAAGGGTGAGGGGGGAGAGATATAATTTGGAGGTGAGAAGAAGGTTCTTTACGCAGAGAGTTGTGGGGGTCTGGAACGCGCTACCAAGTAGGGTGGTGGAGGCAGGAACGTTGGACTCGTTTAAGATGCAGTGAGATAGGCACATGAGTGAAACGAGAATGGAGGGATATGGTAGGGGCTATTAAATAGGGTTAAACCTCAGGAGACACTGGAAAGGCAGGCTGTAAGATTAATATTTTTGTCTTTATTCCACAGGCGGAGGTCCACCTCGTGTCAAACGAGGGGCATTCACACGGCAGGTCGTGCCTGGGCTGCTCTTGGAAGTTCCAGGAGTGGCCTAGTACTTCATGTCGGTGTGTGTGCTTGATCCTGGACCGGTAGACGGGCGCCGCAACAGCTCAGTGACTGGCACTGCTGGCTGTGGATTTGGGCCTGTGTCTGTGGGAGTTTGCGCATTCTCCCTGTGGTTGCGTGGGTTTCCTCCGGGCGCTCCGGTTTCCTCCCACACCCCAAAAATGTGCTCTCAGGCTAATCGGTTTTTACCAAATTGACACTATTTCTTCCCTGAATCTGACTGAGTAGGGTTCCATTCGTAGACATGCAGGGTAGAATGGGTGTAGGGTGATGTGGCGGCGCGGGCTCGTTGGGCCGAAGGGCCTGTTTCCGTGCTGGGTTGTTCTTTGTTCTTTGTACTACCGACTGTGCCAAATATTCAAAGCTTCTACTGCCTTGGAGGAGGAGTTTCAGACCTTCGTGACTCTCAGAGAAAACATTTTTCCTCATCTCTGTCTTAAACAGGAGCCCCCTTATTTTAAACACTGACCCCGATTTCTAGATTCTCCCAAAGAGGATACATCCTCTCCACATCCATCCTGTCAATATCCCTCAGACTCTTACAAATCACACCATGAACCGTCACACTGAGCTCTATGTTCCTGGGTACCCCTGTGTTCACTGACCTGTAAGTTTCCAGTCAAGCAACCTATATAACCAGAAGATATAGAATCAAGTGGAGTCCATTCAGCCCATCGGGTCACCTCCACCATTCAATGAGATCATGATAGACCCTGAAGTGATAATCCTCAGCTCCACTTTCTCACTTTATCCCCATAACCCTCCATTCCCGAACTCACTAACAATCTGTCTATCTCAGGCATGAACATACTTAATGGTACAGCCTCTACTGTCATCTGTGGTAAAGAATTACAAAGAGACGCCACACACTGAGAGAAGAAATTCCTCCACATCTCTGTCTTAAATGGGTGACATCTTACTCTGAGGTTTTGCCATCCGATTCTAGACTCTCCCACAGGGGGAAACACCCTCTCAGCATCTACCCTGTCAAACCCCCTGAGAATCCGATATGTTTCAAAAAAGATATGGCTCAAAAAAGACAGTAGGACTAGGGGGCACAGCCTCAAGATAAAGGGGAGGCATTTTAGAACAGAGTTGAGGAGGAACTTCTTCACTCAAAGGATGGTGAATCTCTGGAATTCTCTACCCGTTCAGTGGTGGAGGCTGCCTCGCTAAATATTTTCAAGAAGCGGGTTGATGGGTTTTTGATAAGAGAGGGGATTAAGGGTTATGGGGAGAGGGCCGGTATGTGGAACTGAGCCACGACAGATCAGCCATGATCTTATTGAATGGCGGGGCAGGCTCGAAGGGCCAGATGGCCTACTCCTGCTCCTATTTCTTATGTTCTTATGTTTCAATAAGGTCACATCTCATTCTTCTAAACTCCAGTGAGTATAGGTCCAACATACTCAACCTCTCATAATAAAATCCCTCCATCCCCAGGATCAACCTGGTGAACTTTCTCTGGATTGATTTCAAAGCCAGTATATTTTCTCTTAGATAAGGGGACTAAAACTGATCACAGTTTTCCAGATGTGGTCTAACTGGTGCCTTGTATAGTTTTAGCAAGCTTTCCCTACTTTTATATTCCATTCTCTTTGAATTAAAGGCGCCATTCCCTCTGCCCTATGTTTTAAAATTGAAATCTCTCCATGTCCACACATCTTCCTATTTCTGTAATCCCCTCCAGTTTCACAAACTCTGTGAGATCTCTGTGTTCCTCTCATTCTGACATCTCCAGTATCAGGGATTAGAATCTCCCCCACACTGGGTACTGTGCCTTCAGTAACCTCAGTCCTTCACTCTGTAATCCCCTCCCTACATCTCTCTGCAGCCTCTCTTTAAAACACTCCTTTAACCCTGGAATTTGGAGACAGTTTTTGTGCACTGTGCTGTGTGTGTCTCTGGGTCAATCATTGTTTTATAAAGCTGTCCTTGGGGAGGTTTCACTTTGTGAAAGGCACTGGGTAAAGATTAGATTTTTATCAGCCTGAATCTGAACCTGTCTGAGTTTGATCTTCCTGGTAACTAGGAATAGACTGACTGTTGATCTCTTTAATGGGATGATTTTCCGAGACGAACCAATCAGTCATCCTCTAGTTCTGCAATAAGGAAATGAGCAAAGTTCAACATCGACAGAAAAATGGAGTCTGGATAAAGTTTTTGTTTTTTCCTGTTTTCCTCCGAGTTTATAAAGTTGTTTTATCCTCAGAGTGTTTAATACCCAGTCACTGATTGGAATCGGGACAGTGGATTCCCAGAATGTTGCTGATCCTTTTCTCCATCTCCCTGTGTTTTTCCCGGGTCTCTCCCGGTAAGTACAGAATTCCCTCTTCCATTCTCACTCTCTCTCTCTCTCTCTCTGGGGTGAATTTGAATCTTTTGGGGAGAGTTTGAAATGGGTGATATTTGCTCAGACATTATTATGTATCTGTCAGATATAAATGTGAGATAACATCATGACTGACAAGGGAGTGAAAGTGTACAGAGAGATAGAGAGGAAAGTAGAGTTCAGATCACAATCATATCACCACAGAATGGCAGAGCAGATTCGAGGGGCCGAGTGGCCTACTCCTGCTCCATGTTTGTATGTTCAAAACACCCAGATCAGAGAAGCTTGGAGCAATGAAAGTGGAAAGGTCCAGAAACAGAGGGAAGAATGGAGGAACAGAAAGATTAAATTGCGATAAAGGACATGGGGAAAATGTGCAGGTAATATAAAGAATAATGGTAAAAGTTTATAGAAATATATTAACAGTAAATGAGTGACTCTGTGAGATATGGAACCATTAAAGATCGACAGGCAGAGCTGTAGATAACACGGGAGATTTATTACCCAAGTACTTTGTAATACCATAGAG
This sequence comes from Prionace glauca, assembly GCA_037974335.1. Taxonomy (NCBI): domain Eukaryota; kingdom Metazoa; phylum Chordata; class Chondrichthyes; order Carcharhiniformes; family Carcharhinidae; genus Prionace; species Prionace glauca. Next base: position 106,079,385 of record CM075729.1, on the reverse strand, counting down.
GAAACAATAAAATATTAGCAGCAGAGAACAAGACCAGAAGATTCCAGGCTCGGCTCCTGGCCGGCTCACTGTTATATTTTTCCTGCACAGAATGCTGTCTGACTGAGAGAAGTGCTTTGGGAGTTGGATGAACACAGGGAGTTAGGTGAAACAGGCAGCAGAGGCGACAAACGAGAGTGCAGATTGGGAAATATATTTTCTTTTTGCGCTTGGCATTGTAGTTGTTGTACACTATTATAGTGTTTCTGTGTAATTTCTGTGGTTTATAGTTTGAAAAGGTTATACTCGGTAGTAACAAGGAGCAGGAAGGAAAGGAAATTGTATATATCTGAAACAAAACATCTTTCAAAAGTTAATTGAAAGGGGTAAGACATGACAGGAGAGCTCCAAGCAGTGGTCTACTCCTCTTGCTCCATGGGACAGTCTGGGGACAGTTCCAGTCTCCTGGGTCAGCATGTGTACAGGAAGTGTCTCCAGCTACATCTCCTGGAAGCTCGAGTATCAGAACTGGAGCGGCGGCTGGAGACACTGTGGAGCATCCACAAGTCAGAGTATTATGAATAGCATGTATAGAGAGTTGGTCACACCGCAGGCTCAGACTCCACAGGCAGGAAGAGAATGGGTGACCACTCGACAGAGCAAGAGAGACAGGCAGGTAGTGCAGGAATCTCCAGTGACCATTCCCCTGTGAAACAGATATACCGCTTTGGATACTGTTGGGAGGAATGACCTCTCTAGGGAAAGCAGCAGCAGCTAAACTTGTTGCACCAAGACTGGTTCTGCTGCAGAGGGAGGGGTTAAAAAGTGGAATAGTTATAGGGGATTCAATTGTAAGGAGAATAGACAAGCGTTTCTGTGGCTGCAAACAAGACTCCAGGATGGTATGTTGCCTCCCTGGTGTTCGGGTCAAGGATGTCTCAGAGCGGCTGCAGGACATTGTGAAGGGGGAGGGTGAACAGCCCATGGTTATATTACATGTTGGTACAAGTGACATACATCAAAAAAGGGTTGAGGTCCTAAAAGCAGAATATAGGGAGAATGTTAGAAAGAAATTTAAGAAATCAGACCTCAAATGTAGTGATTTCAGAATTAATAGCAGTGCCAAACGCTAGTCAGAGTAGAAAGGAGAGGATATATCGGATAAATACATGGCTGAAGAGATGGTATCAGGGAAAGGGTTTTAGATTCTTGGGGCATTGGGACCGGTCCTGGGGGAGGTGGGACCTGTACAAATTGGATGGATTACACCTGGACAGGACTGGGACTGATGTCCGAGGGGGATTGTTTGCTAGAGCAGTTGGGGAGGGTTTAAACTAATAATGCCAGGGGGATGGGAACCTATGTAAGGAGTCCGAGAAGGAGGGAGCAAGTTCCAACTACATCAAAAATCAGGAGAAAAGTTAAAAGGAAGGAGGACTCAGGGGATATTATTAATGGAAGTGTTAGAATTCAAAAAGAAGGTACAAAAACTAGCATAAGGGCACTTTATCTGAATGCTAGCAGCATTTGAACCAAGGTAAATGAGATGACAGCACAAATCAGTGCGAATAAGTTTAATTTGGTGGCCATTACAGAGACAGAGTTGCGGGATGGTCACGGCTGGGAGTTGAATATCCAGGGGTATCAAACTGTTCAGAGGGATGGACAGGAAGATAAGGGAGGCAGTGTAACTCTGATATTTAAGGGTGATATCAGGGCAGTAGGGAAAGATGTTATAGGTTCTATGGCAAAAAAGATTGAATCCATTTGGGTGGAAATTAGAAATAGTAAGGAGAAAAATCACTAATTGGCATAGACCACCAAATAATAACATCATGGTGGGGCAAGAACTAAACAAAGAAATAAGTGATGCATGTAAAAATGGTATAGCAATTATCATGGGGGATTTTAATCTACATATCAATTGGTCAAACCAGGTCAGTCAAGGCAGCCTTGAGGAGGAGTTCATAGAATGTTTCCCTGACAGCTTCCTTGAACAGTATGTAATGGAACCGATAAGGGAGCAAGTTCTCCTAGATCTGGTCCTGTGTAATGAGACAGGACTAACTAATGATCTTGCAGTTTGGGATCCTCTTGGAAGGAGCGATCACAGCACGGTTGAATTTAAAATACAGATGGAGCGTGAGAAGGTAAAATTCAATACCAGTGTCTTGTGCTTAAACAAAGGAGACTATAATGGAAAGAGGGAGGAGTGGCTAAGGTAGACTGGGAACAAAAACTATATGGTGGGACAATTGAGGAACAGTGGAGAACTTTCAAAGCGATCTTTCACAGTGCTTAGCAGAAGTATATACCAGTGATGAGGAAGGACTGTAGAAAAAGAGATAATCAGCCATGGATATCTAAGGAAATAAAGGACGGTATCAAATTGAAAAAAAAACATACAAAGTGGCAAAGATTAATGGGAACCTAGAGGATTGAGAAATGTTTGAAGGTCAGCAGAAAGCCACGAGAAAAGCTAAAGAAAGATAAGATGGATTACGAGAATAAACTAGCTCAGAATATAAAAACAGATAGCAAAAGTTTCTACATATATACAAAATGAACAAGAGTGGTGAAAGGAAACATTGGTCCCATCGAGGATGAGAAGCGGGGTGTAATAACTGGACATGAGAAAATGGCTGAGGCATTGAGCAGGTATTTTGTGTGGGTCTTCACAGTGGAAGACACAAATAACATGCCAAAAATTGATGACAGGAAGGCTGTGGCAGGTGAGAACCGAGAAGCTATCATTATCACGAAAGAGGTAGTGTTGGGCAAGTTAATGGGGCTAAAGGTAGACAAGTCTCCTGGTCCTGATGGAATGCATCCCGGATACTAAAAGAGATGTCAGGGGGAATTACAAATGCACGAGTGGCAATTTACTAGAATTCGCTGGACTCTGGGGTGATTCCCGCAGATTGGAAAACAGCAAATGTGACGCCACGGTTTAAAAAAGGAGGTAAACAAAAGGCAGGTAACTATAGGCCGGTAAGCTTAACTTCTGTGGTAGGGAAAATGCTTGAATCTATCATCAAGGAAGAAACAACGAGACATCTGGATATAAATTGTTCCAATGGTAAGATGCAGCATGGGTTCATGTACAGCAGGTCATATTTGACTAATTTGGTGGAATTCTTTGAGAACATTACATGTGCAGTGGACAATGGGGAACCTGTGGATGTATTAGCGTGGTGTATGTATTAGCGTGGTGTATGTATTAGCGTGGATAGAGGATTGGACTGGCTAAATCTAAGGGTCAGGGACAAAAGGGGGCTGCTGGGAGGAGGAAGGGGGGTGAGGAGCGGAGGCCTCAGCCTCTTAACCTGCATAACAGGTTTGAGGTTCTTGCTTCCAGTCTGGAAGAGGACGAGGCAAGAGAGGTTGGTGAGCAAACTGCACACGGTACAGTGATGCAGCAGGACATAGGCAAAGAGAAGGGGAAAAGGAACGTAGTAGTGATTGGGGATAGTGAGGTGAAGGGTATTGACACTGTCCTTTGTCACAATGACAAAGTGCACAGAAGGGTGTGTTGTCTGCCTGGTGCTCGGGTACAGGATGTCGCAGCTGGGCTGCAGAGGAATCTGGAGTGGGAGGGTGAGAACCCAGTTGTTGTAGTACATGTGGGTGCCGGCGACGTAGGCAAAATGCGGACTGAGGATCTGGGAAGGGAGTATGAGAAGCTGGGAATGGAATTAAAAAGTAGAACCGACAAGGTGGTTATCTCTGGGCTACTGCCTGAACCGAGGGCAGACGGGCGTAGGGTTGACAGGATAAAGGAAGTAAATGGGTGGCTCAGGGATTGGTGTGGGAGGAATGGGTTCGAATTTATGGGGCATTGGCACCAGTATTGGGGTAGGTGGGACCTGTTCGGGCAGGATGGGGTTGGTCTGAATCATGCTGGGACCAGAGTGCTGGCGAATCGAGTAAAGAGGACTGTAGACAAGGCTTTAAACTAATTAGGGGGGGGGGGTGCGAGGGTAGGTGACGCTATGAGGTTTAAAGTTAAGGATAGGGTACAGGTAAGGGAAGAGGCCAAGGATGTCCCAATTGGTGGCGTTACGGCAAGTAGGGTCCAGGTGAAGGCTGGGATGAAAGCGCTTTATCTGAATGCACGAAGTATTCGGAATAAAGTGGATGAGCTGATGGCGCAGATCGACACAAATGGATACGATCTGGTGGCCATTACAGAGACGTGGCTGCAAGGTGACAGGGACTGGGAGATGAATGTACAGGGTTATCAAGTGTTTAGGAAGGATAGGCAGGAGGAAAGAGGGGGTGGCGTAGCTCTGCTGATTAAGGATAGTATCAAGGTGGTAGCAAGGGATGATATCGGAGCCAAGGAGCAGAAAGTGGAATCGTTGTAGGTGGAGATTAGGAACAGAAAAGGGAGGAAGACGCTAGTGGGTGTCGTCTATAGGCCCCCGAATAATGATCTGGAGGTGGGGCGGGCTGTTAACGCGCAAATAAGTGCAGCGTGCAGGAATGGGACGGCAGTAGTTATGGGAGATTTCAATCTGCATATTGATTGGTCGACCCATGTTGGACGAGGTAGGCTCGAGGAGGAGTTCTTGGAATGCTGCCGGGATAATTTCCTTGAACAGTGTGTGTTGGAGCCGACGAGGGAGCGAGCTATCTTGAATCTGGTGCTATGTAATGAGGTGGGTAGAATTAGGGACCTTGCGGTGAAGGATCCTCTTGGAGAGAGTGATCATTGTATGGTGGAGTTTCTGGTGCAGATGGAGGAGGAGAAAGTGGGTTCCCAGACACGCGTCCTTTGTTTGAATAGAGGGGAGTATGGTAGGATGAGAGAAGAATTGGCGAATGTGGACTGGGGGAACGCGTTGGAAGGTAGGTCTGCTGAGGAGCAGTGGAGGATCTTTAAGGAGATCTTTCTTGGTGCTCAGCAGAAATTTATTCCGATGGTTAAAAAGGACAGTAGGAGGAGAGGTAATAAGCCGTGGATAACGAAGGAGGTGAAGGAAAGTGTTAAATTAAAAGCGGAGGAGTTTAGAGTAGCTAAGAGCAGTGGGCGAGAAGAGGATTGGGAAAGGTTTAAATGTCAACAAAGATTGACAAAGAAATTGATAAAGGAGGGTAGGAGAAGCTATGAGGCTGGGCTAGCACTTAATATAAAAAAGGATAGCAAGAGTTTTTATAAATATATAAAAAGGAAGAGGCTGGCTAGGGTAAACGTTGGTCCTTTAGAGGATGAGAAAGGGGAGCTAGTGGTAGGGGATAGGGATATGGCTAAGGTCTTGAATAACTTCTTTGTTTCTGTCTTCACGGAGGAGGACGTGAATAATTTGCCGGGTGTTAGCGATGGAAAGGTGGTAGGAATGGAGGGTCTTAATGACATTACTGTTACTAGAGAGGTGATGCTCGACAGACTGGAGGGGCTGATTGTGGACAAGTCCCCAGGACCGGATGGAATGCATCCGAGGGTTCTGAAAGAAATGGCGGAGGTTATAGTGGATGCCTTGGTGGTTATTTTCCAGACGTCGCTGGATTCCGGGGAAGTGCCGGAAGATTGGAAAACGGCTAATGTTACGCCGTTGTTTAAGAAGGGTGCCAGGCAAAAGGCGGGGAATTATAGGCCGGTTAGTTTAACGTCTGTGGTAGGTAAAATGTTAGAAACCGTCATTAAGGAGGAAATAGCGAGGCATCTTAAGGGGAATTGCTTGATAGGGCGGACGCAACACGGTTTCATTAAAGGGAAGTCGTGTCTGACAAATTTACTGGAGTTCTATGAGGATGTGTCTCGGGCAGTGGATGGAGGAGAGCCGGTGGATGTGGTCTTTCTGGATTTTCAGAAGGCGTTTGACAAGGTACCTCACAAGAGGTTATTGCAGAAGGTCAGGGGACATGGAGTTGGGGGTAGGGTGTTAGCATGGATAGAGGATTGGTTGTCAAATAGGAGGCAGAGAGTGGGGGTCAATGGATGCTATTCGGATTGGCGGTTGGTGACTAGTGGGGTGCCCCAGGGGTCGGTGCTGGGGCCTCAGCTATTTACCATTTATATAGATGATCTGGAGGAGGGAACCGAGTGCAGGGTGTCGAAATTTGCTGATGACACCAAGATTGGGGGAAAGGCAAATTGTGCGGAGGGTGTGGAGAGTCTGCAGAAGGATCTAGATAGGCTGGGCGAATGGGCCAGGAAATGGCAAATGGAATTTAATGTTGGCAAGTGTGAGGTGGTCCACTTTGGTAGGAGGAATGGTAGGAAGGACTATTACTTACGGGGCGAAAAACTGCAGCAGGCGACGATGCAGAGGGACCTCGGGGTCCTTGTGCATGAGTCGCAAAAACCCAGCTTGCAGGTGCAGCAGGTGGTCAGGAAGGCGAATGGGATGCTGGTCTTCATAGCGAAGGGGATTGAATATAAAAGTAGGGAGATCTTGCTGCAGCTGTATAGGGCATTGGTGAGGCCGCAGCTGGAGTACTGTGTGCAGTTTTGGGCGCCGCACCTGCGCAAGGATATTTTGGCCCTGGAGGGAGTGCAGAGGAGGTTTACTCGGCTGATACCGGAGTTGAGGGGATTGAGCTATGAGGAGAGGCTGAATAAACTAGGCTTGTACTCGTTAGAGTTTAGAAGAATGAGGGGAGATCTCATTGAGACGTATAAGATGATGAATGGGATGGATAGGATAGAGGTGGAGAGACTGTTCCCGCTCAAAAAAGACAGTAGGACTAGGGGGCACAGCCTCAAGATAAAGGGGGGGCGGTTTAGAACAGAGTTGAGGAGGAACTTCTTCACTCAAAGGGTGGTGAATCTCTGGAATTCTCTGCCCGTTGAAGTGGTGGAGGCTGCCTCGCTAAATATTTTTAAGAAACGGGTTGATGGGTTTTTGATAAGAGAAGGGATTAAGGGTTATGGGGAGAGGGCGGGAAGGTGGAGCTGAGTCACGACAGATCAGCCATGATCTTATTGAATGGCGGGGCAGGCTCGAAGGGCCAGATGGCCTACTCCTGCTCCTATTTCTTATGTTCTTATGTTCTTATGTTTACAAACAGAAAGCAAAGAGTGGGTCTAAATGGGTGTTTTTCTGGTGATCAGTGACTAGTGGTGTGCCTCAGGGATCAGTGTTGGGACTGCAATTGTTTACAATTCACATAGATGATTTGGAGTTGGGGACCATGTAGTGTGTCAGAATTCGCAGATGACAGTAAGATGGGTGGAAGAGCAAAGTGTGCAGGGGGTGCTGAAAGTCTGTAAAGGGATATAGATAATCTAAGTGAGTGGGCAAGGATATGGCAGATGGAGGACAATGTTGGTAAATGTGAGATCAGCCATTTTGGTGGAATAACAGCAAAATGGATTATTATTTAAATGGTAAAAAATTGCAGCATGCTGCTGTGCAGAGGGACCTGGGTGTCCTTGTGCAGGAATCTGAAGGAGTTGATTTGCAGGTACAGCAGGTAATTAAAAAGGTAAATGGACTTTTGTCCTTCATTGCCAGAGGGATGGAGTTTAAAAACAGCGAGGTTGTGTTGTAGCTGTATAAGGTGTTGGTGAGGCCACATCTGGAGTACTATGTACAGTTTTGGTCTCCTTACTTGGGAAAGGATATACTGGCACTGGAGGGGATGCAGAGAAGATTCACGAGGTTGATTCTGGAGTTGAGAGGTTTGGCTTATGAGGAGACACTGAGTAGACTGGGTCTATACTCACTGGTATTCAGAAGATGTTATAGAAACATCTAAGTTTATGAAGGGAATAGATAAGATAGAAGCAAGGAAGTTGATTCCACTGGGGGGCATAACCTCAAAACGAGGGGAAACCTATTTAGGACTGAGTTGAGGAGGAACTTCTTCACACAAAGCGTTGTGAATCTGTGGAATTCCCTGCCCAGTGAAGCAGTTGATGCTACCTCATTGAAAGTTTTTAATCATAGAAACCCTACAGTGCAGAAAGAGGCCATTCAGTCCATCGAGTCTGCACCGACCACAATCCCACCCAGGCCCTAGTCCCATATCCCTACATATTTGCCCACTAATCCCTCTAACCTACACACCTCAGGACACTAAGGGCAATTTTAGCCGGGCCAATCAACCTAACCCGTACATTATTGGACTGTGGGAGGAAACCGGAGTTCCTGGAGGAAAACCACGCACACACGAGGAGTATGTGCAAACTCCACACAGACAGTGACCCAAGCCGGGAATCAAACTCAGGTCCCTGGGGCTGTGAAGCAGCAGTGCTATGTGCCCTGCTTAAGGCAAGGATAGATACATTTTTGAACAGATAAGGAATTAAGGGTGAGCGGGCGGGTAAGTGGAGTTGAGTCCACAAGAAGATTGGCCATGATCTTATTGAATGGCGGAACAGGCTTGAGGGACCAGATGGCCAACTCCTGCTCCTGGTTCTCAACAAATTAAAATCCGTACTTTGATTTGGGAGCAGTGATGTTAGATTGCAAAGTTACTGATGTATTTTGACAAAAGGTGTGAGAGAGAAAGCAGATACAGGAAGACTTCACAACACCAGGATGCACCAAATCTCTTTCCAGCCAATGAAATACCTTTTCTAGTCTCCTCACTGTTATGGTGCAGGAAACTCTGATTAGACAATCGACATGAATGATGTTGCCTCAGGAATCAGTATTGATCCAGTTTATGATCATCCGGCTCTGTCCCGGGATCTATTACATTAATCTGTGAGGAAAGTTCTCCCTCAGGACTGATCCTCTGACAGTGCAGCATTCTGTCAGTAATACACTGTGTGTGCAGCTCAGTCTCTGCAATGGGAGCTTCAATCCGGAACATTCTGAGTCAGAGGTGAGAGTGTTTCCAGGCCGCTACAGCTGGGAGTGAAATTTAAATCGGAATATTCCTGCCTGGTGATTCCTAGACTTTTCCAAACTGAGGGTATACTCGTAACCATGTATAAAGGGGGATTACAAAGCTCTGTGAAGTTCAGTGGAGATCCTGCTCTGGATTGTCCATCTCCCTCATAGCATCATAGAATCCCTACAGTGTAGAGGGAGGCCATTCAGCCCATCAAGTCTACACCGATCACAGTCCACACAGGCCCTATCCCCATAACCCCAGGCATTTATCCTGGCGAGTACCCCTGACACTAAAGGGCAATTTACCATGGCCATTCACTAACCTGCACATTTCAGTCTGTGAGAGGAAACCGGAGCACCCGGAGGAAACCCACGCACACCCGGGGAGAACATGCAAATTCCACACAGACAGTGACCCAAGCCAGGAATTGAACCTGGGTCCTTGATGCTGTGATCTCTCCACCCTGCTGCACTGGTTGGTTGGTGTATCAGGGGAAGGAAATAGGCTGCGAGCCAAACAATCGAATTTGCACTTGGTGTCAGTCGGTTCGGGATTCTCCCAGGCCATTTTTTCCGGCAGGATGTCAATTTCCATGCATTTGAATAGGTTTACATATCATTAGAGTTTGGCCTGGCCCTTTTCCCCCTCCCGTACCTTCCCCTCCTCTCCAGCGTGACGTCACTCCAGCATGAATCACAGATAGTTTATAAAAGTCTGGGCCTGGGGCAGCAATAGTGAAGGAGGGTGAGGAGGTAATTCCCATTGAGCGGCAGCCCCCGGAGTTCAGGGGGAGGGGGCACCGGATACTCAGGTGCTGCACTGTTGCTGGGATGGGGTGGGGGGCTTTTTGATTTGTTCATGGGATGTGGGTGTCAGTGGCTGGGCCAGCGTTTATTACCCATTCCTGAGAGCATTTAAGACTCAACCACATTGCTGTGGGTCTGGAGTCACATGTAGGCCAGACCAGGTAAAGATGGGAGATTTTCTTTCCTAAAGGACATTAGTGAACAAGATGGGTATTTGTGACAATAGATTGCAGTTTCATGGTCACCAATAGATTTTTAATTCCAGACTTCTATTGAATTCAAATTTCACCATCTGCCATGGTGGGATTCGAATCCAGGTACCCAGAGTATTCCCCTGGGTCTCTGGATTAGTCCAGCAGCAATGCCACTACACCAGCACCTCCCCTGGGGGAACCAGTGCTGGGAGTCACCACTTGCAGCAGGTTCATGGTGCACACATTGCCCCTGGCTACACAGAGACCCCCGAAGGGTGTCACATGATGTTCATCACCAACCCACAAATATTAACCTGTTTGTTTTACTGTCTGTCTGCTGGACAGACACTGCGGCTGACACCAGATCTTGTATCCCAGGCCCCACTAACAGTAACAGACAGCAGCTCTGTCAGCTGCTGCTCCAAGCACGGGAGCTGTGCAGTTATTAACACGGCTCTTCACACTGCCTGGACTCTGCACTGCTGCCTGCGATGGGAACCCATCCTGTGATGGTCACGAGGCTGCCCTGCCCTGTCTGTCTGTAATACCTGGAAGGCACTGCGGTGATAGCACTCATACCCAAGCTTCAAGGGTCCGCAATGGGTAGCCTGGCATCCCATACCTGTGCCCCCCCTGCGTGCCAGAAGGCAGAAGCCTCGGCAGGAGGGCAGGGGGCTGCCGGTCAGCGCCAGGACATGGCAGCACATCCTGCCACAGGGGAGGGGGGCAGGGGAAGGAGGAGGTGGAGGCTCAGGGTGTACAGGAGTTGTAGATGTTTTGCAGGGATGATGGAAGCCACACGATGCTGCTGGCTCTGTCTAAGTACGGAGACAGTGTGGCACCTGTTTCAGCTCCTCAGACCTGGTAACTCGAGGCACAGGAGGACATCCACTCCCGGTGGCAGTGATGGTCACGGTGCCCTCAACTTCTACACCACCAGGTCCTTCCAGGAATCCAGCCAATTACATCCACTTCAACATGGGCCAGGCCCAACAGGAAGCCCGGACTGCAGCTTCACCACCATCACTGCACTGCCCCATGTGCAGAGGGCTGTAGATGGCATTCACGTTATCCAGTGGATCCCACATGATCCACTTCCTAAATGTGCAGATTGTCCGTGACCACAGGCTGAATATCATGCACTGTGTGTACAACACCCAGGGAGTGTCCACAACAGCTCCATCCTCCGGAGTTCGGACATCCCCGGACTCTTTCAGGACCAGTTCAGGCTGCCGGGATGGCTGGAGGAGGACAAGGGTCCAAATGGTATCAGACCAGGGTGATGGGAGTGGGCTGGGCATGCTAGCGAGTCCTTGGTCCAGGCAGGAGGGTGGTGATGACTCACTCTGTGGCACACGGTAATGCTGCCCTGGTGCCACACAAGTCTGAATCCTACCTGCCCTCTCTGTCTACACTGGCACCTGGGCACACATATGAGTGTGGGTCTCGCACATAAACATGCAGGCAATGGGTTGTGTGGGGTTAAGGGGGGAACAAAACCCTGTGGGACGTGAATGTTGCCACAGGGTGTGGTGGGTGTTGGAGATACCAGGGCAGGCGGTCTGTGCCTACTGGCCGAAGGGCCTCTGTCACACAGCATGACGTTCTGTGCCTCTTTGTGTGCGGTCAGGATACGGTCATCCCTGTAGGGCAGGAATCACAGAAAGATTAGTCACAGCTGGGGGTGCAATAATATTTCTCGGTGAAACTAACAGTGCAAATAGCATGAAGGATGATATTTAATGTTGTGATATAACAGGTGTATGTCATTCTAAACAGTATCTAGTGTCCTTTTTCTGACTAGTGCAAACCTTAACTTCTACCCTCCTGATGACACGAGAACTTCTGAATTTTTCGTGGTCTTTTACTGCACCTGGGTGACCCCTCAGGATGCACATTGGATGGGGAGGCACCCTATTGCGTTCCACACCCGGGGCCTGTGATCCTCTTGGTGGGAGACCCCTGGGGGGCTGAGACCTCCAGGTCTCTGGCTGACTTGCGGATGACACTGATGTAGCCACCCTGTTCATCTCGCTGCCCGTGAGATGCTCCGGTGTCAGGAAAGAGTGGGAGGGGGTGGAACCAGAAGGTTTAGGGATGTCTGGTGTCTCCTGGCTGGAAGGTCCCAGCATTGGCTCCAAGCCTTCCTCCTCCCTCAGGGTGCCCATATGTACCGGGGATACTCCATGGGACAGTGGGCCAGCCTCAGCATCACCTGGTTCTGTCAGTCCTGGAATCTCAGCTACATCTGCCCCATGCTGTGCAAACCCTCAGCGATGCCCCCTGAGACTGGACCAAGTTTGAGGCTCGCAGTCATGGCCGTGTCTCCAGGATGGTCTACATCCTGTCAGCCATGGTGACCAATCCTTGCCCCAGGCTTTCCACTGTGGATGTGACCCTTGCAGTGTTAGCCTGAGTGCCACACTGTACCGGTACCACCTCCTGTGACAGAAATCTGTTCGACTCCTCCAAAAGCCTCACAGTTGATGCAGTGTTGCTGACAGCCCCTCCACCATTGCTGCTGATGTATCTCCAGCAGTTTCAGGATGACTGATCCCAGAGGCCTAGCACTTGGCTTGGGGCCGGATGCATCCTGAGCTCCGGAAGAACTCCGTGTGCCCGAACCCTCGATGTTCCCGCCTTCACCCAATGTAGATCAAAGGCTGTGTGGTGCCCACCAGTAAGTGAGCCAGAAGCCTCAGCACAAACTTGTCCCACTGAGGTGATCGTGTCTGCTCTGAGGGATTGTGTGGTGGAAGCTGGTGTCGATTGACAAATGTTAAGCTTGGTTATTTCCTCAGGGCTTTCCTCCGAGATTTTCTTCCAACTGCCGTTCTGCATCTTAGGAGGAGCGGAGTGGGGGGGTTTAATGCATCTGGATCATTTCCTGTAACAGATGACAAAAGGTTCAGTGCAGGAGAATAAAGAACAAAGAAAATTACAGCACAGGAACAGGCCCTTCGGCCCTCCAATCCTGCACCAACCATGCTGCCTGACTGAACTAAAACCCCCGACCCTCCCAGGACCATATCCCTCGATTTCCATCATTTTGTGTATTTGTCATGATGCCCGTTAAAAGTTATCTGCTTCCACTACCTCCCTCGGCAATGGGTTCCAGGCACCCACTACTCTCTGTGTAAAAAATATGCCTCGTACAAAAAATTAGGCCTCTAAACATTGCCCTTTGCACCTCAAACCTGTGGTCTCTAGTAATTGACTCTTCCACCCTGGGAAAAAGCTTCTGACTATCCACTCTGTCCATGCCTCTCATAATCTTGTAGAGTACTGTCAGGTCACCCCTCAACCTTTGTGGTTCCAGTGAGACCAAACCAAGTTTCTCCAACCTCTCATAGCTAATGCCCTCCATGCCAGGCAACATCCTGGTAAATCTTTTCTGTACCCTCTCCAAAGCCTCCACATCCTTCTGGTAGTGTGGCGACCAGAATTGAACACTGTATTCCAAGCGCGGCCTAACTAATGTTCTATAAAGCGTCAACATGACTTGCCAATTTTTAAACTTGTTGTAGGTAATGATACCTCTGAGACTAATTGTGAGTCAAAGTACAGCAAGTTTATTCAAAAGTTTTTGGGAGATACACCTGGCACCTAACAGCGCTTCCCCTGGCATCTCTCCGAACACAAGTTAAGAGCACTTATTTATACCTCCCCAGTCACGTATGCATCTTCTCATTCTCAGCAGGATCCCAGGTTGTGGGTTATCCTCCATTGTGAAACTCGGCATTACTTCATGGTTATCTCAAGGCTGCAATTGACGTGTGTGATTAGCCCTTAACTAACGTACAGGCTGACAAGACAAGTTAAAATTAACGGGCTGGTATGACAATCTATGCTCACAAGTTATATTATACATATATTATGCATAATATGTTAATACATGACACATAAGCAGTATATAACGAATATATATATATATGAATATATTTAGGACATGCAAGCTTCACTATGTTAGATGAAAGTCCACGAAATTAAAGACACAACTTAACCACAAGCTGGGTCAGCTACATTTCTGAGCGGGCTGATCATAAACTTGTGTACAACAGCAAGAGCAGCTGCAGTCTGGGCACACAAAAACAAAATTACATTTATCTGAAATATGTGAAAACAGGCTGCATAAGGACTACTGGATTTTTTTTCCCATTCTCCCAAGTATTACAAAGGTCATTAACTCATTTCCGACTGCAAACTCAATACCCTGTCCGAAGAAGGCAACCATGTCATTTGCCTTCCTGACCACCTTCTCTACCTCTTTTGCCACTTTCAGTGAGTGACCTGTGTACCTGTACACACAGATCCCTTTGCCTATCACTAATCTTAACGGTTCTGCCATTTACTGTATATTTCCTATCCGTATTAGAACTTACAAAATGCATGACCTCACATTTGTCTGGATTAAACTCCATCTGTCTTCTCTCTGTGCAATTCTCCAACTGATCTATATCCTGCTGTATCCTCTGATGGCCCTCATCACTATCCTCAAAACCACCAACATTTGTGTCGTCCGCAAACTTTTGAATCGAATCAATTACATTTTCCTCCAAATCATTTCACATATATACAAATAGCAAATGTCCCAGCACTGATCCCTGAGGAACAGCACTTGTCACAGCCCTCCATTCAGAAACACATCCTTCCACTGCTACCCTCTGTCTTCATTGACCAAGCTAGTTTTGTATCCACCTTGCCAGCTCACCTCTGATCCCATGCAACTCTACCTTCTGCACCAGTCTGCTATGAGAGACCTTGTCAAAGGCCTTACTGAAGTCCATGCAAAGAGCATCCACTGCCCTACCCTCATCAATCATCTTCGACACTTCCTCAAAAAACTCGATCAAGTTAGTGAGACATGACCTCCCCTTCACAAAACCATGTTGCCTCTCACTAATACATCCACTTATTTCCAAGCAGGAATAAATCCTGTCTCGAAGAATCCTCTCCAATAATTTCCCTACCACTGATGATCCAGCCTATAGTTACCTGGATTATTCTTGGTCCCCTTCCTAAACAAAGGAACAACATTGGCTATTCTCCGGTCCTTTGGGACCTCCCCTGTAGCCAGTGAGGATACAAAGATTTCTCTCAAGGCCCCAGCCATTTCCTCCTTGCCTAACTCAGTATTCTGGGCTATATCCCATCAGGCCCTGGGGACTTGTCGACCGTAATACCTCTCAGGAACCCAATAGCTCCTTTTTGATCTCGACATGACTCAAACTACCTACACATCCTCTCCCAGACTCATCATCCACTGAGTCATTCTCTTTAGTGAATACTGATGCAAAGTATTCATTTAATATCTCGCCCATTTCTTCTGGCTCCATGCTTAGATCCCCTCCCTTGTCCTTGAGTGGGCCAACCCTTTCCATGGTGACCCTCTTGCTCTTTACATATGTATAAAAATCCTTGGTATTTTCCTTAATCCAACTGGCCAGTGATTTTTGGGGCCCCTTTTAGCCCTCCTTACTCCTTGCTTAAGTTTCTTTCTAATTTCCTTGTATTTGGAAATGCTCACTTCCATGGTGAACCCTGACCTGACCGTCAGTGACCATTCCCTCCTCAGCCTTCCCTGCTAGCCCCAAAGAGCTCCTCAAAGGTAGTGAGGAGATGCAGCTTGGAGACCCCAGCCCCAGTCTTGACATGTTCCTGGTGGTTATGGGTCACTTTATCCTATGGGGATAAAGGAGGGATTGAAAATCTGATGGCTGTGAGGACACAGGGTGTAGGGGGTGGGGGTGATAGGGTGGGGTTTATCGGGGCTGTGCCTCGGCAGTCTGTGGTTGTGACTGGGGGGTGGGGGGGGCCGGAGGGGTTGGAGGAATATCCTTGGAGGCCGGGTGCTGGGAGGCTGCAGAGTGTCAGGCGGGTGGCTCGACATTGCAGGCACGACAGACGGGACCGATATCAGGATGGGATGGACACTGACCCTTCCTGCCTGACAACCGCTTACACAGCCTCCCAGACCATATTACTGGCCCATTCGGGGTGGTGTTCGGGGGGTGGCTCTGATGGTGATTGGGAGGAGGGGATGGTGAATGGGGGACAGGGTGGTGATTGGGGAGAGGATGATCGGGGAGAGAGGGTGTGGTGACTGGGAGGAGGAGGAGGGGATGGTTATTGGGAGGTCAGAGTAGTGATCGGGGGGGATGGTGATCGGGGAGTGGGTGGTAATTAAGAAGAAGGGTGGTGATCGGGGCGAGGGGTGGTAATCCTGAGAGAGGAAGGCCATCAGGTGTCGGGGTTGGTGATCAGGCGAGGGATGATAATCAGGGGAGGGGGTAGTGATCGGTGATCGGGGGAGGGGGTGATAATCAGGGGAGGGGGTAGTGATCGGTGATCGGGGGGGGGGGTGATAATCAGGGGAGGGGGTGGTGATCGGGGGAGGGGGTGATAATCAGGGGAGGGGGTGGTGATCGGTGATCGGGGGAGGGGGTGATAATCAGGGGAGGGGGTAGTGATCGGTGATCGGGGGGGGGGTGATAATCAGGGGAGGGGGTGGTGATCGGGGGAGGGGGTGATAATCAGGGGAGGGGGTAGTGATCGGTGATCGGGGGGGGGGTGATAATCAGGGGAGGGGGTGATAATCAAAGGGAGGGGGTGATGATCAGGGGAGGGGGTGGTGATCGGTGATCGGGGGAGGGGATGATAATCAGGGGAGGGGGTAGTGATCGGTGATCGGGGGAGGGGGGTGATAATCAGGGGAGGGGGTAGTGATCGGTGATCGGGGGAGGGGGTGATAATCAGGGGAGGGGGTGGTGATCGGTGATCGGGGGAGGGGGTGATAATCAGGGGAGGGGGTGGTGATCGGTGATCGGGGGAGGGGGTGATAATCAGGGGAGGGGGTGATAATCAAAGGGAGGGGGTGATGATCAGGGGAGGGGGTGGTGATCGGTGATCGGGGGAGGGGATGATAATCAGGGGAGGGGGTAGTGATCGGTGATCGGGGGAGGGGGTGATAATCAGGGGAGGGGGTAGTGATCGGGGGAGGGGGTGATAATCAGGGGAGGGGGTGGTGATCGGTGATCGGTGGAGGGGGTGATAATCAGGGGAGGGGGTGATGATCGGTGATCGGTGGAGGGGGTGATAATCAGGGGAGGGGGTGGTGATCGGTGATCGGGGGAGGGGGTGATAATCAGGGGAGGGGGTGATAATCAGGGGAGGGGGTGGTGATCGGTGATCGGTGGAGGGGGTGATAATCAGGGGAGGGGGTGATAATCAGGGGAGGGGGTGATGATCGGTGATCGGTGGAGGGGGTGATAATCAGGGGAGGGGGTGGTGATCGGTGATCGGGGGAGGGGGTGATAATCAGGGGAGGGGGTGGTGATCGGGGGAGGGGGTGATAATCAGGGGAGGGGGTGGTGATCGGGGGAGGGGGTGATAATCAGGGGAGGGGGTGGTGATCGGTGATCGGGGGAGGGGGTGATGATCAGGGGAGGGGGTGGTGATCGGTGATCGGGGGAGGGGGTGATAATCAGGGGAGGGGGTGGTGATCGGTGATCGGGGGAGGGGGTGATGATCAGGGGAGGGGGTGGTGATCGGTGATCGGGGGAGGGGGTGATGATCAGGGGAGGGGGTGGTGATCGGTGATCGGGGGAGGGGGTGATAATCAGGGGAGGGGGTGATGATCGGTGATCGGTGGAGGGGGTGATAATCAGGGGAGGGGGTGGTGATCGGTGATCGGGGGAGGGGGTGATAATCAGGGGAGGGGGTGATAATCAGGGGAGGGGGTGGTGATCGGTGATCGGTGGAGGGGGTGATAATCAGGGGAGGGGGTGATAATCAGGGGAGGGGGTGATGATCGGTGATCGGTGGAGGGGGTGATAATCAGGGGAGGGGGTGGTGATCGGTGATCGGGGGAGGGGGTGATAATCAGGGGAGGGGGTGGTGATCGGGGGAGGGGGTGATAATCAGGGGAGGGGGTGGTGATCGGGGGAGGGGGTGATAATCAGGGGAGGGGGTGGTGATCGGGGGAGGGGGTGGTGATCGGTGATCGGGGGAGGGGTGATAATCAGGGGAGGGGGTGGTGATCGGTGATCGGTGGAGGGGGTGATAATCAGGGGAGGGGGTGATAATCAGGGGAGGGGGTGGTGATCGGGGGAGGGGTGATAATCAGGGGAAGGGGTGATAATCAGGGGAGGGGGTGGTGATCGGGGGTGGGGGTGGTGATCGGGGGAGGGGGTGGTGATCGGGGGAGGGGGTGGTGATCGGGGGAGGGGGTGGTGATCGGGGGAGGGGGTGGTGATCGGGAGTAGGGGGTGGTGATCGGGGGAGGGGGTGGTGATCGGGGGAGGGGGTGGTGATCGGGGGAGGGGGTGGTGATCGGGGGAGGGGGTGGTGATCGGGGGAGGGGGTGGTGATCGGGGGAGGGGGTGGTGATCGGGGGAGGGGGTGGTGATCGGTGATCGGGGGAGGGGGTGGTGATCGGGGGAGGGGGTGGTGATCGGGGAGGGGGTGGTGATCGGGGGAGGGGGTGGTGATCGGGGGAGGGGGTGGTGGTTGGGAGTAGGGGATTGTATATGGGGGGCTCTGTCGGGGGGGGTGATTGGGGACGTGGGGGAGAGGAGATGTTAAAGTCCCGAGTGATTGTTCCGATGATCAGACATTGTTTATAAACCAATCCCTTTAACTGTTTCTTTTACAGCCACTAACACACTCATGGTGTTTTACACTGCTTTCTCTGGGATAGAAGATTTTCCTGAGGTCGCAAGCACTGGAATGGTCAATGGTGTCCAAGTAGGATATCATGACA
Organism: Prionace glauca; assembly: GCA_037974335.1. NCBI lineage: Eukaryota > Metazoa > Chordata > Chondrichthyes > Carcharhiniformes > Carcharhinidae > Prionace > Prionace glauca. The sequence goes on along the minus strand of CM075729.1, from coordinate 106,060,855 downwards.
GTAATATCCGTCGCTGCATTCCCAGGCAGAGGTTCGTGGCTGAAAATATCGAATCTGAATTATGGGATTATATCACAGAACTGGTGAACACACACTCAAACATGGCAAAGAAGAATCTGAATACAGTCCTGAAGATGACAAACCAGACATCCGGTAAGATCAAACAGAGAGAATCAGCGTGTCAATGTACAACCTTACAGTGAACACAGTCCCCCAGCACTGACCCCTGGGACAATGAACTCAGTCCCCCAGCACTGACCCCTGGGACACTGAACTCAGTCCCCCAGCACTGACCCTTGGGACAGTGAACTCAGTCCCCCAGACTGACCCCTGGGACACTGAACTCAGTCCCCCAGCACTGACCCCTGGGACACTGAACTCAGTCCCCCGGCACTGACCCCTGGGACACTGAACTCAGTCCCCCAGACTGACCCCTGGGACACTGAACTCAGTCCCCCAGCACTGACCCCTGGAACACTGAACTCAGTCCACCTCCCAGCACTGAACCCTGGGACACTGAACTCAGTCCCACAGCACTGACCCCTGGGACACTGAACTCAATCCCCCAGCACTGACCCCTGGAACACTGAACTCAGTCCCCCAGACTGACCCCTGGGACACTGAACTCAGTCCCCCAGCACTGACCCCTGGGACAGTGAACTCAGTCCCCCAGACTGACCCCTGGGACACTGAACTCAGTCCCCCAGCACTGACCCCTGGGACACTGAACTCAGTCCCCCTGCACTGACCCCTGGGACACTGAACTCAGTCCCCCAGCACTGACCCCTGGGACACTGAACTCAGTCCCCCAGCACTGACCCCTGGGACACTGAACTCAGTCCCCCAGCACTGACCCCTGGGACACTGAACTCAGTCCCCCAGCACTGACCCCTGGGACACTGAACTCAGTCCCCCAGCACTGACCCCTGGGACAGTGAACTCAGTCCCCCAGACTGACCCCTGGGACAGTGAACTCAGTCCCCCAGCACTGACCCCTGGGTCACTGAACTCAGTCCCCCAGCACTGACCCCTGGGACACTGAACTCAGTCCCCCAGCACTGACCCCTGGGACAGTGAACTCAGTCCCCCAGACTGACCCCTGGGACACTGAACTCAGTCCCCCAGCACTGACCCCTGGGACACTGAACTCAGTCCCCCGGCACTGACCCCTGGGACACTGAACTCAGTCCCCCAGACTGACCCCTGGGACACTGAACTCAGTCCATCTCCCAGCACTGAACCCTGGGACACTGAACTCAGTAACACAGCACTGACCCCTGGGACACTGAACTCAATCCCCCAGCACTGACCCCTGGGACACTGAACTCAGTCCCCCAGACTGACCCCTGGGACACTGAACTCAGTCCCCCAGCACTGACCCCTGGGACAGTGAACTCAGTCCCCCAGACTGACCCCTGGGACACTGAACTCAGTCCCCCAGCACTGACCCCTGGGACACTGAACTCAATCCCCCAGCACTGACCCCTGGGACACTGAACTCAGTCCCCCAGACTGACCGCTGGGACACTGAACTCAGTCCCCCAGCACTGACCCCTGGGACAGTGAACTCAGTCCCCCAGACTGACCCCTGGGACACTGAACTCAGTCCCCCAGCACTGACCCCTGGGACACTGAACTCAGTCCCCCAGACTGACCCCTGGGACACTGAACTCAGTCCCCCAGCACTGACCCCTGGGACACTGAACTCAGTCCATCTCCCAGCACTGACCCCTGGGACACTGAACTCAGTCCCCCAGCACTGACCCCTGGGACACTGAACTCAGTCTCCCAGCACTGACCCCTGGGACACTGAACTCAGTCCCCCAGCACTGACCCCTGGGACACTGAACTCAATCCCCCAGCACTGACCCCTGGGACACTGAACTCAGTCTCCCAGCACTGACCCCTGGGACACTGAACTCAGTCCCCCAGCCCTGACCCCTGGGACACTGAACTCAGTCTCCCAGACTGACCCCGGGACACTGAACTCAGTCCCCCAGCACTGACCCCTGGGACACTGAACTCAGTCCCCCAGCACTGACCCCTGGGACACTGAACTCAGTCCCCCAGCACTGACCCCTGGGACACTGAACTCAGTCCCCCAGCACTGACCCCTGGGACACTGAACTCAGTCCCCCAGACTGACCCCTGGGACACTGAACTCAGTCCCCCAGCACTGACCCCTGGGACACTGAACTCAGTCCATCTCCCAGCACTGACCCCTGGGACACTGAACTCAGTCCCCCAGCACTGACCCCTGGGACACTGAACTCAGTCTCCCAGCACTGACCCCTGGGACACTGAACTCAGTCCCCCAGCACTGACCCCTGGGACACTGAACTCAATCCCCCAGCACTGACCCCTGGGACACTGAACTCAGTCTCCCAGCACTGACCCCTGGGACACTGAACTCAGTCCCCCAGCCCTGACCCCTGGGACACTGAACTCAGTCTCCCAGACTGACCCCGGGACACTGAACTCAGTCCCCCAGCACTGACCCCTGGGACACTGAACTCAGTCCCCCAGCACTGACCCCTGGGACACTGAACTCAGTCCCCCAGCACTGACCCCTGGGACACTGAACTCAGTCCCCCAGCACTGACCCCTGGGACACTGAACTCAGTCCCCCAGCACTGACCCCTGGGACACTGAACTCAGTCCCCCAGCACTGACCCCTGGGACACTGAACTCAGTCCCCCAGCACTGACCCCTGGGACACTGAACTCAGTCTCCCAGCACTGACCCCTGGGACACTGAACTCAGTCCCCCAGCACTGACCCCTGGGACACTGAACTCAATCCCCCAGCACTGACCCCTGGGACACTGAACTCAGTCTCCCAGCACTGACCCCTGGGACACTGAACTAAGTCCCTCAGCACTGACCCCTGGGACACTGAACTCAGTCCCCCAGCACTGACCACTGGGACACTGAACACAGTCCCCCAGCACTGACCCCTGGGACACTGAACTCAGACTCCCAGACTGACCCCAGGACACTGACCACAGTCCCCCAGCACTGACCCCTGGGACACTGAACTCAGTCCCCCAGCACTGACCCCTGGGACACTGAACTCAGTCCCCCAGCACTGACCCCTGGGACACTGAACTCAGTCCCCCAGCACTGACCCCTGGGACACTGAACTCAGTCTCCCAGCACTGACCCCGGGACACTGAACTCAGTCCCCCAGCACTGACCCCTGGGACACTGAACTCAGTCCCCCAGCACTGACCCCTGGGACACTGAACTCAGTCTCCCAGCACTGACCCCTGGGACACTGAACTCAGTCCCCCAGCACTGACCCCTGGGACACTGAACTCAGTCTCCCAGCACTGACCCCTGGGACACTGAACTCAGTCCCCCAGCACTGACCCCTGGGACACTGAACTCAGTCCCCCAGCACTGACCCCTGGGACACTGAACTCGGTCTCCCAGCACTGACTCCATCTTATTTAATGCCCTTGCCGCTCAGCTTCCTGTTACTAATGGCAGAGGAAGATTCCATCCATTTCTATCTCAGACTCAATCCCCTTTCACCACTGAAAAGATTGTCTATTGATTATTGATCCCTGTTTAGTTTCTGACAGGAATTCACATTCTTCAGTGGATTTGGTCTGTTGAGGTCAATTGCATCACCTCGCATTTGCCTAAGTTTAACTCCATCTGCCATTCGTCAGCCCACTGGCCCAATTGATCAAGATCCCATTGCAATTGGAGATAACTTTCTTCACTGTCCACTATGCCAGCAGTCGGGATCATGGAGGAGGGAGGAAGGCCAACGACCAGGGCTGGCCATTGGGGTGGGTGTGGGGTCAGCGTGCTGGAGGTGGGGGGTAGTGGGGCTGCCTTAAATGGGGGGGATGTTGGCACTTCAGAGTGTGAGGTGGTTGGCACTGTGGGGTGGGGGGTTTGGGGATGGGGATGTCAAGAGCGTGTGGGATCAGGGGGTTACTGGAGATCAGGGTGGGCTGGAAGGACGGTGGGGGGGTTTGGGGATGGTGCGCGAATGTTCAGGGGACCAGCGATTGGGCCGTGGAGAGGTGGAGGGCCGGCGTTGCGGGGATTGTAGATCTGACCAGCGATGGAGCCGGCCAGCAATTGGGAGGCCGACAGACAGGGGCTACAGAGCATGCACCAATCTGACTGATTGGCACATGTGCAGTGGCCCATTCAGCACTTTGCTGTCAGTCTCTCCAGCTGGAATAGGCCCCACCTACAGCTTTTCAGTGTGAAACATGCTACTGCTCTCTGCAATGTACAGATTGTGGGAGATTCATTTTGAAACTCCCACTGTAAAAACAAACGTGATTTACTCCAGGTTTCAAACAAATTCGACAGTTGAATTTTTTTGGGAGAATCCCGGCCACTCTGTTTCCTATCCATTCGGCAAGTTTGTTTACGTTCTGATGCTGCTTATTTTATTCCAGGGATTTCAGTTTTGCTGACAATTCTATCACAAGATCATTTCTCCACTTTATCGATTAACAAAGCAATATTTCCAATCCTCCAGTTCACTGAATATTGATCATCATTTGCTCTCTGACAGGAATCCATATTTTCCAATGGATAACATTTGTTGAGGTCACTGAAGACGGCTCCATTAAGAGATCGATGCGGTTTGGATTTGATGGAAAGGACTATATTAGTTTAGAGCCAGACAGAATGAGATGGGTCGCATCCAATCACATGGCAGTGAAGACTAAAGAGAAATGGAATTCAGATCAATCCTGGAATAATTACTGGGAAAAATATCTGCAGGGAAAACTTGTTCGACATTTAAAGAAATATTTGGAAGCAGGAAAGGAATATTTTGAACGGAAAGGTATTGATTTCAGTTTTGACTCCATGTTCTGATCTAACTTCACTGATCTATCAAACCGTTCTTCCATTCCATTCAGTGTGGGTTTATTGTTTGTGTTTTCACCCTTTCCCATTACAGTTCAGCCTGAAGTCTTCATCTCCAGAAGTGAGCCCAATAGTCAGTACAAGCCCCTCACTCTCTCCTGCCTGGTTACTGGCTTTTATCCTGTAGACATCGAGGTGAACTGGCTAAGGAATGGAGAGGTAATGTCTGAGACACTATCCTCGGGGATTCGACCGAACCACGATGGGACCCATCAGATCCAGAAAGAGATTGAAATAACTGCTGGGGATGAGGATCAATACTCCTGTCAAATTGAACACAGCAGCCTGGCAGAGCTGAAGCTCCAACAGTGGGGTAAGGAACTGTACTGGATATGTGCATGCGTTTGTATGGGAGCACATTCCCATTCTCCCCATTCCCTCTCTCACAACCAATTTTGACCCCATGACAAAGATTCCCTTCAATTCCAAACACTCTGATTATTGTCAAGAATCTCTTGTGTGGAACTTTATCAATGACCTTCTGGAAGTCCATCCAGAGCAGGTCCGTAGAAACTCCCTTATCCACCATGGGGCCAGTGTAAAAGCAAAGCTTCAACCAATCCCATTTGGTCTGGGGCGGCTTCAGTTCAAATTGTCCCCAATGAACACGGAACTGGGAATGGATCCGGGAACAGAGACAATCCTCATATTATTCAAATGTGTTTCAGAAATCCCAGGAAATAGTGGGGGATGGTCCCATCTTGGAATTCTGGTTGGATTCGTGATCCCAGCACTGGCTGTTATATCTGGGATAATCGGAGTAATCATCTGGAAAAGACAACAGAGAGGTAAGAATCAGAGAGAGGGGAATGTAGAACTGAGGGGACAGAGTGAGTGTGGGGAATCTCCAGTACTGAGAGTACAGGAGACTGTGGTAAATGAACTGATTTAATTCCCACACACAGATACACACGTATAAACACATCTTGTTCCCTGTCTGATCTTCCTTTGTGTGATCAGCCCAGTCCAGGTGTAATATTGATCATTAAAGCCACCGCACACACTCACATCCTCACCTACTGAATATGGATGAAATGGAAGAGATCTACAAGATCTCCATAAAGTGTAAGAATTGGGGGGGTGAGTGTGAGAATGAGTATTTCTCACACAATCGCCATTCCCTCACACTTGTTGTGTTCTCACTCTCTGAGAATGGATTATTCCCCATTCTAACTGATATTTATTTTACTTCTGCAGATTCACCAAGTGGGACGTACACAACAGCTCCAGTAAGTGACTGAGGGACAGATTGTTGGGAATGAAATACTCACGTTTTCTGACTTTTCTCACTTCCTAATTGCTCAGAGTTTTAAATATCTTTAAATGTTTGTGATTTTGATCAAGACTTTTTGGAATCAGTATAAAAGATTATGTGAAATATCTGATAATAGAGAAGACAATCAGGATGTTGGAAACATTTTTCTGGTGCTGGGCAGTTTTCCACTTCACTTTATAAGTTGTCTGAGATGAAGGAAAATGAAATTTGATCTGATGAATTCCCACACAGTCACAGAATGTTCACCCGACAGCTCCTTTATACAGGACTGGACACTGTACAGGCAGTTCCCAGGAACACACACTGAGATAAACACTGTCTCCTGGAGGACCATCAACTCAGTGAAAATCAACCTGAAACTCACAGTCTTCCAGGGCAAAGGGTTCTCCATGACTGAGGGTTTCAGATTGTCGCAATGCAAGGTCCAGGAATACTGGTGAGGGACACAACACAGCTTGGGGCAGCTACTGGAGACACTCAATGGGGAAAGACCTCCCATCATAGTTACAGGAAGTGGCTGAAAAACATGTCAAATCTCTCAGTGTGAATATTGCTGAGATATTAATATTGCCAATCTAAATTGTAACTCTGAGTGTAGTGGGACACTACAGAATGTCAGAATTTAAATTATTACACACTGGCCCATTTTGCTCTTTATGAAATATCATATTTGATGAGTTCTACGATTGTTTATTTTAATGATATAACACATTCATGGAGGAAAATCTATAATCAGGATCACAGTGAAACGTCATAACTGTGGATTGTAATCAATAAATAATTGTCAGTGTTTGCCTTGTCTGAATTCTTCTTCACTGATTTCACAGGAAAGGTTTAATTCATTCACTCAGCAGCTTGTGATGATTGGAATGGACAGTTGGTGAGGTTCAATCCAATGTGAACTGGCTGAGTTCAGACCAAATGTCAGCATCATTCACTGTTTTCCATCAGCATTGATTGACTTGTTAACAGAAAAGAAGATGTCAGTGCGAGAGACAGAGGAGAGGAAGCCGTGTCCTAACTTTAGAGAATCAAACTTCAACACATTTCCCAGTGAGCTGGAGGTGAAGGCTCACCAGCTTCTCAGTAATGAGAAGTGTAGGGAAGCTCAAAGTGAGTGTGTTGGTGTGGAAGGACAATATCTCAGCAATAGTGTTGAAGACTTGTGCTCCAGAACTTGCTGCTCCCCTAGCCAAGCTGTTCCAGTACAGCTACAACACTGGCAATGGAGAAAATTGCCCAGGTATGTGCTGTACACTAGGATCAGGACAAATTTAATCCAGCCAATAACTACCCCATCAGCTTACAGTCAATCATCAGTAAAGTGACGGAGGGGTTATTAACAGTGCCATCAAGTGGGAATAACCTGCTGAGTGACACCCAGTTTGGGTTCCTCCGGGGTCACTCAGCTCCTGACCTCATTACAGCTTTGGTTCAAACATGGACAAAAGAGCTGAGTTCCAGAGGTGAGATAATAGTGATAACTCTTGACATCAAAGCTGCATTCGACCGGGTTATGGCACCAAGGAGCCCTTGTAAAACCGGTATAATAGGTATCACGGGGAAAGCTCTCCACTGGTTGGAATCATAAATAGCACAAAAAATAGTGGTTGTGTGGTTGGAGGTCAATTATCTCAGTCTCTGGGCATCACTGCAGGAATTCCTGAGGGAATTTGTGTCCCAGTCCCAACCATCTTCAGCTGCTTCACCAATGACCTGCCTTCGATGATAATGTCAGAAGTGGGGATGTTCACTGATGATTACACAATGTTCAGCTGCTTTATGTCTCCTCAGATATTGAAGCAATTCGTGTCCAAAATGCAGCAGCACCTGAACAATATCCAGGCTTGCACTCACAAGTGGCAAGTAATATTTGGGCCACACAAGTGCCAGGTAATAACCATCTCCAACAAGAGAGAATGTAACCACCGTCCCTTGAATTGAATGGTATTCCGTGACTGAATCCCCCATTAACAATGTTCTGGGGCCTACCATTGACCTGAAACAAAACTGGATTAGACGTATAAATACAGTCGTTACAAGAACAGTTCGGCGATTAGGAATCCTGCAGTGAGTAACCACCTCCTGACTCCCCAAAACCTGTCCACCATCAACATGGCAGAGGTCAGGAGGGTGAGGATTGTATTCATTGGAGTTTAGAAGAGTGAGAGGGGATCTCATTGAAACTTATAAAATTCTCACAGGATTAGACAGGGTAGATTCAGCAAGAATGTTCCAAATGTGGGGGAGTCCAGAACTAGGGGTCATAGTTTGATGTGAGGAGAAATTTCTTTCCCCTGAGAATGGTGAATGTGAGGAATTCAGTACCACAGAAAGTAGGTGAGGCCAAAACATTATCTGACTTCAAGAATAAATTAGATGGAGCTTTTGGGCCTTTTGGGATTTAGGATTATGGGGGAAAGGGGAGCAGGATATTGAATTTGATGATCAGCCATGATCATAATGAATGGCGAAAAGTCTCGAAGAGTGGAATAACCTGCTCCTACTTCTGTTTTCTATGTTTCTGTGTAATGGAATTCTCTCCACTTGCCTCGATAAGTGCAGCTCTAAAAACACTCAAGAAACTCAACAGACACTATTCAGGATAAAGCAGCACACTTCATTGCTACCCTTTCCACAAGGAACAGCATGGTGGAACAGTGGTTAGTACTGCTGCCTCACAGCACCCAGGGACCCGGGTTTGATTCCTGTCTTGGGTCTCTCTCTGTGTGAAGTTTGCACATTCTCCCCGTGTCTACATGTGTTTCCTCTGGGTGCTCCGATTTCCTCCCATAGTCCAAAGATGTGCGGGTGAACTGGACTGGCCAGGCTAAATAACTCCTTTGTGTCATGGGGATTAGTGTGGCTAAATGAATGAGTTAATGGGGATGGAGCCAGTGTGGGATTGCATTCAGTGCAGACTCGATGGACCAAAAGGCCTCCTTCTGCACTGGAGGATTCTATGATTCAAGCCCTCCACCACTGATACACAGTGGAGATGTGTGAATCATCTATAAGATTCACTGCAGGAACTCACCAAGGCTCCCTGGGCAGCATCTTATAAACCCATTAGCACCTTGAAGGAGAAGGACAGCAGATACTTGGGAACACACACTACCTGGAGGTTCCGCTCCAAGCCACACACCACCCTAACTTGGAAATATATCTGTTATTCCTTCACCGTCACTGGGTCAAAACCCTGGAACTCCCACTTTAACAGTATTGTGAAGGGCAACTCTGGATGGGCAATAAATGCTGGCCTCGCCGGTAATTTTCACATCGCATTGAGGCTAAAATAGAAGCAACTGGAAAGAAATGGAATAATTTAACAGTCTTACAGGGTTTGTAGAATTGTTGCAAGTTTTTCATTTAAATGTTAACTGATAATTGAATGAGTTATGGAGTGAGGATGCACATACACCCTCACGTAAGCATATACATATATACCAGCGCGCGCGCGCACACACACACATACACACAGACATATGTAAGCACACACATGAACACACAAACAGACACATGTAAACACACAGACACAAAGATACATACGCACACACAGACACGCACGCACACTGGTGCGCAAATAAGCACAAACATGCTTATATACGCACACAAATGGAAACAGTACGCTCATGTACAGATATACTCACAGTCACAAAGAGAGGTGTACACACACAGGTACAGGTCACAGTTAAGGATTTTCTGTGGGGGAACATTTACAATTGGCATCGAAACCATTTCCCTCACAATTAAGAGTAGTGGACAGACTCCCCAACAGCCAATCCAGATTCCGCCAGCTTTCGACAAGCTGCAGTACAAGGTGTGTAACTGAGAAACTGCTTCAACAGGAAGGTCCATGTTAGTCACTTCAGAGAAACATCAAAATAAACCAGGAAAGAAGCCAGGCCTCCATAATGGGGGTGAGGGGGAGTGTGGTGAGGGGAGGGGAATGTCCATCTACAGGGCAAACTGTGTCTGCTCCTACAGCCAGGCAAGCTGAAAGGGACTGTGGGAGGACTGTCCTTCCTGGCCAACTGCTGGGCACTCACACCAGACCATTCGTCTGCTCAATTTTAAATTGGGAAACCTAAAGCGGACTAGAAAAATTGCAGTTTAACAAGGTTTTTAATAAGTCTAACAGTCTGTACCCTGACTGGGCCCAAAGCCTGCAGTGGCTAAAATGAAGGTTGTCTGCAGAGTGGCTTCTTCATAATTTTCAAGCCCCTTTTTATGTCCATTCCTGATGGGGGAGGAAACTCAACATGGAAGTGTCGGAACTGGAAATGGACAATTTCCTGATAACTGGTCACAGGACAGGTGAATTAGCCATGCTAAATTCTCCCTCAGTGTACCTGAACAGGTGCCGGAGTGTGGCAGCTTGGGGATTTTCACAGTAACTTCATTGCAGTATTAATGTAAGCCTACTTGTGAAAAATAAATAAATGTTAGAAATTCTTTCCCTTTCATCAGCCCTTTTTGCAACACCAATCAATCAATCACCCGATGGTTGTGTGGCTTAACTTCAGGGAATTGATCACATTTTAATAAAGACAGGGAACTGGAGTCCTTATCAACATTTTTTTTGTGTTTTAAGAACATAAGAACAGAAGAAATAGGAGCAGGAGTAGGCCATCTAGCCCTTCGAGCCTGCCCCGCCATTCAATAAGATCATGGCTGATCTGTCGTGGCTCAGTTCCACATTCCCGCCCTCTCCCCATAACCCTTAATCCCCTCTCTTATCAAGAACCCATCAACCCGATCCTTAAAAATATTTAGCGAGGCAGCCTCCACCACTTCAACGGGCAGAGAATTCCACAGATTCACCACCCTTTGAGTGAAGAAGTTCCTCCTCAACTCTGTTCTAAACCGCCTCCCCTTTATCTTGAGGCTGTGCCCCCTAGTCCTACTGTCTTTTTTGAGCGGGAAGAGTCTCTCCACCTCTATCCTATCCATCCCATTCATCATCTTATACGTCTCAATGAGATCTCCCCTCATTCTTCTAAACTCTAACGAGTACAAGCCTAGTTTATTCAGCCTCTCCTCATAGCTCAATCCCCTCAACTCCGGTATCAGCCTAGTAAACCTCCTCTGCAGTCCCTCCAGGGCCAAAATATCCTTGCGCAGGTGCGGCGCCCAAAACTGCACACAGTACTCCAGCTGCGGCCCCACCAATGCCCTATACAGCTGCAGCTGCAGCAAGACCTCCCTACTTTTATATTCAATCCCCCTCGCTATGAAGGCCAGCATCCCATTCCCCTTCCTGACCACCTGCTGCACCTGCAAGCTGGGTTTTTGCGACTCATGCACAAGGACCCCGAGGTCCCTCTGCACCGTCGCCTGCTGCAGTTTTTCGCCACGTAAGTAATAGTCCTTCCTACCATTCCTCCTACCAAAGTGGACCACCTCACACTTGCCAACATTAAATTCCATTTGCCATTTCCTGGCTCATTCACCCAGCCTATCTAGATCCTTCTGCAGACTCTCCACACCCTCCTCACAATTTGCCTTTCCCCCAATCTTGGTGTCATCAGCAAATTTCGACACCCTGCACTCGGTTCCCTCCTCCAGATCATCTATATAAATGGTAAATAGCTGAGGCCCCAGCACCGACCCCTGGGGCACCCCACTAGTCACCAACCGCCAATCCGAATAGCACCCATTGACCCCCACTCTCTGCCTCCTATTTGACAACCAATCCTCTATCCACGCTAACACCCTACCCCCAACTCCATGTCCCCTGACCTTCTGCAATAACCTCTTGTGAGGTACCTTGTCAAACGCCTTCTGAAAATCCAGAAAGACCACATCCACCGGCTCTCCTCTATCCACTGCCCTAGACACATCCTCATAGAACTCCAGTAAATTTGTCAGACACGACTTCCCTTTAATGAAACCGTGTTGCGTCCGCCCTATCAAGCAATTCCCCTCAAGATGCCTCGCTATTTCCTCCTTAATGACGGATTCTAACATTTTACCTACCACAGACGTTAAACTAACCGGCCTATAATTCCCCGCCTTTTGCCTGGCACCCTTCTTAAACAACGGCGTAACATTAGCCGTTTTCCAATCTTCCGGCACTTCCCCGGAATCCAGCGACGTCTGGAAAATAACCACCAAGGCATCCACTATCACCTCCGCCATTTCTTTCAGAACCCTCGGATGCATTCCATCCGGTCCTGGGGACTTGTCCACAATCAGCCCCTCCAGTCTGTCGAGCACCACCTCTCTAGTAACTGTAATGTCATTAAGACCCTCCATTCCTACCACCTTTCCATCGCTAACACCCGGCAAATTATTCACGTCCGCCGTGAAGACCGAAACAAAAAAGTTATTCAAGACCTTAGCCATATCCCCATCCCCTACCACTAGCTCCCCTTTCTCATCCTCTAAAGGACCAACGTTCACCCTAGCCAGCCTCTTCCTTTTCCAATCACAATAAACAATATTAGTTTCCTCCTTCGAATGTTTAATTCCCAGTCACTGATTGGAATTGGGATAGTGGATTCCCAGAATGTTGCAGATCCTTTTCTCCATCTCCCTGTGTTTTTCCTGGGTCTCTCCCGGTAAGTACAGAATTCCCTCTTCCATTCTCACTCTCTCACTCTCTCTGGGGTGAATTTGAATCTTTTGGGGAGAGTTTGAAATGGGTGATGTTTGCTCAGACACTGTTATACAGCCAGCCTGATATTTGACACCATTGAAGACAGCACAGTGTGGAAGACTCTGATAGGATTGGTGTTCAGCTCTCCTGGACAGCAGGAGGTACAAACCCCGAGAGCAGAGAAGCTTGGAACAAATGGAAAATGCTTCAAATGGACAATTTTAACTTTCACATCGATTGGGAGATGCAAAACAGCTTCATCGCTCCTGGTCTAAAGTCTTCAAAATGCTCTGGAGAGAAGAAGATTAATCTGTGTTTCACCCACCCCAGGCTCAGCTGTGATGCCCTCATGGTTGAATAGGTTAGGTTATCTCAGACCATCCGCATCCTGGTGAGTATTAGGAAAGGGCTGATTAATAAGCTGTGTGAAGGACAGTGGAGATCCTGCTCTGGATTGTCCATCCCCCTGTTTGACAGTCAGACTGTTCATACAGTGACTGCTCCCCCCGGACTCTGCCCCCATAGTCTCACACTTCATACTCCCAAATATCACTCTTTCTCTCCTTTTCAATCCACAATTCACATCACATCTTTCCTGGTTATGACGATAAATAACAGACCAGTCCCGAGTGACTGATTCTGTGTTTATTCACTGCTCTGAGATCTGCAGCATCAATATTACATAAGAACATAAGAAATAGGAGCAGGAGTAGGCCATCTGGCCCTTCGAGCCTGCCCCGCCATTCAATAAGATCATGGCTGATCTGTCGTGGCTCAGTTCCACTTTCCGGCCCTCTCCCCATAACCCTTAATCCCCTCTCTTATCAAAAAACCATCAACCCGCATCTTGAAAATATTTAGCGAGGCAGCCTCCACCACTTCAACGGGCAGAGAATTCCAGAGATTCACCACCCTTTGAGTGAAGAAGTTCCTCCTCAACTCCGTTCTAAAACGCCCCCCTTTTATCTTGAGGCTGTGCCCCTTAGTCCTACTGTCTTTTTTGAGTGGGAAGAGTCTCTCCACCTCTACCCTATCCATCCCATTCATCATCTTATACGTCTTAATGAGATCTCCCCTCATTCTTCTAAACTCTAACGAGTACAAGCCTAGTTTATTCAGCCTCTCCTCATAGCTCAACCCCCTCAACTCCGGTATCAGCCTAGTAAACCTCCTCTGCACTCCCTCCAAGGCCAAAATATCTTTGCGCTGGTGCGGCGCCCAAAACTGCACACAGTACTCCAGCTGCGGCCTCACCAATGCCCTATACAGCCGCAGCAAGACCTCCCTACTTTTATATTCAATCCCCCTCGCTATGAAGGCCAGCATCCCATTCGCCTTCCTGACCACCTGCTGCACCTGCAAGCTGGGTTTTTGTGACTCATGCACAAGGACCCCGAGGTCCCTCTGCACCGTCGCCTGCTGCAGTTTTTCGCCCCGTAAGTAATAGTCCTTCCTACCATTATTCCTTCCAAAGTGGACCACCTCACACTTGCCAACATTAAATTCCATTTGCCATTTCCTGGCCCATTCGCCCAGCCTATCTAGATCCTTCTGCAGACTCTCCACACCCTCCGCACAATTTGCCTTTCCCCCAATCTTGGTGTCATCCGCAAATTTCGACACCTTACACTTGGTTCCCTCCTCCAGATCATCTATATAAATGGTAAAAAGCTGAGGCCCCAGCACCGACCCCTGGGGCACTCCACTAGTCACTATCCGCCAATCCGAATAGCACCCGTTGACCCCCACTCTCTGCCTCCTATTTGACAACCAATCCTCTATCCACGCTAATACCCTACCCCCAACTCCAAGTCCCCTGACCTTCTGCAATAACCTCTTATGATGCACTTTGTCAAACGCCTTCTGAAAATCCAGAAAGACCACATCCACTGGTTCTTCTCTATCCACTGCCCTAGTCACATCCTCATAGAACTCCAGTAAATTTGTCAGACACGACTTCCCTTTAATGAAACCGTGCTGCGTCTACTCTATCAAGCAATTCCCTTCAAGATGCCTCGCAATTTCCTCCTTAATGACGGATTCTAACATTTTACCTACCACAGACGTTAAACTAACTGGCCTATAATTCCCCGCCTTTTGCCTGGCACCCTTCTTAAACAACGGCGTAACATTAGCTATTTTCCAATCTTCCGGCACTTCCCCGGAATCCAGCGATGTCTGGAAAATAACCACCAAGGCATCCACTATCACCTCCGCCATTTCTTTCAGAACCCTCGGATGCATTCATTCCAGTCCTGGAGATTTGTCCACAATCAGCCCCTCCAGTCTGTCGAGCACCGCCTCTCTCGTAACAGTAATGTCGTTAAGACCCTCCAGTCCTACCACCTTTCCATCGCTAACACCCGGCAAATTATTCACGTCCTCCTCCGTGAAGACCGAAACAAAAAAGTTATTCAATACCTTAGCCATATCCCCATCCCCTACCACTAGGTCCCCTTTCTCATCCTCTAAAGGACCAACGTTCACCCTAGCCAGCCTCTTCCTTTTTATATATTTATAAAAACTCTTGCTATCCTTTTTTATATTAAGCGCTAGCCCAGCTTCATAGTTTCTCCGACCCTCCTTTATCAACTTCTTTGTCAATCTTTGTTGACATTTAAACCTCTCCCAATCCTCTTCTCGCCCACTGCTCTTGCAACTCTAAATTCCTCCGCTTTTAATTTAACACTTTCCTTCACCTCCTTTGTTATCCACGGCTTATTACCTCTCCTCCTACGGTCCTTTTTGACCCCCGGAATAAATTTCTGCTGAGCACCAAGAAAGATCTCCTTAAAGATCCGCCACTGCTCCTCAGCAGACCCTCCCTCCAATGCACTCCCCCAGTCCACATTTGCCAATCCTCCCCTCTATTCAAACAAAGGACGCGTGTCCGGGAACCCACTTTCTCCTCCTCCATCTGCACCAGAAACTCCACCATACAATGATCACTCTCCCCAAGAGGATCCTTCACCACAAGGTCCCTAATTCTACCCGCCTCATTACATAGCACCAGATCCAAGATAGCTCGTTCCCTCGTTGGCTCCAACACACACTGTTCAAGGAAATTATCCTGGCAGCATTCCAAGAACTCCTCCTCGAGCCCACCTCGTCCAACATGGGTTGACCAATCAATACACAGATTGAAATCCCCCTCAACTAGGGCCATCCCATTCCTGCACGCCGCACTTATTTGCGCGTTAACAGCCTGCCCCACCTCCAGATCATTATTCGGGGGCCTATAGACAACACCCACCGTGTCTTCCTCCCCTTGCTGTTCCTAATCTCTACCCACAACGATTCCACGTTCTGCTCCTTGGCTCCAATATCATCCCTTGCTACCACCTTGATGTTATCCTTAATCAGCAGAGCTAAGCCCCCCCCTCTTTCCTCCTGCCTATCCTTCCTAAACACTTGATACCCCTGGACATTCAGCTCCCAGTCCCTGTCACCTTGCAGCCACGTCTCTGTAATGGCCACCAGATCGTATCCATTTGTGTCGATCTGCGCCACCAGCTCATCCACTTTATTCCGAATGCTTCGTGCATTATTTATAAAATGTTGAGAGGAATAGATAGGGTGGACTCTCAGAGGCTATTTCCCCGGGTTGAAATGGTCGCTACGAGAGGACACAGATTTAAGGTGCGGGGAGGGAAGTACAGAGGTGATGTTAGGGGTAAGTTTTTCACTCAGAGGGTGGTGAGTGAATGGAATCGGCTGCCGTCATCGGTGGTGGAGGCGAACTCGCTGGGGTCTTTTAAAAGACTTCTGGATCAGTATATGGGGTTTAATGGGATTGGGGGTTATAGATAGGTCTATAGATTGGTGGGGTTGATGTGATCGGCACAACTCGAGGGCCGAAGGGCCTGTTTGTGCTGTAATGTTCTATGTTCTATTGCATTTGTGCATTCGTGCAATATGACCCAGTTTAATCTGATTCTGTTTCAGACAGGATTCTGACTTTGGGAAAAGTGGGGGATTGTTGAAGTTTATCACTGTGTGAATGGCTCTCACTGGGATCGGGGGTAGTGTGTGGAAATGTTTATTACCCAGTCGCTGTAATTGTTTAATGCAGACACAGAAAATGAATGATGAACGGATCAGCATCAGCAGCATCTGATGGTGGGTGAAACAGTTCACAGTGGGGATTGCCTCTCCATGCCTAGGCTGGGATCTTACGGTGGTGCAGATTTCCCCCAATGAAGCCGGCATTTCCCAGCGGAAAATCCCAGTCAACTTTAGAGAGATACAGACTGGGAAAGTTCATTCTTTTCTCTCTGCACAGATACTCCTGGAACCGCTCTGCTTGTGGGCGGCACGGTAGCACAGTGGTTAGCACTGCTGCTTCACAGCTCCAGGGTCCTGGGTTCGATTCCCGGCTCGGGTCACTGCCTGTGTGGAGTTTGCACATTCTCCTCGTGTCTGCGTGGGTTTTCTCCGGGTGCTCCGGTTTCCTCCCACTGTCCAAAGATGTGCGGGTTAGGTTCATTGGCTATGCTAAAATTGTCCCTTAGTGTCCTGGGATGTGTAGGTTAGAGGGATTAGCAGGTAAATGTGTAGGGATATGGGGATAGGGTCTGGGTGGGATTGTTTTTGGTGCAGACTCGATGGGCCGAAGGGCCTGTTTCTGCACTGTAGGGTTCTATGTTCTAGGGTTCTATGTTCATGCTTTTCCAGTATCCAGTGTTCCAGGGTGGATTTACAATGAAACACACTGTGCCCCGACACAGGGCTCCCAGAATGATCAGTGACTTTCTCACAGACAATCAGAGAGAATCAGTTTGAAATCCCGCCCAGAACTTACCTGTCAATCAGTCTGCTGGGCCAATCACAGAGCAGAGGGCAGCTCCTTCCCGACACAATCATTGGTCAGAATGAGATTACCCACAGCTCTGACCAAACATTGGCTCCTCTCTCTCTCTGTCTCTCTCTCCACAGATGCTGTCAGACCTGCTGAGATTTTCCAGCATTTTCTGTTGTTGGTCCATTATCCATGTGTCCCTGGGCCTGCACAGTGAGGATGGCAGTATGGAATCAGGGGGAGACCCAGCCCGTGATGCCTGAGTTGTCATTTCTTTCACGCGCAGCGGCAGTTGGTGCCTCACGTTCGGGAGTTGGAATGTGAGGAAGCGCGAGCCTGAGCGGCTGTCATGGGGGCGGGGCTGGAATTGGAGGTGCGCACCTATAAATCCCAGCCCCGGGCTCCCAGTGAAACACCCTCACTCCCATCCACCCTCCATCAGCAGCATCCCACCATCCCCATCAAGATACGGTATTAGTGAGGCCACAGTTAGAATATCGTGGACAGTTTTGGGCCCCTTATTTAAGGAAATATATTGTCACTGGAGCAGTATAGAGGAGATTTACTCGGATGATCCTGGGCACAGAGGGATTGCCATATGAGGAAAGATTAAACAGATTGTGTCTGTGCTCCTTGGAGTTCCGAGGAATGAGCGATGATATGTTTCAAACATATAAGAGTCTTAGGGGGTTAGACAGGGTAAATGTTGGGAGGATGTTTCCATTCATGGGAGAGTGTAGGATCAGAGGACAGAGTCGCAGAATAAGGGGGTGATCATTTAACAAGGATTTCTTCTCCCAATGAAAAGTTAGAAATTTATTTATTATCACAAGTAGGCTTACATTAACAATGCGATGAAGTTATTGTGAAAAATCCCAAGTCATCACACTCCGGTGCCTGTTCGGGTACACTGAGGGAGAATTTAGCATGGCCAATGCACCCAACCAGCAAATCTTTCGGACTGTGGGAAGAAACTAGAGCACCGGAGGAAACCCACACAGACACGTGGAGAATGTGCAAACTCCACACAGACAGTGACCCAAACCGGGAATCAAACCCAGGCCCCTGGCTCTGTGAGGCAGCAGTACTATTGCTCATTGTTCTCCGGAGCATTGAACCTGGTGGCTGTGGCTGTGGTGAGTGACTGATTTAAAGTAAAAACCGCTTTTTTCCTGTACTTCCGGTTCTCGGGGCTTGTTAGAGTGTAGTTTACTTCCGTACCGGAAGTTAGGCCAGGGGATTGTCGTTAAGGGGAAGCGGGGGGTATAAAAATAGGGGTAGCAGCACAGAGCGGGCAGCGTCGGGAGTGGGCAGCGGAGTGAGTGGGAACAGAATGAGAAGGGCTTTGGCTCGCTGGGCCGAGAGCAGGCTTAGAGAAGGTGAGTGACAGATTTCTACCTTTGGGAGCTTACAGGAGGTTGGGACATGGCAGGGAATATAGGGAGGAATGTAAGTTGTGTCAGGTGCCACATGTGGGAGTTCATGGTGGTGTCACGTGTCCCCAAGGTCCACATCTGCAGTACATGTTTGGAACTGCAGCGCTTGAGGGCCCGGGTCAGGCAACTCGAGGGGCGGCTGGAGGATGCGTTTCTAGTCAGGGAGAACGAGGCGATAATGGCTGGGAACCATGAGAAGGAGGAGGTCTCAAGGGCTGAAGAGAAGGGAGGATGGACGACTGTGAGGAGGGGAAAGAGGAATAAGAAGAGCAGTCAGGGTCCCCCAACCTCCCCAGAGGCCCCCCAAGGTTCGTCGACAGGGGCACAGAAAGATAGGCAGGAGGGGGAGACTAACTTAGAGGGACAGAAGGGGGCCGGTAAGGTGATAGTGGTAGGGGATGGGAGGGTCAGAGGTATCGATAGGAGGTTCTGTGGACAGAGGCGTGATTCCAGGATGGTGGTCTGCCTCCCTGGAGCAGGGGTGAAGGATGTATCGGACAGGGTAGAGGGAATTTTGAAAGGGGAGGGGGCACAGGATGAGATCATAGTACATGTAGGGGAGGGGGACATAGGAAGGAGGAATAGGGTAGAGGTACGTAGGCAATTTAAGGAGTTGGGGGCCAAACTAAAGAGTAGGACCTCCAGGGTGGCACTCTCTGGGTTGCTGCCCGGTACCCGCAGGACAAAGAATGAAGAGATCATGCAGCTGAATGCATGGTTGAGGGATTGGTGTAGGGTAGAGGGCTTTACTTTTGTGGATCACTGGGAGGTGTTTATGAGAGAAGGACAATTGTACAGGAAGGATGGGGAGAATTTGAACGGGAGGGGAACTAATGTCTTAGCGGAGAGGTTAGCTGGGGTGTTTACGAAGGGTTTAAACTAATATGGAGGGGGGGTGGGGAGATGGCTGGGAGAGAGTCGAGTGAAAGGAAAAGTATCAGGGAGAAGGTGGTTCTGAGGGACACTTGTGGGTTGAACTGTGTCTGTTTCAATGCTAGGAGTGTGGTAGGGAAAACGGATGAGCTTAGGGCCTTGATGTTTGTGAGGCAGTTAGATGTGGTGGCTGTAACGGAGACGTGGTTATGGGAGGGGCAGGACTGGCAACTGAATGTTCCTGGGTACAAGTGTTTTAGGTGTGACAGAGGAGGGTTGAAGAGAGGTGGAGGGGTGGCACTGTTAGTCAGGGAAAACATCACAGTCGTGCAGAGGGAGGACGATATGGAAGAGATAGGGATTGAGTCAGTGTGGGTGGAGTTGAGGAATAAAAGGGAGAGATCACATTGCTAGGGGTGTACTATAGGCCACCCAACAGCCCTAAGTCAGTGGAGGAAGGCATTTGCAGGGGCATTTTGGACAGGTGCAGGAAGAATAGAGTGGTTGTAGTGGGTGATTTTAATTTTCCTGGAGTGAATTGGAGGGGGCCTAGAGCTGGGGGTACGGAGGGAGAGGAGTTTGTGAAATGTGTTATGGAAGGGTCGCTAGAACAGTATGTAACTAGCCCGACTAGGGGAGGGGCTATACTGGATCTAGTGTTGGGAAACGAGCCGGGGCAGATGGGTGAGGTAGAGGTAGACGAATATGTGGTGAACAGTGACCACAAGTCCGTCTACTTTAGGATAAAAATGGAAAGGGACGAATGCCGTCCGAATGGGAGTGTGCTGAACTGGGGAAAGGTGAGCTATGGCAGGATTAGGAGGGAGCTGCAGCAAACTGATTGGGAGGGACTGTTAACTGGCAAGTCCACGGTTGGCAAGTGGGAGGCATTTAGGGACAAAATGAAATGGTTGCAGGGGAGGTATGTTCCGGTTAAGCGAAAGGATGGGAAGGTAGGATTAGACAGCCGTGGATTACGGGGGATATTGAAGACTTGGTCAGGAAGAAGAGGGAGGCGTATGTTAGGTCAAAACAAATGGGTACGGAGAGTGCGCTGGAGGAATATAGCAAGAGTAGGAGGGAGCTAAAAAGGGGAATTAGAAGGGCGAAGAACTGGCATGAGATGGCTTTGGCTGGTAGGATTAAGGAAAATCCAAAGGCATTTTATTCCTATATCTGAGGCAAGAGAGTAGTTAAAGGGAAAATTGGTCCTCTTAGGGACAAGAGTGGAGAGTTGTGTATTGAGTCGGAGGGAATGGGGGAGCTCCTGAATGAATACTTTGCGTCGGTATTCACAAAGGAGAGGGGTTCGGAATCGTGTGGTCTCTTGGAGGGAGTGGAGGTTCATTTGCAGGATATAGTTATTACGAGAGAGGAAGTGCTAGGGCTTTTAGGTAGCGTAAGGACGGATAAAGCTCCGGGGCCTGATGGTATTTATCCCAGGCTGCTTAGGGAGGCGAAAGATGAAATTGCTGGGCCTCTGGCGCAAATCTTTGTCTCTTCTTTGGACACAGGTGAGGTCCCAGAAGACTGGAAGATAGCAAATGTGGTCCCGTTGTTCAAAAAAGGTCGTAGGGATAACCCTGGAAATTATAGACCGGTGAGTTTGACGTCGGTGGTAGGGAAGTTAATGGAAAAAATACTTAGGGGTAGGATGTATGAGCATTTGGAGCATTGCGATCTGATTAGGGATACGCAACATGGCTTTGTTAGAGGGAGGTTTTGCCTTATGAATCTGGTGGAATTCTTTGAGGAGGTGACAAAAACGGTTGACGATGGGAGAACCGTTGATGTCATCTATAAGGATTTCAGTAAGGCGTTTGACAAAGTCCCTCACGGTAGGCTGGTAGAAAAGGTTAAGGCGCATGGGATACAAGGCCAGGTAGCTAGGTGGATTGAGAACTGGCTGGGAAATAGGAGACAGAGGGTAGCTGTGGAGGGGACCTTGTCGGGCTGGAGGCCAGTGACCAGTGGTGTGCCGCAGGGCTCAGTACTGGGACCTCTCCTCTTTGTAGTCTACATAAATGACCTGGAAGAGGGCGTAGGTGGTGTGATTAGCAAGTTTGCTGATGACACCAAGATGGCAGGGTTGGCGGCTACGGAACTGGATTGTCAGGTGATACAACAGGATATAGATAGGTTGGTGCAGTGGGCAGATAGGTGGCAGATGGCATTTAATCCTGACAAATGCGAGGTGATGCATTTTGGACGGAATAATGCAGAGAGGAGCTATGTGATTAAAGGGAGGCCGATTAGGAGTATAGACATACAGAGGGACCTGGGAGTGCAGGTTCACAAATCCATGAAGGTTGCGTCACAAGTGGAGAAGGTTGTTAGGAAGGCTTATGGGATGTTGGCCTTTATAGGAAGGGGCATAGAGTATAAAAGCTGCCGTCTAATGCTTCAGTTGTACAGAACGTTGGTTAGACCGCATTTGGAGTACTGCGTCCAGTTCTGGTCACCTTACTACCGGAAGGACGTGGAGTCTCTGGAAAGGGTGCAGAGGAGGTTTACCAGGATGTTGCCTGGCATGGGGGGACTGGGTTACGAGGAGAGGTTGAAGAAACTGGGACTATTCTCCTTGGAAAGACGGAGATTGGGAGGGGACATGATAGAAGTATATAAGATAATGAAGGGAATGGATAGAGTTAATAGTGAGAGACTGCTCCCTAGACTGGGTACGAACACAAGAGGTCATCATTTAAGGGTGAGGGGGGAGAGATATAATTTGGAGGTGAGAAGAAGGTTCTTTACGCAGAGAGTTGTGGGGGTCTGGAACGCGATACCAAGTCGGGTGGTGGAGGCAGGAACATTGGACTTGTTTAAGATGCAGTTAGATAGGCACATGAGTGAAACAAGAATGGAGGGATATGGTAGGGGCTATTAAATAGGGTTAAACCTCAGGAGACAACGGAAAGGCAGGCTGTAAGATTAATATTTTTGTCTTTATTCCACAGGCGGAGGTCCACCTCGTGTCAAACGAGGGGCATTCACACGGCGGGTCATGCGTGGGCTGCTCTTGGAAGTTCCAGGAGTGGCCTAGTACTTCATGTCGGTGTGTGTGCTTGATCCTGGACCGGTAGATGGGCGCCGCAACAGCTCAGTGACTAGCACTGCTGGCTGTGCAGGCACATGGATTTGGGCCTGTGTCTGTGGGAGTTTGCGCATTCTCCCTGTGGTTGCGTGGGTTTCCTCCGGGCGCTCCGGTTTCCTCCCACACCCCAAAAATGTGCTCTCAGGCTAATCGGTTTTTACCAAATTGACACTATTTCTTCCCTGAATCTGACTGAGTAGGGTTCCATTCATAGATATGCAGGGTAGAATGGGTGTAGGGTGATGTGGCGGCGCGGGCTCGTTGGGCCGAAGGGCCTGTTTCCGTGCTGGGTTGTTCTTTGTTCTTTGTTCTTTGTACTACCGACTGTGTCAAATATTCAAAGCTTCTACTGCCTTGGAGGAGGAGTTTCAGACCTTCGTGACTCTCAGAGAAAACATTTTTCCTCATCTCTGTCTTAAACAGGAGCCCCCTTATTTTAAACACTGACCCCGATTTCTAGATTCTCCCACAAGAGGATACATCCTCTCCACATCCATCCTGTCAATATCCCTCAGACTCTTACAAATCACACCATGAACCGTCACACTGAGCTCTATGTTCCTGGGTACCCCTGTGTTCACTGACCTGTAAGTTCCCAGTCAAGTAACCTATATAACCAGAAGATATAGAATCAAGTGGAGTCCATTCAGCCCATCGGGTCACCTCCACCATTCAATGAGATCATGATAGACCCTGAAGTGATAATCCTCAGCTCCACTTTCTCACCTTATCCCCATAACCCTCCATTCCCGAACTCACTAACAATCTGTCTATCTCAGGCATGAACATACTTAATGGTACAGCCTCTACTGTCATCTGTGGTAAAGAATTACAAAGAGATGCCACACACTGAGAGAAGAAATTCCTCCACATCTCTGTCTTAAATGGGTGACATCTTACTCTGAGGTTTTGCCATCCGATTCTAGACTCTCCCACAGGGGGAAATACCCTCTCAGCATCTACCCTGTCAAACCCCCTGAGAATCCGATATGTTTCAAAAAAGATATGGCTCAAAAAAGACAGTAGGACGAGGCGGCACAGCCTCAAGATAAAGGGGGGGCGGTTTAGAACAGAGTTGAGGAGGAACTTCTTCACTCAAAGGGTGGTGAATCTCTGGAATTCTCTACCCGTTCAAGTGGTGGAGGCTGCCTCGCTAAATATTTTCAAGAAGCGGGTTGATGGGTTTTTGATAAGAGAGGGGATTAAGTGTTATGGGGAGAGGGCCGGAATGTGGAACTGAGCCACGACAGATCAGCCATGATCTTATTGAATGGCGGGGCAGGCTCGAAGGGCCAGATGGCCTACACCTGCTTCTATTTCTTATGTTCTTATGTTTCAATAAGTTCACATCTCATTCTTCTAAACTCCAGTGAGTATAGGCCCAACCTACTCAACCTCTCATAATAAAATCCCTCCATCCTCAGGATCAACCTGGTGAACTTTCTCTGGATTGATTTCAAAGCCAGTATATTTTCTCTTAGATAAGGGTACTAAAACTGATCACAGTTTTCCAGATGTGGTCTAACTGGTGCCTTGTATAGTTTTAGCAAGCTTTCCCTACTTTTATATTCCATTCTCTTTGAATTAAAGGCGCCATTCCCTCTGCCCTGTGTTTTAAAATTGAAATCTCTCCATGTCCACACATCTTCCTATTTCTGTAATCCCCTCCAGTTTCACAAACTCTGTGAGACCTCTGTGTTCCTCTCATTCTGACATCTCCAGTATCAGGGATTAGAATCTCCCCCACACTGGAGACTGTGCCTTCAGTAACCTCAGTCCTTCACTCTGTAATCCCCTCCCTACACCTCTGTGCAGCCTCTCTTTAAAACACTCCTTTAACCCTGGAATTTGGAGACAGTTTTTGTGCACTGTGCTGTGTGTGTCTCTGGGTCAATCTTTGTTTTATAAAGCTGTCCTTGGGGAGGTTTCACTTTGTGAAAGGCACTGGGTAAAGATTAGATTTTTATCAGCCTGAATCTGAACCTGTCTGAGTTTGATCTTCCTGGTAACTAGGAATAGACTGACTGTTGATCTCTTTAATGGGATGATTTTCCGAGTGAACCAATCAGGCATCCTCTGGTTCTGCAATAAGGAAATGAGCAAAGTTCAACATCGACAGAAAAATGGAGTCTGGATAAAGTTTTTGTTTTTTCCTGTTTTCCTCCGAGTTTATAAAGTTATTTTATCCTCAGAGTGTTTAATACCCAGTCACTGATTGGAATCGGGACAGTGGATTCCCAGAATGTTGCTGATCCTTTTCTCCATCTCCCTGTGTTTTTCCCGGGTCTCTCCCGGTAAGTACAGAATTCCCTCTTCCATTCTCACTCTCTCTCTCTCTCTCTGGGGTGAATTTGAATCTTTTGGGGAGAGTTTGAAATGGGTGATATTTGCTCAGACATTATTATGTATCTGTCAGATATAAATGTGAGATAACATCATGACTGACAAGGGAGGGAAAGTGTACAGAAAGATAGAGAGGAAAGTAGAGTTCAGATCACAATCACATCACCACAGAATGGCAGAGCAGATTCGAGGGGCCGAGTGGCCTACTCCTGCTCCATGTTTGTATGTTCAAAACACCCAGATCAGAGAAGCTTGGAGCAATGAAAGTGGAAAGGTCCAGAAACAGAGGGAAGAATGGAGGAACAGAAAGATTAAGTTGTGATAAAGGACATGGGGAAAATGTGCAGGTAATATAAAGACTAATACTAAAAGTTTATAGAAATATATTAACAGTAAATGAGTGACTCTGTGAGATATGGAACCATTAAAGATTGACAGGCAGAGCTGTAGATAACACGGGAGATTTATTACCCAAGTACTTTGTAATACCATAGAGGAAACAATAAAATATTAGCAGCAGAGAACAAGACCAGAAGATTCCAGGCTCGGCTCCTGGCCGGCTCACTGTTATATTTTTCCTGCACAGAATGCTGTCTGACTGAGAGAAGTGCTTTGGGAGTTGGATGAACACAGGGAGTTAGGTGAAACAGGCAGCAGAGGCGACAAACGAGAGTGCAGATTGGGAAATATATTTTCTTTTTGCGCTTGGCATTGTAGTTGTTGTACACTATTATAGTGTTTCTGTGTAATTTCTGTGGTTTATAGTTTGAAAAGGTTATACTCGGTAGTAACAAGGAGCAGGAAGGAAAGGAAATTGTATATATCTGAAACAAAACATCTTTCAAAAGTTTAATTGAAAGGGGTAAGACATGACAGGAGAGCTCCAAGCAGTGGTTTACTCCTCTTGCTCCATGTGACAGTCTGGGGACAGTTCCAGTCTCCTGGGTCAGCATGTGTACAGGAAGTGTCTCTAGCTACATCTCCTGGAAGCTCGAGTATCAGAACTGGAGCGGCGGCTGGAGACACTGTGGAGCATCCACGAGTCAGAGAGTATTATGAATAGCATGTATAGAGAGTTGGTCACACCGCAGGCTCAGACTCCACAGGCAGGAAGAGAATGGGTGACCACTCGACAGAGCAAGAGAGACAGGCAGGTAGTGCAGGAATCTCCAGTGACCATTCCCCTGTGAAACAGATATACCGCTTTGGATACTGTTGGGAGGAATGACCTCTCTAGGGAAAGCAGCAGCAGCTAAACTTGTTGCACCAAGACTGGTTCTGCTGCAGAGGGAGGGGTTAAAAAGTGGAATAGTTATAGGGGATTCAATTGTAAGGAGAATAGACAAGCGTTTCTGTGGCTGCAAACAAGACTCCAGGATGGTATGTTGCCTCCCTGGTGTTCGGGTCAAGGATGTCTCAGAGCGGCTGCAGGACATTGTGAAGGGGGAGGGTGAACAGCCCATGGTTATATTACATGTTGGTACAAGTGACATACATCAAAAAAGGGTTGAGGTCCTAAAAGCAGAATATAGGGAGAATGTTAGGAAGAAATTTAAGAAATCAGACCTCAAATGTAGTGATTTCAGAATTAATACCAGTGCCAAACGCTAGTCAGAGTAGAAATGAGAGGATATATCGGATAAATACATGGCTGAAGAGATGGTATCAGGGAAAGGGTTTTAGATTCCAGGGGCATTGGGACCGGTCCTGGGGGAGGTGGGACCTGTACAAATTGGATGGATTACACCTGGACAGGACTGGGACTGATGTCCGAGGGGGATTGTTTGCTAGAGCAGTTGGGGAGGGTTTAAACTAATAATGCCAGGGGGATGGGAACCTATGTAAGGAGTCCGAGAAGGAGGGAGCAAGGACAAAATGTGGGGAGAAAGTTCCAACTACATCAAAAATCAGGAGAAAAGTTAAAAGGAAGGAGGACTCAGGGGATATTATTAATGGAAGTGTTAGAATTCAAAAAGAAGGTACAAAAACTAGCATAAGGGCACTTTATCTGAATGCTAGCAGCATTTGAACCAAGGTAAATGAGATGACAGCACAAATCAGTGCGAATAAGTTTAATTTGGTGGCCATTACAGAGACAGAGTTGCGGGATGGTCACGGCTGGGAGTTGAATATCCAGGGGTATCAAACTGTTCGGAGGGATGGACAGGAAGATAAGGGAGGCAGTGTAACTCTGATATTTAAGGGTGATATCAGGGCAGTAGTGAAAGATGTTATAGGTTCTATGGCAAAAAAGATTGAATCCATTTGGGTGGAAATTAGAAATAGTAAGTAGAAAAATCACTAATTGGCATAGACCACCAAATAATAACATCATGGTGGGGCAAGAACTAAACAAAGAAATAAGTGATGCATGTAAAAATGGTATAGCAATTATCATGGGGGATTTTAATCTACATATCAATTGGTCAAACCAGGTCAGTCAAGGCAGCCTTGAGGAGGAGTTCATAGAATGTTTCCCTGACAGCTTCCTTGAACAGTATGTAATGGAACCGATAAGGGAGCAAGTTCTCCTAGATCTGGTCCTGGGTAATGAGTCGGGAATAATTAATGATCTTGCAGTTTGGGATCCTCTTGGAAGGAGCGATCACAGCACGGTTGAATTTAAAATACAGATGGAGCGTGAGAAGGTAAAATTCAATACCAGTATCTTGTGCTTAAACAAAGGAGACCAGAAAGGAATGAGGGAGGAGTGGCTAAGGTAGACTGGGAGCAAAAACTTTATGGTGGGACAGTTGAGGAACAGTGGAGAACTTTCAAAGCGATCTTTCACAGTGCTTAGCAGAAGTATATACCAGTGATGAGGAAGGACTGTAGAAAAAGAGATAATCAGCCATGGATATCTAAGGAAATAAAGGACGGTATCAAATTGAAAAAAAAACATACAAAGTGGCAAAGATTAATGGGAACCTAGAGGATTGAGAAATGTTTGAAGGTCAGCAGAAAGCCACGAGAAAAGCTAAAGAAAGATAAGATGGATTACGAGAATAAACTAGCTCAGAATATAAAAACAGATAGCAAAAGTTTCTACAAATATACAAAATGAACAAGAGTGGTGAAAGGAAACATTGGTCCCATCGAGGATGAGAAGCGGGGTGTAATAACTGGACATGAGAAAATGGCTGAGGCATTGAACAGGTATTTTGTGTGGGTCTTCACAGTGGAAGACACAAATAACATGCCAAAAATTGATGACAGGAAGGCTGTGGCAGGTGAGAACCGAGAAGCTATCATTATCACGAAAGAGGTAGTGTTGGGCAAGTTAATGGGGCTAAAGGTAGACAAGTCTCCTGGTCCTGATGGAATGCATCCCGGATACTAAAAGAGATGTCAGGGGGAATTACAAATGCACTAGTGGCAATTTACTAGAATTCGCTGGACTCTGGGGTGATTCCCGCAGATTGGAAAACAGCAAATGTGACGCCACGGTTTAAAAAAGGAGGTAAACAAAAGGCAGGTAACTATAGGCCGGTAAGCTTAACTTCTGTGGTAGGGAAAATGCTTGAATCTATCACCAAGGAAGAAACAGCGAGACATCTGGATATAAATTGTTCCAATGGTAAGATGCAGCATGGGTTCATGTACAGCAGGTCATATTTGACTAATTTGGTGGAATTCTTTGAGAACATTACATGTGCAGTGGACAATGGGGAACCTGTGGATGTGGTGTATCTGCATTTCCAGAAGGCATTTGACAAGGTACTGCACCAAAGACTGCTACATTCGATAAAGGTGCATATATTACGGGTAATGTATTAGTGTGGATAGAGGACTGGTTAAATGACAGAAAACAAAGAATGGGTCGAAATGGGTGTTTTTCTGGTGATCAGTGACTAGTGGTGTGCCTCAGGGATCAGTGTTGGGACTGCAATTGTTTACAATTCACATAGATGATTTGGAGTTGGGGACCATGTAGTGTGTCAGAATTCGCAGATGACAGTAAGATGGGTGGAAGAGCAAAGTGTGCAGGGGGTGCTGAAAGTCTGTAAAGGGATATAGATAATCTAAGTGAATGGGCAAGGATATGGCAGATGGAGGACAATGTTGGTAAATGTGAGGTCAGCCATTTTGGTCGGAATAACAGCAAAATGGATTATTATTTAAATGGTAAAAAATTGCAGCATGCTGCTGTGCAGAGGGACCTGGGTGTCCTTGTGCAGGCATCTGAAGGAGTTGATTTGCAGGTACAGCAGGTAATTAAAAAGGTAAATGGACTTTTGTCCTTCATTGCCAGAGGGATGGAGTTTAAAAACAGCGAGGTTGTGTTGTAGCTGTATAAGGTGCTGGTGAGGCCACACCTGGAGTATGTGTTCAGTTTTGGTCTCCTTACTTGGGAAAGGATATACTGGCACTGGAGGGGATGCAGAGAAGATTCACGAGGTTGATTCTGGAGTTGAGAGGTTTGGCTTATGAGGAGACACTGAGTAGACTGGGTCTATACTCACTGGTATTCAGAAGAATGCGGGGAGATCTTATAGAAACATCTAAGTTTATGAAGGGAATAGATAAGATAGAAGCAAGGAAGTTGTTTCCAGTGGGGGGCATAACCTCAAAATGAGGGGAAGCCGATTTAGGACTGAGTTGAGGAGGAACTTCTTCACACAAAGCGTTGTGAATCTGTGGAATTCCCTGCCCAGTGAAGCAGTTGATGCTACCTCATTGAATGTTTTTAATCATAGAAACCCTACAGTGCAGAAAGAGGCCATTCAGTCCATCGAGTCTGCACCGACCACAATCACACCCAGGCCCTAGTCCCATATCCCTACATATTTGCCCACTAATCCCTCTAACCTACACACCTCAGGACACTAAGGGCAATTTTAGCCGGGCCAATCAACCTAACCCGTACATTATTGGACTGTGGGAGGAAACCGGAGTTCCTGGAGGAAAACCACGCACACACGAGGAGTATGTGCAAACTCCACACAGACAGTGACCCAAGCCGGGAATCGAACTCAGGTCCCTGGGGCTGTGAAGCAGCAGTGCTATGTGCCCTGCTTAAGGCAAGGATAGATACATTTTTGAACAGATAAGGAATTAAGGGTGAGCGGGCGGGTAAGTGGAGTTGAGTCCACAAGAAGATTGGCCATGATCTT
This sequence comes from Prionace glauca, assembly GCA_037974335.1. Lineage (NCBI taxonomy): Eukaryota > Metazoa > Chordata > Chondrichthyes > Carcharhiniformes > Carcharhinidae > Prionace > Prionace glauca. The sequence continues at coordinate 106,030,417 of CM075729.1, read as the reverse complement.
ATTGAATGGCGGAACAGGCTTGAGGGACCAGATGGCCAACTCCTGCTCCTGGTTCTCAACAAATTAAAATCCGTACTTTGATTTGGGAGCAGTGATGTTAGATTGCAAAGTTACCAATATATTTTGACAAAAGGTGTGAGAGAGAAAGCAGATACAGAAAGACACAAGAACATAAGAACATAAGAAATAGGAGCAGGAGTAGGCCATCTGGCCCTTCGAGCCTGCCCCGCCATTCAATAAGATCATGGCTGATCTGTCGTGACTCAGTTCCACTTTCCCGCCCTCTCCCCATAACCCTTAATCCCTTCTCTTATCAAAAACCCATCAACCCGTTTCTTAAAAATATTTAGCGAGGCAGCCTCCACCACTTCAACGGGCAGAGAATTCCAGAGATTCACCACCCTTTGAGTGAAGAAGTTCCTCCTCAACTCTGTTCTAAACCGCCCCCCCTTTATCTTGAGGCTGTGCCCCCTAGTCCTACTGTCTTTTTTGAGCGGGAAGAGTCTCTCCACCTCTATCCTATCCATCCCATTCATCATCTTATATGTCTCAATGAGATCTCCCCTCATTCTTCTAAACTCTAACGAGTACAAGCCTAGTTTATTCAGCCTCTCCTCATAGCTCAATCCCCTCAACTGCGGTATCAGCCTAGTAAACCTCCTCTGCACTCCCTCCAGGGCCAAAATATCCTTGCGCTGGTGCGGCGCCCAAAACTGCACACAGTACTCCAGCTGCAGCCTCATCAATGCCCTATACAGCTGCAGCAAGACCTCTCTACTTTTATATTCAATCCCCCTCGCTATGAAGGCCAGCATCCCATTCGCCTTCCTGACCACCTGCTTCACAACACCAGGATGCACCAAAGCTCTTTCCAGCCAATGAAATACCTTTTCTAGTCTCCTCACTGTTATGGTGCAGGAAACTCTGATTAGACAATCGACATGAATGATGTTGCCTCAGGAATCAGTATTGATCCAGTTTATGATCATCCGGCTCTGTCCCGGGATCTATTACATTAATCTGTGAGGAAAGTGACCCAAGCCAGGAATTGAACCTGGGTCCTTGATGCTGTGATCTCTCCACCCTGCTGCACTGGTTGGTTGGTGTATCAGGGCAGGGAAATAGGCTGCGAGCCAAACAATCGAATTTGCGCCTGGTGTCAGTCGGTTCGGGATTCTCCCAGGCCATTTTTTCCGGCAGGTTGTCAATTTCCATGCATTTGAATAGGTTTACATATCATTAGAGTTTGGCCTGGCCCTTTTCCCCCTCCCGTACCTTCCCCTCCTCTCCAGCGTGACGTCACTCCAGCATGAATCACAGATAGTTTATAAAAGTCTGGGCCTGGGGCAGCAATAGTGAAGGAGGGTGAGGAGGTAATTCCCATTGAGCGGCAGCCCCTGGAGTTCAGGGGGAGGGGGCACCGGATACTCAGGTGCTGCACTGTTGCTGGGATGGGGTGGGGGGCTTTTTGATTTGTTCATGGGATGTGGGTGTCAGTGGCTGGGCCAGCGTTTATTACCCATTCCTGAGAGCATTTAAGACTCAACCACATTGCTGTGGGTCTGGAGTCACATGTAGGCCAGACCAGGTAAAGATGGGAGATTTTCTTTCCTAAAGGACATTAGTGAACAAGATGGGTATTTGTGACAATAGATTGCAGTTTCATGGTCACCAATAGATTTTTAATTCCAGACTTCTATTGAATTCAAATTTCACCATCTGCCATGGTGGGATTCGAATCCAGGTACCCAGAGTATTCCCCTGGGTCTCTGGATTAGTCCAGCAGCAATGCCACTACACCAGCACCTCCCCTGGGGGAACCAGTGCTGGGAGTCACCACTTGCAGCAGGTTCATGGTGCACACATTGCCCCTGGCTACACAGAGACCCCCGAAGGGTGTCACATGATGTTCATCACCAACCCACAAATATTAACCTGTTTGTTTTACTGTCTGTCTGCTGGACAGACACTGCGGCTGACACCAGATCTTGTATCCCAGGCCCCACTAACAGTAACAGACAGCAGCTCTGTCAGCTGCTGCTCCAAGCACGGGAGCTGTGCAGTTGTTAACACGGCTCTTCACACTGCCTGGACTCTGCACTGCTGCCTGCGATGGGAACCCATCCTGTGATAGTCACGAGGCTGCCCTGCCCTGTCTGTCTGTAATACCTGGAAGGCACTGCGGTGATAGCACTCATACCCAAGCTTCAAGGGTCCGCAATGGGTAGCCTGGCATCCCATACCTGTGCCCACCCTGCGTGCCAGAAGGCAGAAGCCACAGCAGGAGGGCAGGGGGCTGCCGGTCAGCGCCAGGACATGGCAGCACATCCTGCCACAGGGGAGGGGGGCAGGGGAAGGAGGAGGTGGAGGCTCAGGGTGTACAGGAGTTGTAGATGTTTTGCAGGGATGATGGAAGCCACACGATGCTGCTGGCTCTGTCTAAGTACGGAGACAGTGTGGCACCTGTTTCAGCTCCTCAGACCTGGTAACTCGAGGCACAGGAGGACACCCACTCCCGGTGGCAGTGATGGTCACGGTGCCCTCAACTTCTACACCACCAGGTCCTTCCAGGAATCCAGCCAATTACATCCACTTCAACATGGGCCAGGCCCAACAGGAAGCCTGGACTGCAGCTTCACCACCATCACTGCACTGCCCCATGTGCAGAGGGCTGTAGATGGCATTCACGTTATCCAGTGGATCCCACATGATCAGGGAATGCACTTCATCAATAAGAAGGGGTTCCACTTCCTAAATGTGCAGATTGTCCGTGACCACAGGCTGAATATCATGCACTGTGTGTACAACACCCAGGGAGTGTCCACAACAGCTCCATCCTCTGGAGTTCGGACATCCCCGGACTCTTTCAGGACCAGTTCAGGCTGCCGGGATGGCTGGAGGAGGACAAGGGTCCAAATGGTATCAGACCAGGGTGATGGGAGTGGGCTGGGCATGCTAGCGAGTCCTTGGTCCAGGCAGGAGGGTGGTGATGACTCACTCTGTGGCACACGGTAATGCTGCCCTGGTGCCACACAAGTCTGAATCCTACCAAGAACAAAGAACAACACAGCACGGGAAACAGGCCCTTCGGCCCAACGAGCCTGTGCTGCCATTTTAACATTGTGCCTTTCCTCTTCTACCCTTGACCCATGTCTATGCTTATGGCACCCTCATTGAAACCAGATTCAGGGGAGAATAATTTAGGGACAATTTGTTGCACCAATCAGCCTAACAGCTGTGGTGTGGGATGAAACTGGAGCACCCGGAGAAAACCCACGCAACCACAGGGAGAATGCACAAACTCCCACAGACACTGGCCCAAATCCATGTGTCTGCACAGCCAGTAGTGCTAGTCACTGAGCTGTCATGGTGCCCATCAGCTGGTCCAGTTTTAAGCGTACACAAACAACGTGAAGTACTAGGCCACTCTCGAAACATCCAAGAGCAGCCCACGCTCGACCCATCGTGTGCATGCCCCTCGTTAGACAACAAGGTGGACCGACACACTTGTGGAGTAAAAGAGAAAAACATTAACAACATGTAACAGTTGATTTCCAGGAATGTCCCGAGGCTCTGATCCTTTATTTAAAACAGTCTCCTATAACCCTCCATCCCTATTTCGCTCATGTGTCTATCTAAGTAAACCTTAAACAAGTCCAGCATGCCTGCCTCCATCAACTTACTTGGCAGTGCATTCCATACCCCCACAACCCTCTGTGTGAGAAACCTCCCTCCAGCATCCAAATTATACCTCGCCCTCCCCTCATCCTAAGCCCGTGGCCCCTTGTGATATTTGTCTCCAATCTAGGAAAAAGTCTGCCACTGTTTACTCTATCTATACCCTTCATAATCTTATACACTTCTATTAGATCCCCCCACAATCTTCCTCTTTCTAAGGAAAAGAGCCCCAATTTACCCACTCTTTCCTCATACCCCAGTCCTTCCATACCAGGCAACATCCTGGTAAACCTCCTCTGCACTCTCTCCAGGGTCTCCACGTCCTTCCGGTAGTAAGGTGACCAGAACTGGACGCAGTACTCCATATGCGGCCTAACCAATGTTCTGTACAACTGTAGCATTAGACTCCAGCTCTTGTACTCTATTCCCCTTCCTATAAAGGCTAGCATACCATAAGCTTTCTTCGCAACCTTCTCCACCTGTGTTGCCACCTTCAAAGGCTTGTGCACTTGCACCCCCAGGTCCCTCTGCATTTCTATACTCTTAATAGGTCTACCCTTTATCATATAACTCCCCTCTGCATTATTCCTTCCAGAATGTATCACCTCGCATTTATCAGGATTAAATTCCAATTGCCATTTATCTGCCCAATATACCAGCCTATCTATATCCTGCTGTGTTGCCTGACACTCCTCCTCACTGTCCGCCAATCCTGCCATCATTGTGTCATCTGCAAACTTGCTGATCACATATTACCTGCCCTCTCTGTCCACACTGGCACCTGGGCACACGTATGAGTGTGGGTCTCGCACATAAATGTGCAGTCAATGGGCTGTGTGGGGTTAAGGAGGGAACAGAACCCTGTGCGGGTGGGGTGGGGGGTGCAAACCTTAACTTCTACCCTCCTGATGACACGAGAACTTCTGAATTTTTCGTGGTCTTTTACTGCACCTGGGTGACCCCCCAGGATGCACATTGGATGGGGAGGCACCCTATTGCCTTCCACACCCGGAGCCTGTGATCCTCTTGGTGGGAGACCCCTGGGGGGCTGAGACCTCCAGGTCTCTGGCTGACTTGCGGATGACACTGGTGTAACCACCCTGTTCATCTCGCTGCCCGTGAGATGCTCCGGTGTCAGGAAAGAGTGGGAGGGGGTGGAACCAGAAGGTTTAGGGTTGTCTGGTGTCTCCTGGCTGGAAGGTCCCAGCATTGGCTCCAAGCCTTCCTCCTCCCTCAGGGTGCCCATATGTACCGGGGATACTCCATGGGACAGTGGGCCAGCCTCAGCATCACCTGGTTCTGTCAGTCCTGGAATCCCAGCTACATCTGCCCCATGCTGTGCAAACCCTCAGCGATGCCCCCTGAGACTGGACCAAGTTTGAGGCTCGCAGTCATGGCCGTGTCTCCAGGATGGTCTACATCCTGTCAGCCATGGTGACCAATCCTTGCCCCAGGCTTTCCACTGTGGATGTGACCCTTGCAGTGTTAGCCTGAGTGCCACACTGTACCGGTACCACCTCCTGTGACAGAAATCTGTTCGACTCCTCCAAAAGCCTCACAGTTGATGCAGTGTTGCTGACAGCCCCTCCACCATTGCTGCTGATGTATCTCCAGCAGTTTCAGGATGACTGATCCCAGAGGCCTAGCACTTGGGTTGGGGCCGGATGCATCCTGAGCTCCGGAAGAACTCCGTGTGCCCGAACCCTTGATGTTCCCGCCCTCACCCGATGTGGATCAAAGGCTGTGTGGTGCCCACCAATAAGTGACCCAGAAGACTCAGCACAAACTTGTCCCACTGAGGTGATCGTGTCTGCTCTGAGGGATTGTGTGGTGGAAGCTGGTGTCGATTGATAAATATTAAGCTTGGTTATTTCCTCAGGGCTTTCCTCCGAGATTTTCTTCCAACTGCCGTTCTGCATCTTAGGAGGAGCGGAGTGGGGGGGTTGAATGCATCTGGATCATTTCCTGTAACAGATGACAAAAGGTTCAGTGCAAGAGAATAAAGAACAAAGAAAATTACAGCACAGGAACAGGCCCTTCGGCCCTCCAATCCTGCACCAACCATGCTGCCTGACTGAACTAAAACCCCCGACCCTTCTGGGACCATATCCCTCGATTTCTATCCTCTTCATGTATTTATCATGATGCCCGTTAAAAGTTACTACCGTATCTGCTTCCACTACATTCCTCGGCAATGGGTTCCAGGTACCCATTGCTCTCTGTGTAAAAATATCTGCCTCGTACATCTCCTTTAAACCTTGCCCCTTGCACCTCAAACCTGTGGTCTCTAGTAATTGACTCTTCCACCCTGGGAAAAAGCTCCTGACTATCCACTCTGTCCATTCATCTCATAATGTTGTCGACTTCTATCAGGTCTCCCCTCAACCTTTGTGGTTCCAGTGAGAACAAACTAAGTTTCTCCAACCTCTGATAGCTAATGCTCACCATACCAGGCAACATCCGGGTAAATCTTTTCTGTTCCCTCTCCAAAGCTTCCACATCCTTCTGGTAGTGTGGCGACCAGAATTGAACACTATATTCCAAGTGCGACCTAACTAATGTTCTATAAAGCGTCAACATGACTTGCCAATTTTTAAACTCAATGCCCTGTCCGATGAAGGCAAGCATGCCATTTGTCTTCCTGACCACCTTCTCTACTTATGTTGCCACTTTCAGTGAGTGACCTGTGTACCTGTACATCCAGATCCCTTTGCCTATCACTACTCTTAACGGTTCTGCCATTTACTGTATATTTCCTATCCGTATTAGACCTTACAAAATGCATGACCTCACATTTGTCTGGATTAAACTCCATCTGCCTTTTCTCTGTGCAATTCTCCAACTGATCTATATCCTGCTGTATCCTCTGATGGCCCTCATCGTTATCCTCAAAACCACCAACATTTGTGTCATCTGCAAACTTTCTAATTGAATCAGTTACATTTTCCTCCAAATCATTTATATATATTACAAACAGCAAATGTCCCAGCACTGATCCCTGAGGAACCGCACTTGTCACAGCCCTCCATTCAGAAACACATCCTTCCACTGCTACCCTCTGTCTTCTTTGACCGAGCTAGTTTTGTATCCACCTTGCCAGCTCACCTCTGATCCCATGCAACTCTACCTTCTGCACCAGTCTGCTATGAGGGACCTTGTCAAAGGCCTTACTGAAGTCCATGCAAAGAGCATCCACTGCCCTACCCTCATCAATCATCTTCGACACTTCCTCAAAAAACTCGATCAAGTTAGTGAGACATGACCTCCCCTTCACAAAACCATGTTGCCTCTCACTAATACATCCACTTATTTCCAAGCAGGAATAAATCCTGTCTCGAAGAATCCTCTCCAATAATTTCCCTCCAATGATGATCCAGCCAATAGTTACCTGGATTATTCTTGCTCCCCTTCCTAAACAAAGGAACAACATTGGCTATTCTCCGGTCCTTTGGGACCTCCCCTGTAGTCAGTGAGGATACAAAGATTTCTCTCAAGGCCCCAGCCATTTCCTCCTTGCCTAACTCAGTATTCTGGGGTATATCCCATCAGGCCCTGGGGACTTGTCGACCGTAATACCTCTCAAGAACCCAATAGCTCCTCCTTTTTGATCTCAACATGACTCAAGCTACCTACACATCCTTTCCCAGACTCATTATCTCTGAAGTCATTCACTTTGTTGAACACTGATGGAAACTATTTATTAATATCTCATCCAATTCCTCTGGATCCCCACATAGATTCCATCCCTTGTCCTTGAGTGGGCCAACCCTTTCCATGGCTACCCTCTTGCTCTTTACATATGTATAAAAAGCCTTGGGATTTTCCTTAATCCTGCCGGCCAGTGCTTTACGTGACCCCTTTTAGCTGTCCTTATTCCTTGGCTTAAGTTTCTTTCTAATTTTTAAAGTAGAAAAGGACAAGGGTCTGGGCAGTTTGCCACTTACCTGGAATGAGTCATGTGAACTCAGGTTTTGGGAATGCTCACTTCCATGGTGAACCCTGACCTGACTGTCAGTGACCATTCCCTCTTCACCCTTCCTGCTAGCCCCATAGTGCTCCTCAGAGGTATTGAGGAGATGCAGCTCGGAGACCCCACCTCCAATCTTGGCATTGTCCCACAGGAGGAAACACCCTCTCAGTACCTACCCTGTCAAAGACCCTGAGAATCCGATATGTCTCGATAAGGTCGCCTCTCTTTCTGCTCAACTCCAATGAGTACAGGCCCAATCTACTCAACATCTCCTCATAAGAAAATCCCTTCATACCCGGGATCAACCTGGTGAACTTTCTCTGGGCTGCTTCCAATGCCAGTATATTTTCCCTTTAATAAGGGGACTAAAATTGTTCACAGTTTTCCAGATTTAGTCTAATTGGTGCCTTGTATAGTTTTAGCAAGCTTTCCCGACTTTTATATTCCATTCTCTTTGAAATAAAAGCACCATTCCCTCCTCAGCCTTCCCTGCGAGCCCCAAAGAGCTCCTCAAAGGTAGTGAGGAGATGTAGCTCGGGAACCCCACCCCCAGTCTTGACATGTTCCTGGTGGTTATGGGTCACTTTATCCTATGGGGATAAAGGAGGGATTGAAAATCTGATGGCTGTGAGGACACAGGGTGTAGGGGGTGGGGGTGATAGGGTGGGGTTTATCGGGGCTGTGCCTCGGCAGTCTGTGGTTGTGACTGGGGGGGTGGGGGGGGGCCGGAGGGGTTGGAGGAATATCCTTGGAGGCCGGGTGCTGGGAGGCTGCAGAGTGTCAGGCGGGTGGCTCGACATTGCAGGCACGACAGACGGGACCGATATCAGGATGGGATGGACACTGACCCTTCCTGCCTGACAACCGCTTACACAGCCTCCCAGACCATATTACTGGCCCATTCGGGGTGGTGTTCGGGGGGTGGCTCTGATGGTGATTGGGAGGAGGGGATGGTGATCGGGGGGCAGGGTGGTGATTGGGGAGAGGATGATCGGGGAGAGAGGGTGTGGTGACTGGGAGGAGGAGGAGGGGATGGTTATTGGGAGGTTGGGGTAGTGAACTGGGGGGGGGGATGGTGATCGGGGAGTGGGTGGTAATTAAGAGGGAGGGTGGTAATTGGTGCGAGGGTTTGGTGATTGGGGGAGGGGGAGGGGTGGTGATCGGGGGTGGGATTGGTGATCGGGGGTGGGATTGGTGATCGGGGGTGGGATTGGTGATCGGGGGAGGGGGTGGTGATCGGGGGAGGGGGTGGTGATCGGGGGTGGGATTGGTGATCGGGGGTGGGATTGGTGATCGGGGGAGGGGGTGGTGATCGGGGGAGGGGGTGGTGATCGGGGGAGGGGGTGGTGATCGGGGGAGGGGGTGGTGATCGGGGGAGGGGGTGGTGATCGGGGGAGGGGGTGGTGATTGGGGGAGGGGTTGGTGATCGGGGGAGGGGGTGATGATCGGGGGAGGGGGTGGTGATTGGGGGAGGGGGTGGTGATCGGGGGTGGGGGTGGTGATCGGGGGAGGGGGTGGTGATCGGGGGAGGGGGTGGTGATCGGGGGAGGGGGTGGTGATCGGGGGAGGGGGTGGTGATCGGGGGAGGGGGTGGTGATCGGGGGAGGGGGTGGTGATCGGGGGAGGGGGTGGTGATCGGGGGAGGGATTGGTGATCGGGGGTGGGATTGGTGATCGGGGGAGGGGGTGGTGATCGGGGGAGGGGGTGGTGATCGGGGGAGGGGGGTGGTGATCGGGGAAGGGGTGGTGATCGGGGGAGGGGGGTGGTGATCGGGGGAGGGGGTGGTGATCGGGGGAGGGGGTGGTGATCGGGGGAGGGGGTGGTGATTGGGGGAGGGGGTGGTGATCGGGGGAGGGGGTGGTGATCGGGGGAGGGGGTGGTGATCGGGGGAGGGGGTGGTGATCGGGGGTGGGGGTGGTGATCGGGGGAGGGGGTGGTGATCGGGGGAGGGGGTGGTGATCGGGGGAGGGGGTGGTGATTGGGGGAGGGGGTGGTGATCGGGGGAGGGGGTGGTGATCGGGGGAGGGGGTGGTGATCGGGGGAGGGGGTGGTGATCGGGGGTGGGGGTGGTGATCGGGGGAGGGGGTGGTGATCGGGGGAGGGGGTGGTGATCGGGGGAGGGGGTGGTGATCGGGGGAGGGGGTGGTGATCGGGGGAGGGGGTGGTGATCGGGGGAGGGGGTGGTGATCGGGGGAGGGGGTGGTGATCGGGGGAGGGGGTGGTGATCGGGGGAGGGGGTGGTGATCGGGGGAGGGGGTGGTGATTGGGGGAGGGGGTGGTGATTGGGGGAGGGGGTGGTGATCGGGGGTGGGGGTGGTGATCGGGGGAGGGGGGTGGTGATTGGGGGAGGGGGTGGTGATCGGGGGTGGGGGTGGTGATCGGGGGAGGGGGTGGTGATCGGGGGAGGGGGTGGTGATTGGGGGAGGGGGTGGTGATCGGGGGTGGGGGTGGTGATCGGGGGAGGGGGTGGTGATCGGGGGAGGGGGTGGTGATCGGGGGAGGGGGTGGTGATCGGGGGAGGGGGTGGTGATCGGGGGAGGGGGTGGTGATTGGGGGAGGGGGGTGGTGATCGGGGGAGGGGGTGGTGATCGGGGGAGGGGGTGGTGATCGGGGGAGGGGGTGGTGATTGGGAGTAGGGGATTCTATATGGGGGGCTCTGTCGGGGTGATGATTGGGGACATGGGGAGAGGGGATGGTGAAGGCCAGTGAGATTGTTGTGATGATCAGACGGTGTTTAGTGACCAATCCCTTGAACTTTTTTTTTACAGACACGAACACACACACGGTGATGCGAACTGTTGTCTCTGGGATAGAAGATTTTCCTGAGTTCATAAGCACTGCAGTGGTCAATGGTGTCCAAATAGGATATCATGACAGTAATACCCATCGCTGCATTCCCAGGCAGAGGTTCATGGCTGAAAATATCAACTCTGGATTCTGGGATGATATCACAGAACTGGTGAACACAAACTCAAACACGGCAAAGGAGAATCTGAATACAGTCCTGAAGATGACAAACCAGACATCTGGTAAGATCAGCCAGAGAGAATCAGCGTGTCAATGTACAACCTTACAGTGAACTCAGTCCCCCAGCACTGACCCCTGGGACACTGAACTCAGTCCCCCAGCACTGACCCCTGGGACACTGAACTCAGTCCCCCAGCACTGACCCCTGGGACACTGAACTCAGTCCCCCAGACTGACCCCTGGGACACTGAACTCAGTCCCTAACACTGACCCCTGGGACACTGAACTCAGTCCCCCAGCACTGACCCCTGGGACACTGAACTCAGTCCCCCAGCACTGACCCCTGGGACACTGAACTCAGTCCCTAACACTGACCCCTGGGACACTGAACTCAGTCCCCCAGCACTGACCCCTGGGACACTGAACTCAGTCCCCCAGCACTGACCCCTGGGACACTGAACTCAGTCCCCCAGCACTGACCCCTGGGACACTGAACTCAGTCCCCCAGCACTGACCCCTGGGACACTGAACTCAGTCCCCCGGCACTGACCCCTGGGACACTGAACTCAGTCCCCCAGCACTGACCCCTGGGACACTGAACTCAGTCCCCCGGCACTGACCCCTGGGACACTGAACTCAGTCCCCCAGCACTGACCCCTGAGACACTGAACTCAGTCCCCCAGCACTGACCCCTGGAACACTGAACTCAGTCCCCCAGCACTGACCCCTGGGACACTGAACTCAGTCCCCCAGCACTGACCCCTGGGACACTAAACTCAGTCCCCCAGCACTGACCCCTGGAACACTGAACTCAGTCCCTAACACTGACCCCTGGGACACTGAACTCAGTCCCCCAGCACTGACCTCTGGGACACTGAACTCAGTCCCCCAGCACTGACCCCTGGGACACTGAACTCCGTCCCCCAGCACTGACCTCTGGGACACTGAACTCAGTCCATCTCCCAGCATTGACTCCATCTAATTTAGTCCCCTCACCACTCAGCTTCCTGTTACTAATGGCAGAGGAAGATTCCATCCATTTCTATCTCAGACTCAATCCCCTTTCACCACTGAAAAGATTGTCTGTTGATTATTGATCCCTGTTTAGTTTCTGACAGGAATTCACATTCTTCAGTGGATTTGGTCTGTTGAGGTCAAATGCATCACCTCGCATTTGCCTAAGTTTAACTCCATCTGCCATTCGTCAGCCCACTGGCCCAATTGATCAAGATCCCATTGCAATTGGAGATAACTTTCTTCACTGTTCACTATGCCAGCAGTCGGGATCATGGAGGAGGGAGGAAGGCCAACGACCAGGGCTGGCCATTGGGGTGGGTGTGGGGTCAGCGTGCTGGAGGTGGGGGGTAGTGGGGCTGCCATAAATGGGGGGGATGTTGGCTCTTCAGAGTGTGAGGTGGTTGGCACTGTGGGGTGAGGGGTTTGGGGATGGGGATGTCAAGAGCGTGTGGGATCAGGGGGGGTACTGGAGATCAGGGTGGGCTGGAAGGGCGGTGGGGGGGTTTGGGGATGTTGCACGAATGTTCAGGGGACCAGCGATTGGGCCGTGGGGAGGTGGAGGGCCGGCGTTGCGGGGATTGTAGATCTGACCAGCGATGGAGCCGGCCAGCAATTGGGAGGCCGACAGACAGGGGCTACAGAGCATGCACCAATCTGACTGATTGGCACATGTGCAGTGGCCCATTCAGCACTTTGCTGTCAGTCTCTCCAGCTGGAATAGGCCCCACCTACAGCTTTTCAGTGTGAACCATGCTACTGCTCTCTGCAATGTACAGATTGTGGGAGATTCATTTTGAAACTCCCACTGTAAAAACAAACGTGATTTACTCCAGGTTTCAAACAAATTCGACAGTTGAATTTTTTTGGGAGAATCCCGGCCACTCTGTTTCCTATCCATTCGGCAAGTTTGTTTACATTCTGGTGCTGCTTATTTTATTCCAGGAATGTCAGTTTTGTTGACAATTCTATCACAAGATCATTTCTCCACTTTACTGATTAACAAGCAATATTTCCAATCCTCCAGTTCACTGAATATTGATCATCATTTGCTCTCTGACAGGAATCCATATTTTCCAATGGATAACGTTTGTTGAGGTCACTGAAGACGGCTCCATTAAGAGATCGATGCGGTTTGGATTTGATGGAAAGGACTATATTAGTTTAGAGCCAGACAGAATGAGATGGGTCGCATCCAATCACATGGCAGTGAAGACTAAAGAGAAATGGGATTCAGATCAATCCTGGAATAATTACTGGGAAAAATATCTGCAGGGAGAATTTGTTCAACATTTAAATAAATATTTGGAAGCAGGAAAGGAATATTTTGGACGGAAAGGTATTGATTTCAGTTTTGAGCCCGTGTTCTGATCTAACTTCACTGATCTATCAAACCGTTCTCCCATTCCATTCAGTGTGGGTTTATTGTTTGTGTTTTCACCCTTTCCCATTACAGTTCAGCCTGAAGTCTTCATCTCCAGAAGTGAGCCCAATAGTCAGTACAAGCCCCTCACTCTCTCCTGCCTGGTTACTGGCTTTTATCCTGTAGACATCGAGGTGAACTGGCTAAGGAATGGAGAGGTAATGTCTGAGACACCATCCTCAGGGATTCGACCGAACCACGATGGGACCCATCAGATCCAGAAAGAGATTGAAATAAATGCTGGGGTTGAGGATCAATACTCCTGTCAAATTGAACACAGCAGCCTGGCAGGGCCCAAGCTCCATCAGTGGGGTAAGGAACTGTACTGGATATGTGCATGCGTTTGTATGGGAGCACATTCCCATTCTCCCCATTCCCTGTCTGTCCCCTGCCAACCAATTTTCACATGTGGGTATGCCGGCGTTGGACTGGCGTAAACACAGTAAAAAGTCTGACAACACCAGGTTTTAGTCCAACCGATTTATTTGATAATATTCTCACAAGCTTTCGAGGGGACTGCCTCTTCGTCAGGTGAATGGAGAGTTCTGGCCTCAGACAGAGCATATAAAGCACAGACAGTTTAGAGATTACTAATTAGAATGCAAATCCTTACACCTAACCTGCTGTTCAAGACCTAAAGTGGCTGATAATGTGAGTGGAAGGAGCACTGATCACAGGTTAAAGAGATGTGTATTGTCTCCAGACAGTACAGTAAGTGAGGTTTTGCAAACCCAGGCAAGTCACGGGGATTACAGATATATCGACATGAACCCAAGATCCAACAGGGTCTCAACAGGGATCTTGGGTTCATGTCACACTATCTGTAATCCCCGTGACTTGCCTGGGTTTGCAAAACCTCACTTACTGTACTGTCTGGAGACAATACACATCTCTGTAACCTGTGATCAGTGCTCCTTCCACTCACATTATCAGCCACTTTAGGTCTTGAACAGCAGGTTAGGTGTAAGGATTTGCATTCTAATTAGTAATCTCTAAACTGTCTGTGCTTTATATGCTCTGTCTGAGGCCAGAACTCTCCATTCACCTGACGAAGAGGCAGTCCCCTCGAAAGCTTGTGAGAATATTATCAAATAAATCGGTTGGACTAAAACCTGGTGTTGTCAGACTTTTTACTGTGTAACCAATTTTCACCCCATGGCAAAGATTCCCTTCAATTCCAAACACTCTGATTATTGTCAAGAATCTCTTGTGTGGAACTTTATCAATGACCTTCTGGAAGTCCATCCAGAACAGGTCCGTAGACATTCCCTTCTCCACCATGGGGCCAGTGTAAAAGCAAAGTTTCAACCAATCCCATTTGGACTGGGGCAGCTTCAGTTCAAATTGTCTCCAATGAACACAGAACCAGGAATGGATCCGGGAACAGAGACAATCCTCATACTATTCAAATGTGTTTCAGAAATCCGGGGAAACAGTGGGGGATGGTCCCATCTTGGAATTCTGGTTGGATTTGTGATCCCAGCACTGGCTGTTATATCTGGGATAATTGGAATAATCATCTGGAAAAGACAGCAGAGAGGTAAGAGTCAGAGAGAGGGAAATGTAGAACAGAGAGGACAGAGTGAGTGTGGGGAATCTCCAGTACTGGGAGTACAGGACACTGTATTAAACGAACTGATTTAATTCCCACACACAGATACACACGTATACACACATCTTGTTCCCTGTCTGATCTTCCTTTGTGTGATCAGCCCAGTCCAGGTGTAATATTGATCATTAAAGCCACCGCACACACTCACATCCTCACCTACTGAATATGGATGGAATAGGAAGAGATCTACAGGATCTCCATAAAGTGTAAGGATGGAGGGGAGTGTGAGAATGAGTATTTCTCACACAATCTCCATTCCCTCACACTTGTTGTGTTCTCACTCTCTGAGAATGGATTATTCCCCATTCTAACTGATATTTATTTTACTTCTGCAGATTCACCAAGTGGGACGTACACAACAGCTCCAGTAAGTGACTAAGGGACAGATTGTTGGGAATGAAATACTCACATTTTCTGACTTTTCTCTCTTTCTGATTGCTCAGAGTTTTAAATATCTTTAAATGTTTGTGATTTTGATCAAGAGTTTTTGGAATCAGTATAAAAGATTATGTGAAATATCTGATAATAGAGAAGACAATCAGGATGTTGGAAACATTTTTCTGGTGCTGGGCAGTTTTCCACTTCACTTTATAAGTTGTCTGAGATGAAGGAAAATGAAATTTGATCTGATGAATTCCCACACAGTCACAGAGTGTTCACCCGACAGCTCCTTTATACAGGACTGGACACTGTACAGGCAGTTCCCAGGAACACACACTGAGATAAACACTGTTTCCTGGAGGACCATCAACTCAGTGAAAATCAACCTGAAACTCACAGTCTTCCAGGGCAAAGGGTTCTCCATGACTGAGGGTTTCAGATTGTCGCAATGCAAGGTCCAGGAATACTGGTGAGGGACACAACACAGCTTGGGGCAGCTACTGGAGACACTCAATGGGGAAAGACCTCCCATCATAGTTACAGGAAGTGGCTGAAAAACATGTCAAATCTCTCAGTGTGAATATTGCTGAGATATTAATATTGCCAATCTAAATTGTAACTCTGAGTGTAGTGAGAGGACGTAGCGTTGGTTGGAGGGACGCTGAGGGGGGCAGAGGCGGGGCTGCGGCGGCTGAGAAGGAACCGCGGCTGCTGTTCCTGCTGGACACACGGTAAGGGCAGGCGGCCTGCGGCTGGGAAGCGGTTCCCCTGACCCCTCTCTCTCAGTCCGGCCACGGGGTTGGTCTCGGAATTGGGACCGCGCAAGCCAGGTCTCCAGTGGGAACGGCGGCTGTCAATCAGAGAGGGTGGGTGGGGCCTCTGTCTCCGGGGGCGGGGTGCTCACCTGTCGGGGACTGGGCGCCTGTCCATGGGGAGGGTCCCCACCTCCAGGGGCAAGGAGGGACTTACCCAGGTGGGGTGATGGTCACTGAGGCTGAAGAGGCAGGGCAACTAACTGCCCTGGGGTGGGGAAACTGTCGGTCAGTGCGGGGAGCAGGACAACAATTAGAGCATGGGGGACAAGGTGATGGTCGATCAGAGCTTGTCACCCCCACCCCCACCCCCATCTGATCATTAGAATTTAACCAATTTAAGATAATCTGTTTTGATTGTAACATGACTTATTTATGCTTGTTAGGAGCGTCAAATATTTATATGCAAGAACCTGTGTTCTGCAAATAAAAGCAACATATTCAAGTCATGTGCTTCTGATCTATTAGCCAGAAGCTTGGGAGTGTATAGTTCCCTGTTGCTCTCTCCAAGGCAAAAGTGTTAGCAAGTCGCCTCTGATTGGCAACTTTCCTTGCTGACAGTAGTGATCATTTGAAATTTGGCGTCCTTGGGTTTGTCCTGACAAAAACCCTCATCAACCTGTCTTACTTTCCAGCAAAGTTCGAGCGTTGTCTGTTCGTTGCTGGAAACCTGGAATACGAAACAAAATGTGCTAGAAATAATCACCAGGTAAGCCACGGAGATTTGGTGCAAACTTTGCAAGGTTGATACATTTTAAAGAGAGTTAGAATGACAAAGAGTGCATTCTTCAAATGTAAAGAGTCACAGCAAAATATTCTTCAAAATATTCTCAAGACTGATTTGGAAAAAATAAAAACAAAAAATGCAGGAAATACTCAACAACTGGCAGCATCCAGCAGAAGTTTTTTTCTCTCTGCAGGTGTTGCCAGACCTACTGAATATTACCAGCATTTTCTTTATTTTGGATTTTCATCATTCACAGTATTTTGCTTCTGCGGTTTGAAGTGTCTTGTTCTCCCTGGAAAGACGGAGGCTGAGGGGCGACCTGATAGAAATTTGTAAAATTATGAGGGGTAGAGATAGGGTGAACAGTTGGAAGCTTTTTCCCAGGGCAGAAATGACAATTACAAGGGGGCACAAATTCAGGGTAAAGGGGGAAAGGATCAGTGGAGATGTGCAGGGGAAGTTTGTTTATACAGAGGGTGGTGGAGGCCTGGAATGCACTGCCAAGTGAGATGTTTGAGGCAGATTTGTTCGTCACATCTGCTTATCTGGATAGGCACATGAACAGATGGGGAGCAGAAGGATTCAAGCACTTGGTCTATATAGGACGTGATTGGTGCAGGCTTGGAGGACCTGTTCCTGTGCTGCACTACTTTTTGTTCTTTGTACGCAGGACTGAAATGTGGATCTTGAGAAAAGCAGACGTCCAAAGACTATTCTATTGTGTGGTAGTGAGTTTTGCAACAGGGTTTTATGAAAAGTAAATCATGTTTGACAAATTTGCATTAATTCTTTGAGGATGTAACAGAGAGGATAGACAGAGGACAACCTGTAGGTGTAATGTATTTAGATTTTCAGAAGGCATTTGACAAGGTGTCACCGAAAAGGATGGTGCATAAAGTAAAAGCTCATGGTATTGAAGAAAGTGTATTTGTGTGGATTGAAAACTGGCTGTCAGATAGAATAAACAGATCCTTTTCAGATTGGAATGAGTGCTGCTGGAATCGCAATTGTTAACTACTTACATTGATGACCTGGAGGAAGGAGTAAGTTTATAAATTTGATACAAAGATAGGTGGAAGGGCATGAGAATATTGTGATTTAGCAATGAGATATAGATTGATTGGGTAACTGGGCGTAAACCTGACAAGTGAAATTTATTGTGTGGAGTGTGAGGTCATGAATTTCGGTAGGAAGATTTAAAAGACAGATTATTATTAAGTGGATAGCAGGACTAGAGGGCACAGCCCCAAGATAAGGGGGGAGGGCAGTTTAGATCGGAGTTGAGGAAGAACTTTAGATCGGAGTTGAGGAGGAACTTCTTCACTCAAGAGGTGGTGAATCTCTGGAATTCTCTATCCGTTGAAGTGGTGGAGGCTACCTCACTAAATATATTTAAGTCATGGGTAGATAGGTTTTTGGCAGGCAAGGGAATTAAGGGTAATGGGGAGAAAGTGGGAAACTGGAACTGATCCACTTCAGATCAGCCAAGATCTTATTGAATGGCGGGGCAGGCTCGAAGGGGCTAGATGGCCTACTCCTGCACCTATTTCTTATGTTCTTATGACACGACAGAATGTCAGAATTTAAATTATTACACACTGGCCCATTTTGTTTTTTATGAAATATCATATTTGATGAGTTCTATGATTGTTTATTTTAATGATGTAACACATTCATGGAGGAAACTCTATAATCAGGATCACAGTGAAACATCATAACTGTGGATTGTAATCAATAAATAATTGTCAGTCTTTACCTTGTCTGAATTCTTCTTCACTGATTTCACAGGAAAGGTTTAATTCATTCACTCAGCAGCTTGTGATGATTGGAATGGACAGTTGGTGAGGTTCAATCCAATGTGAACTGGCTGAGTTCAGACCAAATGTCAGCATCACATTCACTGTTTTCCATCAGCATTGATTGACTTGTTAACAGAAAAGAAGATGTCAGTGCGAGAGACAGAGGAGAGGAAGCCGTGTCCTAACTTTAGAGAATCAAACTTCAACACATTTCCCAGTGAGCTGGAGGTGAAGGCTCACCAGCTTCTCAGTAATGAGAAGTGTAGGGAAGCTCAAAGTGAGTGTGTTGGTGTGGAAGGACAATATCTCAGCAATAGTGTTGAAGACTTGTGCTCCAGAACTTGCTGCTCCCCTAGCCAAGCTGTTCCAGTACAGCTACAACACTGGCAATGGAGAAAATTGCCCAGGTATGTACTGTACACTAAGATCAGGACAAATTTAATCCAGCCAATAACTACCCCATCAGCTTACAGTCAATCATCAGTAAAGTGACGGAGGGGTTATTAACAGTGCCATCAAGTGGTAATAACCTGCTCAGTGACACCCAGTTTGGGTTCCTCCGGGATCACTCAGCTCCTGATCTCATTACAGCTTTGGTTCAAACATGGACAAAAGAGCTGAGTTCCAGAGGTGAGATGAGAGTGACAGCTCTTGACATCAAGGTGGCATTCTACCAAGTGTGGCATCAAGGAGCCCTCATAAAACTGGAGACAATGGGGATCAGGGGGAAACTTTCCACTGGTTGGAATCATAAATAGCACAAAAAAATAGTGGTTGTGTGGTTGGAGGTCAATTATCTCAGTCTCTGGGCATCACTGCAGGAATTCCTGAGGGAATTTGTGTCCCAGTCCCAACCATCTTCAGCTGCTTCACCAATGACCTGCCTTCGATGATAATGTCAGAAGTGGGGATGTTCACTGATGATTACACAATGTTCAGCTGCTTTATGTCTCCTCAGATATTGAAGCAATTCGTGTCCAAAATGCAGCAGCATCTGAACAATATCCAGGCTTGCACTAACAAGTGGCAAGTAATATTTGGGCCACACAAGTGCCAGGTAATAACCATCTCCAACAAGAGAGAATCTAACTATTGCTTCTTGGCATTCAATGGCATTGCCATGACTGAATCCTCATTAGCAACATCCTGGGGCTACCATTGACCAGAAACAAAACTGGACTAGCCATATAAATACTGTGATTCGAAGGGCAGGTCAGAGATTAGGAATCCTGCAGTGAGTAACCACCTCCTGACTCCCCAAAACCTGTCCACCATCTACATGGCATAGGTCAGGAGGGTAAGGATTGTATTCATTGGAGTTTAGAAGAGAGAGAGGGGATCTCATTGAAACTTCTAAAATCTAACAGGATTAGATTCAGAAACAATGTTCCACATGGTGGAGGAGTCTAGAAGTAGGGGTCATTGTTTGAGGATGACAGCTGAGGGGAGGAGAAATTTCTCTACCTTGAGAGTGGCGAATGTGTGGAATTCACTACCACATAAAGTACGTAAGGCCAAAACATTGTTTGACTTCAACAATAAATTCAATGGAGCTTTTGGGGCTCAAGGGATTAAGGTATATGGTGGGAAGAGGAGGATCAGGATTTTGAAATTGATGATCAGCTATGATTATAAAGAAGGGCAGAACAGCTTCAAAGAGCCGAATGGCCTACTCCTGCTTCTACTTTCTGTGTGTATGTGTGATGGAATATTCTCCACTTGCCTGGATGAGTGCAGCTCTAAAAACTCTCAAGAAACTCAACAGATACTATTCAGGATAAAGCAGCCTGCATGATTGCTACCCCTTCCACAAACATTCAATCCTTCACCACTGATGCACAGTAGCAACTGTGCGAACCATCTACAAGATTCACTGCAGTAACTCACCTTAAGCGGGACCTTTTAAACCCACGAGCATCTTGAAGGACAAGGGCAGCAGAAACTTGGGAACACACACCATCCTGACTTGGAAATATATTGGCTGTTCCTTTTCATTCGCTAGGTCAAAACCCTGAAACTCCCACCTTAATAGCACTGTGAATAAATGTTGGACAACACCAGGTTTAAGTCCAACTGATTTAAGTTGGGCTTAAACCTGGTGTTGTCAGACCTTTTACTGTGTTTACCTCGGTTCAATGCCGGCATCTCCACATCATGAATAAATGTTGGCCCAGTCAGTAATTTTCACATCCCACTGATGACTTAAAAAAAAGCAACATGGAAAGAAATCAAACAATTTAACGCAGTCTTACAGGGTGTGTAGAATTCTTGCAAGTTTTTCATTCAAATTTTAATTGATAATTGAATGGGTGATAGAGTGAGGATGCACATACACCCTCATGTAAGTATGCACGCATGTACAAACAGACACACATATAGACACATGTAACAACGCACATGCATAGAGAGACACATGCAAACATAAACACGAAGATATACACAACACACACACACATACGTGGGGGATGAAGGTGGTGTGTGGTGAGGGGAGGGGAATGTCCATCTACAGGGCAAACTGTGTCTGCTCTTACAGCTAGGCAAGCTGAAAGGGACTGTGGGAGGACTGTCCTCCCTACACTCACCCCTCACACATTCTCACTCCACCCTTCACACATTCTCTCCCACCCCTCAGACATTCGATCCTCACCCCTCGCATTATCTCCCCCACCCCTCACACATTCTACCTTCACCCCTCATCCTCACCCCACCCCTCACATATTCTCCCCCCACCCCTCACACATTCTCCCCTCACCTCTCACACTCTCTCCCCACCACCCCTCACATTCTCTCTATCCCAACCCCTTTCACACTCTCTCTCTCCTCCCCCACCACTCACACATACTCACTGTCTGCTACTCCTTTCACACACATTCTCTCTGTTACTGATCTGGATAGGCTGGGCGAGCGGGCGAGGACCTGGCAGATGGAGTATAATGTTAGCAAGTGTGAGGTTATCCACTTTGGCAGAAATAATAGTAGGAGGGATTACTATTTAAAGGGCGAAAAGCTACAGCATGCTATGGTGCAGAGGGACCTGGGGGTCCTTGTGCACGAGTCGCAAAAACCCAGTCTCCAGGTGCAGCAGGTGATCAAGAAGGCGAATGGGATGTTGGCCTTTATAGCGAGGGGGATAGAATATAAAAGCAGGGAGGTCTTGCTGCAACTGTACGGGGAACTGGTGAGGCCGCAGCTGGAGTACTGTGTGCAGTTTTGATTGCTGCATTTGCGCAAGGATATTTTGGCTTGGAGGGAGTGCAGAGGAGGTTCACGAGGCTGATACCGGAGATGAGGGGGTTGGACTGTGAAGAGAGACTAAATAGACTGGGTCTGTACTCATTGGCGTTCAGAAGAATGAGGGGGGATCTTATAGAAACGTATAAGATAATGAAGGGGATGGATAGGGTAAAGGTAGAGAGATTCTTCCCACTTAGAAAGGATAGCAGGACTAGAAGACACATCCTCAAGATAAGGGGGGGCAGTTTAGATCAGAGTTGAGGAGGGTGGTGAATCTCTGGAATTCTCTGCCCGTTAACGCGGAGAAGGCTACCTCGCTAAATATATTTAAGACGTGGGTAGATAGGTTTTTGACAGACAAGGGAATTAAGGGTTATGGGGAGAGGGCAGGAAGGTGGAACTGAGCCACGACAGATCAGCCATGATCTTATTGAATGGTGGGGCAGGCTCGAAGGGCGAGATGGCCTACTCCTGCTCCTATTTCTTATGTTCTTATGTTATGAACCACACTGATATTAAATGCGATGGTATGCCAAAATCTAAAAAGGGTAACTTTGGTCAGTAGTTCTCAGTGGTGTGTTTTATTTTGTAATGTGAGGAATGAAGTACAACCCAGCGAGGAGCAGTCCAGTCAGCGTGTGAACAATTAATAAAGAATACTTATTAACTTCGCTGGATTCCGGGGAAGTGCCGGAAGATTGGAAAACGGCTAATGTTACGCCGTTGTTTAAGAAGGGTGCCAGGCAAAAGGCGGGGAATTATAGGCCGGTTAGTTTAACGTCTGTTGTCGGTAAAATGTTAGAATCTGTCTTAAAGGAGGAAATTGCGAGGCATCTTGAAGGGAATTGTTTGATAGAGCAGACGCAGCACGGTTTCATTAAAGGGAAGTCGTGTCTGACAAATTTACTGGAGTTCTATGAGGATGTGTCTAGGGCGGTGGATAGAGGAGAGCCAGTGGATGTGGTCTTTCTAGATTTTCAGAAGGCGTTTGACAAAGTACCTCATAAGAGGTTATTGCAGAAGGTCAGGGGACTTGGAGTTGGGGGTAGGATGTTAGCGTGGATAGAGGATTGGTTGTCAAATAGGAGGCAGAGAGTGGGGGTCAACGGGTGCTATTCGGATTGGCGGTTGGTGACTAGTGGGGTGCCCCAGAGGTTGGTGCTGGGGCCTCAGCTATTTACCATTTATATAGATGATCTGGAGGAGGGAACCGAGTGCAGGGTGTCGAAATTTGAGGATGACACCAAGATTGGGGGAACGGCAAATTGTGCGGAGGGTGTGGAGAGTCTGCAGAAGGATCTAGATAGGCTGGGCGAATGGGCCAGGAAATGGCAAATGGAATTTAATGTTGGCAAGTGTGAGGTGGTCCACTTTGGTAGGAGGAATGGTAGGAAGGACTATTACTTACGTGGCGAAAAACTGCAGCAGGCGACGGTGCAGAGGGACCTCGGGGTCCTTGTGCATGAGTCGCAAAAACCCAGCTTGCAGGTGCAGCAGGTGGTCAGGAAGGCGAATGGGATGCTGGCCTCCATAGCGAGGGGGATTGAATATAAAAGTAGGGAGGTCTTGCTGCAGCTGTATAGGGCATTGGTGAGGCCGCAGCTGGAGTACTGTGTGCAGTTTTGATTGCTGCATTTGCGCAAGGATATTTTGGCCTTGGAGGGAGTGCAGAGGAGGTTTACTAGGCTGATACCGGAGTTGAGGGGTTGAACTATGAGGAGAAGCTGAAGGGGATTGAATATAAAAGTAGGGAGGTCTTGCTGCAGCTGTATAGGGCATTGGTGAGGCCGCAGCTGGAGTACTGTGTGCAGTTTTGGGCGCCGCACCTGCGCAAGGATGTTTTGGCCCTGGAGGGAGTGCAGAGGAGGTTTACTCGGCTGATACCGGAGTTGAGGGGATTGAGCTATGAGGAGAGGCTGAATAAACTAGGCTTGTACTCGTTAGAGTTTAGAAGAATGAGGGGAGATCTCATTGAGACGTATAAGATGATGAATGGGATGGATAGGATAGAGGTGGAGAGACTGTTCCCGCTCAAAAAAGACAGTAGGACTAGGGGGCACAGCCTCAAGATAAAGGGGGGGCGGTTTAGAACAGAGTTGAGGAGGAACTTCTTCACTCAAAGGGTGGTGAATCTCTGGAATTCTCTGCCCGTTGAAGTGGTGGAGGCTGCCTCGCTAAATATTTTTAAGAAACGGGTTGATGGGTTTTTGATAAGAGAAGGGATTAAGGGTTATGGGGAGAGGGCGGGAAGGTGGAGCTGAGTCACGACAGATCAGCCATGATCTTATTGAATGGCGGGGCAGGCTCGAAGGGCCAGATGGCCTACTCCTGCTCCTATTTCTTATGTTCTTATGTTCTTATGAACTAGGCTTGTACTCGTTGGAGTTTAGAAGAATGAGGGGAGATCTCATTGAGACGTATAAGATGATGAATGGGATGGATAGGATAGAGGTGGAGAGACTCTTCCCGCTCAAAAAAGACAGTAGGACTAGGGGGCACAGCCTCAAGATAAAGGGGGGGCGTTTTAGAATGGAGTTGAGGAGGAACTTCTTCACTCAAAGGGTGGTGAATCTCAGGAATTCTCTACCCGTTGAAATGGTGGAGGCTGCCTTGCTAAATATTTTCAAGAAGCAGGTTGATGGGTTTTTGATAAGAGAGGGTATTAAGGGTTATGGGGAGAGGGCCGGAAAGTGGAACTGAGCCACGACAGATCAGCCATGATCTTATTGAATGGCGGGGCAGGCTCGAATGGCCAGATGGCCTACTCCTGCTCCTATTTCTTATAGAACATAGAACATTACAGCACAAACAGGCCCTTCGGCTCTCGAGTTGCACCGATCACATCAACCCCACCAATCTATAGACCTATCTATAACCCCCAATCCCATTAAACCCCATATACTCATCCAGAAGTCTTTTAAAAGATCCCAGCGAGTCCGCCTCCACCACCGATGACGGCAGCCGATTCCATTCACTCACCACCCTCTGAGTGAAAAACTTACCCCTAACATCACCTCTGTACTTCCCTCCCCACACCTTAAATCTGTGTCCTCTCGTAGCGACCATTTCAACCCGGGGAAATAGCCTTTGAGAGTCCACCCTATCTATTCCTCTCAACATTTTATAAACTTCTATCAGGTCGCCTCTCAACCTTCGCCTCTCTAGGGAAAAGAGTCCCAGTTCTCTCAACCTAACTTCATAAGGCATGCCTCCCAGTCCAGGCAACATCCTTGTAAATCTCCTCTGCACCCTTTCAATAGCTTTTACGTCTTTCCTATAGTGAGGCGACCAGAACTGCGCACAGTACTCCAAATGAGGCCTGACAAGGGTCCTGTAAAGTTGCAGCATTACCTCCCGACTCCTAAACTCAATCCCTCGATTAATGAAGGCCAGTACACCATACGCCTTCTTGACCACCTCCTCTACCTGCGAGGCCGATTTAAGAGTCCTGTGGACCCGGACCCCGAGATCCTTCTGCTCTTCAACGCTACTAAGACTCCTGCCCTTGATAGTGTACTCGTTCATCCCGTTGGTTCTGCCGAAATGGACGACTACACATTTATCCGCGTTGAAGTCCATCTGCCACTTCTCCGCCCATTCCTGCATCCTATCTATGTCCTGCTGCAACTTTTGACATCCTTCCAGACCATCCACAACACCACCGACCTTCATGTCATCAGCGAACTTGCTAACCCATCCCTCCACTTCCTCATCCAGGTCATTTATGAAAATGACAAAGAGCAAGGGTCCCAGAACAGATCCCTGGGGCACCCCACTGGTGACTGACCTCCATTCCGAAAAAGACCCATCCACAACCACTCTCTGCCTTCTGCAGGCAAGCCAGTTCTAGATCCACAAGGCCAAAGGCCCTTGGATCCCATGCCCTCTCACCTTCTCAAGAAGTCTTGCATGGGGGACCTTATCAAACGCCTTGCTGAAGTCCATGTACACTACGTCCACGGCACTTCCTTCGTCAATGTGTTCAGTCACATTATCGAAGAACTCAACTAGGCTCGTAAGGCACGACCTGCCCTTGACAAATCCATGCTGACTATTCCTGATCATGTCAAACCTCTCCAAATGCTCGTAAATCTTGTCCCTCAGAAGCCTCTCCATCAGCTTACCAACCACTGAGGTCAGACTCACCGGGCGGTAATTTCCCGGGCTATCTCTGTTCCCTTATGTTCTTATGTTCTTACAATGAAACCTACTAGGCAAGAAAGGATTGCCTCTCTTCAGTAGATTGATGACCGTACACACATAATGTTACACAAAACTATTCCATGGTTCCCAAACCACCTATGTTACCTGAATATTTGAGACAGTCAACATCCAATATTAAATAACTTGATGAGTTAAATCCAGTAAATAATTACCATTCCCAGGTTAAGGTGGAATAGGTGGGGGAATAGTCTTCAGGTTCACTGAGGGTGGAAACTGGCTCCAATTTTCAGGAGATTATATGTTCCACTGCTATGGTTCTGATGTTAGTTATCTCTCTCCCTCTTTCCCCTCGCTAGTGTTCTACATTATCCCTAAATACAAATATTATCAATCTCTTTGAGCTAAACACATTGGTTTCTTTCCCTTCACGGTTCCATCTTCGTTCAGTTTACTAAAAATCGTGTCAGATACTCTCATCTCCCTTTTCTCATCCTGTACTTTTTACTCCTCCTGTTTTATTTGATGTGCCTGTGATCTAATTTTTACACAATCACAAAACATGCCAGGGTGGTCTGTTACAATTCTTTTGTAGCTGGATTTTGTACTGACCATTTAACCACAGTAGGCATCACTACTGTTTGCAACCTGGTTATATCATTTCTGATAATGGATTGAATCTCTGCAATGAACAATGTTTCTATTACTCCGGCAATCCATCGTCAAGCTACTCTGTAAGTTTAATCTCATTTTTTTCATTGTGGGGTGGTACGCAGCACCATGAACCCAGGTTCGATTCCCAGCTTGGGTCACTGTCTGTGTGGAGTTTGCACATTCTCCCTGTGTCTGCATGGGTTTCCTCTGGTTTCCTCCCGCAGTCCAAAAGACGTGCATTGGCCATGCTAAATTCTCCCTCAGTGTACCCAAACAGGCACGGAGTGTGGCAACTAGGGAAATTTCACAGTAACTTCATTGCAGTGTTAATGTAAGCATACAATGGACAAAAAATAAACTTAAAAAAAGGAATATTTCTTGTCTTACCATGAATATGGCTGACCAGATTCTTTTCCCTCAATATCCCTTCTGGATAACAAACATGCTTTTCCCAAATATTAGGGATTGACTGACTCCTGTACCTCTTAGGATTTTATTTTCTTTCCCCATTCCATTTCGTACACACGGAAAGACTTTCTCTTCATATGCAAAATTCCAAAACACATCAGCCACCTGTAAGTCACTCTGTCCCTGAACACTTTGTGCCCACATTTTCACCCCTATTGGTTGTCCTTCTCTGTGTATGAACTCTATCATCTTCTCTTAGAGTCATAGAGTCTTAGAGGTTTACAGCATGGAAACTGGTCCTTTGGCCCAACATGTCCATGCTGCCTTTTTTTTTTAAAGCCCTAAGCTAATCCCAATTCACCACATGTGCCCCCTATCTCTCTATACTCATCATACCCATGTAACTTTCTAAATGCTTTTTAAAAGATAAAATTGTACCGGCCTTTACTACTACCTCTGGCAGCTTGTTCCAGACGCTCACTATCTTCTGTGTGAAAAAATTGCCCCTCTGGACACTTTTGTATCTCTCCCCTCTCACCTTAAACCCACGCCCTCTAGTTTTAGACTCCCCTACCTTTGGGAAAAGATATTGACTACCTATCTATGCCCCTCATTATTTTATAGACCTCTATAAGATCACCCCTCAGCCTCCCGTGCTACAGGGAAAAAAGCCCCAGTCTATTCAGCGTATAACTCAATCCATCAAGT
The DNA here is from genome assembly GCA_037974335.1 of Prionace glauca. Taxonomy (NCBI): domain Eukaryota; kingdom Metazoa; phylum Chordata; class Chondrichthyes; order Carcharhiniformes; family Carcharhinidae; genus Prionace; species Prionace glauca. The sequence continues at coordinate 106,002,869 of CM075729.1, read as the reverse complement.
TCCGGTAGCATCCTAGTAAATCTTTTCTGCACTCTTTCTAGTTTAATAATACCCTTTCTATAATAGGGTGACCAGACTTGCACACAGTATTCCAAGTGTGACCTTACCAACGTTTTGTACAACTTTAACAAGACGTCCCAACTTCTGTATTTAATGTTCTGACGGATGAAACCAAGCATGCTGAATGCCTTCTTCACCACTCTGTCCTCCTGTGACTCTACTTTCAAGGAGCTATGGACATGTACCCCTAGATCTCTTTGTTCTGTGACTCTCTCCAACACCCTACCATTGACTGAGTAAGTCCTGCCCTGGATCAATCTACCAAAATGCATCACCTTGCATTTGTCTAAATTAAACTCCATCTGCTATTCGTCAGCCCACTGGCCCAATTGATCAAGATTTTGTTGCAATTGGAGATAACTTTCTTCACTGTCCACTAAGCCACCAATCTTGGTGTCATCTGCAAACTTATTAATCATGCCTCCTATATTCTCATCCAAATCATTAATATAAATGACAAGTAACAGTGGACCCAGCACCAATCCCTGAGGCACACTGCTGGTCACAGGCCTCCAGTTTGAAAAATAACTCTCTACAACTATCCTTCATCCATTTAGATACCTCACCCTGGATCCTGTGAGATTTAACTTCATGCAACGAGCTACCATGCAATCTTGTTCTCCAGTCTCTGATTTAATTATTTCTTTCTTAAGATATATAACTCTAACTGGCTTTGTGTTTAACCCCCAGCATAATCATGGAATCACAGAATCTCTACATTGAGAATGAGACTATTCAGCCCATTGAATCTGCACCAACTCTCTGAAAGAGCACCTTGCCCAGGCCAGCCTCCACCCTCCCAGCCTATCCCTCTAACCCCATGCATTTACCATGGCTAATAACCCTAACCGATACATCTTTGGAAACTACAGGGCAATTTACCTTGGCCTAACCTGGATTTAGTGTGGCCCAGTTTATTATAATGAATTACATCTAACTTTAGTTATACAGGACAAAGGCAAAATACTGCAAATGCTGGAAACTGAAACAAAAACAGAAAATGCTGGAAAATCTCAGAAGGTCTGACAGTATCTGTGGAGAGAGAATAGAGCCAGTGTTTTGAACCTAGATGACACTTCGTCCCAGCTAGTCATATTCCTCCATTCCTTCAGCACCATCTTTTCCATTTTGAGGTGATGTCTCCCTGTAAATTTCAGCCATTTCCTCTCTTTCTTGACTGTAATCGCTCGCACTTTCCTGTTTTCTATCGTTTTCAGATTTAAAATGCATTGGAAAAATTGATTTGACCTATGAACCAACTCATAGTCCTCCCCATGGCTTGTCTCTCAGTTTGACTTCTTTGTTTCTCCACAGGAGTTCTGATCACTGCAAATCATGAATCTTTGGACTCCTCCAACAGAATTACTTCTCTAAGGGCCTCATCAGTTCTTTCTATTTTAATGCTCTTACCCAACTTTTTCACATTCGATATGAGTCTGTCTGGACTACAAAGAACAAAGAACAACACAGCACGGGAAATAGGCCCTTCGGCCCAACGAGCCCGCGCCGCCGTCCCATTGTCAGTGACCTATTCATGACTCTAGTCTATGCCTAATGTGTGAGGATCAGGGAGGTCCAATATGGGGACAATTTGTTACCCAATCAATCAGCCTAAAAGCACATTTTTGGGATATGGGAGGAAACCGGAGCACCCGGAGGAAACCCACGCAACCACGGGGAGAACGCGCAAACTCCCACGGACACAGGCCCAAATCCATGTGTCCGCACAGCAACAGAGATAGCCTCTGAGCTGCCATGATGCCCTCGAGATGGTCCAGTTTACGCACTCCAACGACATGAAGCAGTAGGCAACTCCCGAAGCAATATCCAAGAGCAGCCCACCACAACCTGCCGCCCGCATGCCCCTTGCTGGACTTAAGTGCCTGTGGATAAAAATTTTCATTATTAAAAGACTCTATATCCCTGAGGCTAAAACTGACCCCAAGCCTACAATGCTTAGTAAGGCCTGCTATATCCCCCTATATGTAGACCGCTCATGTGGCTGTCCAAGTGACTCTTGAACAACCCTAGCGTGCCTGCTTCCACCACCTTACTCGGCAGTGCATTCCACATCCCCACTACCCTTTGTGTGAAAAACTGCCCTCTAATATTAGTCTTATATCTAGCCCCCCTCACCCTAAGCCCGTGACCCCTTGTTCTATCCATTTCTAGTAGCGGAAAAAGCTTATCACCATCTACTCTATCTGTCCCCTTCATAATCTTATAAACCTCTATTAGATCCCCCCTCAGCCGACGTCTCTCAAGGGAAAACAGCCCAAGTGCGTTCAATCTTTCCTCGTAAGACAGCTCTTCCATACCAGGCAACATCCTGGTAAATCTCCTCTGCACTCTTTCCAGGATCTCTACATCCTTCCGGTAGTACGGCGACCAGAACTGGACGCAGTACTCCAGGTGAGGCCTAACCAACATTCTATACAACTGCAACATCAGACTCCTACTCTTATATTCTATACCCCTTCCTATGAAGGCTAACATGCCATACGCTTTCCTCATCACATTCTGCACCTGCACCGACACCTTCAGGGACTTGTGTACCTGCACCCCCAGGTCTCTCTGCGTATCTATACTCCGGATAGTTCTACCTTTTATCATATAACTCCCTTCCACATTATTCCGGCCAAAGTGCATCACCTCGCATTTCTCCGGATTAAATTCCATTTGCCATCTATCTGCCCAATCTACCAGCCTGTCTATGTCCTGTTGCATTGCCAGGCACTGCTCCTCAGTACCCGCCAATCCAACCATCTTAGTGTCATCAGCAAATTTGCTGATCACACCACCTACCTCCTCTTCCAAGTCATTAATATATACTACAAATAGTAGAGGTCCTAGTACCGAGCCTTGCGGCACCCCACTAGTGACAGACCTCCAATTGGAAAAGGAGCCCTCCACTACTACCCACTGTCTCCTCCTCCCAAGCCAGTTCTCTACCCATCTACATACCTGGCCTTGTATCCCATGAGCCTTTACCTTTTCTATCAGCCTACCGTGAGGGACCTTATCAAACGCCTTACTGAAATCCATATAGACAACATCAACGGCTTGTCCTTCGTCAACCGTTTTTGTCACCTCTTCAAAAAATTCCAATAGATTCGTGAGGCATGACCTCCCTGGAACGAAGCCATGCTGCATATCCCTGATCAGATTGCAGCGCTCCAGATGCTCATACATCCTATCCTTGAGGATCCTCTCCATTATCTTGCCTATAACTGAAGTCAAGCTCACTGGCCTATAGTTCCCTGGGTTATCCCTCTGACCCTTCTTAAACAACGGTACTACATTTGCAATCCGCCAATCCTCTGGGACCTCACCTGTGTCCAAAGAAGAGACAAAGATTTGCGTCAGAGGCCCAGCAATTTCATCCCTCACCTCCCTTAGCAGCCTAGGATAGATGCCATCAGGCCCCGGAGATTTGTCCGTCTTTATATTGTCTAAAAGTCCCAACACCTCTTCCCTCGTGATGACTATTTCCCTCAACGGATCCTCAAACTTCTCAAGCACAGCAGCAGAGGACTGACCCCTCTCCTGAGTGAATACCGACGCAAAGTATTCATTCAATATCTCCCCCATTCCCCCAGGCTCCAAGCATAGTTCCCCTCCTCTGTCCCTGAGAGGACCAATCTTCCCTCTAACCATCCTTTTGTTTCTAACATAGGAGTAAAATGCCTTAGGATTTTCCTTAATCCTACCCGCCAAAGCCATTTCGTGGCCCCTTTTTGCCTTTCTGATGCCCCTTTTAAGTTCTCTCCTACATTCTCTGTATTCTTCTAACGCTATCTCTGTCCTCAAATGCCTCGATCTAGTGTACGCCTCCCTCTTTCTCCTGACCAGGTCCTCAATATCCCTAGTTACCCACGGCTCTCTAATCCTACCTTTCCCATCCTTCCTCTTGACCGGCACATGTCTTTCCTGTAAAGATTGTAGTTTTCCCTTGAGAGACTCCCACATACCCAGCGTCGACCTACCGTTAAACAGCGTACCCCAGTCCGTATCTTTAAGATCCTGCCTAATCTGGCTGTATCTAGCCCTCCCCCAATTTAACACCCTCCCCTTAGGACAGGCTTCATCTTTATCCATTAATATCTTGAACCAGACAGAGTTGTGGTCACTGTTAGCCACATGCTCTCCTACCTCAACGTCAACCACCTGCCCAGGCTCATTCCCCAGAACCAAGTCCAGTATAGCCCCCTCCCTGGTCGGTCTATCCACGTACTGCTCCAGGGATCCTTCCATTACACACTGTACAAATTCCTCCCCGTCAGCACCCTCTGATCTCAGTACATTCCAATCTACCCTGGGGAGATTAAAATCTCCCACTACCACCACCCTATTCTTCCTGCACTTATCTAGAATGTCCCTGCTTATCCCTTCTTCCACAGCCCTCGGGCTGTTGGGCGGTCTGTAGTACACACCCAGCATAGTAACATCTCCCTTCCTATTCCTCAACTCCACCCATAGTGACTCGATTCCTATATCCTCCGTACCTCCCTCCCTCTGCACTGCTACGATGCAATCCTTAACTAACAACGCCACTCCCCCACCTCTATGCGACCCACCCCTATCTCGCCTGAAACACTTATACCCAGGAACATTCAACTGCCAATCCTGCCCTTCCTTTAACCAAGTCTCTGTCACCGCCACCACTTCCAACTTCCTTTCAAACATTAATGCCTTCAGTTCATCTGTTTTGCCAGTCACACTCCTAGCATTGAAACACATGCACCTGTTTACTTATACTTTGAAACTTTTGTTTGTCAGCCTCTGGTACTCAGTAAAGCTTTTTCATTCTGACTTACTCCCCAGACCATTGCTCTGACGAAGACGTATAGAATTCACTGACCTGATTTCATGTTTACTTTGTAACAGCAGTGCCTAAATATAATGCAATGATTTCATTTTCCTGGCTATTTTGTCAAAGGAGTTAAAAAAGGAGCCTCAAATTTCATCAAATTTTGGAAGTTTTAAATAGAGTTAAGATCAGTTATAATGGGAGAACAAGCTAAACTGGTTGAATGGCCTACATTTGTTCCATGTTTCTAGATATTCAAGAATGGATCTTGGCATGTGTGCAAGCATTCATGCATCTAATTCATTCTTTAGTCAATTCAAATTAGTCCAGATCTTAAAGAACTATTAAACAGCAAAATTAATGACACAGTATCTCTCCAATTTTCCACAGCACGAGGTTAAATATTATCAATTCCAGTGCCTCAAACCAAGCTAAGGCCATTTATGCATTACGTTCAAAAAGTCAATGCCTAAGGCATTTCTACCTATAATCCTCAACAGTGAAAATGAATTAAAAACTTATATGTTTACATTTCAGCCATATCCTGCTCAGTAATCCTAACCATGATGCTAAATCTTTCACAGGGCCTATTTTGTTATTCTGACAACTAACAGAACATGCAAAGTTTTACTGTAGGAATGCCACTTGGTCCATTTTTTTTTCCCAATGCATTTTTGCGATTCAATTGTGGCATCAGTTAACTTCACTTGTATCTCATAGCAATCTTGTTTTATATATTGTGGAAGTTTTATACTTTGTGGATTTTTTTTTTAGGTTACTTTCTGACTATTTATGTCAATGACCTTATTTTTCTTATCTACAACTTATTTCAACCAACCATTCATGAAACCTGAAATTTGAACCCATTTTTATGTGAGTACATGCGCTTTGGTGGAGGAATCAAATGGCAGATTATTATCTAAATAAAGAGAGACTGGAGGTGGGTGGAGTACAGAGGGATCTAGGTGTTCTAGTACATGAATCACAAAAAGATAACAAGCAAATCCAACATGTAGCTAAAAAGTTAAATGACATTTTGGCATTTATGGCAAAGTGGTTGGAGTTTAAAAATAGGTTAAAAAGGTTGAAAAATAGTTTTGTTACAATTGTCCAGGTTGTTGGTGAGGCCTCACCTTGAAAACTGTGTACAGTTTTGGCCCCTTACCTACAAAAGGAGGTAGCCCAAAGGAGGTTCACTAGATTATTTCCTGGGATGAGAAACTAAATAGTCTGGGTCTATATTCCTTAGAATTTAGAAGAGTGAGGGATGACCTTAATCAAACATACAAGATCCTGAGTGGGTTTGACAGGGTAGATGGTGAGATGATTTCACGAATGGGAGAGCCTCAAACAAGGGGACAGGGCTCCAAGATAAAGTCACTTAAAACTGAGGCGTGGAGAAATTTCTTCTCGCAGAGGGTGGTGAACCTCTTGAATTCTCTGCCCCAAAGAGTGATGGGAGCTGGAACATTAGAAGTATACAAAGTGGAAGTGGATAAATATTTTAATCGAGGAATAGAGGGCTATGGGGAAATGGCACAGAAAAGGGAATTGAGGCCAGCACAAATCAGCCATGATCATATTGAATGACCACATTTGGAATATTGTGTTCAGTTCTGGTCACCTCACTATAAGAAGGATGTGGAAGCATTGGAGAGAGTGCTGAGGAGATTTACCAGGATGCTGCCTGGTTTGAAGGGTAAGGTCTTATGAGGAAAAGTTGAGGGAGCTGGGGGCTTTTCTCTTTAGAGTGGAGGAGATGAGACGTGACTTAATAGAGGTTTATAAGATGACGAGGGGGATAGATAGAGTGGATGTGCAGAGACTATTTCCTCGGGTGGATGTAGCTGTTACTAGGGGCCATAACTTTAAGGTTCATGGTGGGAGATAGGAGGGATGTCCGAGGTAGATTCTTCACTCAGAGAGCGGTTGGAGTGTGGAATGGACTGCCTGCTGTAACAGTGGAGATCGTTTTTCAAGTGGTTATTGGATAGGCACATAGAACCCTAGAACCCTACAGTGCAGAAACAGGCCCTTCGGCCCATCGAGTCTGCACCGAACACAATCCCACCCAGACCCTATCCCCATATCCCTACACATTTTACCTGCTAATCCCTCTAACCTACACATCCCAGGACACTAAGGGGCAATTTTAGCATAGCCAATGAACCTAACCCGCACATCTTTGGACTGTGGGAGGAAACCGGAGCACCCGGAGAAAACCCACGCAGACACGAGGAGAATGTGCAAACTCCACACAGGCAGTGACCCGAGCCGGGAATCGAACCCAGGACCTTGGAGCTGTGAAGCAGCAGTGCTAACCACTGTGCTACCGTGCCACCCATGGAGCACACCAGAATTTTAGGGAGTGAGATAGCTTGATCTTGCATTTGGATATAGCTCGGCACAACATTGAGGGCCTGTACTGTGCTGCACCGTTCTACGTTTCTATGTTTTTTTAATCAGTGTTTATGTACTGGGATGGAGGTGTGGAGAGGGGCTGGGATTGAGGGAGTGGAGGGAGGAAGAATGGGGTAAGGAAGGGGAATGGAGGGCAAGAGAGGGAAGATAGGGTGAGGGAGATGTGATGGGTCGAAGGGTGATGAGGGGTAAAGTGGGGGAAAATGGGGTGAAGGGGAGTGAGGAAGGGCAGAGTGATGGAGGGGGGTGAGAGAGAGGGAAAGGGCGGCACAGTAGCACAGTGGTTAGCACTGCTGCTTCACAGCTCCAGGGTCCTGGGTTCGATTCCCGGCTCGGGTCACTGCCTGTGTGGAGTTTGCACATTCTCCTCGTGTCTGCGTGGGTTTTCTCCGGGTGCTCCGGTTTCCTCCCACAGTCCAAAGATGTGCAGGTTAGGTTCATTGGCTATGCTAAAATTGCCCCTTAGTATCCTGGGATGTGTAGGTTAGAGGGATTAGCAGGTAAATGTGTAGGGATATGGGGATAGGGTCTGGGTGGGATTGTGTTCGGTGCAGACTCGATGGGCCGAAGGGCCTGTTTCTGCACTGTAGGGTTCTAGGGTTCTATGGTTCCACGGGGAGGTTAGAATGGGACTTCAAAGTAGTTCTGTCCCTGATTGGCCATGAGAGACTCTCTCATCATTTTGGGCTCCCTGTTGTTTGAGACTGTGTGTCTGGGTTTCATTTAAAACCAGCCCTGAACTGACAGGAGAGTGAGGGGAGGCAGTGACCCTGACAGGAGGAAAGTGAGGGGAGGGAGTGAGACTGACAGAAGGGAAGTGAGTGACCCTGACAGGAGGAAAGTGAAGGGAGGGAGTGAGACTGACAGAAGGGAAGTGAGTGACACTGACTGGAGAGTGAGGGGAGGGAGTGAGACTGACAGAAGGGAAGTGAGTGACACTGACTGGAGAGTGAGGGGAGGGAATGAGACTGACAGAAGGGGAGTGAGTGACACTGACTGGAGAGTGAGGGGAGGGAATGAGACTGACAGAAGGGGAGTGAGTGACACTGACTGGAGAGTGAGGGGAGGGAATGAGACTGACAGAAGGGGAGTGAGTGACACTGACTGGAGAGTGAGGGGAGGGAGTGAGACTGACAGAAGGGAAGTGAGTGACACTGACTGGAGAGTGAGGGGAGGGAGTGAGACTGACAGAAGGGAAGTGAGTGACACTGACTGGAGAGTGAGGGGAGGGAGTGAGACTGACAGAAGGGGAGTGAGTGACACTGACTGGAGAGTGAGGGGAGGGAGTGAGACTGACAGAAGGGGAGTGAGTGACACTGACTGGAGAGTGAGGGGAGGGAATGAGACTGACAGAAGGGAAGTGAGTGACACTGACTGGAGAGTGAGGGGAGGGAGTGAGACTGACAGAAGGGGAGTGAGTGACACTGACTGGAGAGTGAGGGGAGGGAATGAGACTGACAGAAGGGGAGTGAGTGACACTGACTGGAGAGTGAGGGGAGGGAGTGAGACTGACAGAAGGGGAGTGAGTGACACTGGAGGGGAGTTTGAGGAGGAAGTGAAACTGACAGGAGGAGAGTGAAAGGAGGGAATGAGAGGGGAATGAGAGGAGGGAGTGAGACTGACAGAAGGGGAGTGAGTGACACTCACAGGAGGAGAGTGAGGGGAGGGAGTGGCATTGACAGGGGATGTAATGGTGTTAGCTCCATTGGGTGTAATGGGAAGATGTGTTTCACACCAGTGTTCCTTGTGTAAAGAAGGTACAATGAATTGAATGAAGTTGCACACTGGGATCTCTGTAACCTTCCATCCCTGTGCCCACTGAACTTACATTTGCCAGTCAAACAACATCTCAATTTTAAAAATGAAATCTCTCCATGTCCTCACCCCTTCCTATTTCTGTAATCTCCCCCAGTTTCACAAACTCTGTGAGATCTCTGTGTTCCTCTCATTCTGACATCTCCAGTATCAGGGATTAGAATCTCCCCCACACTGGGGACTGTGCCTTCAGTAACCTCAGTCCTTCACTCTGTAATCCCCTCCCTACACCTCTGTGCAGCCTCTCTTTAAAACACTCCTTTAACCCTGGAATTTGGAGACAGTTTTTGTGCACTGAGCTGTGTGTGTCTCTGGGTCAATCTTTGTTTTATAAAGCTGTCCTTGGGGAGGAAAAGTGCTGGATAAAGATTAAATTTTTTCAGCCTGAATCTGAACCAGTCTAAGTTTGATCCTCCTGGTAACTAGTGACAGGCTGGCTGCTTATCTCTTTCATTGGTTGGTCTCAACAAATTAACCAGTCAGTCATGCCCTGGTTTTGCAATAAGGAAATGAGCAAAGCTCGACATCGACAGAAAAATGGAGTCTGGATAAAGTTTTGGGTTTTTTTTCGTGTTTTCCCCCAGTTTATAAAGTTGTTTTATCCTCAGAGTGTTTAATTCCCAGTCACTGATTGGAATCAGGACAGTGGATTCCCAGAATGTTGCTGATCCTTTTCTCCATCTCCCTGTGTTTTTCCTGGGTCTCTCCCGGTAAGTATAGAATTCCCTCTTCCATTCTCACTCTCTGTCTCTGGGGTGAATTTGAATCTTTTGGGGAGAGTTTGAAATGGGTGATATTTGCTCAGGTTACTGTCCCAAGTTACTGATAGACCGGGTGTGTCCCAGGTTAGATAGCAGTAAGAAGTCTCTCAACACCAGGTTAAAGTCCAACAGGTTTACTTGGTAGCACGAGCTTTCAGAGCATCACTCCTTCATCAGGTGAGTGCAGGATTTGTTTCACAAACAGGGCATACATAGACACAAACTCAATTACAAGATGGAATGCGAGTCTTAACAGGTAATCAAGTCTTTCCAGGTATGTACAATGCCAGTGGAGAGAAGGTTAAGCACAGATTAAAGAGGTATGAATTTTCCGTAGCCAGGACAGTAGGTGAGATTTTGCGAGTCCATGCAAGTCGTGGGAGTTACACATAGTGTGACATGAATCCAAAATCCCAGTTAAGGCCACCCTTGTGTGCAGAATCTGGCTATCAGTTTTTGCTTGGTGATTCTGCGTTATTGTGTGTCTTGAAGGCTGCCTTGGAGAAAGCTCACCTGAAGATCAGAGGCTGAATGCCCTTGACTGCTGAGGTGTTCCCCAACAGGAAGAGAACACTTCTGTCTGGTGATTGTCGATTCATTCATTGACATAGGGTCTGCATGGTCTCATGAGGGTACCATGCTACAGGACATCCCTTCCTGTATCAGGTAGACAATATTGGCTGAGTCATAAGAATATGTACCATGTATCCGGTGGATGTTCACATGAGATGATGGCATCTGTGTCAGTGATCTGACACATCTTGCAGAGGTTGCTGTGGCGGGGTTGTATGGTGTGGTGTCCTCCTGAAAGCTGGGTAGTTTGTTGTGTGCTGTGGTGTGTGACTCACCTGAAGTAGCCGCAGCAATGTGCTGCTAACCTGGAGGAGCTGGATTCAAGCTGCACTCACAGCCAGTCACACGAGGAGGATGGCAGCGCAGACAGCAGCCTCACACTTCACCTTACTTGAGCAATTGGGGCTCATTCTGGGGAAGGTGGGACCTCTATATGAATGATGGTCTACACCTGAACCAGAGGGGAATCAATATCCTGGGGGGTAAATTTGCAAAGGCTATGCAGGGAGGTTTAAACTGATTTGGAGGGGGGGTGGGATCTTGAGAAGAGGGGGTGAAAGTGAGGGGGGCACAGATGGGGAATGCAAGGCACGGTGTAGTGGGGGTGGGGCGGAGCAGGGTTTGAAATGCATGTACTTTAATACTTTAAAGGTAGGGGAGGACCGCAGGCAATATGGGAGGGAGGTTAGACAGGGGGTGGAGAAGAGAAATGCCCAGACTGAGGGGCTGAAGTGTATATATTTTAATGCAAGGAGTATAGTAAATAAGGTAGATGAGCTTAGGGCGTGGATAGCTGCTTGGGATTGTGATGTGGTGGCCATTACGGAGACTTGGATGTCTCAGGGACAGGACTGGGTACTTCAGGTGCCAGGTTTCAGATGTTTCAGGAAGGACAGGGAGGCTGGCAGAAGAGGTGGTGGAGTGGCACTGTTAATCAGGGACAGTGTCATGGCTGCAGAGAAAGAGGGTAATTGTAGTAGGTGATATCAACTTTCTCCACATTGATTGGGATAGACATAGTGTTAAGGCCTTGAATGGAGTAGATTTCTTGAAATGTGTAGAGGAGAACTGTTTAGGTCAATATGTAGAAGTCCAGTAAGGGACGGAGCTGTGCTGGACCTGATTTTGGGGAATTAAGATGGATGGATGGTTGAGGTGATGGTGGAGGAGCATTTCACTGATTGTGACCACAACATCGTACCATTCAACATAAAAACAGAAAATGCTGGAAAATCTCAGCAGGTCAGACAGCATCTGTGGAGAGAGAATAGAGTCAATGTTACAAGTCTGGATGACTCTTCGTCAGAGCTGAGTTCCCTCTACACCTCCATTCCCAATCAGGATAGCCTCAAAGTTCTTTGCTTTTTCCTCGAAAAGAGGTCTGAACAGTCCCCATCCACCACCACTCTCCTCCATCTGGCTGAAATGGTTCGAGCTCTGACGAACGGTCGTCCAGACTTGAAATATTGGCTGTATTCTCTCTCCACAGATCTACTGTCAGACGTGCTGAGATTTTCCAGGATTTTTTGTTTTAGCACCTGCAATATTTTGCTTTTATCTTATGGTACCAGTTAAGCTGTTATGGACAAAGAAATAGACAGATTGCCAAAACAAAGTTTTGGTTTGGGGGGAAGCGAATTTTTGTAAAACAAGACAGGATCTGGCTGAGGTAGACTGAGAACAGCTACTAATGGGAAAATCTACAGAAGAGCAGTGGGGGGAAATGGAGAGGATAGCTTGATCGGAGCTGGCTTCATCAGAGGGAGGCCATGCCAAACAAATTTGATTGAATTTTTTGACAAGGTGACTAGGCGTGTAGGTGAAGGTAGTGCACTTGCTGTAGTTTATATGGATTTCAGCAAAACCTTTGACAAGGTCCTACATAGGGGACTTATAAAGAAGGCAAACATACATGGGATATAGGATAATTTGATAAGGTGGATTCAAAATTTGCTCAGTTGAGATAGAGGGTGATGACAAAGGGCTGCTTTAGTGACTGGAGACCAGTGTCCAGTGGAATTTCGCAGGGATCTGTGCTGGGTCTTCTATTATTCATCATTTATATTAGCAACATAGATGACAACGTGGGGGGGTTGTGAACTTGAATATATAAGGTTAAAAATGTGGCGCTTGACAAATGTAAATATTGAAAAGAAATGCCAGAAATAAGAAATCATACAGCATTGTCTTTTTAAAAAGCAAGTGTCTTTCTTTGGATTTTAAACTGTGGTCGCAGATTTATAACATTTGTAAGCAAATCAAAGCAAGCTCAGTGGAATTCAAATATGAGGCTTGTTGATAGCCAAAAGCCACTCAGATTAGAGTCATAGAGGTTTACAGCATAAAAACAGGCCCTTCAGCCCAACTTGTCCATGCTGCCCTTTTTTTTAAACCACTAAGTGAGACCCAGCTACCTATTATTTGGCCCATATCCCTCTATCCCTATCTAATCCATGTAGCTGTCGAAATGATTTTCAAAAGACAAAATTGTACCCGCCTCTATGAATACCTGACAGCTTGTTCCAGACATCACCACCCTCTGAAAAAATTGACCTTCTGGAACCTTTTGTATCTCTTCCTTCTCACCTTAAATCTATGCCGTCTAGTTTTAGACTCCCCTAGCCTTGGGAAAAGATATTGACTATTTAGCTGATCTATGCCTCTCATTATTTTGTAGACCTCTATAAGATCACCCTCAGTCTCCTGTGCTCAGGGAAAAAAGTCCCAGTCTATCCAGCATCTCCTTGTAACTTAAAGCATCAAGTCCCAGTAGCATCCTAGTACATCTTTTCTGCACTCTTTCTAGTTTAATATTGTTTCTATGGTAAGATCAGAACTGTACACAGTATTCAGGATTTCTGGAATACTGTGAGGCAATTCCAGGTATTTAAATCTAGACAAAGGGATATAACTGTTAGAGTAAGCTTGTTACCTCTTTAGTTGGAAGGAGGGAGAGGCAAACTCTCATATAGAATTCTTCAGTTTAATATATATGTCTTCAGAAAATCACCATCTAAAGAGAAAGGGGTACTAACTCTGAAGGTGTCCCAGACGGAAGCATCAGAAGAAAGTTTATTCTTCCACCAGACGCCAGGTAATATATTACTTGAGAGTGACTATATTCTCCAATGATTTATTTCATTATTCCTGAATGAGCCTTGTAATAGTCGAACAACATTTTGTTGGGGGATTTATTCAGTTTGTTAAATGTTTTAATAAGTTTGTCATCAGTTTTAAAATAAAGACCTGTTAATTGTTCATGATAGAGAGTGTCAGATCCTGCTTTAATTTACTCAAACCAGTAGCTTCCTACTATCTCACCACATAAGATTTAGGCAAAGTATACCCCTTTGCGTGGTTCCAAAATCGCAGAGGGAAAAATCACCTCAGTATCGTAACAAAATTGGAGGCTTGACCAAGACCTGAACAGTCCCAGATATTTAAACAAATTTTCAGTGAGAAGTGGGAAAATCTATTTATTCTCGGTTAAATCAAAAAGTGGGAAATGGCTCTGGAAATTGCTAAAGGGGTTTTGAGGGTCAAAGAAGCATCCCAAATTTGCCAAGAAACTTTAGAAAAACAGAGAAAGGTGACACTTGTGAAATTAGCAGATTAGAATTGGATTTCACAAGGGATGGTAAAAAAACTGAACTTGTAAAGGAGTTAGTCAGGCATTTAGGAATAGCAGTGAAACATTCAACTGTAGTGGATTTAGAAGAAATGAGATTGCAACTGAGAAAATTGGCGTTAGAAAATGGAATTAAAAAGCTCCAGCTTCCAGTTAGAGAGAGAAGAAAACGAGATGAAGGCCCAAGCAGAAGAAAGAGGTTGTTTCAGTTAGAAAGGAAAAAGTTGAAAATGGAAGAAAAAAGACTTCAAATGGCAGGTGAAAGAGTACCAGATAGAAGTGACAATGAACAGATTCAGCACAGCCAACCGCCTGCTAAGGAGATATAGAATTATGTACAGACGTTACCTAAAATTTGCTGAGAAGTGCACAGAAACCTCTTCCATCCCCTTTAAGAAATTGGCTACACAGATGAAGTGGCCAGAGGATGTGTAGGTACAGTTAATTCAGACCAAGTTGGTAGGCAGGGGGATTGAGGTGTTTGCTGTTGTCAGAGGTTGTGTCAGGAAACTATGAAGAAGTAAAGAAGGCTATTTTGAGTGCCTATAAATTGGTACCAGAAGCATATAGACAACAGTTCAGAAATGTACGAAAGCAATCGGGTCAGGCCTATACTGAAATTGAGAGAGTGAAACAGAGCAATTTGGATAGATGGATGAGAGTATTAAAGATGGAAAAGACGTATGAGGTCCTCAGAAATATAATTCTACTGGAGGTGTTCAAAAACTCGCTTCCAGACGGGATAAGAACTCATGTTGAGGAACAGTTAGCAAGAAGAACTGCAAAGACAGCGGATGAAAACGCATTAGGGCATACAATAAAATTTGGCTTCCGACAGCAATCTTATTCTATGAAGGACAGAAATTAGGGGAGGGGGAGATCCTTTCATGAACACCCAAAAGTAGATAACACTAGGACCAGTTTACCACCTGTGGAAAAAAAACACCCCAAAAGGTGGAAAAGAGGTAAAAGACCTCAGTTGTTTTATCTGCCATAAGATCAGTGCTGGGCCCACTGTTATTGTCATTTATATTAATGATTTGGATAAGAATCTAGGGGGCATGGTTAGTAAGTTTGCAGATGACACCAAGATTGGTGGTACTGTGGACAGTGAAGAAGGTTATCTCCAATTGCAATGGGATCTTGATCAATTGGGTCAGTGGGTTGATGAATGGCAGATGGAGTTTAATTTAGACAAATGCAACGTGATGCATTTTGGTAGATTGAACCAGGGCAGGACTTACTCAGTTAGTGGTAGGATGTTGGGGAGAGTTACAGAACAAAGAGATCGAGGGGTATAGGTTCATAGCTCCTTGAAAGTGGAGTCACAGGTGGACAGAGCGGTGAAGAAGGCATTCAGCATGCTTGATTTCATCAATCAGAACATTGAATACAGGAGTTGGAATGTCATGTTGAAGTTGTACAAGACATTGGTAAAGCCACACTTGGAATACTGTGTGCAATTCTGGTCACCCTATTATAGAAAGGATATTATTAAAATAGAAAGAGTGCAGAAAACATTTACTAGGATGCTACCGGGGCTTGATGGATTGAGTTAAAAGGAGAGGCTGAATGGACTGGAACTTTTTTTTCTGGAGTGTTGGAGGCTGAGGGGTGACCTTATAGAGGTCTATAAAATAATGAGGGGCATAGACAAGGTAGATAGTCAATATCTTTTCCCAAAGGTAGGGGAGTCTGAAACTAGAGGGGATAGGTTTAAGGTGAGAGGGGAGAGATACAAAAGTGTCCAGAAGGGCAATTTTTTCACACAGAGGGTGGTGAGTGTCTGGAACAAGCTGCCAGAGGTAGTAGTAGAGGCAGGTACAATTTTATCTTTTAAAAAGCATTTAGATAGTTACATGGGCTACAACAGGTATAGACTGGATATGGGCCAAATGCAGGCAATTGGGATTAGCTTAGGAGTTTTAAAAAGAAAAGGGCGGCATGGACAAGTTGAGCTGAAGGGCCTGTTTCCATGGTGTAAACCTCTATGACTGTAAGATGGGACACACAAAGGCACAGTGCTGATGGCTTAAGAAAGGCCATGAGAAAAAGCAAGAGGTAGAAGAGGTTCAAGTAGTGGGACTAGTTAAGGTAGTGAAAATAATCTCGAAAGAAATCAGGGAGATAAAGGAGAGTGCACAGCCTAGGCACGGGCTGGATGATAAAGCAGAACCCGGTCTTTTCAAAGGTTCCACCTGAGTGGGTGAGGTTTATTCAGAAAGAACAGGGGAAGTAGGTAACTAAGTTAAATTATTGAGAGATATTGGAGCTAACATGTCTCCAATGGTAAGAGATGAAAATATTTGCACTCCTGAAATGCTGTCTGAAAGAAGGGTAATCTATAGAATAAGAACATAAGAACATAAGAACATAAGAAATAGGAGCAGGAGTAGGCCATCTGGCCCTTCGAGCCTGCCCCGCCATTCAATAAGATCATGGCTGATCTGTCGTGACTCAGCTCCACCTTCCCGCCCTCTCCCCATAACCCTTAATCCCTTCTCTTATCAAAAACCCATCAACCCGTTTCTTAAAAATATTTAGCGAGGCAGCCTCCACCACTTCAACGGGCAGAGAATTCCAGAGATTCACCACCCTTTGAGTGAAGAAGTTCCTCCTCAACTCTGTTCTAAACCGCCCCCCCTTTATCTTGAGGCTGTGCCCCCTAGTCCTACTGTCTTTTTTGAGCGGGAACAGTCTCTCCACCTCTATCCTATCCATCCCATTCATCATCTTATACGTCTCAATGAGATCTCCCCTCATTCTTCTAAACTCTAACGAGTACAAGCCTAGTTTATTCAGCCTCTCCTCATAGCTCAATCCCCTCAACTCCGGTATCAGCCGAGTAAACCTCCTCTGCACTCCCTCCAGGGCCAAAACATCCTTGCGCAGGTGCGGCGCCCAAAACTGCACACAGTACTCCAGCTGCGGCCTCACCAATGCCCTATATAGCTGCAGCAAGACCTCCCTACTTTTATATTCAATCCCATTCGCTATGAAGGAAAGAAGAGTAATAAGGGAAATAAGGGAGTAATAAGGGAAATAAATGGAAAGAAGAGTAGTGTTCCCTGTGTAAGATCAGACTAGAAAGTCCAATCCAGTAACAGTGGGAGTGACAGTAAACCTGGCTGCTTCAGGAATACAGTTTATTCTGAAAAAAGGTTTTGGTGGATCACAATTGGGAGTGATGCGCATTGTAGTGGAAAAGCCAAAAGGAAATCTAGGAACTGAGAAAATAAAAGGAAAATACCCTGGAAATGTCGGACTACATGGTGACAAGATCGCACAGCCATGAGTTAAAACAGGAAGGTAAAACACAAAGGAAAGATGAAGGAGGTGAGGTTCAGTTAGCTGACACTATGATGAAATGGTAAAAGAAAAACCTGAGCAGGTAAAGGATCAGACAGTGGTGTTTAATTCTGAAAGATTAAATAGGGTGGGTGAATTAGCTAAACAGCATTTGAAGGTGACACAGCACCTAATGAACAAAGAAGCTGAGAAGAAATCTACCATTCGGACAATTGCCCCTGGAGATATAATTTTTGTGGTCTTGCCAATTGTAGGAGATACTTTTAAAGTGAGATTTAGTGGTCCCTTCAAAATTGAAAAAAAAATGAGATAAATTGTCCAGTGAAAATGCTAGATAAAAGATTTTCAGGATATGTCTTGTGAACATGCTCAAACAATATTATGAGAGGGAAAGGGAGCTGGAGAAACTGCTATTAGTTACATCAAAGCAGACTGAGGAATCAAATCCCAAGGATATGGATTTTGATGAGCCTCAAAACGTATTGAACAATGCAGCAGTCCTTAAACTGGAATCAGGTAGAATGTTATCTGTCCCAAGAACAAAGAACTGAATGGAAAGACACGTTAAACTGAGAGATAAGAACCTATGTTGGAATAAAGTGGGGAGGGCAGATGCCATAGTACATGGAGGGAGGGAATGCTGCTCTCATAAAACAACACCCTTACAGGCTTAATCCTCTCAAAGCAGAACAGTACAAAAGGAAGTAGAGGCGATGCTGCAAGGTGATGTAATAGAATCAAATCAAAGTAAATGGAGTTGGCCAGTCGTGTTGGTGCCTAATCTTGATGGTACTCAATGATTCTGCGTGGAATATCAGAAGGACAATGCAGTGACAAAATCAGATTTCTATCCAATCCCAAGGTTGGAGGATTGTGTGGAGAAAGTCAGCCAAACCACCTAGCTCTTAAAGATGAACTTATTTCTGGGTAACTGGCAAGTATCTTTCCATCGAAAAGTGGCCATGAGTAGGCTGAGGCTTCAGAAGAGGCTGACCTCCAGCATTTTGTGCTGTGGCAAAAAGAAGGTATGGCTGGATCTTAATGAAACATATGAGACTGTCAATGTCCGTTCCTGTCAACAGATCAAAAAATTACTGAAAGATGGTGTAATTATCCACGAGCCTGTGACTCTCATGCTTGATACAGAACGAACACCCTTTACACTAAAGAAGGTTCGGCATGAGCATAGGTAAGCAAAAGCTCACATGCAGGAGAAACTGGCCTGGATAAGGAGAATGAGAATTGTAAGGGGTCTGCTTTGCAGATACAGGGAGCCTAAGAAGATCAGATGCCATGTGTATCACAGCCTGTATCCGAAGGTGACAGGTAATATCTTCAAGAATAAGCATATTTTGATGAAGCACGTTCTCAAACTGAAGGCATCTAAGGCTCGCAAGAAGCTATGGACTTGAAGTTCACAGCAGCAACTCATAAAATAATGCATAAAACACTGTGCAGAACATCAGCAGGCCAAGAAGGTTTGTACCCCAGGAGAAACTGAAATCCTGAAAATTATTCGAACAGATAATGGAAGAAGAGAATTTGGACTAGGATGGTTACTAAAGTTTGCTGTGGCGGAGATGGATTCACTCGGAAACCTCCTAAAAATAAGAGTTATCAGACTGATGGGTTTACATGTTAAGAAGGCCCATGTAACCCTTCCAGAACAAATCTGATCATTCCAGAGCACATCCATGTGAGTAATCCTCATGAGGATGACAGGATCATTGCACTGAAGTGAGAGTTCATCCTCCCAAAAAACTTGGTGCAAAAGAAGGCCGAACTGAAACAGAATGTCATCACCTCTGAGATTGACCCACTGGCGAAACATTGTAAAAATGTGGTTCTGTATGAGACTTTAATAAAACTGTTAAAGACACAAGCTACGTGGATGCGAGATCCAACAAAAAAGGAAAACATTTTATATTTGTGTAAATCTTTTTGTTGTTTTCATGAATTGGTTTAAAATGATGAAAGTTGAGAGAAAATAAGAACATAAGAAATAGGAGCAGGAGTAGGCCATCTGGCCCTTCGAGCCTGCCCCGCCATTCAATAAGATCATGGCTGATCTGTCGTGACTCAGCTCCACCTTCCCGCCCTCTCCCCATAACCCTTAATCCCTTCTCTTATCAAAAACCCATCAACCCGTTTCTTAAAAATATTTAGCGAGGCAGCCTCCACCACTTCAACGGGCAGAGAATTCCAGAGATTCACCACCCTTGAAGAAGTTCCTCCTCAACTCTGTTCTAAACCGCCCCCCCTTTATCTTGAGGCTGTGCCCCCTAGTCCTACTGTCTTTTTTGAGCGGGAACAGTCTCTCCACCTCTATCCTATCCATCCCATTCATCATCTTATACGTCTCAATGAGATCTCCCCTCATTCTTCTAAACTCTAACGAGTACAAGCCTAGTTTATTCAGCCTCTCCTCATAGCTCAATCCCCTCAACTCCGGTATCAGCCGAGTAAACCTCCTCTGCACTCCCTCCAGGGCCAAAACATCCTTGCGCAGGTGCGGCGCCCAAAACTGCACACAGTACTCCAGCTGCGGCCTCACCAATGCCCTATACAGCTGCAGCAAGACCTCCCTACTTTTATATTCAATCCCCTTCGCTATGAAGGCCAGCATCCCATTCGCCTTCCTGACCACCTGCTGCACCTGCAAGCTGGGTTTTTGCGACTCATGCACAAGGACCCCGAGGTCCCTCTGCACTGTCGCCTGCTGCAGTTTTTCGCCCCGTAAATAATAGTCCTTCCTACCATTCCTCCTACCAAAGTGGACCACCTCACACTTGCCAACATTAAATTCCATTTGCCATTTCCTGGCCCATTCGCCCAGCCTATCTAGATCCTTCTGCAGACTCTCCACACCCTCCGCACAATTTGCCTTTCCCCCAATCTTGGTGTCATCAGCAAATTTCGAAACATCTTTCAAGAAAAATATGAAGCCATCATTTGATGGGTCATTTTTTCCCTGGGGTTAGGTGTTATGAACTCAAATATATAAGGTTAAAAATGTGGTGTTTGACAAATATTGAACAAAAAATGCTGAAACCAAAAGAAGAAATCATATAGCATTGTCTCTTTAAAAAGCATGTGTCTTTCTGTGGATTTTAAACTGCAGCAGCAAGTTTTCAACATTTGTATCCAAAGCAGCAGCCAGTGTTCCAGCACAGCAAAACAGGCTTTTGAATTCCACCCCCCTCACTCTCCTCCGTGCCCCCCACCTCGCTCTCCGCGCCCCCCACCTCGCTCTCCGCGCCCCCCACCTCGCTCTCCGCGCGCCCCACCTCACTCTCCGCGCGCCCCACCTCGCTCTCCGCGCCCCCCCCACCTCGCTCTCCGCGCCCCCCACCTCGCTCTCCGCACCTCTGATCTTATTCTCCATGTCTCTCTTGCTCCATGTCTTCCTCTCTGTTTCCAGCTCTCCCCCTCTCCTCTCGCTCGCTCTTCCCTCTCTCTTCTCACTCACTCTTCTCGCTCGCTCTCCCCCTCTTCTCGCTCGCCCTCCCCCCCCTTCTCACTTGCCCTCCCCTCTCCCTTCTCGCTCGCCCTCCCCCCTCCCTTCTCGCTCGCCCTCCCCCCCTCCCTTCCCGCTCGCCCTCCCCCCACTCCCTTCTCACTCGCCCTCCCCCCTCCCTTCTCGCTTGCCCTCCCCCTTCCCTTCTCGCTTGCCCTCCCCCCTCTCTTCTCGCTTGCCCTCCCCCCCTCTCTTCTCGCTCTCCATGACTGTCTCTGAACTTGGGGACAACTCTATCATTCCCCACCTGCCCCCGCCCCAACCCAACTCCTGAATTTACCTATGGAGGAATCAAAAGAACATTAGCCTAGGCAAACACATCAGGGAAATCCTGAATCAATCTCAGACTTTGGGCCCTGGTATGACACCTCAGTTCTATGGTAGGCTCTTCAGAATTTGAAGAATTAGGCTGGATGGATTAAAAAAGCAAACTGTCTCGAACCTCATGTGTAGCTGCTATTTTCTCAGTTACAGTAACCACTGTTTGCTCCAGTTCCTTATTTACAAGTGGGGTTCTGGTAACCAATCCTCCGGAATGTAAAGATAACCCTCTGCTTCTGCTGTAAACCACCTTGGGGCAGCATAGTGGCACAGTGGTTAGCACTGCTGCCCCTCAGTGCCAGGGACCTGGGTTCAATTCCGGCCTTGTCTGTGTGGAGTCTGCAAGTTTCCCCGCGCCTGTGTGGGTTTTCTCCGGGTGCTCCGGTTTTATCCACAGTCCGAAAGACATTCTGGTTAGGTGCACAGGCCGTACTAATTTGCCTCTTAGTATCAGGGAGATTAGCAGGGTAAATAAGTGTGGTTGCAGGGATAGGGTTTGGGGTGGGATTGTTGTCGGTACAGACTCGATGGCCCCCTTGTGCAGCACAGTGGTTAGCGTTGCTTCACAGCGTCAGGGACCTGGGTTTGATTCCCAGCTTGGATCACTGTCTGTGTGGAGTCTGCACATTCTCCCTTTGTCTGCGCGGTTTTCCTCTGAGTGCTCTGGTTTCCTACCACAGTGTGAGAGACGTGCAGGTTAGATGCATTGGCTGTGCTAAATTCTCCCTCAGGGTACCCAGAGTGTGGCAACTCAGGGATTTTCATAGTAACTCCATTGCAGTGTTAATGTAAGTCTACTTGTGACTAACAAATAAACTTCTGCATTTTAGTAATTTGATGATTCCATCTGAAATCTCTTTCCCTATCTCCCCTTCATCTGATATCCAAGGATTTCCTGCATTCCTTTGTCACTCAGATTGAGACATTTCCAGCTTGCTGCAGTACCAGTGCCTTCCACTAACCCATCAGGTTTAACTTTCTTGGAAAAATGCCCCCCTCCCTCATCCCTCCTTCCCTCAGCTGCTCTGTCCTAGCCCTGAACTCACATCTTTCTCTCATTTCTCTGCTATCCCCTATCATATCCTCTGTGAGCTCATCTTGTCCATGAGACCCACGTCTTTTTCCCTCAATCTTATTCCCTTTGAACTGGAATGGTGAGCAGTTTTAATAGATAAGAGCAATGGCCAACAGTGCGTTACAAGGTGAAGTCAGATCTGATGGTAAACTGTGTAATCAGCTGTCTGTCAGAATCATTCCAATTTAATGTCCTTTGGATTCTGTTCCCGTAAGTCTATTCCTAGTAAACCAGGTTAGCCAATACTGTTAATGATTTTGTATCCTCCAGTACTGAACCCTCCATCTGCACTTGTCTAACCCCATCCGAAAATTCACCCTTACGTTCTTACAGCATACTGGGTCAAATTTTATGGCCTCACTCGACCCGAAACCGGAAAATCCCACCTGAGGTCACCGGACCTTTCTGCCCCTCGCCTGCTCTCATTCCCATGGCAGCTGGGACAGGAAAATTCTGGCCACTGGCCTCCCTTTCCTCGCCAATCCTTGACCGTGTTGTCACCTCCCAAATCCATTTGCATCTTTCCCAGAACCATGTTTGAATTTCTTCAGTTGGATTTGTCAGCAATATTGAATAGGTTCTAATCAAAGCCACAAATGACATCCTGTGTCATTGTGGTAAAAGGTAAACTCTCCCTTCATGACCTGTCTGTCGTCTTTGCCAATGCGGACCACCTCCACCATTGCAAAACTCACCACAGAAAATCCCAGCCAGTGCCTTTGGCTACTGGCACATCTGTTCTTTTGCACCGATTCCATCCTCCTCCCTGGGCACTGTCTCAGGCTGACTCGAACTTGAATGCCCTGTCTGACCCGGAGCTGAGCTCTCAGCCCCCTGCCGTATCAGGGTTAAGGGTGAATTCGTGGCATGCTTGCTTCTGAGTCAGGAAGTTGTGGGTTCAAACCTGAGACTTGAGCACAATATTTAAACTGGCTCTCCAGTGCAGTATGGAAGGAATGCTGTCACTGTGGCATTGCCATTGTGGGATCTTGCTGTGTGCAAATTCATTGTGACATTTCCGACAGTGACTATACTTCTAAAGTCCTCCATTACAAGCTCTCCATCACCATGACCAATTTTCACTTCAATTTTTTCCATCTCCACCTGTCCGTCCAGTCAAATTCTCATCCAGGATTTATGGCACCACCACATTCACTTTCCCAGTGCTATCCTGGTCAGCATCTCGTCTTCCACCTTCTGGAAACAGGAGCTTATCCAAAAGCCTACTTCTTGTATCTCTTTGCGGTAGTAATCTAGTTGATAATTTCAGAAAGGATTCTGGTGTTAAAACAAAGGACGGAATTTTCTGGCCACACTCTCCAAAACCGAAAAGATCTTACACGAGGTCAATGGGTCTTTGCATGATCTGTCACCCCCCCTCTGCCCACCACGATTCGCGTAGCAGGCAAGATGGGAAAATTTCCCCCCAAAGTGTCTGAAGACAGGAGATTGTCACTGTGTGGTGCTGATTCACCTTTTTAGTAGCACCATTTGGAAAATGTTAATTGCTTATTAACCAATCCTTCCTTTGCTTATTTCACAGATATTGATTCCTTCACTGTGCTATACACAGGAACCTCCGGCATTCCCGATCATCCTGAGTTTGTCGGTGTGGCAATGCTCAATGGAGTAGTGTTATCCCATTACAACATTGACAACCTGCAGATGGTTTCCAGACAGCAGTTCATTACAGATTATCTCAGTGCAGAAGATTGGGATTATCTCAGTGCCCTGGGGAAGAAACGTTACGATGTAATGATGGGGACAATGAGTACGATCTTGAACTGGATGAACCAGACAGCTGGTATGACCAATCAAACTGGAATCTCCCCCTGATGGTTAATGTGGTAGTGGTGTTGGTGCTGACCATTGGAATGATATTCATGCTGTTTTACTCACCCCAGCTGTTTCCACCTTTCCCTTCAAACCCTTGTCACCTGGTTTCTACTTCCCATTTTATTCTCAATTCTGGGGCCTTCCACATCCTCGCTTTCCGAGTCTTTCCATTCGCTCTGCTCAAAAATAAAAGATATTGGGCAATGGTGGAGAAAGGTGAGGGAAGTTGATAAAAAGAGTAACTCACCTCCCGAACCGCCAAAGTCTGTCCACCACCTACAAGTGATGTAATGCTTTCCACTTCCCTGGATAGGTGCAGCTCCAACAATTCTTAAAAGGTTTGACACAATCCAGGACAAAGCAGTCCATTTGATTGCTACCCACTCCATCAACAATGAATATGGCAGTCATGTGAACCATCTACAAGATGCACTGCAGGAACTCACCAAGGTTCCTTGGCAGTATCTTCCACACCCACAACCTGTACTATCTGCCAGCAAGGCCCACATCCCATATATGAATAAAAGAAGGATTACTTTCCAAAAAGAACAGTAATTATCACATAACACATCAGGCCATGAAGCTAACATACTGAGTGGAAATGTGTTGTAAATCCAGATGTTAAATTGATCTCTGATAGCTTCAACTTAGTGCAAAATCCAGTGGGATGTAGAACCACCATTACGCCTTATTGTCGCAGCCTCCTTTACGAGTGAATTAGGCTGAAATTGTCCTCTATCAATTATAAAACATCTTTTCTAACTAACTGTGAATTATTGATACAAAAACACAAAATGATAGAAAAATTCAGCAAGTCTGACAGCATCTGTGCAAAGAGATTAGAGCCACCATTCTGAGTCAGGCTCTGACAAAGTCATCCTGGTTTTCACCTTTATCTCCACAGATGCTGTCAGACCTCCTGAGGCTTTCCAGCATTACCTGTTTTTGTTTTACATTCTAGCATCCGCACACTCTGCTTTTATCTGAGCGAATTATTGATCCCTGTTTGGTTTCTGACAGGAATTCACACTTTCCAATGGATTCGGTCTGTCGAGGTCACTGAAGACGGCTCCATTAAGAGATCGATGCGGTTTGGATTTGATGGAAAGGACTATATTAGTTTAGACCCAGACAGAATGAGATGGGTCACATCCAATTACATTGCAGTGAAGACTAAAGAGAAATGGAATTTGGATCAATCCTGGAACAAACACTGGAAATGGCAATTGGAAGAAGAACTCGTAGGGCTCTTAAGGAAATATTTACAAGTTGGAAAGGAATTGCTCAAAAGGAAAGGTATTGATTTCAGTTTAGAGCCCATCTAACTTCACTGATCTATCAAACCGTTCTCCCATTCCATTCAGTGTGGGTTTATTGTTTTGTGTTTTCACCCTTTCCCATTACAGTTCAGCCTGAAGTCTTCATCTCCAGAAGTGAGCCCAATTGTCAGTACAAGCCCCTCACTCTCTCCTGCCTGGTTACTGGCTTTTATCCTGTAGACATCAAGGTGAACTGGCTAAGGAATGGAGAGGTAATGTCTGAGACTCTATCCTCGGGGATTCGACCGAACCACGATGGGAGCCATCAGATCCAGAAAGAGATTGAAATAAATGCTGGGGATGAGGATCTATACTCCTGTCAAATTGAACACAGCAGCCTGGAAGAGCCCAAGCTCCATCAGTGGGGTAAGGAACTGTTGAACTGTACTGTGTGTGTGTGTGCTTGTCTGCATGTTCATAGACACTCCCTTATCCACTATGTTATAGTGCTCCTCATCATATTTCCTGTGGTGAGTCAGACATGAGATTCCCTTCACAAATCCATCCTGTCTCTTTTTGATCAGCTGATACTTGTCTAAGTGTCTGGAACTCAATGTCTGGACATTTGTGAAATCTTTGAGTTGGATTCTTTCACTATTCCATGTGTTGATCATGGTGGGCTCAGTGCAGTGATTTAGGACTAAGTCCTGCAGCTGGATTGGACCAAGTGCTTCGTTTGAAACATTTGCTCTGTTTATCTGTGGATTTCCTCATTCTCAGCTCAGTCCAGTTTCCTGTGATCGGTTTATTCCTCATCCCTTTGAAGTTTGATGTGAAAACTATCAGTGATGCTGCCTCCTGGGATGAACAATGTAACCCTGGGGATTGAACAAGGACAGGACATACAGACATTGGGGAGAATGAGAACTGAACTGGCTGGGAGGGTTTCCTATGGGATTGGGATCACACGGCTTTGACACCACCATCAATGGGAATCTTTCGTCACTTCACTGGAGGGTGAAATGGGGCAAGTGTAAAACCAGCGTTTCAGCCAATCCCATCAATTCTCAATGGGTAGCTCCAGATCCAATTGTCCCCAATGAACAGAGAACTAGGAATGGATCTGGGAACATTATTCAAATATTATTCAAATGTTTTTCAGAAATCCCAGAAAACAGTGGGAAACAATATAATCTTGGAATTATAATCGGAGCAGTAATCCCAGCACTGGCTGTTATATTTGGGATAATCGGAATAGTCATCTGGAAAAGACAACATAGAGGTAAGAATCAGAGAGAGGGGAATGTAGAACTGTGGGGAGAGAGTGAGTGTGGGGAATCTCCAGTACTGGGAGTACAGGACACTGTGTTAAGGTTTACTCGGCGTTGTGGGACTTGATGGGCCCGGACCTCCTGGAAGTATACGATAGTATGCTTCTGGAGGGCAGGATGTCAGAATCCATGAGGAAAGGCATCATCACCCTCATCCACAAGCAGAAGGGGGAGAGGGAAGAAATTCGGAATTGGCGACCCATTTCACTATTGAACGTGGATTACAAAATTCTGGCCAAGGTCATCGCAAACCGGGTCAGGTCTGCTCTGGGGTCAGTGATCCATCCTGATCAAACCTGTGCTGTACCTGGCAGGAAGATCTCTGGCAGCCTGGCGCTACTCAGGGATACGATCGCCTACGTGCAGGACAGGCAGGTGGACACGTGCCTCATCAGCCTTGACCAGGAGAAGGCGTTTGACAGAATATCGCACAGCTACATGATGGATGTGCTCTCCAAAATGGGCTTTGGGGAGGGAATACGCAATTGGATCCGGCTGCTCTACACAGACATCAGTAGCGCAGTCTCAGTCAACGGGTGGGAAACAGATAGCTTCCAAATCAGGTCTGGAGTCAGACAGGGCTGCCCTCTCTCCTCCGTCCTTTTTGTGTGTTGCATTGAACCCTTTGCCCAGGCCCTCAGAAGCGACCCAGGCATCAAAGGGGTGACAATCCCAGGCAGCGGAGGCACGCAGGTCAAAGCCTCCCTGTATATGGATGACGTGGCTGTCTTCTGCTCGGACCCATCGTCTGTCCGCAGGCTCCTCCAGGTCTGCGAGCAGTTCGAGCTGGCCTAGGGAGCCAAAGTCAACCAGGGAAAGAGCGAGGCCATGTTCTTTGGGAACTGGGCCGACAAATCCCTTGTCCCCTTCACCGTCAGGACAGAGTACCTGAAGGTGCTGGGGATATGGTTCGGAGCGGCTGGGGCATGCATCAAAACCTGGGAGGAGCGCATCGCGAAAGCCAGACAGAAACTCGGCTGGTGGGAGCTACGCTCGCTCTCCATAACCGGGAAAAACCTGGTGATCCGGTGCGAGATGCTGTCTGTGTTGTTGTACGTGGCGCAGGTGTGGCCTATCCTCAAACCCTGCGTTGCAGCAGTGACGCAGGCCATCTTCAAGTTCATCTGGAGATCAAAGATGGATCGCGTCCGGAGGGAGGCGATGTACAAATCTCCAGAGAACGGAGGGAAAGACGTTCCCAACGCCGCCCTCATCCTGATGGCCACCTTTGTGTGCAGCTGCATCAAGCTGTGCGTAGATCCTCGGTACACCAACAGCAAGTGCCACTATTTATTGAGGTTCTACCTGTCCCCAGTGTTGCGAAGGCTGGGTCTGGCCACACTGCCGCGGAACGCTCCGAGTAGTTGGACTGTACCGCAGCACCTGTCCTTCGTAGAGATCTTTCTCCGCAAACACACATTTGACCACACGGCGATTAAGCAGTGGTCAGCGCGTAACGCCCTGAGGGCCCTGAGAGAAAAGGAGATGGCGGATCCTGTCGGAAGGTTCCCTGAGTGTCATCTGGCAGTACGCCTCATCACCAGAACTGACAAACAAGCACCAAGATCTAGCTTGGCTGGTGGTGAGAAGGGCACTCCCCGTCAGATCCTTTATGCACACTCGAGGTCTCAGCAACACCGCACGCTGCCCTCGAAGCGGCTGCGGGGCTGACGAGACGGTCGCACACCTCCTTCTGGAATGTGCCTTTGCAAAGAAGGTTTGGAGCGAGATGCAGTGGTATTTGTCGAGGTTCGTCCCAAGCAGCTCGGTGACGCAGGACTCTGTGCTCTACGGGCTGTTTCCGGGGACGCACACCGAGACAAATATCAACTGCTGCTGGAAGGTCATCAACTCGGTGAAGGATGCACTTTGGTCCGCCCGAAACTTGCTGATCTTCCAGCTGAAAGAACTGTCCTCGACCGAGTGTTGCAGACTGGCACATTCCAAGGTCCAGGACTACGTGCTAAGGGACGGGTTGAAGCTTGGGGCAGCCGCCGCAAAGGTACAATGAGGAAAGGCCACACTGTAAGGCCTTTAACAGAGGCAGACCGAGAGCCCGGGAACTGCAGAATACCCTCGACCTGCGTAACTGTGTGCCAATCTGACCACTAACGGCACACAGTAATCTATTGAGGCTTGTATATATTTTTAAGAACTGAAATGCAAACCTTGTAAATAGTAATTGTAATATTGAGACATAGATATAGTTTTTTTTTGAGTATTGAAAGTAGACACTGTAATTTGGACAGATCTGTAAAAATGTTTTGATTTGCTATTCGAAGCCCTGTATATTTGAAATGGATTAGTTGAGTTTTTTTTTATGAATAAAGTATATTTTTGAAAAAAAAAGATTTAATTCCCACACACAGATATACATGTGTAAACACATCTTGTTCCCTGTGTGATCTTCCTTTGTGTGTTCAGTGCAGACCAGGTGTAATATTGATCATTAAAGCCACCGCACACACTCACATCCTCACCTACTGAATATGGATGGAATGGAAGAGATCTACAGGATCTCCATAAAGTGTAAGGATGGAGGGGAGTGTGAGAATGAGTATTTCTCACACAATCTCCATTCCCTCACACTTGTTGTGTTCTCACTCTCTGAGAATGGATTATTCCCCATTCTAACTGATATTCATTTTACTTCTGCAGATTCACCAAGTGGGACGTACACAACAGCTCCAGTAAGTGACTGAGGGACTAATTGTTGGGAATGAAATACTCACATTTGGTGGACATTCTGCACTCTCTGAAAGATTTTCAATATAACTTGTTATATCTTCAATGTGTCTGACGTTTGTCAAGTTCCCTGGTTTGATTTATAAGATTCAAACAGGCTTAATCTGATTTTAAAAATCATTAAGAGCATATCACAGAGAAACAAAGCACTTTAACATGTCCAATACTGAACAGGACAATCAGGTTGTTGAACTCCTGTTCCCAGTGTCGGCACAGGTCAGGGGTCACTTTCCCAGACTCTCCTGTCACAGTGTCAGGGATTGTGGGGCTCGGTTACACTTTGCACAACTTTCCCCGCAGGAAGCACTGACATAGCACCCCACATAGCAGATTGTTCCAGAAATGGATGAAATGGAGGATCCCAACATGGATGTCCCTGGAGCCAGGTCTCAGGAAGAAGCTGAGGAAAGGCCGACTGCAGTTGTCAGGGAGGCTGGAGAGCAGCTGGGAAGGACCGATAGATTGGATATTGAGAGGGAGAAGAATCACTCTCTGCTCCCCAGGAAATGCAACAAAAGGACAGTGTGGATGGAAAGTGAAACAAGGGAGATTTTATTACAGCAGCAAGTAGACATTGCACAACTTTGTGAGAGTTATTACTGAACAATATCAACCTTAGCAAATTGGTCTAAAACATTTCATAACATTTGTGTTTCTGAGCTATTTTTCTACTTTGTAAACTGTCATCATCTTAAAATGGTTCATGTGAATAAAATGATTTGATTTATTTAGAATGACTCTGGGTTCAAACAGAAATAAACTCAAACAGAACACAAACAGTTTCTAATTTAGAAACAGAATTCTTATTAAATAAGAAATCACAAACAATTTCTCCAAATGAAACATCAAAAATCCCCCCTCTCTGTGTCTGAGGGTCTCTGTGACAAAGAGTTATGGAGGGGGGGGTTGAGGGGAGATAAAAAACATTCACTCTGCAACAGCTATCACTCTGCACCTTCCCTGTACCCGTGTTCTGCCCCCTCCAATGTCAGAGACATGCCCAGCAGCTGGTAACCGGTCACTGGTCAGCGTGCTGGGAGACATCAATGGGAACCTGTAGGGGGACTCGAAACTGGCATCCAGCTGATGAGGAGTCTCCCAGAATCCTGGTTCTGTTAACCAGAAGCTGCATCCATTCGGGATCCAGCCGCTGTCTCATGGACCTGCACTGTTTCTGTACTTGGAACTGGCAGGAGTGTTTCCAATGGGGTTATTTGTGTTGCTGCCATCCCAGCTCAATATAACTCATGTCTTTGTATTGGTTATGGAACTTTGCAGCATCCTCCATGTGGTTATAAGGATTGAGATGGGTCTGCTTTGTACCAGTCAATGTACAAATAATGGTTTTTATACAAAGGGACAGCTGCTGAGAAACACTTCAACTCCCTCCCCTCCTGTCTGCTCCACTCCAGAGAGACAAGGGCCAGGTGTGCTGCTGGAATAGTGCAGCGGTCCAAGAGGCATCAGCAGGGGGCCTGTAGGGGGGAATCGAGAGTGGCATCCCAGGCTCCTGGGTCCGTGTGATCAGCCCTGCATGATTACAATGTGGAAATACACATTTCAGTTTGATTAGCGGTCCTGGGACGCCTGTCTCCAGACTCGCTAGATTTTCCCCCTGCCGGGAAAGGTTCCCACCAGCAGTGTTTACAACTGCTCTCCACCTCACCAGAAGATCCCGCCGGCGAGAACGGCCAAAATACCAGCCCAAGGATTTGTTTCAGACAGAAGATTGTAAGCTGAAGTAACTCTACTGAAGAATAGCAGAGATCAAAGGGGTGATTTTCAGTTGTGTTAGTCTGCAATGAGAATAGAGACACGGCGAGATTCCCACCGGCAAGATCATGTTTCCTGATTTTTAATGCCCCTGGCTGGTGACATCCACAAGGTTCAGCCCACAAAGGGCAAGAAGCTGGTTTTAATGTTTTTACATACATTTCAATGTCATTACCGATTGCCCGTCCCAACCCTCGCTTACCACATGATCCTGCTCATGAACATTCAATCCTCAGCAATGCTCAGACACTGTTATACAGCCAGCCTGATATTTGACACCATTGAAGACAGCACAGTGTGGAAGACTCTGATAGGATTGGTGTTCAGCTCTCCTGACAGCAGGATGTATATCCCTAAGGACATCTGTTTAATTTCCACCAATTCCATTCAACGTTGCATGTCTCTTTAGGTGATTTCTGAAATACTTCCAAAATTTACGTCCTGAAAAAATGCAGAAAATAATAAGTTTGTTGATTCACCTGCATTCTTTTGAATGTGTGGCCAGCAGAGCGAAACATAAAAAAAGATCAAGCTTATTTTTCTTATCGTGATTGGGAATTAAACACTCTGAGGAAGAAAATAATACTCTTTATACATTGGGGGGAAAAAACAAATAACAAATCAATGGAGATTCCATTTCCCTGATTAACTTGATCATTTCCTAAACTGGGCTGAGGATAAATCATTGGTTTGCTTCAGAAAAGCATCCAATTAAAGGGCTGGGCTACATTTTGTCACCAGTTATCAGGAAGATCAAGTTCAGACAAGTGAAATTCAAGAAATGGATGAAGAGGCCTCGTCCAGCTGCTCCGGTGTAAGGAGAGGAGACACTGGGATCCTGGACCCTCCCCTCACAGTGAACACACTGACACTGACCCATTCCCCCCGAGAACTGTTAAACTGGGTCCGCACAGACTGGAGCTATACCACACCAAGTTACAGTGAGACACTCCCTTTAATATACAGACCATCACGCAGAGATCACAGAGAAACCACTGAGAAGGTGGCGAGTGAGAGACCCTGACAGGAGGAGAGTGAGGGGAGGGAGTGACCCTGACAGGAGGAGAGTGAGGGGAGGGAGTGACCCTGACAGGAAGAGAGTGAGGGGAGGGAGTGACACTGACAGGAAGAGAGTGAGGGGAGGGAGTGACCCTGACAGGAGGAGAGTGAGGGGAGGGAGTGACCCTGACAGGAAGAGAGTGAGGGGAGGGAGTGACACTGACAGGAAGAGAGTGAGGGGAGGGAGTGACACTGACAGGAGGAGAGTGAGGGGAGGGAGTGACCCTGACAGGAGGAGAGTGAGGGGAGGGAGTGACCCTGACAGGAGGAGAGTGAGGGGAGGGAGTGACACTGACAGGAGGAGAGTGAGGGGAGGGAGTGACACTAACAGGAGGAGAGTGAGGGGGGGGAGTGATCCTGACAGGAGGAGTGTGAGGGGAGGGAGTGAGACTGATAGGAAGAGTGAGGGGAGGGGGTGACACTGAGAGGAGGAGAGTGAGGGGAGGGAGTGACACTGACAGGAGGAGAGTGAGGGGAGGGAGTGACACTGACAGGAGGAGAGTGAGGGGAGGGAGTGATCCTGATAGGAAGAGTGAGGGGAGGGAGTGACCCTGATAGGAAGAGTGAGGGGAGGGGGTGACACTGACAGGAGGAGTGTGAGGGGAGGGAGTGACACTGATAGGAAGAGTGAGGGGAGGGGGTGACACTGACAGGAGGAGAGTGAGGGGAGGGAGTGATCCTGATAGGAAGAGTGAGGGGAGGGAGTGACCCTGACAGGAGGACAGTGAGGGGAGGGAGTGACACTGACAGGAGGAGAGTGAGGGGAGGGGGTGACACTGACAGGAGGAGAGTGAGGGGAGGGAGTGACCCTGACAGGAGGAGAGTGAGGGGAGGGAGTGACCCTGACAGGAGGAGAGTGAGGGGAGGGAGTGGCATTGACAGGGGATGTAATGGTGTTAGCTCCATTGGGTGTAATGGGAAGATGTGTTTCACACCAGTGTTCCTTGTGTAAAGAAGGTACAATGAATTGAATGAAGTTGCACACTGGGATCTCTGTAACCTTCCATTCCTGTGCCCACTGAACTTACATTTCCCAGTCAAACAACATCTCAATTTTAAAAATGAAAGTTTGAGGCAGTTTTTGTGCACTGAGCTGTGTGTGTCTCTGGGTCAATCTTTGTTTTATAAAGCTGTCCTTGGGGAGGTTACACTTTGCGAAAGACGCTGGATAAAGATTCGGGCGTTGGGGGGGGGGGGGGGGGGATTCTACCAAAAAAACATTAACTGCTGAATTGGCAGGAAAATTGTGTAATTCACAATTGTGTAATTCAGTGGGTGTTCAAATCCGAATCTCCCCACGATGTGTAATGCAGGAGTCACAATCAGGAATATCATTAAAAGCTCGGCGGGGATAAGGGTACGGCCTATTCACGACAAAGAGACTGGAATTGACGGGATGACTGGGAACCCACACATGCGCACATATCTGGGAGACTATTGAAAAATCCTCCTGTCAGGGTCACCCCCTCCCCTCACTCTCCTCCTGTCAGTGTCACTCCCTCCCCTCACTCTCCTCCTGTCAGTGTCACTCCCTCCCCTCACTCTCCTCCTGTCAGGGTCACTCCCTCCCCTCACTCCCTCCTGTCAGTGTCACTCCCTCCCCTCACTGTCCTCCTGTCAGTGTCACCCCCTCCCCTCACTCTCCTCCTGTCAGTGTCACTCCCTCCCCTCACACTCCTCCTGTCAGTGTCACTCCCTCCCCTCACACTCCTCCTGTCAGTGTCACTCCCTCCCCTCACTCTCCTCCTGTCAGGGTTACTCCCTCCCCTCACTCTCCTCCTGTCAGTGTCACTCCCTCCCCTCACTCTCCTCCTGTGAGTGTCACTCCCTCCCCTCACTCACCTCCTGTCAGGGTTACTCCCTCCCCTCACTCTCCTCCTGTCAGTGTCACTCCCTCCCCTCACTCTCCTCCTGTCAGTGTCACACCCTCCCCTCACTCTCCTCCTGTTAGTGTCACTCCCTCCCCTCACTCTCCTCCTGTCAGGATCACTCCCTCCCCTCACACTCCTCCTGTCAGGGTCACTCCCTCCCCTCACTCTCCTCCTGTCATGGTCACTCCCTCCCCTCACTCTCCTCCTGTCAGGATCACTCCCTCCCCTCACACTCCTCCTGTCAGGGTCACTCCCTCCTCTCACTGTCCTCCTGTCAGGGTCACTCCCTCCTCTCACTCTCCTCCTGTCAGGATCACTCCCTCCCCTCACACTCCTCCTGTCAGGGTCACTCCCTCCTCTCACTGTCCTCCTGTCATGGTCACTCCCTCCCCTCACTCTCCTCCTGTCAGGATCACTCCCTCCCCTCACACTCCTCCTGTCAGGATCACTCCCTCCCCTCACTCTCATCCTGTCACTGTCACTGCACTCCAACCCCAAAAATATCACTGGCCTCATCACTGCACCTCCCACCCCCCCATACGGACATTGCTGGCCTCATGATAGCACCCCCGCCCCTCACCACCATGCAAACATCACCGGCCTCGTCGCTGCCAACATCACCACCACCCCCCCCCCCCCCCCCCCATCCCCTGCCCCCCCACACCCTTCCCCATACAGTTATAGCTCCCTGCTCATGCAATTTCACCCACCTCCTATGGACACGGCTGCCCCCACTGATCTGGATAACACAAGTACCCCATCTCTTGAACATACTGGCCTTACTGCTGCCCTGCAGAGAACTTGCACTGTGCTAACATGCACACCTCCAGCTTCCGAGCATTCCCTCTCTGGAATGGGAGTCTCCAGACAGTACAGTAAGTGAGGTTTTGCAAACCCAGGCAAGTCACGGGGGTTACAGATAGTGCGACATGAACCCAAGATCCCTGTTGAGACCGTCCTCATGTGTGCGGAACTTGGCTATCAGTCTCTGCTCAGCAACTCTGCGCTGCCGTGTGTCATGAAGGCTGCCACGGAGAACCTTGGTTGCCAATATCTTGGAGCGTTCTCCAAGGTGGCCTCCATGACACATCGCAGCGCAGAGTCGGGGCTAGGCTGAAATGTAGGGACTCCAGGGTGGCGTTCTCTGGGCTGCTGCCGGTGAATGGGGCTAGCAGGGCTAGAAATAATGAAATAATCCAACGAAATGCGTGGTTGAAGGATTGGTGTAGGGCAGAGGGTTTTATATTCGTAGACCACTGGGAAATCTTTATGAAAGAGGGGCAAATATACAAGAGGGATGGGGTACAGTTAACTGGGAAGGGCATGCATATCTTAGCTGGAAGGTTAGCTGGAGTGTTTCGGCAGGGTTTAAACTAATATGGAGGGGGGGTGGGGAGGTGGACGGAACTGGGATTGGGGATAGGGTAAGCCCGGAGGGTAGGAAGAAGGATCGGATTGTTTCTGAGGGTCTTCAGTGCATGTGTTTCAATGCTAGGAGTGTGACTGGCAAAACAGATGAACTGAAGGCATTAATGTTCAAAAGGAAGTTGGAAGTGGTGGCGGTGACAGAGACTTGGTTAAAGGAAGGGCAGGACTGGCAGTTGAATGTTCCTGGGTATAAGTGTTTCAGGTGTGATAGGGGTGGGTCGCTGAGAGGTGGGGGAGTGACGTTGTTAGTTAAGGATGGCATCATAGCAGTGCAGAGGGAGGGAGGTATAGAGGATATAGGAATCGAGTCGCTATGGGTGGAGTTGAGGAATAGGAAGGGAGATGTTACTATGTTGGGTGTGTACTACAGACCACCCAACAGCCCGAGGGCTGTGGAAGAAGGGATAAGCAGGGACATTCTAGATAAGTGCAGGAAGAATAGGGTGGTGGTAGTGGGAGATTTTAATCTCCCCGGGGTAGATTGGAAGGTGCCGAGATCAGAGGGTGCTGACGGGGAGGAATTTGTACAGTGTGTAATGGAAGGATCCCTGGAGCAGTATGTGGATAGACCGACCAGAGAGGGGGCTATACTGGACTTGGTTCTGGGGAATGAGCCTGGGCAGGTGGTTGACGTTGAAGTAGGAGAGCATGTGGCTAACAGTGACCACAACTCTGTCTGGTTTAAGATATTAATGGATAAAGATGAAGCCTGTCCTAAGGGGAGGGTGTTAAACTGGGGGAGGGCTAGATACAACCGGATTAGGCAGGATCTTAAAGATACGGACTGGGGTAAGCTGTTTGATGGCAGGTCGACGCTGGGAATGTGGGAGTCTCTCAAGGGAAAACTAAAATCTTTGCAGGAAAGACATGTGCCGGTCAAGAGGAAGGATGGGAAACGTAGGATTAGAGAGCCGTGGGTAACTAGGGATATTGAGGACCTGGTCAGGAGGAAGAGGGAGGCGTACATTATATCTAGGCATTTGAGGACAGAGATAGCGTTAGAAGAATACAGAGAATGTAGGAGAGAAATTAAAAGGGGCATCAGAAAGGCAAAAAGGGGCCACGAAATGGCTTTGGCGGGTAGGATTAAGGAAAATCCTAAGGCATTTTATTCCTATGTTAAAAACAAAAGGATGGTTAGAGGGAAGATTGGTCCTCTCAGGGACAGAGGAGAGGAACTATGCTTGGAGCCTGGGGGAATGGGGGAGATCTTGAATGAATACATTGCGTCGGTATTCACGCAGGAGAGGGGCCTGATGTCTGGTGCTGTGCTTGAGGAGTTTGAGGATCCATTGAGGGAAATAGTCATCACGAGGGACGAGGTGATGGGACTTCTAGACAGTATAACGATGGATAAATCTCCGGGGCCTGATGGCATCTATCCCAGGCTGCTAAGGGAGGTGAGGGATGAAATTGCTGGGCCTCTGACGCAAATCTTTGTCTCTTATTTGGACACAGGTGAGGCTCCAGAAGATTGGCGGATTGCAAATGTAGTACCGTTGTTTAAAAAGGGTCAGAGGGATAACCCAGGGAATTATAGGCCGGTTAGCTTGACTTCAGTTATAGGCAAGCTAATGGAGAGGATCCTCAAGGATAGGATGTATGAACATCTGGAGCGCTGCAATCTGATCAGGGATACGCAGCATGGCTTCGTTACAGGGAGGTCGTGCCTTACGAATCTAGTGGAATTTTTTGAAGAGGTGACAAAAACGGTTGACGAAGGACAAGCCGTTGATGTCGTCTATATGGATTTCAGTAAGGCGTTTGACAAGGTCCCTCATGGTAGGCTGATAGAAAAGGTGAAGGCTCATGGCAAAGAAGGCCAGGTATGTAGATGGGTGGAGAACTGGCTTGGGAGGAGGAGACAGCAGGTAGTAGTGGAAGGCTCCTTTTCCAGTTGGAGGTCTGTCACCAGTGGTGTGCCGCAGGGCTCAGTACTAGGACCTCTTCTATTTGTAGTATATATTAATAACTTGGAAGAGGGGGTAGGTGGTGTGATCAGCAAATTTGCTGATGACACTAAGATGGTTGGATTGGCGGGTACTGAGGAGCAGTGCCTGACAATGCAACAGGACATAGACAGGCTGGTAGATTGGGCAGATAGATGGCAAATGGAATTTAATCCGGAGAAATGCGAGGTGATGCACTTTGGCTGGAATAATGTGGAGGGGAGTTATACGATAAAAGGTAGAACTATCCGGAGTATAGATACACAGAGAGACCTGGGGGTGCAAGTGCACAAGTCCCTGAAGGTGTCGGAGCATGTGCAGAATGTGATGAGGAAAGCGTATGGTATGTTAGCCTTCATAGGAAGGGGTATAGAATATAAGAGTAGGAGTGTGATGTTGCAGTTGTATAGAACGTTGGTTAGGTCTCACTTGGAGTACTGCGTCCAGTTCTGGTCGCCGTATTATCGGAAGGATGTAGAGGTCCTGGAGAGAGTGCAGAGGAGATTTACCAGGATGCTGCCTGGTATGGAAGGGCTGTCTTACGAGGAAAGATTGAACGAACTTGGGCTGTTTTCCCTTGAGAGACGTCGGCTGAGGGGGGATCTAATAGAGGTTTATAAGATTATGAAGGGGATAGATAGAGTAAATGGTGGTAAGCTTTTTCCGCTATTAGAAATGGATAGAACGAGGGGTCACGGGCTTAGGGTGAGGGGGGCTAGATATAAGACAAATATTAGAGGGCAGTTTTTCACGCAAAGGGTAGTGGGGGTGTGGAATGCACTGCCGAGTAAGGTGGTGGAAGCAGGCACGCTAGGGTTGTTTAAGAGTCA
Source organism: Prionace glauca (assembly GCA_037974335.1). NCBI lineage: Eukaryota > Metazoa > Chordata > Chondrichthyes > Carcharhiniformes > Carcharhinidae > Prionace > Prionace glauca. Next base: position 105,964,498 of record CM075729.1, on the reverse strand, counting down.
TTTAGACAGCCACATGAGCGGTCGACATATAAGGGGATATAGCAGGCCTTACTAAACATTGTAGGCTTGGGATTCCATTTTTGCCTCAGGGATGTTACAGTCTTTGCCTGTTTAATAATGAATTTTTTGTCTCCACAGGCATTTAAGTCCACCTTGTTGACCAGCAAGGGGCATGCATGCAGTAGGTTGTAGTGGGCTGCTCTTGGATGTTGCTTCGGGAGTTGCCTATTGCTTCATGTCGTTAGTGTGCTTAAACTGGACTATCTCGAGGGCAACATGACAGCACAGAGGCTATCTCTGTTGCTGTGCAGACACATGGATTTGGGCCTGTGTCTGTGGGAGTTTGCACGTTCTCCCCGTGGTTGCGTGGGTTTCCTCCGGGTGCTCCGGTTTCCTCCCACATCCCAAAAATGTGCTTTTAGGCTGATTGATTGGGTAACAAATTGTCCCTATATTGGACCTCCCTGATCCTCGCACATTAGGCGTAGACTAAAATCATGAATAGGTCACTGAGACAATGGGACGGCGGCGCGGGCTCGTTGGGCCGAAGGGCCTGTTTCCCGTGCTGTGTTGTTCTTTTCTTTGTTCTTTGACAGTGCAGAGTCGCTGAGCAGAGACTGATAGCCAAGTTCCACACACGAGGACAGTCTCAACAAGGATCTTGGGTTCATGTCACACTATCTGTAACCCCTGTAACTTGCCTGGGTTTGCAAAACCTCACTTATTGTACTGTCTGGAGACAATACACATCTCTTTAACCTAATGTTCTCTCTACTCACATTGTCTGCACCTTCAAGACTTGAATAGCAGGTTAGTTGTAAAGACTCACATTCTAATCAGTAATCTGTAAACTGTGTGTGCTGTTATACACTCTGTCTGAGGTCAGAACTCTCCATTCACCTGACGAAGGGGCAAACCCCGAAAGCTTGTGGGTTTACTAACAGATAAATTAGTTGGACTTTGAGCTGTTGTTGTGAGGTTTCTTACTATGCTAAAGTATGGTCAGTGATGCAAATTAGTGGAAGCCAGTTTTCAGCACGGTCTCAATGGTGCCATTTTTTTCTGGTTGGGAGATGTGCACGGATCGTAAACGTTCGCGGGGATCCCGCAAAATGGCCAACACATTCATCTCCCAACTCCATCCTCCATAACATTAGTGGGTCGGAATGGGAAAAGCGCCTCCTAGGCTTTTTGCAGCCTGAATCTGAACCTGTCTGAGTTTGATCCTCCTGGTAACTAGTGACAGGCTGGCTGCTTATCTCTTTCATTGGTTAATTTTCTGAGACAAACCAGTCAAAAGTCTGACAACACCCAGTCAGACATCCTCTGGTTCTGCAAGAAGGAAATGCTCGATACAGACGGGAAAATGGAGTCTGGATAAAGTTTTGGGTTTTATTTCATGTTTTCCCCCAGTTTATAAAGTTGTTTTATCCTCAGAGTGTTTAATTCCCAGTCACTGATTGGAATCGGGACAGTGGATTCCCAGAATGTTGCAGATCCTTTTCTCCATCTCCCTGTGTTTTTCCCGGGTCTCTCCCGGTAAGTACAGAATTCCCTCTTCCATTCTCACTCTCTGTCTCTCTCTCTGGGGTGAATTTGAATCTTTTGGTGAGAGTTTGAAATGGGTGATGTTTGCTCAGACACTGTTATACAGCCAGCCTGATATTTGACACCATTGAAGACAGCACAGTGTGGAAGACTCTGATAGGATTGGTGTTCAGCTCTCCTGACAGCAGGAGGTACAAACCCCGAGAGCAGAGAAGCTTGGAACAAATGGAAAATGCTTCAAATGGACAATTTTAACTTTCACATCGATTGGGAGAAGCAAAACAGCTTCATTACTTCAATACTCACAATTCAGCAATTTACTATCTACATTAGTAACTTTGTTAACGAGACAGGGCCAAAATCTTGCTGCTGTTTATACTGACGGTAACTGTCCATCCTGCCAATGACGCTCCCCTGCTGCGGGTTCCCAGGCACAAGAAACGCCTTCAATAAAAACCCCACTGATTACAGCGGGACCATAAGATCCCGCCGCCAGTAAATGGCACACTGCTTCCTGAACACACCACACAGTGGGATAAAATTCTCTCTCCAGTCCGCATTTACTGCTGATAGAGAGGTTGGTGATAACATAAGCTGTTAGGAAGGCACCAAGAGCCTGCAAACAGATGTAGGTAAGTGAGGCGGCCTCAAGATGGCAGATACAGGATAATCGTGGCAAGTGTGAAGTTATTTATTTTTGCCATAAGAATAGAAATGCAGAATATTTTTTTCAAAGTTGTGAAATATGTGAGTATTGATGCTCAAAGAGATTGAGGTGTGTTTGTACAAGGAATGCAGAAAGTTAGCATGGAGCTACAGCAAGCAGTTAGGAACACCATTGGTATCACAGTCTTTATTGCAAAGAGATTGGAGTACAAGAATAAAAAATCTTGCAGTAGTTGTGAGATAGAACATATAGAACATAGAACATTACAGCACAAACAGGCCCTTCGGCCTTGAGTTGAGCCGATCACATCAACCCCACCAATCTATAGACCTATCTATAACCCCCAATCCCATTAAACCCCATATACTCATCCAGAAGTCTTTTAAAAGACCCCAGAGAGTTCGCCTCCACCACCGATGACGGCAGCCGATTCCATTCACTCACCACCCTCTGAGTGAAAAACTTACCCCTAACATCACCTCTGTACTTCCCTCCTCGATTCTAAATTCTAAATATCTAGCTAGCATGGAAATGGTAGAATTGCATATCCATTTTTTGGATGAGTTTTCACTCCCTATCTTATGGCCTTAGACATTTGTAAATATCAGCTAGACCATATATAGCTGCTTCAGACTGTGGGAAAGGTTGAATTCACCAGCCAGCCTGCAGAGTGGCAATAGCCGAGAGGGCTACTGCGCGACAGCAGAGAGAGCTACTGCGCATGTGCAGACCTGTGATTCTGCACATGCACCATAGGAATGACACTCTGCTGTTATACATAGCCTCAACAAACTTTCTCCTCCCCACCGCAATCACAGGGTCTGTGGCCGTAATGAGCCCCACATCATCCAGAAAATCAGCCCTTGTCGCCCCCACCCCCGCCAACCACATTGAACGTGTCCCCAACCAATCAGAGCTGCAGAGTGGCAGTTGGCCCATTTCCCCCCCATACAGATTGCCTGCAGAGTGGCAGCGGGACCCCCTCACCTCCCTGTTTATATTGTAGCTGCAGAGTGGCAATTGGACCCTCTCCCCGATGCTGTGAAACACATTATAGGGCCTCTTCAGGCCCTGCTCTCATAGGACCCCATCCTCATAGGCCCCCTCCCTCATAGGGTCAAGAGAGGTGATTGTAGAGCCTCTGGCTCTGATCTTTAGGTCGTCATTGGTCTCAGGTATAGTACCGGAAGATTGGAGGATAGCGAATGTTGTCCCATTGTTTAAGAAGAGGAACAGAGACTTCCCCGGGAATTTTAGACCGGTGAGTCTCACTTCTGTTGTGGGCAAGGTTTTAGAAAAAATTATTAGGGATAGGATTTATAGTTATTTGGAGAGTAATGAATTGATTGGAGATAGTCAGCATGGTTTTGTAGCGGGTAGGTCGTGCCTTATTAACCTTATTGAGTTTTTTGAGAAAGTGACCAAAGAGGTGGATGGGGGTAAGGCAGTTGATGTGGTGTATATGGATTTTAGTAAGGCGTTTGATAAGGTTCACCATGGTAGGCTTCTGCAGAAAATGCAGATGTAGGGGATTGAAGGTAATCTAGGAAATTGGATCAGGAATTGGCGAGCAGATAGGAGACAGAGGGTGGTGGTTGATGGTAAATATTCGTCGTGGAGTTCAGTTACGAGTGGGGTGCCTCAGGGATCTGTTTTGGGGCCACTGCTGTTTGTAATTTTTATTAATGATCTGGATGAGGGTATAGTTGGATGGATTAGTAAATTAGCTGATGACACCAAAGTCGGTGGTGTGGTAGATTGTGAGGAAGGGTGTCATAGTTTGCAGGATGACTTAGACAGGTTGCAGAGCTGGGCCGAGAGGTGGCGGATGGAGTTTAATGTGGAGAAGTGTGAGGTAATTCATTTCGGTAGGAATAACAGATGTGTTGAGTATAGGGCTAACGGGAGGACTTTGAATAGTGTGGATGAACAGAGGGATCTAGGTGTATGTGTACATAGATCCCTGAAAGTTGGGAATCAAGTAGATAAGGTTGTTAAGAAGGCATACGGTGTCTTGGCGTTTATTGGTAGAGGGATTGAATTTAAGAGTCGCAGCATCATGTTGCAACTGTACACAACTCTGGTGCAGCCGCATTTGGAGCGTTGTGTGCAGTTCTGGTCCCCACATTACAGGAAGGATGTGGAGGCTTTGGAGAGGGTGCAGAGGAGGTTTACCAGGATGTTGCCTGGTATGGAGGGGAGGTCCTATGAGGAGAGACTGAGGGATTTGGAGTTGTTTTCGCTAGAAAGAAGGCGGCTAAGAGGGGATCTTATTGAAACATATAAGATGATTAGAGGTTTAGATAGGGTGGATAGTGATAGCCTTTTTCCTCGGATGGAGAAAGCTAGCACGAGGGGGCATGGCTTTAAATTAAGGGGTGGTAGTTATAGGACGGATGTCAGGGGTAGGTTCTTTACCCAGAGGGTGGTGAGGGATTGGAATGCCCTGCCTGCTGCAGTTGTAAATGCGCCTAGTTTGGGGGCGTTTAAGAGATCCGTGGATAGGTTTATGGATGAAAAGGGATTGGTTTAGGCTAGTGGGTTATTGTTTTTTAACTGGTCGGCGCAACATCGTGGGCCGAAGGGCCTGTTCTGCGCTGTAATGTTCTATGTTCTACCTCGGTGTGGGGAATCTAAAACACAGAGGTACAGTCTCAGGGTAAGGGATCGATCATTTATGACTGAGATGTGGAGAAATTTCTTCACTCAAAGTGTTGTGAATCTTTGGAATTCTCTACCCATGGAGTTGTTGCATGCATTTAAGACTGGGATAGATAGATCTTTGGACTCTTAGGAATTGAGAGATTCGGGGAGCAGTTGTGAAACTTGTGTTAAAGCCCTAGATCACCCATGATTGTATTGAATGGTGGAGAGGCTCAATCAGCTATTTGGTTTAATCCTGCTTTTATATTTTATGTTCCTGTAAGAAGGATAATCCATCTTTAACCCACCTCAGGATCAGTGTGATGCCTTTATGGTTGAATAGGTCAGGTTATCTCAGAGCACCACATCCTAGTCAGTATGTATAAAGGGGGATTATAAAGCTGTGTGAAGGATAGTGGAGATCCTGCTCTGGATTGCCCAACACCCCATTGCTAGTATCAGACAGGATTCTAAAATTGGGATTAAATGTGGATTATTGGAGTTTGTCACTGTGATCAGCTGGTAGCGTGTGGGAATGTTTATTAACCTATTACTATTTTACAGACACTGACTCACTGACTGTGATATACACAGCAATCTCCGGAATTGGGGATCTTCCTGAGGTTACTAATGTTGCAATAGTGAAAGGAGTTCAAGTTAATTATCATGACACTCACATTCGTCGGATGATTCCCAGACAGCAATTCATGGTGGAATATTTTGATGAGGAATATTGGGAACAACTTACATCTATCGGAAATACACGATCAGACTTGGCAAAGGAGAGTCTGAATTCAATAATGAAGAACACAAACCAGACATCTGGTAAGATCAGTGATGTCCAATCTCCCACTGACTGTTTAATGTGTGTCAGTCAGGTACCCAGCCACCGTTACACTGCAGACTGTGACCCTGGGGTATACAGTGTGTGGGACTATGAATCAGGGAGACATGGAGGGTGATTCTGTTCCTTCTCCCTGTTCTGATTGAGATGGTTACATTGACACTTCTGTGATTAACCTAATACTGCATAAGGGAACAGTTTTGAATCTCTATTTTGTATGGCAGAGTTGCATATTGTGGAGGGCAGAGGTTAATAATCCACAAATTCTGTGATGAGAATAATTGATCCCTGCTGTTATAGTCTAGAAAGTCAGTTGTTGAAAAGTGGAACTGCAGCCTGTCTTTTCTCTGTTCAACATTTCATTAGAGATTGAATCCTTTCAAACACACTCTGCCAAACCTCATTTAACCTCTTCCATTATTCAAGCACGTCTTTTTCAATTTGCCCAGATGAAACCCGAAGGTAATGCCCTCCACCTTCATTAATATAAAATTAGATATAAAATTAAGGGTGGTTTGGTGGTTAGCACTGCTGCCTGACAGCACCAGGGACCTGGGGTTCATTTCCAGCCGCGGGTTACTGTCTGTGCTGAGTCTGCGCATTCTCCCTGTATCTGCATGGGTTTCTCTGGGTGCTCTGGTTTCCTCCCGCAGTCCAAGAGGTGTTCTGGTTAGGTGCACTGGCCATGCTAAATTGACCTTTGTGTCAGAGGACTAGCAAAGTAAATATGTGGCATGATGAGGATAGGGCCTGGGTGAGATTGTTGCCAGTGCAGGCTCAATGGGCCGAATGGCTTCCTTCTGCACTGTAGGTATTCTGTGATTAACAGATTATGTCTCGTCATGAACTATTCTCCAACAGAGAACAGGTCCTGGAGATCCCAGAGCTCCTGACTCAGAGGCAGAATTCTTCTGAGTCAACCACAAGACTTCCAAGCAGTACGTGGAGTTAATTGTATCCTTCTGTTGCATAATGATCTGAGGCCTCTGTCTCATGTACCCTGTACCCGTGTCATGGAGGAAGGATAGTGAGTATCCTAAACCCATACCTCTATCTGGAGACCATTGCAGTCACTGATCCCTCTTTAGGTGAAGAATTGCTTCTTGTCAGTAATACTGCAATGAAGCTGTTAGCTTTCATCACAACATTAGCCACTTTTCAAAACAATTCAACAGGAACATTGTCAATTTGTAGAGGGCCTTCATTGTAAATAAAATTTTCCAAAGTGCTTGTATAACTCCACGGAGGCAAAAGTCCCATCACTTTATTTACAACATACATCTGCACACAGCCAGCTGTCCAGTTGCTCCCTGCTGAATGCAGGCTGGGATACTGACAGACCTGCTTTAAATAAGGAGCATGAGGTTCCCTGATTTAACCATCAATTAGAACTCATCAGGTAGTTCTTTTAAGGCACCAATCAAGTAAATTAACTCAAATTAAGTTAGGGACAAATTAAAAGGGGCAGCCCCCCCAAAAAGGAAGGGGGGAACGGCCCGAACAAAAACAAAGTACAAAGGAAACTTAAAACATCATAAAATGTGATTTTCGGGGTTTATAATACACCCCAGCCCCTGTGGTGCCCAATGGGCGCAGAAGGATGACTCATCAGGAATGTCTTTTGACAGCCCAATGAGTAAAAAGACTCAAAGTAACTTAGCGACAAATTAAGAGGGGCAGCCCCCCAAAGGAAGGGGGGACGGACCTAACAGAAAGCAAAGTCCAAAGGAAACTTACAACCACATTTTGATTTAATGTTTTAAGGGTCTGTAACACACCCCAGCCCCTGCGGTGCCCAGCAGGCGCAGAAGGTGTCAACTATGCCCGTGGACACCGCATGCTCCGTCTCCACAAACGTAGCCGCGGTAGAGGGGCAGGCAGTCAGGACGGACGGCCCCGTCGATCACCCGCTGCCTGGACCTGTTGCTGGCTCGTCTCACCAGGCCCAGCAGCAGGTTCACGAGGAGGTCGGTGTCCCGACGTGCCCCTCTCCGCACAAGGTGCCCGTAGATTAGGAGCGTGGGACTGAAGTGCAAACAAAACATCAGTAAAAGGTGTTTGAGAAAATCAAAGAGGGTGTGCAGTCTACAACACTGAACGTAGACATGGTCCACAGACTCCTCGAGGCTGCAGAAAGGGCAGTCTCGGGAGCCCGTGTACCGGAAAAACCTACGGTTGTATGGCACCGCTGCATGCAGCAACCTCCACCCCAGGTCCTCGAGGTAATTGGGGGAGATCCCTCCGTAGGGAGACCTCCACTGGGGATCTCTGCTGCCCGGCGGCAACAAGGCCCACCAAGGTGTATCCAGGCAACAGGCGAGGACACGGTAGTGGAAGGTGTGCAGCAGCAGCCCGTACAGGAAACGCCTCCGCACGGTGGAAAAGGGCACAGAGGACATTCCTGTGAGACGACTCACGTAGAGGGGCGCCTGACCCGGGGGCGGGGGAGCAGCGGGGAGTGGGGGGGGCGTGGTCTAGGCTTTGGGCCAATGTGGAATTCTGTCCGAACAGGGGAACACTCGGACAGGATCCCACCGCATGCCTGAGTCACCTCGAGCCCATGTACGCACTTAGGGCCGAGCACGACCATCATAAGGTCTTGGATGGCTTTGGCCGCGCGCCGGACGGTCACTGCCGCGCGCTCAGCCAGCACATGGGGGTTCGTCCAGCCCGCTCCTCCGCCATCCAGCACATCCCCGACCCTGGTCACCCCGGCGCCCACGGCCCTCCACTCCGCCAGCCACTTGAAGTTGTAAGGTTGGAGGTGCGGACTCCTGAGCAGCGGCTCTCACACGACAGCCGCTACTCCTGACGGGGGAGAACTGCGGCGCGAGGCGACCAGGTTCCAAACGCGAGGTCCTGGTAAAAGGTGGGCAACTTCCGCACTGAGGACGGAATACACCCCAGATTGATATGCAGGAGCTGCACATCATAGTTGAGGCTGTGCAACTGGCGGACGAAATATGTCACCAGGGCACACCATCACGGAGGAGGCACGATGTATAGGTATCTCTGCAGGGTCTGGAGGTGGAAGGTCACTATCTGTGTGCGGAGGCACACCAGACCTTGGCTGCCCTCCTCAAGCAGGAGATGCAGAACCTCTGCAGAGACCCAGTTCAGTCAATTGTCCCAGAAGAACCACACGAGTGTCTTCTGCATGTTTGTGACAAATCCGGGGGAGGGGTCAAAGCGACCAGCTGGTACCACAACATGGAGGCCACCAGCTGGTTTTCACCATCCTGCTAACATGTCTTTCCGCCTTTAGAGATCTGTGGACAAACACACCAAGGCCACTTTGTTGCACAGAGCTTCCTAGTGTCATGACATTCATGTAAATACATCCTTCCAAAATGTATCACCTCACACTTTTCAGGGTTAAATTCCATCTGCTGCTTATCTGCCCAATTGCCGTACCTATCTATATCTTTTTGTAGCCCAAGGCACTCTGGCTCACTGTTAACCATCCGTCCAATCTTTGTGTCATCCCCAAACTTACTAATCTTACCCCCCCAACACAGTTATCAATGTCATTTACGTAAATGACAAATAATATATGACGCAGCACAGATCTTTATGGTACCACACTGGACACTAGCTTCAGGTCATGAAAGCAGCCTTCTGTCATCACCTCTGTCTCCAATAACTAAGCCAATTTTAAATTCAGTTTATGAAATTACCCTGTATACCACGAGGATTTGCCTCCTTTATAGGCTTCCCATCTGGGACCTTGTCAAAGGCTTTGCTGAAATCCATATAAGCTACATTGACTGCATCATCCTCTTCAACATATCTGGTGACTTCCTCAAAAAATTCAATCAAATTTATTAGGCATGACCTCCCTCTGACAAAACCATGGTGACTAACCCTGATCAAACCTTGCCTCTTCATCTGGAGACAGACTCTTTCATTCAGAAGTTTCTCTAATAGCCTTCCTTCCACTGGCATGAGACTCACTGGTCTGTAGTTCCCTGATTTATCACTACAAGCCTTCCTTCTCAGCGGAACCACATTAGATATTCTCCAGTCCTCTGGTACTTTCCCCGTGGCCAGGGAGGAATTAACAATTTGAGTCAGGGCCCCTTCCTTGTCTACTTGCTGCTGTAATAAAATCTCCCTTGTTTCACTTTCCATCCACACTGTCCTTTTGTTGCATTTCCTGGGGAGCAGAGAGTGATTCTTCTCCCTCTCAATATCCAATCTATCGGTCCTTCCCAGCTGCTCTCCAGCCTCCCTGACAACTGCACTCGGCCTTTCCTCAGCTTCTCCCTGAGTCCTGGCTCCAGGGACATCCATGTTGGGATCCTCCATTTCATCCATTTCCGGAACAATCTGCAACCTGATTGTTCTTCCACCAACTGATATGTTAAAGTATAGTCAATATTCAGACAGGTAACTTTTTGATGAACAGCTATTCATAATTAGTGTTATTGAAAAGTCAGATCAATCTTGTTTGAATCTTTCAAACTACACTTTTGATCAAAATGAAACATATTTAAAAATGTTTTAAAAAACTGATTATTCGGAAGATGTGTAAAGTGCACAAAATGTGAGTATTTCATTCCCAACAATCTGTCCCTCAGTCACTTACTGGAGCTGTTGTGTACGTCCCACTTGGTGAATCTGCAGAAGTAAAATGAATATCAGTTAGAATGGGGAATAATCCATTCTCAGAGAGTGAGAACACAACAAGTGTGAGGGAATGGAGATTGTGTGAGAAATACTCATTCTCACACTCCCCTCCATCCTTACACTTTATGGAGATCTTGTAGATCTCTTCCATTCCATTCATATTCAGTAGGGTGTGTGCGGTGGCTTTAATGATCAATATTACACCTGGACTGGGCTGATCACACAAAGGAAGATCAGACAGGGAACAAGATGTGTTTATACGTGTGTATCTGTGTGTGGGAATTAAATCAGTTCATTTAACACAGTGTCCTGTACTCCCAGTACTGGAGATTCCCCACACTCACTCTATCCCCTCAGTTGTACATTCCCCTCTCTCTGATTCTTATCTCTCTGCTGTCTTTTCCAGATGACTATTCCAAATATAACAGCCAATGCTGGGATCACAGCTCTGATTATAATTCCAAGATGGAAGCGTCCCCCACTGTTTTCCGGGATTTCTGAAACACATTTGAATAAAATGAGGATTGTCTCTCTGTTCCTGGATCCATTCCCAGTTCTCTGTTCATTGGGAATAATTGGATCTGGAGCTGCCCATTGAGAATTGATGGGATTGGCTGAGACGCTGGTTTTACACTCGTCCCATTTCACCCTCCAGTGAACATAAGAAATAGGAGCAGGAGTAGGCCATCTAGCCCTTCGAGCCTGCCCCGCCATTCAATAAGATCATGGCTGATCTGAAGTGGCTCAGTTCCACATTCCCGCCCTCTCCCCATAACCCTTAATCCCCTCTCTCATCAAAAACCCATCAACCCGCGTCTTAAAAATATTTAGCGAGGCAGCCTCCACCACTTCAACGGGCAGAGAATTCCAGAGATTCACCACCCTTTGAGTGAAGAAGTTCTTCCTCAACTCCGTTCTAAACCGCCCCCCCCCCCCTTTATCTTGAGGCTGTGCCCCCCAGTCCTAATGTCCTTTCTGAGTGGGAAGAGTCTCTCCACCTCTAACCTATCCATCCCATTCATCATCTTATAGGTCTCAATGAGATCTCCCCTCATTCTTCTAAACTCTAACGAGTACAAGCCTAGTTTATTCAGCCTCTCCTCATAGCTCAACCCCCTCAACTCCGGCATCAGCCTAGTAAACCTCCTCTGCACTCCCTCCAAGGCCGAAATATCCTTGCGTAAGTATGGCGCCCAAAACTGCACACAGTACTCCAGCTGTGGCCTCACCAATGCCCTATACAGTCGCAGCAAGACCTCCCTACTTTTATATTCAATCCCCCTCGCGATGAAGGCCAGCATCCCATTCGCCTTCCTGGTGTCAAAGCCGTGTTATCCCAATCCCATAGGATACCTTCCCAGCCAGTTCAGTTCTCATTCTCCCCAATGTCTGTGTGTCCTCTCCTTGTTCAATCCCCAGGGTTACATTCTACATCCCAGGAGGCAGCACCACTGCTGGTTTTTACATCAAACACACACACACACAGTATAGTTTGACAGTTCCTTACCCCACTGATGGAGCTTGGGCTCTGCCAGGCTGCTGTGTTCAATTTGACAGGAGTATTGATCCTCAGCCCCAGCAGTTATTTCAATCTCTTTCTGGATCTGATGGCTCCCATCGTGGTTCGGTCGAATCCCCGAGGATAGTGTCTCAGACATTACCTCTCCATTCCTTAGCCAGTTCACCTTGATGTCTACAGGATAAAAGCCAGTAACCAGGCAGGAGAGAGTGAGGGGCTTGTACTGACTATTGGGCTCACTTCTGGAGATGAAGACTTCAGGCTAATTTTCTCTCTATAGGTTTCCTTGCCTTTGTTTTTGAACTGATTGGAATGTAATCAGTGAGGGTGTAACATTTCTAATCCTCAAATCCGTTGACACCATCCTAGTATGATTGCTCATTTCCCCATTGATTTGATAATTGTGACTTTCTGGGAAGAAATGATGATTGATTTTTGGTTATTGACAGGAATTCACGTTTTTCAATGGATCCTAATTGCCGAGGTCACTGATGACGGCTTCATAAAGAGATCGATGAGAGTTGGATTTGATGGAAAGGACTATATTAGTCTGGAGCCCAACAGAATGAGATGGGTCGCGTCCAATCACATCGCGGTGAAGACTAAAGAGAAATGAGATTTGGATCAATCCTGGAACACATATTGGAAAACAAGTCTAGAAGAAAGGTTTATCCAGAATTTGTTATTATATTTACAAGCTGGAAAGAAATATTTTGGACGAAAAGGTACTAATTTCAGTTTTGAGCCCATGCTCTGATCTAACTTCACTGATCTATCAAACCGTTCTCCCATTCCATTCAGTGTGGGTTTATTGTTTGTGTTTTCACCCTTTCCCATTACAGTTCAGCCTGAAGTCTTCATCTCCAGAAGTGAGCCCATTAGTCAGTACAAGCCCCTCACTCTCTCCTGCCTGGTTACTGGCTTTTATCCTGTAGACATCGAGGTGAACTGGCTAAGGAATGGAGAGGTAATGTCTGAGACTCTATCCTCGGGGATTCGACCGAACCACGATGGGACCCATCAGATCCAGAAAGAGATTGAAATAAATGCTGGGGATGAGGATCAATACTCCTGTCAAATTGAACACAGCAGCCTGGCAGAGCCCAAGCTCCATCAGTGGGGTAAGGAACTGTCAAACTATACTGTGTGTGCACGTGCGTGCGTGTGTGTGTGTCTGTGTGTGTACATGCACATGCGTATTTGTCTGTGTTGTTATTAGTGTCATAGACACTCCCTTATCCACTATGTTATTGTGCTCCTCATTACATTTCCTGTGGTAAGTCAGACATGAGATTCCCTTCACAAATCCATCCTGTCTCTTTTTGATCAGCTGATACTTGTCTAAGTGTCTGGAACTCAATCTCTGGACATTTGTGAAATCTTTGAGTTGGATTCTTTCACTATTCCATGTGTTGATCATGGTGGGCTCAGTGCAGTGATTTAGGACTAAGTCCTGCAGCTGGATTGGACCAAGTGCTTCGTTTGAAACATTTGCTCTGTTTATCTGTGGATTTCCTCATTCTCAGCTCAGTCCAGTTTCCTGTGATCGGTTTATTCCTCATCCCTTTGAAGTTTGATGTGAAAACTATCAGTGATGCTGCCTCCTGGGATGAACAATGTAACCCTGGGGATTGAACAAGGACAGGACATACAGACATTGGGGAGAATGAGAACTGAACTGGCTGGGAGGGTTTCCTATGGGATTGGGATCACACGGCTTTGACACCACCATCAATGGGAATCTTTCGTCACTTCACTGGAGGGTGAAATGGGGCAAGTGTAAAACCAGCGTTTCAGCCAATCCCATCAATTCTCAATGGGCAGCTCCAGATCCAATTGTCCCCAATGAAAAGAGAACTGGGAATGGATCTGGGAACAGAGAGACAATCCTCATATTATTCAAATGTGTTTCAGAAATCCCGGGAAACAGTGGGAAACAGTATAATCTTGGAATTATAATCAGAGCAGTAATCCCAGCACTGGCTGTTATATTTGGGATAATCGGAATAGTCATCTGGAAAAGACAACATAGAGGTAAGAATCAGAGAGAGGGGAATGCAGAACTGAGGGGACAGAGTGAGTGTGGGGAATCTCCAGTACTGAGAGTACAGGAGACTGTGGTAAATGAACTGATTTAATTCCCACACACAGATACACACGTATAAACACATCTTGTTCCCTGTCTGATCTTCCTTTGTGTGATCAGCCCAGACCAGGTGTAATATTGATCATTAAAGCCACCGCACACACTCACATCCTCACCTACTGAATATGGATGGAATGGAAGAGATCTACAGGATCTCCATAAAGTGTAAGGATAGAGGGGAGTGTGAGAATGAGTATTTCTCACACAATCTCCATTCCCTCACACTTGTTGTGTTCTCACTCTCTGAGAATGGATTATTCCCCATTCTAACTGACATTTATTTTACTTCTGCAGATTCACCAAGTGGGACGTACACAACAGCTCCAGTAAGTGACTCAGGGTCAGATTGTTGGGAATGAAATACATTCACATTTGATGGACACTCACCACATTCTGAAAGATTTTCAATGTGGCTTTTAAAATCTTCAATGTGTCTGGCATTTGTCAAGATTCCAACAAGCCTGATCTGTTTTTCAAAATCATTAAAAGTGTATAACAGAAGATACAAAACATGTTAAGTACTGAACAGGACAATCAAGTTGTTGAACTCCTGTTCCCAGTGTCGGCACAGGTCAGGGGTCACTTTCCCAGACTCTCCTGTCACAGTGTCGGGGATTATGGGGCTCGGTTACACATTGCACAACTTTCCCCGCAGGAAGCCATGACCCCTCGCTCCACACAGAAGAATGTTCCCGAAATGGAGGATTCCAACATGGATGTCCCTGGAGCCAGGTCTCAGGGAGAAGCTGAGGAAAGGCTGACTGTAGTTGTCAGGGAGGCTGGAGAGCAGCTGGGGGGAGGGGGCTGATAGATTTGGATATTGAGAGGGAGAAAAATCCCTCTCCCTCCCCCAGGAAATTCCAGAAAAGAACAGTGTGGATGGAGAGTGAAACAAGGGAGATTTTATTACGACGTGGAGATGTTGGCGTTGGACTGGGGTAAACACAGTAAGAAGTCTCACAACACCAGGTTAAAGTCCAACAGGTTTACTTGGCAGCACTAGCTTAGGAGCTTCAACCTCCTTCATCAAGTGAGTGGGATTACAGTTCACAAACAGGGCATATACAGACACAAATGCAATTTACAAGATAATGGTTGGAATGCGAGTCTTTACAGCTAATCAAGTTTTAAAGGTACAGACAGTGTGAGTGGAGAGAGGGATAAGCACAGGTTAGAGATGTGTATTGTTTCCAGCCAGGATAGTTAGTGAGATTTTGCAAAGCCCAGGCAAATTGTGGGGGTTAAAGATAGTGTGACATGAACCCAAGATCCCAGTTGAGGCCGTCCTCGCATGTGCGGAACTTTGCTATCAGTTTCTGCTCAGTGATTCTGTGTTGTCGTGTGTCGTGAAGGTCGCCTTGGAGAATGCTTACCCAAAGATCAGAGGCTGAATGCCCATGACTGCTGACGGGAAGGGAACACTCTTGTCTGGTGATTGTCGAGTGGTGTTCATTCATCCGTTGTCATAGCGTCTGCATGGTCTCCCCAATGTACCATGCCTCGGGTCATCCTTTCCTTCAGCGCATCAGGTGGACAATGTTGGCCAAGTTGCAAAAGTATGTACCGTGTACGTGATGGATGGTGTTCTCTCTCCACTCACATTGTCTGTACCTTTGCGACTTGATTATCTGTAAAGACTCGCATTCCAACCATTATTTTGTAAATTGAGTTTGTGTCTTTATATGCCCTGTTTGTGAACTGTAATCCCACTCACTTGATGAAGGAGCTTGAGTCTCCAAAAGCTTGTGGCTTATGCTGCCAAATAAAGCTGTTGGACTTTTAACCTGATGTTGTGAGACTTTTACAGATTTTATTACAGCAGCAAGTAGACATTGCACAACTTTGTGAGAGTTATTACTGAACAATATCAACCTTAGCAAATTGGTCTAAAACATTTCATAACATTTGTGTTTCTGAGCTATTTTTCTACTTTGTAAACTGTCATCATCTTAAAATAGTTCATGTGAATAAAATTACTTGATTTATTTAGAATGACTCTGAGCTCAAACAGAAATACAAGAACAAACACAAACAGAACAAAACCAATTTCTAATTTAGAAACAGAATTCTCATTAAATAAGAGATCACAAACAATTCCTCCAAATGAAACATCAAAACACTGCCTTCTCCTTGCCTGAGGGGTGGAGAGGACATAAAGACATTTACTCTGCAGGAGTATAGATAGAGTGAACAGTGGGAAGCTTTTTCCCAGTTTGGATATGAAAATTACGAGGGCCCACGGGCTTAGGGTGAGAGGGGCGAGGTATAATTCAGATGTTAGAGGGAGGTTTTTCACACAGAGGGTTGTGGGGGCCTGGAATGCACTGCCAATTAGGGTGGTGGAGGCAGGCATGCTAGAGTTGTTTAAGGCTTATTTAGATAGGTACATGAGCAGACTAGAGATGAAGGGATACAAAAGAATGTTCTAAATAAGGATCAAGAGCTCAGGATGTTCCTGGGAATCAATAGATTCCTATGGACCATCCAACATATTTTATGGCTCACCTGTCTTTTACGTTGGAACTTCTGGGTATCTTCCGTGAATGTCTGTATAGGCTGTTGTATGTTTACTGATGTCTCTTTTTCACATCCACAGGCGATTCGGTTCGCCTTGTTGGCCAACAAGGGACATACACACGGTGGGTCGTGCGAGGGCTGCTCTTGGATGTTGCTTCGAGAGTTGCCTAGTGCTTCACGTCGTTAGTGTACACTTAAACTGGACCAATTGACAGGCAACACGACAGCTCAGTGACTATCACTGTTTGCTGAGCAGTTACAGAGACCCGGGTCGAATCTCCGACTTGGGTCGGTGTCTGTGGGAGTTTGCACATTCTCCCCGTGCTTGCTTGGGTTTTTCCCGGGTGCTCCGGTTTCCTCCCACACCCCAAAAATGTGCTTTTAGGTTGATTAGTGTTGATAAATTGTCCCTAAATTAGACCTCCCCAAATCTGGCGTAGAGAAAAGTCATAGGTAGAAGAAGGTAGATGAGGCATTCACTGAATGTTAAAATGGCGGCGTGGGCTTGTTGGGCCGAAGGGCCTGTTTCCTGAGCTGTGTTGTTCTTTGTTCTTGTTCTTTTGTTCTAGGAGCTGCCACCCTAATGCCCCCTGCATCTTCCCTGTACCCGTGTCCTATCCCCTCTATTGCCAGACACATGCCCAGCAGCTGGTAACTGGTCACTGGGCTGCTGTTAACCAGAAGCTGCATCCATTCGGGATCCAGCCGCTGTCTCATGGACCTGCACTGTTTCTGTACTTGGAACTGGCAGGAGTGTTTCCAATGGGGTTATTTGTGTTGCTGCCATCCCAGCTCAATATAACTCATGTCTTTGTATTGGTTATGGAACTTTGCAGCATCCTCCATGTGGTTATAAGGATTGAGATGGGTCTGCTTTGTACCAGTCAATGTACAAATAATGGTTTTTATACAAAGGGACAGCTGCTGAGAAACACTTCAACTCCCTCCCCTCCTGTCTGCTCCACTCCAGAGAGATAAGGAGTTTGTCACTTTGAGACACCAGTATCTTCCTCAGTTCTGTAATGAACACCTCTCCCAGCAGAGTCAGCAGGGGGCTGCTGTGATCCACAAATCACTGAAGATCACAGAACAAGTGCTTGAACTGTTGGAGGTTCCTCGCCAGATAACAGATCAGACCGGTTTTATTACACACATTCTCCCAGTAACATCCTACACTATCATCTTCATAGCTATCCTCATGCCTCGCTCAGATCAAGAGGAGCTTGGATGTGGAGAGATGGTGATCTGAATATTGTCCCAGGCTCTGGATTAATACCCTGAAAGGGTAAAGTGGTGGCAGGAGTGATAGTGTCAGTGCAGCTGCCTCCCAGCCAGGGTGCTGAGCCTCTTGTTGATCTGGATGTCACTCCCCTTTCCCCTCCAGCTCAGTTGGTGCCTCAGTTCCCTCTGTAAACTGGGGCTGTTTCTTCTCCATGTCTCCTTTTCACCCCGTGGACTACTTTCCCTCTCCCGGGAAATGGCAGAACAATGTGGATGCAGAGTGAAATAAGGGAGATTTTATTACGATGTGAAGATGCCAGCATTGGACTTGGGTAAGCACAATAAGAAGTCTCACAACTCCAGGTTAAAGTCTAATAGGTTTATTTGCTAGCAAAAGCCACTAACTTTCGGAGCGCTGCTCCATCATCAGGTAAGTGGGAGCTCTGTTCACAAACAGGACATATAAAGAGACAAATTTAATTTACAAAATAATGGTTGGAATGTGAGTCTTTACAGGTAATCAAGTCTTAAAGGTACAGACAATGTGAGCAGAGAGAGAGTTAAGCACAGGTTAAAGAGATGTGTATTGTCTCCGGACAGGACAGTTAGTGAGATTTTGCAAGCCCAGGCAAGTCGTGGCAGTTACAGATAGTGTGACATGAACCCAAGATCCCGGTTGAGGCCATCCTCATGTGTGTGGAACTTGGCTATCAGTCTCTGCTCAGCGACTCTGCATTTTCATGTGTTGTGAAGGCTGCCTTGGAGAACGTTTACCTGAAGATCAGATGCTGAGTGCCCATGACTGCTGAAATGTTTGCCAACAAGAAGAGGACACTCTTGCCTGGTGATTGTCAAGTGATATTCATTCACCTGTTGTCATAGCACCTCCATGGAACAGGAAACTTGAGAAACTCGACATGACTATCAGCAGTAACCAAGCCTCCCCCGGCACCACAGTAGAAAACAGTACCACTGCAGGGAGGTCCATTGGCAACTTGTCGGACTACACACTTCAACCAGATGAAATCGAAGTTCGCAGCCAAGGGCTCAATTTCTGTCCCACCACCAAAATAGATCAGTCTCGCAGCAGACACAGAGGAATTCATCAGGCGAATGATGCTGCAGGAGTTCTTCCACAAACCCAAGAGGCCAACAGCGAACACAATGAGACAGCCAATGAACCGGAACAGCTGACAGGGACATCCGCAGTGCAGCAACCAAAGAGGAAAGAGTCCAATTGGAGTCCTCTGGAAGGCCGCTGCCCTCGACTGGACAAGTATGCCCAAGCCATAAGGAGGGGCGTCAACACCAGATTCATCAGCCGCACTCACAACAGCCCTGAACATCACCCAAGCACAACGCAAAGCCATCCACGTTCTCAAGACAAACTGCAACATTGTCATCAAACCAGCAGACAAAGGAGGGGCCATCGTCATACTGAACAGAACGGATTACTGCAAAGAAGTGTACCGACAACTGAACAATGAGGAACACTACAGACAATTACCCACAGATCTGACCAAAGAACACACTCGTCAACTCAACAGACTGATCAAGACCTTTGATCAGAGCACCCTCCATGCTGTCATCCCACATACTCCCCGCGTTGGAGATCTCCACTGCCTTCTGAAGATACACAAGGCAAACACACCTGGCCGTCCCATCATATTGGGCAATGGGACCCTGTACGAGAATCTCTTCAGCTACATCGCGGGCATCCTGAAACCCATCGCACAAAGAACCCCCAGCTTTTGTTGCGACACTACGGACTTCCTACGGAAACTCAGCACACATGGAGCAGTTGAACCAGGGACACTCCTCGTCACAATGGATATCTCAGCGCTCTACACCAACATCCCCCACAACGATGGCATTGCTGCGACTGCCTCAGTACTCAATGCTGACAACTGCCAGTTTCCAGATGCAATTTTACAACTCATCCGCTTCATCCTGGACCACAATGTCATCACCTTCAACAACCACTTCGTATCCAGACACACGGAACAGCCATGGGGACCAAATTTGCACCTCAGTATGCCAACATCTTCATGCACAGGCTCGAACAAGACCTCTTCATCGCACAGGACCTTCAACCAGTGCTATACACTAGATACATTGAGGACATTTTCTTCCTTTGGACTCATGGTGAACAATCACTGAAACAACTATATGACGATATCAACAAGTTCCATTCCACCATCAGACTCACCATGGAATACTCTCCGGAATCAGTTACATTCTTGGTCACACGCATCTCTATCAAGGACGATCACCTCAGCACTTCACTGTACTGCAAGCCCATGGATAACCTCACGATGCTCCACTTCTCCAGTTTCCACCCTAAACATTTTAAAGAAGCTATCCCCTACAGACAAGCCCTCCCCTAGAGATAGGATCTGCTCAGATGAGGAGGATCACAACAGAAACCTCTAGACGCCGGAATAGAACACGGAGCCAAATGGAGTGGGTCAAACTACAGCGGACAATCATTTGTGATCATAGAATGTGGAAGAGGAAGACATTGGGACTGAACATATGTGGACAAGGAGGCATCCGCCTCTAAAACTTAGACTGGTTGTTAAGAGGAGTAGGCCCCCCCGCACGAAGGTCAGGAATTTGACGTGGGTGTAGAGACTGGAGAAAGAAGTGCCTAGGGTGTGATGTTCAGACATGAATGAGAGAGAAACTGTCTGAGTGATTGCTGGAGGGAAATGGAAAACCGGCTTTATCGTGTAAGCAGTGGTGCAGAAGGATTCGATCACCCTTAACAGGTATCACCGGACTTTGATAAAAGTGACCCAGGAGTGGGAGAGCAAGAAGGGAGAATAGAAGACTCCACGTGGTGGGTATAAACTTATCGATAATATGGCGGAATCACAAGGACAGTGGGGACCGCCGGGAACCCTGATAAACCAGCACATGACTGAAAGAGACAAACTCATTAAACAAATAACAAAAGGGGGTGGGACCCATCCCACCCTCTGGATCAACAGCGTAAGTGGCTGGAGGAAAAGAAAGACAAGACCAAGAAAACTGGAGTTTTGTTGGTGCACCAACTAGCCGGACTGATTAAGCAGGTCTCTGTCTCTTGTAAAAAATGGGTCGATAATAAGGAAAGAATCAAGATGTTAGAATCACATGTTAGAGAATTGGGAAAAAAAGTCAAACATTAGGGAACCATTCTTGGGGATCCCTGTCCCCGTATCCCAGTAGCCAGAGAATAAAGCCCACAGCACCAGTGGGAGATTTTGGCCTCAATGAGGAGGAGTTAATAACTTAGCCCCTGTAGTTCAGGGAGGTACTATAAGTGCCCCCACTGTCCGATTTAAGCTCTTCACCCCAGGGGAAAGACACCAGATCCTGATTTTACTGCGGAAGTTTCAGTACCGGAGTGTGGATGCCAAATTTTGGTCAGAGTTGGACACAGTCTGGGTTGGCCACCAGTTACACCTACGAGATGTACATCAGTTGGTACAAGCCGCCTGCCCACAGGACAGTGGAGACTGATGGGTGACAGGCAGACCAGCAGGACCCTGGGTAATGTGCCAACCAACTGGTCTAAAATTACTAAATACTAAACAACAGAAGGGATGAAGGGACCTCCGAATATGGGAAGCAACTTTTTAAGCTCCACTAGGAATGCTCGGGGATACCCGGAGCCGCCCGTACAGATAGGGTATTTATCCAGATATTTAAGGATGGGCTGTAACCAGCTCATCAGAAAATCCTTAAAATGGGAGTTATCAGTTCAAGGGATTATGGTGAATTAATGGAATGGGCTTCTGGAAGTTAAGGACGGACCAGACGAAAAGCAATACCCAAGAATAAAGCAGGAGCACATAGCCTTAACTAATGGGATCAAGCCTAAGGGGACTAGTCATAATTGTGGGAAGCAAGGACATTTCGCCCAGGACTGTAGGTCCCCACAGGGGAGATAAGAGGAAAATGCTTACATGCCACTTGTTGGAGCAAGCATAGTCAACATAACCCAGCCTCCCCCACTGCAACGGAGGAGGCTAACTGATGGTTGGCAGCTCCCTTGGGTACAGGTAATAAGGAAGGTAGGATTTACGTGTCTGCACTAGTAGAGGGCAGACAGTGTGAGATGCTGGTGGACACGGGAGCCTCCATATCCATCACGGATTTCCCACTACCCATAACTAATAAAATGATTTACGTGAGAAGAATTAATGGACAGAAAACCCCAGCCTATCTAAGTGAAACCACTCCGGTAGAATTGAATAATTTGTATACACTCATGTAATTTTACGTGCGTAAGAACAATGAAGGAACAATTATGGGGAATGATTTTATGAAGGAATATGAAGTTTTAATAGATTGTAGAAAGAGCAAATTTATTTGACCCTGTCCTGATGGAAAAAAGGAAAAAGTGGGAGCCTATGCAAATCATTTGGGAATCATCCATGCTGCATCTGTGACAGGATGTGATTGGTGATTAGAGGACAGTGGATTTGGCGTCATATGCACCTCTGTCCCAGGGACATGGACAAAAACTAAACTAGATCCCGGGTAATTAACATTCACCCCATAATAGTGGAAGGTCTGGAGCATACACCTCACAGACAATACCCGATTAAGCCCGAAGTCAAGAAGACGGTCGAGGAAATTGCGAAGGGGTTGGTGGAAAAAGGGATCCTGCGGGAGACCACCAGTACCACCAACTCCCCAACTTGGCCGCTGTCCAAACTGGATGGGAGTTACCGATTATATGGTTACATTGATTATATGGCTTTAAATAAAGTAACTCCTAAACTACATCTCATCCTGGCCAGCCCCCCCTCCATCCTAAACAGATTGTCACCATCCCATGAGATTTTTACTGTATTAGACATTGCCAATGGGTTTTGGTCCATCCACTTGGATTTTAATTCACAGGATAAATTTGCCTTCACAGTGGGTGATAAGCAGTATACATGGACCAGGCTCCCTCAGGGATTCCATAACAGCCCGGCCATATTTCACCAGGTAATGAGTAAGATACTGGAACGAGTGGAACTCCCGAAAGGGAGCACAATTTTACAGTATGTAGATGACATCTTGATAACCTCTGAAACTAACACCGGATGGAACATCAGATGGCACTATACTCGGTCTTGAAGCACTTCGAAGATCGAGGACTGAGGCAAGCCCAAAAAAGGCCCAAATAGGAAAACCACAGGTATTATATTTGGGACATTTAATATCCAAAAGGACCAAGGAAATGTCCGTAGAAAAGAAAACGATGATACAACAAATGCCAAGACCAGTAACTGTCCAAGGGGTAAGGAAGGTTTTGGGATTGTTTAATTACAGCCGCAACTTCATACCAGAATATGCCAAATCAGTTGAGCCAATCCAAAAGCTATTAAAAGGGGGGATACCCACTCTAAAGTTGTGAAGTGGGGATCATAACAGGAAGAGGCATATAGTAACCTAAAAACAGGATTAATGTGGGCCTCAGGACATGGGTTACCAGTCCAATAAGGGCTAATAAGGATTCCCATATCTATTGTCACAGAGAAGGAGGGTTCTATTTGGCAGTAGTAACCCAAACCCATGGGGACAAATAGTGACCGGTGGGATATTATTCTACAGCCGAGGGCCCCGTGGCATTTGGATTATCCTGGTGTACAGCCACACTGGATTGCGCAGTGTGCGTGGTAAAAGTCAGCGAGCCCATTGTAATGACGGGAAATATAGTCTTGCACACCAAAGATATCTTGATGGAAATGTTAAATACAGGAAAATTACGATCTGTCTCAAATATGAGAAGGGCGAAGTGAGAGGCAGTACTTCACCCCCCTCTCATTCCATCACCATCGTATGAGACAATGAGAGAGAATCCCGCCGAAGGAATGTTCGGTGAAGGGAAATCACACACGTGCAGAAGCATCGATAAGGAGGTAGAGGAAAATAGAATAAAGGATGTGCCCTTGGAGGCACCGGAGGAGACCCTGTTTGTGGATGGGTCACAGAAGCATGTAGACGGGTCACCGTGAACGGGATGGACAGTGGTCCGAGCAGGAAGGATAGAGGGAGGTATGTCAGCACAAGTGGCAGAATGAGTGCCTTGACCCAGGCTTTTACTGAGGCAGCGGCAAGAAGGGTCAACATTTACACCGACAGTCGATATGCATTTGGAATTGTGCATGCCTAAAAGACCATTTGGGAAAGAAGGGGATTTGTTACATTGGGAGGCACCCCAAACAAGCATGGACAGATAATCGAAACCTCATTGGATGCCAGCAAGCTCCCATTGGAAGTTGCAGTATCGAAGGTAAAGACACATCAAGTGGAACCAGATAAGCAAAACCCTGAATGGTATATTTTTAAAGGAAACCAGGCAACCGACAAAGCGGCACAACTACCGGAGGATGTAGAGATCCTGGAGAGAGTGCAGAGGAGATTTACCAGGATGCTGCCTGGTATGGAAGGGCTGTCTTACGAGGAAAGATTGAATGAACTTGGGCTGTTTTCCCTTGAGAGACGTCGGCTGAGGGGGGATCTAATAGAGGTTTATAAGATTATGAAGGGGATAGATAGAGTAAATGGTGGTAAGCTTTTTCCGCTATTAGAAATGGATAGAACGAGGGGTCACGGGCTTAGGGTGAGGAGGGCTAGGTATAAGACAAATATTAGAGGGCAGTTTTTCACGCAAAGGGTAGTGGGGATGTGGAATGCACTGCCAAGTAAGGTGGTGGAAGCAGGCACGCTAGGGTTGTTCAAGAGTCACTTGGACAGCCACATGAGCGGTCTACATATAGGGGGATACAGCAGGCCTTACTAAACATTGAAGGCTTGGGATTCAGTTTTTGCCTCAGGGATATAGAGTCTTTTTAATAATGAATTTTTGTCCACAGGCATTTAAGTCCAGCAAGGGGCATGCGGGCGGCAGGTTGTGGTGGGCTGCTCTTGGATGTTGCTTCAGGAGTTGCCTACTGCTTCATGTCGTTGGTGTGCTTAAACTGGACCATCTCAAGGGCAACATGACAGCTCAGAGACTATCTCTGTTGCTGTGCGGACACATGGATTTGGGCCTGTGTCCGTGGGAGTTTGCGCGTTCTCCCCGTGGTTGCGTGGGTTTCCTCCGGGTGCTCCGGTTTCCTCCCACATCCCAAAAATGTGCTTTTAGGCTGATTGATTGGGTAACAAATTGTCCCTATATTGGACCTCCCTGATCCTCACACATTAGGCATAGACTAAAATCATGAATAGGTCACTGACAATGGGACGGCGGCGCGGGCTCGTTGGGCCGAAGGGCCTGTTTCCCGTGCTGTGTTGTTCTTTGTTCTTTGTAATTAGCCTTAGAAACAGGAGAATGACAAGCCGTGTCAGCTGCCTCTGTTACAGTTGAACCCCCAACACACATCTCACAGCTACATGCTGATACACCTGAAGAAGACATGTGAGGTGGAAAGCTCAAGGAGCTACACCTGACAAAAAGGGTATATGGAGATTAAATGATATTCTAGCGCCAGATGTAGTTACATCATAGACTGTCACATGTGGGAAGAGATGCCATGACAACCAGTATAGGGAAGGAGTGGTGGTGGAAAGGAATAGGATGGGATATTGCATGGTATTGTCATTGGTATGTAATCTGTGCCCAGTATAACCCAGGGAGGTCTGTAAAAATCAGGATTGGGCACCAGCTCACCCTAAGGGCCCCTGGGAACATCTAGAAATTGACTTTACAGGACCTCTTCCTCAGTCACATAGTAGAACCTGCTGCTTTGTGATAATTGACCAATTCACCAATGGTTAGAGGCATTCCCGACTAAAAATTGTTCAGCCACTACAGTGGTGAGAATATTAGTTGAGGAAGTTATCCCAAAATGGAGGGTACCGTTACAAATAGACTCCGATTGAGGCACATTCTTCATGGGGAGGGTAGTAAAAACCATATGTCAACCAATGGGGATAAAACAAAATTTCGCATACTCTAACATCCTCGAAGTTTGGGGTGGAGCGTATGAATAGAACACTTAAGACCTCCCTGGTAAAGGCCATGCAACACACGGGAAAAAGACAGACCGAGGTGTTACCCACTATATTAATGAAACTCAGAGCCACTACGAATTGAACCACTGGGTTGACTCTATATGAACGAATGACCAGAAGGGCTGTGCAACTGCCCAAGCCCATTATTACTGGTGGGACAGATGTAGGCCCATTACAGGATAGGATTAGATGATCTGTTTTAGAACTAAGCGCCCAACTGAAGGATATGTGAAAAATAGTAAGGGAAAACCAAATAGCGAAGGATAAGCAAAATGAGCTAGAACAGGCCCCTGAGTTACCCCTGCTGGGCAGCAAGGTTGTGGTGAAGACGTTACCTGGAAAGCCTGGGTTCGCCCCCAAATGGAATGGCCCCTATCAGTGACGATACTTGTGCCTGTGTAGATATGCTAGACAGGGGCATCTGGAAACATTGGACTCAGTTGAAAGAATATACCAGCACCAATTGGAAAAATATGTAACGTACTCAATTCATAGGTCCATGAGATGACTGATCTCTGAACGGGTGCGCAGGCGATATAGCCTTTGATCCATTGTATAATGGTTGTGCAGATTATAATTAAGTGATAGGATGATTCTCTTGCTGCTTCTCACGACCCTTGCCCTGCCAGCCATGGAGGGAAAGTATAGATGGAATTGTGTAGACTTGGAGATAGAGCATCACAAGCATCTCTGTAACGATAACTCTGTCTATTGTAACCATCCGACACATGGAATAGGTCCCTGGGAGGTAACCCATAGGGACGGCTGCTCGGGATTCCTTATAACCGTGCCATGTTGCCAACTCTGTTGGAGGGGCGAGGTGACTGGGGTCTCCCATACAATGTAACTTGGTGTAACTGGAATTTCCGTTGTTTAGCTAAAGGATTGGGATGGACCTGTGCCTGGCAACAGCAGAGGGCTCAGGGGAATGAATACATCAACACGAGATTTGGCCGATCCAAGAGGTCATTGCACCAATCTGTTAAAACTGGACTCTTTCATGTGAACACTGTCATGCATATGTCTCACTTTTATACATCAAATCTGAATAAGTTCTGGGCCTGCTCACACATTCCCATGCATGGGGGAGTGGATGGGGGAGTCCTTTATTCCCTATCCCTTTGTCAACTCCAGAAATGGTAGGATGTATTTTGAATCAGAATGGAACCCATGACGGGACAAGGAAAGTAATATTTAAAACCTCATCAGGTACCACATGCAAGGTACTTCCAGTGTCAGTGCCCACAATGCTGTTTTGGGGTTAGGAGGCAGAGGGTGCACCCTATCAGCCTTTAAGAGCCATTACCATCCGAGCTATAATAAATCAGATTCTCCTCCCCACTTTGTTGTGAAAAATCAGCAAAAGGGGTCTATCTGCTTAGTACGAAATGGAACCATATCTGTTGGCCATTGCTACTGTACCCAGCAGGTTGACTTCACCAGAGGCGCCTGGGTTTTGGTGCAACAGATTACAATCCATTGCCCCACAGCCAATGTCTTGGTCAACCTCTCCTCTGCTTATGTGAGCAGTATGATTGCATATAATGATACCTATTTTATCTGTGGAAGCAATGCCTACCCATGGCTTCCATGGGATTGGGCAAGATCGTGTTATTTAGCATATGTGGTGCCCTATATTCACCAATACACTGACTTACGGGACTACCTGGAGATACACCTGCTCAGGGCTAAGTGAGCCATTAGTGAGACAGCACGGTTCTTCATGATAGCCTACCCACCTTATGAGATGGCAAAAGCAGCTCAGGAGCTTATACATATGGTCTCGACTTTAGAGAGAATTGCAAATGAAACTAGAGATGGTTTTGAGGAGGTGAGCACAGCCATCTCTGAGGTATCAGCAGAGGTTGTAGCTATCCGGCCTGTTGCTTTACAGAACCGGTTGGCACTCGATGATGTGTTTGCCTCCCAGGGAGGAACATGCACTATAATTGGACCCAAATGCTGTATGTATATCCCAAAAGATTCAGAAAATATAACTTGTTTGGCAGATCACATCAAACGAGTAGCAAAGACAATACAAGATGAAGGGAGCCAATATCATAATTATAACCCTCCAGGATGGCTGGGGCAATATTTCGGGTTGTGGGGATCATACCTGCTGCATGGGTTGATTGTATTAATTGTCATTGTTATCGCTTGTTGTGTTTGTATGACATTATTGAACATTTGTTGTAAAACGGTAACAGCCTGGATTATGCTGAGTGCAAGTGTACAAGCAGAAGGGGCAGATCTCCTGATGAAGGAGGTAGGCCCATATTCTAGTAACATTTGGCTCTGAACTGGTCATGGGATCATGCTTAGATCTGGCCCCAACTAAAAGGGCAGACTGAAGAAGGGAAAGGGTTAATGAATTTTGTACTTGGAATTTGTGCCAGAGCATTGGAAACCTTATCTGTTTGTGCAGACGTGTGTGTTAACTAAACATAGCTAAGCAGCTGTAGATTTGAAACGCGATATTGGCTGTTTGAAAGGAGGACTTATGCTGAGAACAGCTGCGACCACACAAGGAAGGAACTGCGATCGGGACCAGAGCAGGAAGAACTGTGTTGTAACTAGGACCAGGACTCTATTGCATAAATATCCACACTCACTTGTATTCGGAAAGAAGTCTGACAGACTGCTTTTAAGAACCTGCTTCTCCCAAAAGCTTTTGTAATAAAGCCATTGTACTTTGACTCATTAACAGTCTCAGAGGTAATATTTTACTTACAACAGTCTTCAACATATCATTGATGAAGATGAACATCTCGCCAAGGCCACCCCCACACCCCATTTCTTGCCTTCAAACAACCACAGAACCTCAAACAGACCATTGGTTACAGCAAACTACCCAGCCTTCAGGAGAACAGTGACCACGACACCACACAACCCTGCCGCTGCAAACTCTGCAAGACATGTGGATCATCGACATGGACGCCATCATCTCACGTGAGAACACCACCCACCAGGTACATGGTACATACTCTTGCAGCAAGGCCACCATTGTCTACCTGATACGCTGCAGGAAAGGATGATAATGGATAAATGAACACTGCTCAATCACCAGGCAAGAGTGTTTTCTTCCTGTTGTGGAACACTTCAGCAGTCACTGGCATTTGGCCTCTGATCTTCGGGTAAGCGTTCTCCAAGGCGGCCTTCACGACACACAACAATGCAACGTTGCTTAGCAGAGACTGATAGCCAAGTTCTGCACACATGAGGACGGTCTCAACCGGGATCTTGGATTCATGTTGCACTATCTGTAACCCCCATGACTTGCCTGGACTTGTAAAATCTCACTAACTGTCCTGTCTGGAAACAATACACATCTCTTTAACCCTCTCTCCACTCACATTGTCTGTACCTTTAAGACTCGATTACCTGTAAACACTGGAATTCCAACCATTATTTTGTAAATTGAGTTTGTGTCTTTATATGCCCTGTTTGTGAACAGAACTCCCACTCATCTGACGAAGGAGTAGCACTCCAAAAGCTAGTGGCTTTTGCTACCGAATAAACCTGTTGGACTCTAACTTGGTGTTATGAGACTTCTTACTGTGTTTTTTTTTCAAAAATATACTTTATTCATTAAAAAAAACTCAACTAATCCATTTCAAATGTACAGGGCTTCGAATAGCAAATCAAAACATTTTTACAGATCCGTCCAAACCACAGTGTCTACATTTCAATACTTAAAAAACTATATCCATGTCTCAATATTACAATTACTAATTACAAGGTTTACATTTCAGTTCTTAAAAATATATACATGCCTCAATAGATTACTGTGTGCCGTTAGTGCTCAGATTGGCACACAGTTACGCAGGTCAAGGGTATTCTGCAGTTCCCGGGCCCTCGGTCTGCCTCTGTTAAAGGCCTTACAGTGTGGCCTTTCCCCATTGTACCTTTGCAGCGGCTGCCCCAAGCTTCAGCCCGTCCCTTAGCACGTAGTCCTGGACCTTGGAATGTGCCAGTCTGCAACACTCAGTTGAGGACAGTTCTTTCAGCTGGAAGATCAGCAAGTTTCGGGCGGACCAAAGTGCGTCCTTCACCGAGTTGATGACCTTCCAGCAGCAGTTGATATTTGTCTCGGTGTGCGTTCCCGGAAACAACCCGTAGAGCACAGAGTCCTGCGTCACCGAGCTGCTCGGGACGAACCTCGACAAATACCACTGCATCTCGCTCCAGACCTTCTTTGCAAAGGCACATTCCAGAAGGAGGTGTGCAACCGTCTCGTCAGCCCCGCAGCCGCTTCGAGGGCAGCGTGCGGTGTTGCTGAGACCTCGAGTGTGCATAAAGGATCTGACGGGGAGTGCCCTTCTCACCACCAGCCAAGCTAGATCTTGGTGCTTGTTTGTCAGTTCTGGTGATGAGGCGTTCTGCCAGATGACACTGACAGTCTGCTCAGGGAACCTTCCGACAGGATCCGCCATCTCCTTTTCTCTCAGGGCCCTAAGGAAGTTACACGCTGACCACTGCTTAATCGCCGTGTGGTCAAATGTGTGTTTGCGGAAAAAGATCTCTACGAAGGACAGGTGCTGCGGTACGGTCCAACTCTCGGAGCGTTCCGCGGCAGTGTGGCCAGACCCAGCCTTCGCAACACTGGGGACAGGTAGAACCTCAATAAATAGTGGCACTTGCTGTTGGTGTACCGAGGATCTATGCACAGCTTCATGCAGCCGCACACAAAGGTGGCCATCAGGATGAGGGCGGCGTTGGGAACGTTTTTCCCTCCGTTCTCTGGAGGTTTGTACATCGCCTCCTTCCGGACGCGATCCATCTTTGATCTCCAGATGAACTTGAAGATGGCCCGCGTCACTGCTGCAGCGCAGGGTTTGAGGATAGGCCACACCTGCGCCACGTACAACAACACAGACAGCATCTCGCACCGGATCACCAGGTTTTTCCCTGTTATGGAGAGCGAGCGTAGCTCCCACCAGCCGAGTTTCTGTCTGGCTTTCGCGATGCGCTCCTCCCAGGTTTTGATGCATGCCCCAGCCGCTCCGAACCATATCCCCAGCACCTTCAGGTACTCTGTCCTGACGGTGAAGGGGACAAGGGATTTGTCGGCCCAGTTCCCAAAGAACATGGCCTCGCTCTTTCCCTGGTTGACTTTGGCTCCCAAGGCCAACTCGAACTGCTCGCAGACCTGGAGGAGCCTGCAGACAGACGATGGGTCCGAGCAGAAGACAGCCACGTCATCCATGTGAGACTTCTTACTGTGTTTACCCCAGCCCAACGCCAGCATCTCCACATCATGACTACCATCTGTGTGATCAGCCCTGCATGATTACAATGTGGAAATACACATTTCAGTTTGATTAGTGGTCCTGGGACGCCTGTCTCCAGACTCGCTAGATTTTCCCCCTGCCGGGAAAGGTTCCCACCAGCAGTGTTTACAACTGCTCTCCACCTCACCAGAAGATCCCGCCGGCGAGAACGGCCAAAATACCAGCCCAAGGATTTGTTTCAGACAGAAGATTGTAAGCTGAAGTAACTCTACTGAAGAATAGCAGAGATCAAAGGGGTGATTTTCAGCTGTGTTAGTCTGCAATGAGAATAGAGACACGGGCGGAAAATACGGCGAGATTCCCACCGGCAAGATCATGTTTCCTGATTTTTAATGCCCCTGGCTGGTGACATCCACAAGGTTCAGCCCACAAAGGGCAAGAAGCTGGTTTTAATGTTTTCAGATATACAATATCATTACTGATTGCCCGCCCCCACTGCCTCCCCCAGCTTCACTTGTCATATGATCCCCGTCACTCTGATGTCACATCAATAAGCAAAGGCAAGCACAGTCACTAAGGGTAGAGGGACATGCTTGGGCAGTGCCTTGGCTTTGCTCTCTGGAATGGCTCCTTGGTACAGGTTGGCATTGCCAGGTCTCCAACTTAGCCAAGGGGCAATGCCAAGAGTGGTCCCTCTGAGAGACACCATTGTGTGTGGGTTCCTGTTATGTGTGTGGGAAGGGCATGCAGAGTTCCCCCATTGTGGGGGAACTTGCAGGTACAGGAGTTGGGGAGGCGGCCATTGAGAAGGGGACTTTCAGCCATGGGGGGTGGTTGTGAGCAGTGAGGGGGAAAAGTACTGGCAATACGGCCAAGTTGATTCTTGATTGTGTGGGGAGATGGGGGTTAAAGGCTAGCGAAAGCCGCCAGTGATTGTGTCACTGGGGGAGAAGTGCAGAGACAGCTCTGATGATTATATTATGAGGGGGACATGAAAAGCCCCCCGATACAGTGACAGTGGGGATGGTAGGGGGAGGGAATTCAGCTTCATGTTGATCGGGATGTCCTTTAAAGGTGGCATCCTGATCTCTATGGAGCTGGCCTTACCGTCTCTATCAGGCCCTGCACCACTAGATTGACAGCACAAGCAAACCCATTTATTTGTTTTCCCAGAGAGGCTCAAGATCGGATCTGGAGACTCGGGAAACTCACCAGTTTTCAATCAGCACCTGACCCTCTGATAATTATGATAAAATTCCACCAAGGTATAATTTTCCACCGATGTTCTCTGAATCTGAAACTTATAACCAGTGAAAAAAATTAAGCAGATGTTTAGACATGGGTTACGTTTTAACCAAAGAAAAAAATAAGTATTTACTTTGGTTTTTTGCTACTTCTAATACAAGTCAGATCATAAGCAAAGTATTTTATAAGTTAACAGCCCAACAGTTAGATACTGAGGAAGATTCGGAGCTTGTATGAGACTTCCTAGATAAAACTGATCAGAAAGATTATCATTGTTATTCATTTACTGGATGTGGGTGTCACTGGCTAGATCAGCATTAACTGTCCATCCCTAATTGTTAAAAGTGAGCCTGCATTCACCACTTCATCTGGCAGCTCGTTCCCCACTCTGTGAAGAAGCCTCCCCTAATATTCCCTTTAAACTTTTCATCCTTAACCCATATCCTCTAGTTTTTTTTCTCCCCTAGCCTCGTTGGAAAAAGCTTGCTTCAATTCACTCTATCTATACCTATCATAATTTTATACACCTCTATCAAATCTCTCTTTGTTCTTCTATGCTCCAGGGAATAAAGTCCTAACCTAGTCAACCTTTTTCTGTAACTCAGTTTCTCAAGTCCCAACAACATCCTTGTCTGTACTCTTTCAACCTTATTAATATCCTTCTGTAATTAGGTGACCAAAACTGTACACAATACTCTAAATTTGGCCTCACCAATGTTTTATACAACCTCACCACAACATTCCAACTCTTATACTCAATACTTTGACTTATATAGGCTAGTGTTCTAAAAGCACTCTTTATGACCCTATCTACCTGTGATGCCACTTTTAGGGAATTATGTATCTGTATTCTCAAATCCCTCTGTTCTACTACACTCTTCAGTGTCCTACCATTTACCATGTACTACCTTGGTTTGTCCTTCCAAAGTGCAACACCTCACACTTGTTTCAGCAATTCATTTTTTATTACCTTCAATTCCATGAGCCCTCATTTTGTCTATCTTTTGTGTGGCACCTTATCAAATGCATCTTGGAAATCCAAATATATTCCATCTACTTGTTTCCATTTATGTTCTTATAATGTTGTGCAATATAGTCCATTAAAGCACAGCTCTGATATGTCTGTCTACCCATCCGTTGATGAAGCTGTGACACTGGAAGCTACAACTCAATTGCTGCAATAATAACCTGTTCTGAGCTAGAATGGAAAATTGGGTGTTCCAGCCCAAACTTCATTCACCATCAGCGGCACTGAAAAATCCCAGACGCGAATGAGGAGGGACCATTTTAGTCGGTAGCTGTAGTGGTAGCCATTTTAGAAGAGCTCAGATTGAATGTGACAAACTAGATGTCCTGCCCTAAAAGCAAAAATTGTGTATCAAGTTTCCCAATCATGGTGACCATCCCAAACCACGTCACATCCCCATCACACCAGTACCCACCCCACCAACCAACCTACCCCTGCCCCACCACACCCATTCAATCCACCCCCACCCCCAGCTTCTGAGGGTATCTTCAGAACCCTTGTGATTCCTGCTGTCATTCCATTGAAGAAATTTTCAGGATAAATGTAACATTCATGGTTTGGAAAGGCTTGGACTTCCCTCTAGACTGATCTCAGTCTTTTTTTATTTATTAATTGAATAATTGATAT
This sequence comes from Prionace glauca, assembly GCA_037974335.1. Lineage (NCBI taxonomy): Eukaryota > Metazoa > Chordata > Chondrichthyes > Carcharhiniformes > Carcharhinidae > Prionace > Prionace glauca. The sequence goes on along the minus strand of CM075729.1, from coordinate 105,930,633 downwards.
AACTGGATATTTCACTGCACTCTTTACCTGCTCTCTGAACTTGGACTGAGTCACCCCATAAATAAATGTGTTTGTGCAGCAATTTAGGTTTGCCAGCATAATTCCAACGTGTTTAACAATATATTCAAAATGTTTGTAATCCTTAGGATCAATTCCTCTAATACTGTAATATACAAATTCTGCTACGTATGTCAACCACAGGAGGACGAAGCTGCCGGATATGGCAAAAAGCAAAATCATGGACTTCCTTCTGCTTTCCATCTCGGTATCTTTGTGATTTTCACCCTTGTCATGACCCCTCAGACCCTCACGAACCCGACTGGCCACTAGAATGTGTCTGACCGTCAGAGCATTCAGCAACAGGGTCTGCGTGGGTTTTCTCCGGGTGCTCCGGTTTCCTCCCACAGTCCAAAGATGTGCGGGTTAGGTTCATTGGCTATGCTAAAATTGCCCCTTAGTGTCCTGGGATGTGTAGGTTAGAGGGATTAGCAGGTAAATGTGTAGGGATATGGGGATAGGTTCTGGGTGGGATTGTGTTCGGTGCAGACTCGATGGGCCGAAGGGCCTGTTTCTGCACTGTAGGGTTCTATGTATGTCTATGTACAGAATTAAGGTGAATGGGAGCAAAGGGATTAAAATCTTTCAAAAATGTTAAACCCTATCCATCCAGGCTCAGTATAATAGCTTGACTTTCTAAAACAAAACCATGGAACATTATTGATTATCTTTCTAGGTTCATATGCAAAGTAGAAGGGGATATTTTTTAAACAGAGCAGAATGCTGGTTGTTGCTAAAACCACAGTCGCAATTTTCTTGGTGCAGTATTTTGTTCTCAGATTCTGGCAGCAAATAGCCACAAATCAATCAAAAGTGAAAGTCACGGTGAACCAGACAGAACAGTCTGTGGCTGCACTAGTCAGGATAAGGGTAGTAATGCATACAGGGGTGATATACAGGAAAGTCACTGGGAAATAATATATATTGATTTGATACAGTATGTCTGCAGTGATAATAACCAGTAGATCTGCTGTTGCCGTCGATACCAGGTAATGGGTGGTGCAAGTGGAGAGGCCACACTTTCCCCGTGACAGGATCACAATTGCCACTAAATTAATTGCAAGAGAAGGGAAAGACAGTGGGAATTATTGACAAAATGTTCTCTGTGCCTGAACTCAGACAGTAAAGACCAGAGTTTATCATCAAAGCCAGGTGGCTTAGAATTAAGTCAGCGGTTAAAGAATCTCAACTATGAGCTCAACCAGCATTCAACTCTCCCACTTCCAGACAAATAGTAGCAAAGAAGAGGAGTGCTCCCAAGTGGGAGTATGTAAACATGTTAAGCATTGTAATGAGTTTGGCGGCCACTAATTTAACTCGGTTTAGAGACTCAACATTGGTCAGCCAGGATTCAAAGCCTTGGGGTGCTGCAATAGAACCCCTACAGTGCAGAAGGATGCCATTTGGCTGATCGAGTCTGCACTGACCACAATCCCACCCAAGCCCTATCCCCATGATTTCATGCATTTACCCTGCTAGTCCCTCTGACACCAAGTTGCATTTTGGCATGGCTAATCCACCTAATCTGCATGTTTGGACTGTGGGAGGAAACCAGACCATCCAGACATGGGAAGAACGTGCAAACTTCACACAGTGATCCAAGCTGGGAATTGAACCTGGGTCCCTGGTGCTGTGAGGCAGCAGTGCTAACCACTGGGCCACCATGCTGAAAAGAGACAAAAGCTTCAAACAGAAGATACGTATTTTCACAGCTTGCTTGTGGACCAGCAGGAACTGGATTGCTGCCCCCTGGCCAAGTCCAACCCTCATAGGGCACGTATAGATAAGGCCCCAATTTTAGCCATAGAATCTTGTCTAGTGTCCAAGTTGGATTACTCTGGAATCAGACATTTACCCTGCAGGCCAGGATTGGCTTACCTGGCCTTGCATCCTGCTTTGGGGTTCTTCCTACCCAACTGGGCAACCAGGCCTGTAAATGATGCTGACATCTGGGTCAGGGAACAGTTGTGGGTAAAACATTGCCACTATTTCTGGGAAAAACCTGTCTGCTGGAAGTACAACTACTTCCAGCAGACAGGTGGTGAGGGACTGGAATGTCCCTCACCACCCTGGAAGTACAACTACTTCCAGGGTGGTGAGGGACTGGAATGCCCTGCCAGCTGCAGTTGTAAATGCACTAGTTTGGGGGCGTTTAAGAGATCTGTGGATAGGTTTATGGACGAAAAGGGATTGGTTTAGGCTAGTGGGTCATTGTTTTGTAACTGGTCGGCGCAACATCGTGGGCCGAAGGGCCTGTTCTGCGCTGTAATGTTCTATGTTCTAATTGCCCTTCAGAAGGTGGTGATAAGCTGTCTTTTTGAACCGCTGAAGCCCCTGAGGTGTAGGTACACCCAATGTGCTGCTAAGGAGGGAGTTCCAGGATCTTGACCCAGAGACTGTGAAGAGACTTTTGCATGACCAGAATTTGTTGGCCATTGGAAGGTGGATAATTATTCCAGAGTGGAATACATCGTGGATTTTAATAGACTGTATGAAAGATTGCAGAAATTCCATTTGGAAATTTCTTTGCTTTCAAATTGCTGGACTGCGCTAAAATGTACCACACAGATAGGCTCCTGGCTTTAACTGGAGCTGCCTTGTCAGAAATGGACACTTCTTTGGATCATACATATATACAATTCCTACAGTACAAAATGAGGCCATTTGGCCCATCAAGTATTATCAACCACAATCCCAACCCAGGCCTATCCCTATAACTCCATGCATTTTACCCTAGCTAGTCCCTCCAACACTACAGGGCAATTTAACACAGCCAATCCACCTAACTTGCACATCTTTGGACTGTGAGAGGAAACCGGAGCACCCAGAGGAAACCCACACAGACATGGGGAAAATGTGCAAACTCCACACAGACAATGACCCAAGGCTGGAATTGAATCTGGGTTCCTGGCGCTGTGAGGCAGCAGTACAAACCACTGCGTCACTATGCCACCCATTATATATCTGATGGTTCAGAAAAAAACTCCCAGGAAAACAATCATTTCCAGCAGCCTTACTGGCACAAATTTTCCACAGTAAGAAAAGTAAGCTAGATTTTTTTTTGTTTAGCTTTGGCAGGAGCAGAGTGAGGGTAGTGAGTGACCCTGACAGAAGGACAGTGAGGGGAGGGAGTGACACTGACAGGAGGAGAGTGAGGAGAGGGAGTGACCCTGACAGGAGGAGAGTGAAGGGAGAGAATGACACTGAAAGGAGGAGAGTGAGTGACACTGACAGGGGGAGGGTGAGTGACACTGACAGGAGGAGAGTGAGGGGAGGGAGTGACCCTGACAGGAGGAGAGTGAGGGGAGGGAGTGACACTGACAGGAGGAGAGTGAGTGACACTGACAGGAGGAGAGTGAGGGGAGGGAGTGACCCTGACAGGAGGAGAGTGAGGGGAGGGAGTGACACTGACAGGAGGAGAGTGAGGGGAGGGAGTGACACTGACAGGAGAGTGAGTGACACTGACAGGAGGAGAGTGAGGGGAGGGAGTGACCCTGACAGGAGGAGAGTGAGGGAAGGGAGTGACACTGACAGGAGGAGAGTGAGGGGAGGGAGTGACACTGACAGGAGGAGAGTGAGTGACACTGACAGGAGGAGAGTGAGGGGAGGGAGTGACACTGACAGGAGGAGAGTGAGGGGAGGGAGTGACACTGACAGGAGGAGAGTGAGTGACACTGACAGGAGGAGAGTGAGTGACACTGACAGGAGGAGAGTGAGGGGAGGGAGTGACACTGACAGGAGGAGAGTGAGTGACACTGACAGGGGGAGAGTGAGTGACACTGACAGGAGGAGAGTGAGGGGAGGGAGTGACACTGACAGGAGGAGAGTGAGTGACACTGACAGGGGGAGAGTGAGTGACACTGACAGGAGGAGAGTGAGGGGAGGGAGTGACACTGACAGGAGGAGAGTGAGTGACACTGACAGGAGGAGAGTGAGTGACACTGACAGGGGGAGAGTGAGTGACACTGACAGGAGGAGAGTGAGTGACACTGACAGGAGGAGAGTGAGGGGAGGGAGTGACACTGACAGGAGGAGAGTGAGTGACACTGACAGGGGGAGAGTGAGTGACACTGACAGGGGGAGAGTGTTGGAAATATTGATTATCTGAGGGAGGATCTCCGACAGGCCAGCTGAAGGAAACTCCCGTCCTGGATCAGAGACATGGAGCTGGAACATTTGTTCCGGAAATCTCCAGCTATCAGTTATGGCAGCTTATTAAGGTGTAGATTACTAACAGCTGCAAGGTCACCCTCGGCAAGATGCTGGGCTCGGTGCTCGGGATTCCAATTATTCCTATTGATAAAATCGGGTTGACGGTCTTTGAAGTCAAAAATATTGGGATTATAAAGAAAGATAATTAGATGGGTTACCATGATATCTTCCACATGGTTTGAGAGACACTGATAGGTGTCACACTAAGCAAATATGAAAGACAGGCCACACCATCTCTTGCTCTTACCCTGTCCATCCAAACAAACATATTCTCTGTGATTTTAAAACAAACTGAACCCTCGAAGCTAGGAGCCTGAGGACAGTTCTCTTACACCAGGGAGGGAGGATACTGTGTAAGAACCTCAATAACAATCAGCATGGAGATTCCACTTCCAACATGATAACCACCACCTTTTGTTTCAAACCCCACATTCCTGCACACATAAGTTTAATAGAGTTAGCTGATATACATCCTTTTGGCTAAGATCAAGTGTAGTATCGACGTGCTGTGCATGGTTGAAGTCATTAGGTTACATTTAAGCTCAATTTGAAGCAATTTTTAAAAGCGGCATCGCGGCCTTTTGGCCAGGATGCAAATGAGATCAAGCCCTGGAGGAGGAGCTACACCTACTCCAATCAGCTTGGATCATGTAGATCAAGCCCAAGACTGGAGGTGAGAGCCCTGTCTTGTCAGCTTGGATAGGGAATGTCCCAATTTGTTAGGACTCTGGATTGGACTTGATTTGATTGAACTGGATTTTAAAAAAATGTGTAGTTGCAAACCACTGTTCTTTACTATCTTAACCTGCATGCTCATTGAAGTATCTGATTTTTATCCATGATGGCTTATACCATTGCTCACCTTTCCAACAAGTCTACCTCATCAACACATCTACTTCATGACAGGCCTACCTCAGCTTTGTATAATGGACGGTGTTCGCTCACGCTCCTATTGTTTCTGTCTTCACGGAGGAGGACGTGAATAATTTGCCGGGTGTTAGCGATGGAAAGGTGGTAGGACTGGAGGGTCTTAATGACATTATTGTTACTAGAGAGGTGGTGCTCGACAGACTGGAGGGACTGATTGTGGACAAGTCCCCAGGACCGGATGGAATGCATCTAAGGGTCCTGAAAAAAATGGTGGAGGTGATAGTGGATGCCTTGGTGGTTATTTTCCAAACGTCGCTGGATTCCGGGGAAGTGCCGGAAGATTGGAAAGCGGCTAATGTTACGCCGTTGTTTAAGAAGGGTGCCAGGCAAAAGTCAGGGAATTATAGGCCGGTTAGTTTAACGTCTGTTGTAGGTAAAATGTTAGAATCCGTCATCAAGGAGGAAATAGTGAGACATCTTGAGGGGAATTGCTTGATAGAGCAGACGCAGCATGGTTTCGTTAAGGGGAAGTTGTGTCTGACAAATTTATTGGAGTTCTATGAGGATGTGTCTAGGGCAGTGGATAGAGGAGAGCCGGTGGATGTGGTCTTTCTTGATTTTCAGAAGGCGTTTGACAAGGTACCTCACAAGAGGTTATTGCAGAAGGTCAGGGGGCGTGGAGTTGGGGGTAGGGTGTTAGCGTGGATGGAGGATTGGTTGTCAAATAGGAGGCAGAGAGTGGGGGTCAATGGATGCTATTCGGATTGGCGGTTGGTGACTAGTGGGGTGCCCCAGGGGTCGGTGCTGGGGCCTCAGCTATTTACCATTTATATAAATGATCTGGAGGAGGGAACCGAGTGTATGGCGTCGAAATTTGCTGATGACACCAAGATTGGTGGAACGGCAAATTGCGCAGAGGGTGTGGAGAGTCTGCAGAAGGATCTAGATAGGCTGGGCGAATGGGCCAGGAACTGGCAAATGGAATTTAATGTTGGCAAGTGCGAGGTGGTCCACTTTGGTAGGAATAATGGCAGGAAGGACTATTACTTACGTGGCGAAAAACTGCAGCAGGCGACGGTGCAGAGGGACCTCGGGGTCCTTGTGTATGAGTCGCAAAAACCCAGCTTGCAGGTGCAGAAGGTGGTCAGGAAGGCAAATGGGATGCTGGCCTTCATCGCGAGGGGGATTGAATATAAAAGTAGGGAGGTCTTGCTGCAGCTATATAAGGCATTGGTGAGGCCGTAGCTGGAGTACTGTGTGCAGTTTTGGTCGCCGCACTTACGCAAGGATATTTTGGCCTTGGAGGGAGTGCAGAGGGGGTTTACTAGGCTGATACCAGAGTTGAGGGGGTTGAGCTATGAGGAGAGGCTGAATAAACTAGGCTTGTACTCATTAGAATTTAGAAGAATGACGGGAGATCTCATTGAGACATATAAGATGATGAATGGGGTGGATAGGATAGAGGTGGAGAGACTCTTCCTGCTCAGAAAGGAGAGTAGGACTAGGGGGCACAGCCTCAAATAAAGGGGGGGGGGGGCGGTTTAGAACGGAGTTGAGGAGGAACTTCTTCACGCAAAGGGTGGTGAATCTCTGGAATTCTCTGCCCGTTGAAGTGGTGGAGGCTGCCTCACTAAATATTTTTAAGACGCGGGTTGATGGGTTTTTGATAAGAGAGGGGATTAAGGGTTATGGGGAGAGGGCGGGAATGTGGAACTGAGCCACGACAGATCAGCCATGATCTTATTGAATGGCGGGGCAGGCTCAAAGGGCTAGATGGCCTACTCCTGCTCCTATTTCTTATGTTCTTATGTTCTTATGTTCAAGAGAAGCGATGTAGCAGCCTGTGACTGCTTGAGTAAAATAGAATCATTAAAAAGCAACCAACTTCAAACAACCATGGAGCCAGAAATACAAATACAGCAGCTGAAATAAAAACAGGGCACAAAAATTGGCCAATTAGCAAAGTATGCTGGGATTAGCTCAATCCAAACACACAGAGACAATTCTGCCTGGAGACTGGCTTTTACAAGATTCAAGCTCAGACAATTGAAAACCAGAGATGCTCCAGAACACATTAGCAAGTGTAAGAGGGCAGTTAGACATTTGCTAAACCGCTGGATACATGGGGCAGTCCTGTCTCAGTAAAACAAAAGACCAGCTGCATATCCTGAGCCAGAAACTGGACACCCAGGCCCAAAATAGACACATACAAAACATTAGCAAGCAATTGAAAACCATTAATAACATTTCAAGGTGATAAAACCAATTAACTTAATGCCCCGATTGGTTAATCCCTTGGAAAATTCCAGAAAGTTATAAGAACCCAATGCTGGCAAGGCTTAACCTGACCCTGAATCTCCAGCCTGTTGAAAGGCAAACGTACTCACAGCAAAGACCAGAGCAGCTTGTCCTCTGAGTGAAGAGAGAGAAAATCCATGAAGAGAGAGAATCAACCCATGAAGAGAAAGGAATGGACTAAAGAATTCAATGAAGTGGTGAAAGTTCTGAGTCTCTGGGAAGTATTTAAGTTTCTAAAAGAATTAGCAAGTCAGAAACAGAGTTGTTAAAGTTAAAATTGTAAAGTTTAATTCTTACCTTTGTTGTTGTCAAATAAAGTTGTGACTGTTTCACTGACTAAATTTGCTTCAGAGTTTAAGGTCCAAACCACTATTGGTTGGGATAGACATTGTGTAACTTTTCACACTCCATACATTTTCAAGCTCAGGGTTCAGGGACAATTTTCAAATGGGTTTGAGATCACAGATCATCGTGGAGGCCGGGGAGGGGGGTGTTGGGGATGAGGGGATGGGGAGGGGGTTTGAATGAGAAGGGGGTTCAGGGGGGAGGGGTTGGGGTTTGGAGGAAAGGGTTGGGATTGGGGGAGCGGCTGGGGTTCTGGGGGGAGGGAATGGGGTTCAGGAGAGTGATTGGGGTTCTGGAGGGAGAGGTTGGGGTTCAGGGGGGAGGGTTGGGGTTCTGG